>VDFB02000008.1:120633511-120962723 GCA_007258455.2 Sequoia sempervirens
CCCACCCTCCCACACTCTATCCCACTCCCAGCCTCTATCACCCTCTCTCCCATAATCATAAATACATACATATAGGCATACATACATGCATGCATACATACATAAATACATGACACACTAGCATATATATACATACAAACATATGAACAAACATTCAAAAAAGTGGCATTTAACTAAAGGAAGAAATAATGTGAGCGCATTGTGTTTCTAGATATGTTCCCTGGAGAAGCAAAAGATGTCAAAACTAATACATAACACGAGCATGTTATAGCGTGCTCACGTTATAGTTTTCTTTGGGAATCCCTGAGCCTTAGCTTTGGTATTTTCCTTGGAATACCAACCCAAAGGATTGGAGGGAATTCCCAACGACCAAAGACGTGATTTTTTCAAATTCTACAATTTTTCGTATAATCGAGTTTTTGCTCACCATTAGGATTGCATCTGGTTCAATATCGACAAAATAGAACACATGGGTAATGTTAAGTTCTCTCTTAGCTTTCCAATGATTTAATTTTTTCACTTTTTGACAATGTTAGTCCTTTCATCAATAATTTCTTTTGTTTGTATGTCTGTTGTTTTTCAAACAATAGTGTTTGGTTTTTTTTTCATTATAAATTAACCATTCATCGAAATTTCAAATAAATTACATTTTTAGAAACAAGACTCCATTCTACATAATTTAAAAAATATATTTTTAAAAAAATCTATTACTTTCCAAAATTTGTAAGGGGAGCATGGCCAAAATTTTGCTTTTTAGGAAGTTCCCACTTACAAAATTAGCAAAAAATTATCAGAAAAATTGTGCATCAACTAGATGTTGTTAGCTAACTTCTAACCATAGCGATTTTAAAAATACTAAAAAAAAGTTCAACGTGCTCAAGTCGTACAAGAGTTGCTATGTTATGTTTTCCTAACAGAAACAACACTAATTTGTGTGCATCCCTCTTTTGAACCTCTTAATCTCAACCATTTTCAAAATAAATTAGTAGTTTAGAAAGTAGACTCACAACACTTCGATCCTTGTTTTTGTTCCATCTCAAAATTTTGAGTGTAACTATCCTCAATTTCACATCCAAGGTCAACATTTCCTGATTTTAGAGAAAAAGTGGCCACTTAAGGCCCCTTTTTGGGAACCATCTTGGTGCATTTACCCTCTGGTTTAGAATCAAATCTTTATTCAAGCTATCTTTGACCATCTGTAGTAGCATAGTGACCGGAACTATCTGGCTCATAGACGTCATCTATTGACCTCTTCCTCTACAGGATTCTTGGTATCAATTTTACTGATAAGATGACTTTCCTCCACTAGAGGATTGGGTAGTCTTCTTTGGAGCATTTCCTACTATTGTTTAAAAATAACCAACTCATTAGGAAAGGTCTATATGAGACTCTTCATGTCATTGATGTTTTTTGTGATTGAGGATGAACCGATGAGCTTGTTTGAGCAGCAGGATACATGTACATAGACTATGGTGTAGCTGACATTGATTGTGTAGAAAAACTGGTTGGAGTAGCCTCTTCTCAAAGGCTAGTAGAGATTTCTATAAATATCAGCATAAGAGGTTGGGGTGGAAGCTTCTTGGCATCAATTAGACTATTCTTTGCACACATAGACACCTCACATGTGTTAGGCAAGATATCCCCTCCCATGGAGGTGATCATAACTACAATGTCTGAATTTAGAGCCTTCATATAGAACATGAATGTCATTGTGGCTTGGGGTTGAGCAGTTATAGGGATCCTTTTCTAGGTCTTGTGGAACCTGGTGTTAAAATCACTCATGGCCTCTTGCAAAGCTCTCTTCATGGTGATTAGTTGTTGCAACAATGAAGAGCGATCTCCTTTCTCTGAGAGACATTCAAAAAACCATTCTCTAAGTTGATCCTAGGAGATGATAGAGCCCGAGGCCAAAGATTGATACCAATCTTGGGCCTCCCCTTTGAAAGAGGCAACTAACAGCCTTAAAGCGATATTATCCTTTGCTATGTTATGTACCCTACATACCTCTGCTATATCTTGAATTTTTTTAGAAGGTGTTTTGAAATCTTCTCCAAAAAAATTTGGAATATCCTAGAGGGAATTAGCGGGTATAGGAGGCCATACATCTCTGGGTGTGGGTGGATGTAGCAGACTATCGCTGTCCCAAGTAAAAGAAATTCTAGGAGTAAGGGGAGGTACATGACCCATAGAGAAAATATTCCTATGAATCAGGTATGCAGGTATTCTAATTTGGAAGGTTGAGCCTCTAGGTGGAGTAGATAAGGCTCTGGATATTGGGTTCTCACTTCTTTCTCTATTACTCCTTACAGGTGATATCAACCTTGTAAATATCCTTCTCCAAGGTCTTGAGGCATGTAACTAAGATTACTATAAATGACCTCTTGAAGATTCTCTTGTTTGTACTCTAGGAACGAGGGTATGTGTAGGATCATAATGGGCCAAAAAGTGGCGATATGATGGGTATATTTAGAGTATGTGGCTGATGACTTTTTTTACCCAAATTGATGAAATAAAAATGGTATTTAAAGGAGATTCTTAGCTTTCCACCAATATAAATTATGCTTTACTTTGAATTAAATAAATAATTATTATTCATTTTCTATTTGAATTATGACTAAAGTCCTAATTGATAGGTTGATTGAAAAAAATCTGTAGCTTTCAAATAGTATTACATTTTTTGAATCTGAAACATGTGTCACATTCTATGCTTTGCATACTATCGGATTAAAAAAAAATTGAATTTCATGAAATTTTGACCAAGTTAAGGTGGTCAGACATACGAGTTTTTATATTTTTAAAAAGTTGTAATCAAAAAATCATAATTAAATATTTACTTGAAACAAAATTACAAAAAAATATGCATCACATCAGGACATGATTCCTCTACTTATATCTAAAATATTATAAAAAAATATTATCATCTTATTGTGGTTCGGGTGGTCAAAAAGACACGTACTTATTTTTTCCCTGAAATTTGAGTACTACTGCATTGAAATTTCAAATTTTCACCAAATATATTTATTTATTTTTTAAATAAACCTAGTAGTTTAGAAACTACATTCAATTTGATACATATTCTATTCTTACATATTTTTTAAATAATATAGATAACTTATTCAAATTTTTACTTCAACTTTCCTAGCTCCGATTTTCCTAAAGCTTTTGCCACTTAAGGGCCTATTTTTTCAATGATGATCCTACACATACCCATGAAACTTCTAGTTTCCTTCTTTAGCATGATTTAAGAAATATTTATAAGTTATAATCAAGCATTTGGAAAACTTCTTGTCCCACCAGGCATAGCAAAAAAAGAATTATTGACCATCAAAGCTTGTGCCTCTCTGATGGTCTTATGGGAAATTCAGTGAGTGGGGGACCAATTTGTGCCTCATTGAATACGTCTAGGATTTTTATGGAAAGTCAAATCTTCTTTAGGGTTTGGATAAAATGGTAGAAGGAAATGTAAATTAAAACACAAAAATGGAGATGTGCCAATTCTTTTACAACATTTCAAAACCCAACCATTCCTATGATTGATATAATTAGACATAGAACACCACAACCCTTCATTGCTATAAAGAGAACAAACAACAAAGACTAACAACAAGCATAGTGCATACTTTCAAATCTTTCTATAGGCAATGTTCATTAACGTCTAATCAAACATAAAGATTTATAAGGGTAATAGGAAAAACATTCAAAAATTGGATGAGCTCTTCCTCCTAATACAACATAAAATAATAAAACAAGGACCTTTTAGAAAAAAAGAGAATTACAATGACATAATCCAATTTTCACAAGTTATTATTCTACCATACGAGCATAAAATATGGAAATCAACTACTTAAACTATTCAAATTTAGCTTGCAAGACATAATGTTTCATTTAAAATGAAAACATAAAGAAAGAAAGCTTGATAAAGGTCATATATGCACAATCTCAATGATTTATTCTCAATGGTTCATGCTTTAAATATCAAATGAACTTTAAAATAGAGGTCAAATGCCAATTCGATAATAGTTTAAGCCTTAAAAGCTATAACATGCTAGAGAAAAGTAGTTATGCAACTTTACTTCTGAAAATAGTTCTATATCCTAAGAAAACTAAAGAAACTTTTCCTTAACAAAGGAAATTGAAACTTGGAATCCAACCCTTTCAATTATCGTCACCCTTTTTTTATAGCTGCAGAAAGAAGAAAATGCCACCACATCACAAAAGAATCATTTCCAGGTGTTGGATTTTGATTGCACATGATCTAATCATATATCCTTGGTTAGGTCATATAAATCTTTGCTCATCAATTCTTAGCAGCCGCATTAATACTTTTCAAATATTTAGCAAAGATAGAGGCCTATAAATGATCAAATCCTAGAAACATAGCCTAGAAAAAATATCTAGTTGACCAATCACATCACCTAGTCGCACTGACTCAAAGCTTCTATCCCAAAAACCAAGAAAAGAAAAAGGCCAACAAGCTTTGAAAAACTCCCAAAAGATATCGCTTCATAAGAAGTGCAATCTACCTATATCAAAGAGATGATGTTTCAAAAATGAGGAAACTTTCAAGCTGATGAATAGAGCTCCTTAGAAAGTCTCTAGTGAGCCAACATGTGTCCCAAATCTCTCCCAAAAGAAAGTTGAAAAATGAAAGATGTGCAACCACCACATGGTGCATTACACACCTTTCTGATAACTCTACTTGAGTGTGGGCACATCCAAAACTGAAAACATTAAACAAGTTAAAAATCAAAACAATTAAGGAAAAAACACTTCACAGTCTCATCATGGCATGTGTGCCTACTTGCTTTGTTTTGGCTCTAAGTATGAGGTCTATTTGCCTCCTTTTGTCTGTTTCTAGTTATTCATATTGGTTTTCCTTTGTTTTAGTTTTTATCTCCCTTAAACTCTTGGGTTCAAGGGCCTTTCCATTGCTTTTAATATAAAAAACAATAATTTTCATTTTAGAAACATGAAAACAAATAATTGAATTAATATCAAATTTTAATAAAACATTTATCAATAGAAAAATATAAGTAAACTAGGTTAAAAAAAATATTGGTAATCAAATGCTATTTAGTAAATAAATATAAGAGAATTTATGTATTACTTTGTAAAACTAGAAACCCTAATTATTATAATGGCATATATTTTACCTATTAATATTTATAAATAATTAGTTGGAAATCATGAAAGATAAGATAATAAACTATAAATTCTATAGAGTGTAGGAGTAAAATATAGTAAAATGGAGTTATTTGAAGTTAAGAAAATAAACTATAAAATTGAATTCAAAGCGGTAAAATCTTCTTCATAAGAGAGAGATTGGTGAACTTGCATTTTCCAAAACAAGCATCATCTCCCGAAAGTTAGAGTCCTTTCCTAGATAGCTATTGAATTTTTTAAAAACTGAAAAATAAATTAAATATTAATTTTGCATTTTTCCTTCAAAATATAATTTCTATAACAAACTATTTTTTTAAACCATATATTGGTCCCCTTCACAACCAAACTATAGCAATGTTGATGTCTAAGGTCAGACCTCTTTGTAATTTTAAACCATGGCTCAATATATAAATAAATTCTATATTATCTTGTCTATTTATGGTGAATCTTTCATTATCCACATGAGAAGTATTAAAGAGAGAGATGAGAAGATAATTTTAGATAGATAATTGAACAAGGAGTTATTTTGGCTAAAGGAAAAATAAATAATTCAACAAGAATTATTATTAAGAATACAAATTTAAAGAATTAAAATTAAAAGGTTCATGCCTTGAGATAGAAAATTTTTACAAAGATGGAAATGGATAAAATACCTCTTTATGAAATGGTTCCTGTTAACTCTCTATTTAATTCACATGTTGGGATTAGTGGTAGCCTCAATGGGCTGGAAAAAAATAAATTTCAATTGAGTGGTAAGAGGAAATCCTTGTCTATCAAGGTAAGATATATTATTTGAGACAAGGAAATAAAAATATATTTTGTTGCTTCAAATAAACCAACACAAATGAGAGTAACACGTAGTACCAATATCATCCCTTTTGAGAATTCTCATTTTTCTAAGGCTTACTTGGCCATATGAACCAAATATTGTACCCACTTTAAAAATAAATCAAATATAAGTGATCTACTACAACCTAATTCATTGATAAAAAATAACAAAACATAAAAAAAAATTGATTAAAAAATAAGGTAAGTTATTGTTAAAATATTGAATAAATTATAAATTGTATTAAAATGTTTTTATTATATTAAAGTTAGTAAGTTCTCATACACATTTACAAAATGGCCATAGAGGCCCAATGAGGGGCCTCACGAGAAGTGAAACACAAACAAAAAAAGGAGCAACTACAAACCGACCAGGAACAAAAAATAAAACAAAATAAAGGATGAAACCAACAAAATATTGGATCAGCTACTAGTCTCCTAGTAACTTAAGGCCACTAATGGCCTACCACTCCTTTGTTGGAAACATGAGTATGGGTATGTGCAAGATCATCATGGAAAAACCAGGCCCTTAAGTGGCAAAACATTTAGAAAAATTAGAGTTAGGCCCAACTTGAGGCAAAAATTTGAATAATTTATCCATATTATTTCAAAAATATGTAAAAATAGAATCTATATCAAATTGAAGGTAGTTTCTAAACTATTAGGTTTATTTTTTTTAAAAATCTATTTGGTGAAAATTTGAAATTTCAATGTATTAGTACTTAAATTTCAAGGAAAAAGTAAAAAGTAGGTGTCTGTATGACCACCCTAACCATAATAACATAATAATATTTTCTTATAAGATTTTAGATATAAGTAGAGGAATCATGTCTTAATGTGATGCATATTTTTTTGTAATTTTTTTCCAAGTAAATAATCAATTATGAATCTTTTATTACAACTTTTAAAAAATATAAAAATCATATGTCTGACAACCTTAACTTGGTCAAAACTTCATGAAATTCATTTTTTTTAATCTTATAGTATGTGAAGCATAGAATGTGATGCATTTTTCAGATTCAAAAAATATGATACCATTTGAAAGCTATAGATGTTTTTCAATCAGCCTATCAATCAGGACTTTAGTCGTACTTCAAATAGAAAATGAATAATAATAATTTATTAAATTCAAAGTAAAACATAATTTATATTGGTGGAAAGTTAGAAATCTCCTTTAAAAACCCTTTTCATTTCACTAATTTTGGGTTAAAAAAAGTCATCAGCCACATACCCTACACATACCCATCATATCACCACTTTCTGACCCATCATGATCTTGAACACACCCACATGATGGTGTTTGGTATTTTCACTAATTGCAACCCATTGTAGAAGTGATGGTATATTAGTATGTATGTAGTCTAGAAGTAGACCAAGTGTGTTTCAGGGAATCAGCTAAGTCCTAGTGCATTTTAGTATAAAAATGGAATAAATTTATGGTCCATATTGCTATTCTTTGTAAAATATTGTCATGTGGTTCAGATCTAGTAAGAGTACATATTGGAAGAGTTTACATCAAAAAGTTTAAGGATGTATCTCCTCCTTAGCTGAAGATATTGATGACAATGTATCAGGCTTAGTGGAAGTAGACTTATAGGTGCATAGTACATATTGGAATCCTCCACATTCCACCACAGATAATTTTCATGCTACGTAGCTTTTAGGAAGTTTTTTATGATGCTAAAATTGTATGCAGTCCAAGTGGCAAGTGATTTTGTAGTTCGTGTGTCAAGTTGTGGAGGATTTGGTTCCTTTAGTTATTGCTTCACCAATTTTTCTATGCAATGTTGACCTAAAGTTTTTAGGGTCATGCAAAGTTGGACTATGCAAGGAGTGGATTCATGGGAGTGATTATAGGTCATTCTAACCTATTTTTATGAAGAACACTTTTTGGTTCCTTTCATAAGGCATGTGTGATGGGGTTTTGGGGCAATAGGTCATGGTGATACACATTTCATGCAATTTGGCTGACCTAATTGATGTTGTGAATGTTTTTGATACATAAATAAGGTTGATTTAGGTTGTGAAGGATGAATGTAGAGATTGCATGAGAGATGTGATGTAGAATGAAGTGTGAAAAAGTCAATTTTCTAAGTTGAATTGGAACAGTATCTTCAACATGTTGCAAATGCATTGTTAGTAGTTTAAAATTTGGTAGTGAGCCATTCTTCTACTCTCTTTTTTATTTTAGAAAATGAGTCCTTTCAATAGTGAGCCCTTGGTAGTGAGCCATTCTTTTTGGATAGTGAGTCCATGTAGAGGAAGTCATCCATTTTGTAATCCATTCTAACAAGTCATTATATATTGTGAGCTAATCCTCATGGTGGGTTTTCCCCTCCAAGGTTTTTCCATGTAAATCTAGTGTTCTTTAGTTGATTGATGTGATGGATGCTTTAATTGTTATTTTGCATTTTTGGAAGTTTGATGATATGCTTTGAATACATGTTTTAATTCATAAAAAAGTAATTTTAGTGAATATTCATTCACCCGCCTATTTCATTATTCCAAGTGTTGAAAATCCTTAGCCAGGAAATTGAGTTTCTCCTCAAAGGAACAAGGCCCCTTGTGGGTGGATTGAGGAGTGGATTAGACCTCCTCAGTATTGGGTGAAGTAGAGTTTCCCCCTTTCTTTCCTTTTTTCTTGGAGTGACTAGCATCTTTACTATCCTTTCTAAACCTCTTACCATGACTATTTTGAATATCATTCTAAGAAACTTGGATAGTGACCATTGTGGTTTTGATGGTCTCCTTGTTATAGTCCACAATATCCTAGAGACAATTTATGGCTTTATCTTGATTACTATGCATGGTGGAAATATCCTCTTGAAGCATCACCTTATCTTCCTCCATACCCACCAATGCTCTGAGCTCTTCAACCTCACTCTCCCAGTTCACCCATTTTCCAAAGGACTTGGCAAGTGAAGAAAACAGGCCCCAATTCCCTTCATCATAGATCTCACCCAACCAATTCACCTTCTCCTTAAGCACCCTCTCCTCCAAAACTTGAAATTTATCTTTAGTCATAATGAGCTAGGCTAGTAACCACTTGATAATACCATTCTGAACATTGACAACCTCTAAAACATCATTTAACTTAATCTTTAGGGGAACACAATGTGTATAGACATCTTTAACTAATTAGGGTTCTTCATAGGTACCATTCAAATTAAAACAAAGGTTGGGGGATATCTAAGGGTTGGGGGGATTAATAGGGTATTTGGAAACCCTAGAAACATCATCATCAATAGGGAAACCTATGGGGTAGTTAACAAGGGTGGGTTTTTAGGATTCGTCATCTAGCTTCTCTGAATAAAACTAAAAGATAAAAATAGGAGTGGGTCAGATAACAAAATGATTTTTTAAGGGTTGGGACTAGAGTCCACAATGGAAATATTTTTACCCATGGTAATTCTACAAGAGGGTGATATAGAAAACATAGAGAAAAGAGTGGAAAGGGGGCCCTCCAATGGTTTGGTAGGGTCTCTAATGACAAGGGATTATTTTTGATAGAGTTTGAGGAAGGGGATATAGTAGCTTGGTAGTAGCATAAACAAAACATTAACCCCTGGTGAATGGGAACTGTTTTACTTTTAACCTACACAACCTTAATAGATTTCTCCAAAGAAAAAGAATCCAAAATGAAATATTCATCTTAACATTATACGAAAAATTATTTAGCATAGTGAAGAGGTGGACATGGATATGTTTGAATCGACTCTCCAAATTGAAATACCTCATTAAGACCTTTGCCAACCTACTCCAAACCCTAGGAAGTTCTTCATGGTTATACCTATTCTACAATCAATTAACTTTTTAACCATTGTTACCTATCCATATCCTTTTGATAATGACCGTTTAAGTTTTTGAGGAATGTAGACACCATTGAAGGAAGGTTTAGTGACTTCGATAATGAACCTTGTGTTGAATTTCAAGATGTACTCACCAATGATGACATTTCCCTCATTCCATGAATTAGATAGTTGCATCGATAGATTGGGATTGTGCCCCATCATACCTTCATCATATGAGGCCATCTTACCTCTTTGAAGGATGGTGCATACATCCCTATCATTTTTCCACACCTTACAAGAGGCGGGTTCATCTTAAAAAAGTTCACCTCCCATAATATAATTCTCACTGAGAAGAGAAAGGCACAAAAGTCTATAGAAACACTCGAACTCAGCCAAAGTTGAAAAGGCTTAAAAAAATATTTGTTGAGGATGAAGGATTTCCATAAATGCAATTCACGCAGTTTTCCAAGAGAGCTAACAAGGATTCCACCTCGAACTCAAGGCTATTGTAGTTTTTTCATCATTATAAAGTAAGTCACACACATTTCCAGGGATAAGATATCAATATTATCCCAAATAATAGCTTTAGATGTGAAAGCTCCCAACTTGGCAAGAGCATCTACCACTTTTTGGCCAAATGTAAACACGTAAGTAGATCTACAATTATGAAAGATCATCATAATATTTCATGGAAAGAGGATGGAGTCCCGAAGGGACCAACAAGGTTTCACCATCCTACTAAGCATCATTATGGTATTTTTGGAATTTCCTTTGATAGCCAAGTAGGATATACCTACATTCATCGCTATATGGATAACGTCTTGTAGGCTATCGCCACCTCAAAAAAATTTAAAATTTGAACTCTGAGATTCACCACATTCGCCAACATCATTGTCCCATGATGGTTTGTGGTGCTACAACCCCCATTCGCTCGACCTAGGTTACCTCTTGTCAAGCCATCAAAATTGAGCTTAAGACAACTAGGGTCACGGGAACGAATTGTATTAAAATGTTGATTGATAGAAAAATAATTAAGTTAAAATTATTTACATTTATATTTAAAATATAGGATATAAAAAACTAAAGAAGTTGAAAAATGTTTCACTTTGTAAAATTTAAAAACTTAATTATTATAACGGAATAATCTTTTGAATAATAGATAAGGTGAACAAGTAAATTTGATTTTGTTAATTGAAAAATTTAGAATTGAACCAATATATAATTTCAAGAATTTTTATCAATATAAATAATAGATAAACTAAGTTAAATCATTTATATTGATAATTAAATGGCATGCAATAAAATTAAAAAACATAGGGGATAGAATATTTTACTTTTTAGAGTTAAAAAATGAATTATTATACTAACACTTTTTAATCTATTAAGAAAGACAAACAATAGGAGAAAATATGTTATTCAAAATTATAAAATTGGAAAATATGTTACTTATAACACTATTTTTTTCTTGAATTAATTATTAAATTTTAAAAAAATATATAAATGTTAAAATATATATCATAAAGTTTAATATGTTTTAAAATATAAAAGTCTAATAAAAATGTGGTAATTTATTTTTTAGATTTATTTATTTTCTATTTGTATTATCTTGATCTTGCATGGTTACACTAGCCATAATTCTTTGATACAAGAAAAATATAAGATAGATAATTTTTTAAGTTGATTGATAAAAAAAAAGCATTAAATATTGAATAAATTATAATTATAATAAAAGATTGATTAAAAAAGAAATGTATTTAAAAGAAAATTATTTATATTAATAATTAAAATTTAAGGTATGAAAGAATTAAAGATGTTGAAATAAGTTTCAGTTGATCAAATTTGTAAACTTATTTTGGATGTCTAAAAGTAATTTTATTTTGAAAATATCAATACTAAGAATCAAATCAACATAAAATTTCAATAATTATATTTAAATAGAAAAAAGTTGGTAAACTATGTTAAAACATTTATATTGGTAGTAAAATGCTAAGCAGAAAAATAAAAACATAGGAGATTAAAAGTCTTGCTTAGTAAAATTGAATAACATGACTATTATAAGGACACATTTTTATATGTATTAATAAAGTTACAAATTCCAACAATTTTCTTTTTTTGGCTAGAAATTTATAAATTATAGATTGAATGGTAAGGTTCACAATTTTTTGTTGTGGTTTGTCTTTCTCTTCTATTTTTTTTTTTTTTTTTTGTGTTGGGTTGTTACCTCTTTGTCTCATTTAGTTGTTCAATGAGTTGAGTTGTTGCCTCTCTATCTCATTTAGTTGTTAGATGAGTTGAGGTGTCTAAGCCTCTAGTTTGTTTTTTGCTATTTTATTCATTGGTTTAGGGACACTTCCCTTGATTTTAATATAAAAAATAATACCATTGAAAATTAACTTATACTAGTAGTCAAATGTTATGCAATTAAAAAAAATAAGAGATAAAATGTCTTACATTTTAAAATTGAAAAATCTAATTATTACAATGATGTGTTTGGTTATATATTAAGAAGGGTAAATATAACTAAAATGAATTATTCGCACTTAGGAAATTTGAAAACATCCTACTTATAGCAATACAATTTTTTACTTATTAAATAAGGTTGAGTGACAATCAAAATTTCTAATAAAATAAACAAATATTGAACTATAGTATAATAGCGCAAATTAATATTTATTTGCAAATATCAAAATATAATTAAAAGAATGAAAATAATTACCACTTTATATCACTAACCTAAAAGAATGTAAAAATATCCACTTTATGTTGTAGACAAACTACATGTAACAAAAACTAAAAAAGAAAGATAAAAAGTTTTCTTAAAATTGGAAAACCTAATTATTATATTAACACATTATTTTATCTATTAAGAACTATAAAAATACTATTTTTAAAAATATTATTTCTTAAAAGAATTAATTCTTTTTAATTAAAAGAATGGAAAAAGATAATCAATTTATAAGACTAACCTACAAAAACAAAAATTCTATATATAAGTATAAATTTAATGAATATGTTGAATGATAAGATTAACCATACCATCTAAAAAGTTAAAAAATTATTAAATAAAGAATGAAATTTAAATATAAATTTACTCATTAAACTATAATCCTTTAAAAAAACATATATTAATATTATATAATTTAATTATTTAATTTAAAAATTATTTAAATTAATAGATAGTATGATTTGTTACAATATACATTTACAAAAGTGATAAAATTAATAAGTAAATGCTCACCCTGGAAAAAACTAAGCTCCGAATTGCTGAACTAAAAATGCTCGTCTTGTAAATGTAAAAATAAGAGCTGGCTTGACAGCGTATTCAGCAATGCAGCAAGGTAGTCAAAATCACCCTCGTCAATTTCTGTTTCCTAAACCAACACAACCGGCATACTTGTCTCCGGGCGCCTCGGCCATTTTCTCGAATTGTTCCTGAATCCTTATCGGGCATTTACTCGGAGCTTTCATTATCAGCGCCAAATTGACTGTCCATCACCCAAATTCAGTCGAGTCATGTCCAGCTATACAATCTCGTTGTTTGGAGCGGCCTTCTGCAAGACCAACTCTTTCTTCTTTATAAACAAGAAACGAGTGTGTTATCTCCATTCAAGCTTCCTCCTCTAATACACCCCTCCTCCTCCTCCTGCTTCTCTCTGCTTTTACAATGTCTTCCCTGCAAGCCAATGCCACTGCCCAGGCCGCTCCCAAAAGAACTCATTACAGAGGAGTAAGAAAAAGGTCTGAGGACCGATTCGTTGCCCAAATTAGAGATCCTTGCAAGACGCACCGCGTATGGCTAGGCACTTTCAGTTCTGACATTGAGGCGGCCCATGCATATGACCGGGCTGCCAGAGCCATAAGAGGCTGCAAGGCCAAAACCAATTTCCCACTTTCCGCTTACCAACATCCTACACCCGTCAGCAGGAGCGCCACTTTCCAAAATAATAAGCCAGTTCGAAATAAGCTTAAAGAGTCGGTAGAACAACGCCATGTTGCGCCATGGATATTAAGATCCAATATGTTTACCAAACCTGCCTCTCGGCCATGGACCCATGCCTATCTCACTAGATCCGTCAACGTGGGCACTTCTTCATCTTCTTTCTTGGAGGACCTTTTTCCACCGGAGATTCAGAGGCAGCATAAATCGGCTGCACTGAAGATGTCAAATCGACCCAGATGCAACGAGAATGAAGGTGATGGAGGAGTAGGAGAAATCCATGAAGGCTATAAGGAGAGCTGCAGCCCATGCAACAGTAGCGAACCACCTTCTTCGGGAGTCACGGAAAGCACAGATTCAGCTCTAAAAAAGGCTGTTTTAGATTTGAACTTTCCTCCGCCAGAAGGAGATGAATGTGGTCATCTGCATTCAGATGAGAATTCTATTAAAACGCTGTGGCAGCTCAAATGATTGAATCTTTGCATGCAATCTCATTTATTTTTATATATTCAGTTTGTGGGGCCGTATTGGGCTATTCTGGTCTTCTGGTTTTATATATCTATTGAGGGGTATTTTAAGCTACTAGAAGATACTGTTCTCTTTCTTCAGACTGGAAAACAATGTGTTTTATTTTCTTCCTTGATTGTTATCAAGTCTTTTCAGATCTTGGAATAAATAAGTTCAGTGTGATTTTGAAGGATCGGCCTTGTGGTATAATACAGACCACCATGAATTGGTGTGATAATATGTCTGCTTAAAATTAAAGCAGGGTTTCTATTATGAAAGCTCCATTAATGTAACAATTTGGGCCCATTCAGTTTCACAGTATGCTTTCTCTATTGAGTAGTTATTATTATTTCCTTTCTGTATGTGAGATTTACTCTGTAGTAATTGAAAACATTACCAGTAATTGGTTTAAACTGTATATTTTAAGTTTTGATTTTTTTATTAAAAAAATAAGTGTAATTTCAGATTAATCGAATTGCAATTACATGACTGAAAATTATAAAATAAACTAATATATTTTAAAAAACAATTTTAGAACTCTATATACCTAAATAATTTTCATTTGTAAAATTGTTTTTCTTTTCAATAAATAGTATCCTCTGAACCATATTTTTTCCGGTCTAGATCTTTACAGTGATATCGATTACGATGGATAAATAACAGTTTTCTACATACGATCTCCATAATAAATCATTTTCGATTTCTATTACGGTTAATTCCATTCCTTTTGTTTGCACAAGTTCTATTCATTCCTATATTTGAAATGTATGATAATGTAGTCTGCAAAATGAACTCCAAACCAGTTCAACACAAAGCTATCCATTATTATAGGTCTTGTAGGTTTCCTGATAGCAATGGTACTTGGGTTTGAACCAGAATCTCCCTTTCGTTTACGGTTGAAATCACTTAAACCTTAATATGGCCAGAGGATTTGGAGCATGGAGTTGGTGTCCCAAGGCCACGGGATATCCAGCGAATGCATGAGGAGGGCACTGAGGTGGAATGGGTTACATTCCTTGGAAATTTTCACACGGTTGCATTAGCACAATATAAAGTGTCAGCACACATGGAAAGTCATTGAATAAAGAAACAACTTAGAGCCCATGTCTGACCTCCAATGCATAGTGGATTTTGATGTGGCCCGCACACTGCACTTAATCTCCTCTATAAAATCTATTATTTCTATTTTTCTTCTTTCACTTTCTGTTATGAGACTTATGAGACTTATGTTTTATTTTGGCATCCCTGATATATGGGACAATTTTTTTGGGTCTTTAACCAATTTATTTTGTAAATTTTTAAGTTATACTTATGTAGCTTCAACACTTTTATATTATTAATAATATTTTAGCCTTGTTTCCTTTTATCTAAAAAAAATGTTATCTCATTAATTCAAGTTTATCCTTATATATGACCCCATATAGAGTTATTTTATCTTATAAGACCTATGATGGAGGAGTGGTTTTTCTTGTTGACAACACAATCCTTTATAATTCTAGTAAAAGAAGGGTATATTTGTGTTTTGATAATGGGAAGATTAAATCCATTGATAAATTTTAATATATTCTAAGACTTGTAAGAAGCTTATTTTCTATATCCAAGAACATGGATTGTATAATAATGTGGCATTTGACAAGTCTAGTTATAGGTTGGTGAGAAGGAAGTTCATAGTAGACAAAGGATCACATGATGGTAATTTATTTATGTTGAATGCTTCTACATTTTGTAAATACAAATTTAATTTTAAAATATAATAATGTATGTATATTGTGGAACCAATATTTGGGTCACATTAGAAAAAAAGTTCTTAGAATATTGATTAGTAGAAAAATAGTTGGTATTTCTTCTTATTGTAATCAACCTTTTTTCCAAGCATTGAATTTTTGGTAAATATAATATATTATATTTTCTGTCTAGAAATTTTAAGCAAAAGAGAATATTAGAAATCATTCATTCAAATGTGATTGGTCTAGTGGATGTGGGTTCTATGTAAAAATTTTGATATTAGATTTTATTCATTAAATAATACTATATATACACTTATATTTATTTCAAGATAAAACAATTAATGTTTTAAATATATTTAAGGAATTTAACAAATTATTAGAGATAACATAGATTATAAAGGTTTTGAGATTTTAAAATGTTGGTAAATACTATTTAGGAAAATTTCATGAGTTTTGAAACCATGTAGGTATTATTTGTATCTAAATATGTCCACCTACATACCCCAATAGAATGGATTTGTAGAAAGGATCAATAAAACCATAGTGGAAAGACCTAGAAGTATGTTGAATCACACACAATCAGATTAATAAATTTTGGCAGAGGCTATGAGTACCAGTTATTACTTAATAAAATAAATTATTGCTTGGATATTGTTGGAAAAACATATTATGAAGTGTCGAAGGTAAGAAATCCTTCTATTTCACATTTAAGGGTCTTTTGTTGTAAGGATTATTTCATGTGTTTTTAGAAAAATAATCTAAAATGAATCAAGAATAAAATAAATCCATATCCATAGAATAGTATAAGAATGTAAAACGATATAACACTTAGAACACACTAACTTAGAAAATAATAAAAAATAAAGGGAAGGGAAGAACTAAAATACATTTTGAGACTAAATTCAATATGTAGGAAAATGAACATGTGGAAGAATAAATAGAATGACTAGATGATGAAGATAAAGGGGAGAGTTCAAACGAATTTTTTGTTGGAAATTTTTGTTGTTATTAATGTCAATATATCTTTGTTGTTGCATTGATGTCAACCTATGGAGATGATTTGATTGGTTGCATTATGTTGTCACTAGTAGTATCAGTAATGCCAACCTCTAGTGTCTCTTTGATGAGCATATGTTTGTGGATGTTCAACCTCTTATGTGGTTGAGATGATAATAGGAGTGTTGCAGATTTTTGAGATGGTGTTTGTGGTGCTTGGTTTCCAAGTGTTTTTGGGAAAATTTGAACAAAAGAGGAGACACTTAGGTAAAGAGTGTTTAGTGTGGTAGAGTGGTGTTCAATTTTTTTCTCCACATTTATTCCTACTTGAATTTCTACTTGTTTGGTTTAGATATGTTGATCAAAGGTGTTCAGAGGTGTTATATCCAAAGTTTTAGGTTTTGGATCATTTGAAAGAAGAAGTTGTGTTTACTAGTGTGTGAAAGTTATGATGTAGTGTTCTCTCGAAGAAATGGTTTTCCTCAACATTTTTCCACATTGTGGTTTCTAGTTTTGTAGACCAGGAAGTGTGCTTATATTGCTCATATCTATCTTACATTTGAATTGTTTGTGTTTTGGTGCTTTGGATGTTTGGATTCATTTGTTATAGTGTGTGGAAGGTTAACTAGGTGTGCAAAATGAGTATGTTCTTTAGGTGTATGATGTTGCAAAGGATTTTTTCTATTTTAAGGTGTTGATGGAATATTCTAGATCAGTTTTAAGTGTTGTGTGTGGTCCATGAGTCATTTATGGATTTGCAGAAGCCTGTACTTAAATTTTTAATGGTGGTAACATAGGTTCGATTGACCTTGATTGTTTACACTAATTAAGGATATGCTTCAGTGTTTGTGGAAGTGTGGTGAGGCATGCAAATGTGTTTTTAGGTCTAATTTAAGGCGTGATATGGTCTGCCTTCTTTCCTCTCCACTATAGGAACATTTTTGTGCCTTGATCTAATTTGAATTTGCATGTTTGAGGTGCATAAATGACCTTAAAAGATGTTTTTAAGGTTGCGAATGGTATAAAGGAAAGGTTAATTGTTGGATAATTCTATGTAGATGCAAGGATGTGTGAGCTTAATGAATATGACTCTAATGTAGTGAGTAGAAGGTTCTACATTTGTAGAAGTCCTAATGTTTCTGATAGCAATGAGCTAGAGGTTACTGATGGTGCAGAGTTATATTGGTGGATATTCTCTTTTGGTCTGAGTTGAATTTCTCATTATAAAAATATTATATATTCTTCTTTCTAATCTGGTAGCGAGACTTTATTTATTTTGGGCAGTGAGCCCTCTGTTAGTGAGAATATTGCATTCTATGATGTAATTACTTTATAGTGTGAGCTAATCCTTGTCATGTTTTTTACCTTCTTGGGTTTTCAACATAAATATAGTGTTCTCATGTGTATGAATGTGTTTTCATTACTATTTCTCATGTTTATATTCTCCTAATGCATGATAAGGGATTAAATATTGTTAAGGGAATAATGATTAATGTAGATCAAAATATTAATGAGGGTTTTCATGTTTAATTTACAACTAATTCACTCCCCATCTTAATTATCTTGTGCATTTAATAATTGGTGTTAGAGAAAGGTTCCTTGGAAGATATATTAACCAATTGAGGTGGATTGGGATAGTGCACAAAAAGGAGGGTCCTATTTGATGGATCTAATTATACATTCTAAAAAACTAGGAAGTTACTATGTTAAAAATTAGTTCCACTTGTTCATGGATCTTGAATGGTGTGATATGTATGAAGTTACTCTGGAATGAGGTCATAATGGAACTATGGTGACCTATTTTCATATTAGAGAGGATGAAAACTACTAGATTATTAATAGAAGATTCTCAAATAACATGATAGGTGATAAAGTAAGTTTGTTAAACTTGAGAAGTTTGAAGGTGGTCTTGTTAAGTTTGGTAATGATACATCTACTAAGATATGTGGAAAAGCTTCAATAAGTTTTGATGGAAATCATAATACATATTATGTTCTTTATGTTAAGGGTCCCTAACATAATATTCTAAGTGTAGGACAAATGTGTAGCAAAGGATATAATATTCTATTTTAGGATGGTGTTTGTGAGATCAAGAAAAAATCCTTAACTTTGGTTGCTTTAGGAAGAAGGATAGATGGAAATATTTATCAGTTTAGGGGTACTAATGGTATGTGTTTTGACTCAAATTAATGAAATTTGACAATGGAATAGAAGAATGTGTCACATCAATTTTGATAGCCTAGTGAGGATCAATGTAGTTAAAGCTATGAAAGATTTGCCAAAGATTGCAAATCCTATAAATGCAGTTTGCAAGGAATGTCAAGTTGGGAAGAAAACAAGAAAAAGGTTCAATGTCAAAGAATATTCTACCATAGGAAATTTGGAGTTGGTGCAGATAGAAATTTGTGAACCTACAAGAACAAGAAGTTTTCAAGGTGAAAGGTATTTCATGTTATTGATTGATGATTACTCTAGAATGACTTTGGTAAATTTTCTCAAAGAAAAATAAGAAGTTATAGACAAGTTTAAGGAATTTAAAGCTATGGTTGAGAATGAAATGAATATGAAAATTAAATGTTTAATATTTGATAGAGGTGGAGAGTTCACCTCCAATGAGTTTAAATTTTTTTGTGAAGATCAATGCTCCTAGGACTCCTAAACATAGTGAAGTGGTGGAAAGGAAGTATATGATATTTCAGGAAGCAACAAGAAAAATGATGAAGGAAGAAAATATATTAGATGTCTATTAGAGAGAAGCAATTCATATTGTAGTTTACATACTTAATAGAGCACAAGCAAAGAAAATAGTTCAAAGACTCGCTATGATTTGTTCTATGGAATAATTTGTACTCTCAAATATTTTAGAGTGTTTGGAAGAAAATTCTATATCAAAAGAGATGAAGAAAACTTATGAAAGTTTGATTCAAGACATGATGAAGAAATCACACTTGGATACCTTACAAAAAGTAAGGCTTACTAGTGCTCTAACAAGAGGATAAAATGTATTGTTGAAAGTGCAAGTTTCAAAGTGGATGAAGAATTACATAAAAGCTGAGTGTTGATAGAAGGATATGAATCGCATGAGTCCTCTTGTGTAGAAGAAGAAAAATATGATGTTAAGGAAAAATAAGTGTAGGTTGAAGAAGACACTCTGAAAAGGATCCCTAAGACCCCTAAGTATGTGCAATAGAATCATTCTAAAAATAAGATCATTGGTGACAAGACTAGAGGTTTGTTGACAAGAAGAAATGCTACTATGATAGAAGAACAAGTAAATTTATGATTAATTTACAATTTTGAACCTAAGATAGTGATTGAGGCATGCAAAGATGAAATTTGGATCAAATTTATGGAAGAATAATTGATACAGATTGAGAAGAACCAAACTTCTAGACTTGTCCCAAGACCAATAAACAAGAATATGATTGGAACTAAGTGGATGCTCATGAACAAACTAATTGAGAATGGAGAAGTTGTTAGGAACAAGGCAAGGTTTTTGTGTAAATACTACTCAGTATTAGAAGGAGTAGAATTTGAAGATACATTTTATCTAATGGTAAGGATGGGGGATATTAGGTTGTTTTTAGATTTTACAACACAAGTATTTCAAAATTTATCAAATGTATGTGAATTTTGCATTCTTATATGGTGAGTTGCAAGGAAGTGTGTATATTTAAAAACCAGAAGGTTTTCAGTTGTCAGAATATCCTAATATACTTTGTAGATTGAACAAGGAATTATATGGAATCAAAAAAGCTCCTAGATCTTGGTATGCAAGATTGGATAGATACTTGTTGCAATAGGGATTCAATAAAGGTACTACAGACATCAATCTTTATTTCAAATTTGAGAAAGATCAAATCTTGATCATGGTTGAATATGTCGATGATAAAACATTTGGAGGAAATGAATGTTTGTGTAAGAGATTTGTAGAAGATATGCAGAAAGAGTTTGAGATGTTTATGTTTGATGAGATGAATTTCTTCCATGGGCTTTAAATAAATCAGACAAAGTAAGGAATGTTCATATCAAATTCAAAGTATGTTAAGGAAGTCCTAATGAAGATTCAAATGGATCCAAAGGATATTGATTTCTCTCTAAATGGTTATATAGATGTAGATTGGGCAAGTTGTGTGGATGATAAGAGAATAAAAAGTAGTGGTTTTATATTTCTTAGAAGAATGTTGGTGTCATGGCTAAGTAAGAATGATTCAATGTCATTATCTATTGCAGAGGTGGAATACATTGATGCAACATCATGCTACAAATAGGTGTTGTGGATGAATCAAATATTGAAGGATGTCAGATTGTCATATGATGAACCAATTCCTATCTTATGTGATAACACAAATTCTATCAATATTTTAAATAATCTGGTAATGCATTCAAGGAAAAAGCATAACTCAATCTAGATCTCTTTTTAAGAGAGAGGATTGTAGAAAATGAGGTGAAGTTAGAGTATGTTCCTATTAAAGATCATGTTAAATACATATTCACAAAGGCTCTTGCTAAGGATAATTTTGATTATCTCTAGGAGAAGTTAGGGGTTATTTCCCCCCCTTTCAATTGCATGCATAAGGTTATGCATTAGTCTAGTAGATTTCAAGATTCATTCCTTTTTCTAGACTAATGTTGGTGGCTACCTCTCAGGGGGAATAGGTAGTGGCATTGTTGGTTGTTGTAGTTAGGGGGATTAAGTGTTGTAATTGTGTTGTCTATTGGTTCTGTCAAAGTAAGTGAAAGTTGAGGTTGCAAAGTAGTTGTTGTCCCTTATAGGTGTTACCCTTTGGGGAGAGAAAATATATGTGATTGTTATCAAAAGGAGAAAAAGATAAAATAAAATATGTGTTGTCCTTTACCACTGATGTCAAAGGGGGAGAGAAAGTTAACTTAAAAACCATATGAAGAAAGGAGGAGAGAGGTCTTGTAAAAGAGAAAGTGTTGGAAAGAGTTGATGTGCAATATGTATTGTTGATTATAGTTACTAGTTGTTGTTGATGGTTTTTCATATATCATTTGTTTCCATCAATGACCAAGGGGAATATTGTCAAAAACTTGTGTTGTCATTGATTTCAGGAGGTCTTTTTCATTGCATTTATGTTCACCTACGAAGATGCTTGATTGGTTGCATTGTGTTGTCATTAGTAGTATCAGTAAAGTCAACCTCTAGTATTGCTTTGATGAAAATATGTTAATGGATGTTAAACCTATTGTGTAGTTAAGATGATAAGAGGAGTGATGCACATGTTGAGATGGAATTTGTGGTATTTGGTTTCCAAATGCTTTTGATAAAATTTAAATAAAAGAGGAGATAGTGTGGTAAAGAGTGTTTAGTGTGGCAAATTGGTGATCAATATTTTTCTTTGAATTTATTTATGGATGAAGATCTACATGTTTGGTTAAAATATGTTGATCAAATGTGTTCAAAAGTGTTATATCTAGATTTTTAGGTTTTGGAAAATTCAATAGAAGAAGTTGTGTTCACTAGTGTGTGAACTATGATGTAGTGTTATCTAGGAGAAATAGTTTTTCTCTGTATATCTATGTGTTGTGCTTTTTGGTTTTGTAGATTTGGAATTGTGTTTATATTTCTCATATCTATCTTAAGTTTGATTTGTTTGTGTTTTGGAGCTCCATAAGGTTGGCTTCATTTGTTATAGTTTCTGGAAGGTTAACATGGTGTACAAAATGAGTATGTTCTTCAAGTGTATGATTTTGCCAAGGATTTGTTGAATTTTAGGGTGTTGATAGAATGTTATAGATCATGATTTGTGGAAGCATGCACAAGTAAATGTTTAATGGTGTTAGCATAGGTTCAACTAAACTTGGGTGTTTACACTAATTGCAGATATGATTCAATGTTTGTGGAAGCATGGTGAGGCTTGTATATGTGCATTTAGGTCCAAGTTAATGAGTGACATGTGATTCATCTTCATTTTTGTGTACCATAGGAATTTTTGGTGCCAACCTAATTTGAATTTGCATGTTTGAGGTGCATATCCAACCATGAAAGATGTTTCTAAGGGTGTGAGTCAGTATAAAGGAAAGGTGAATTATTGGAGAAGTATTTGTAGATGTGAGGATGTGTGAGATTAATTACTATGAGTCCAATGTAGTGAGTAAAAGTGTCTACATTTGAAAAAGACCCGAAGTTTATGATAGCAGTGAGATGGAGGTTACTGATGCTATGGAGTTGTAGTGGCGAATATTCTTTATTGCTCTAAGATAAATTTCTTAATATGACAATCTTCTATCTTATTCTTTCTAATATGGAAATTAGCCATTAGTAGTGAGACATTGACAATGAACCTTTCTTTCTTTTGGGTAGTGATCTCTCTTGTAGCGATCCTATTGTATTAAGTGTTGCAATTACTTTATATTGCAAGCTAATACTCACTGTGGTTTTTCCCTTCTTGGGTTATCAATGTGAATCTAGTGTTCTCATGTGTATGGATGTCTTTGCATTATTGTTTCTCATGTTTATATTCTACTAATGCATGATATGGGTTTAAAGATGATTAAGGGTTTAAAGATTAATTATATCTAAATTTTATTGAGGATTTTGATGTTTTAATATACACTGAATTTAGCCTCGCTCTCAATTGTCTTATGGATTCAATAATTTTTAATGAGTATGTGCAATATGAGCATAAAATTAAAAAATAATTTAATCCTCCCTTGAGAATATCCATAAGATAACATAATCTAATTGATAGGTATATCCCACCAAATTTCTACTATGCATTTGTTTTATTAAGAATTGATCATGAGTTTATAGATTTTAGGTAGGTGTTCTCTTTAGAGGATTTTGAGTATTGGATGTAGATCATGTGAGAGGAGATGATAGCCCTAGATAATTGTGACAATCTTATTCGTTGCAAGTGGAATTATAAGAATAAAATTACATTAGATGGATAGTTATAATAGTACAAGCCAAGAATAGTGACAAAGAGATAATCCTAGAGAGGGAGTTGATGTCAAAATAAATTTCAATCCCATTATAAAGCTAACTTATCATCAATTCTTAAAGTAAATTAGTGTAGCTTTTAATTTTTGAGATTGAGTGAATATAATTTTTTGATTAAATAAATTGGAAAAGGGTCTTAGTCCCTTATAGAGAAAAGAACTCCATAAAGTACAATAGAAAGATAAACAAAAGACTCCCACGACAACTAGGTGGGACTAACCTGTCATGGTGCAGTTGTGGACACCATAGTTCATTTCCTAGTTGGTATGATTAGGATGAAGGGTGCGGTGGTGATGGTTAATGCACATCCTATCATGTGTGATGCGTGGATGGACTCTAAGCTCCATAGGGTGGCAAAGGATTGAAGTCATTAATCCATATGTTTTGTGCATTTTAAGTGGTAGTGATGATGAGAAATACTCACTCTAAACATTCCAAGGGTGGTAAGGGTTTGGTGCAAAGGTTGCAGCTATGGAAACACCTATGCATTTGGTGGCCACATGAAATATTTGTGATATCCTTGGAAAAATTACAGAGAATCGCCATTTTCCAGTGTTTAAAGAATGGGATGCATTAGTGTTAGGGGCTACTGAAATAATGTTGGGGAGAAAATTCATTGTTTCAATGGAGCGTTACAAGACCAATGTGAATATTGCCTCTAGATTTTCCATAGCTTTGTTGGATTTGGAGTTTCCAAAAGCCATGGTTTTTCTCATGGCTTGTAAGCTAGTTATGGCTAACTTGCTCAATGGTGTTGAATATGTCATTATAATTTTTGAACTATTTGTGGAGTTGCCATGCCTTCATGACATCGCATATGTGCTCTTACTTGGTGTTTATATCAAGTGGTACCTGTTCTTCTAGATATTAAGGTTCATAACCATGAAAGTATAGGCAACACATGCAAGGTGAGGAGTGGAATTCCTCAAAGTCTTTCTATGTTTGGAGGAGGCACCAATGGTGGAGTGGAAGGGGAACTTCAAGAAGTACCTCCTAGAGGAGGGGTTTCTTCTTGAGTGAATACATGGTTACCATAATCTTTTTTGGGTTGTGCTTAGTCAATGCAATGATAAGGTCTGATTAGGCAATGGATTCCTTTCTGTGATTGTTGCTTGGTCAGTTTGGTCTATGGGGGCCTCGGTGTTTGGTCTACTTTGTCGATGTTAGTTTTGGGTGAATGCGTGTGGGTGGGTGCTATAGGAAGATTTGGGATGATATGGTTGGTAGTTCTACAAAGCAAACACTATAAGGGAAATGCATGGATGTTTTCTTTTTTGTGTGGTAGGGTTGAAGTATGCAACATCTCCACCATACGGGTGGCACATTGTAAAAATGAATTTCAATATCAATATACAACATATATTTACGAACCCAAAAAATAGATTAAAAAAAATCTAGAACAACATAGAGACAACCCAAAAATAGGCTATGAAACATACCAACCAAGAAAAAAAGGAAATAAAGAAATAAATAATGGAGAACCATCACTAAAGCACCACAAACATAGAAACTAAATCATCTTATTTTCCACCATATTTTCCCAATCAAAGGTTAAAGAATTCAAATTGTTATTCCAATCCACGACGCTAAGATCCTTTTGTCCCTTCATCATATTCCTATATTTTTATTATTTTCTTTTTTTTCCTCCTCATTCTTTCAAAATTTTAACTCTTCAATCATGGTGGTGATGCTAGAGATGTTGGAACCAATTATTTTCAATAAATCATTAGTCACTTTCACTAAGATTCTCATATTTTTTTCAATTTAACCATTATTTTGAAATAGCTTCATAGTATTGTACATATTGTAATGACGACAAAATGGTATGCCTTTTCCTTGCTTGATTTGGGAATAATTAATGATAAATTGGACTTGATATCACCTTGGTCTAGTGTTGTGAGGTGTTTTACAGATCCACATTAGGTCCTGGTCCATTTTTAAGCTAAATTAACTTAACTCCATGTTAATTTAATGTTACATAAAGTGTATTTATTTACACCTTTGCATTAAATTTAGGAGGCTTGTAAATAAAATAGACCTAATCTAGTGTTGTAATGTTTTTTACACGTTCACATGGGATTTAGGGCCCTTCTAAGCTAAATATACCTAATTTTTCCTTAATTTAGTGTTGTAAAGTGTATTTATTTACACTTTCACATTGGATTTTGGACCCTATTGAATTTATGACCTTTATATTATCATTAATAGGCTCCCATGACCCCATATTATGCATCCGAAGGCATATTTCAATCAAAAACCTCACAATATCAATGTACAAACTTAATTTTTTCACTCGACATTTTAGCAAGCAAAATAGCCCTTGTGGGATGCATTCACCACTTTGGGAAAATGAGTTCCATCCAGGTGGGACTCATTTCCCCAACTTGGTGAATGAGTCCCATTTGGCCTATTTTTAAGGTTTTGAGCGAGAATTTGGGTTTTAAGTTCAAATTTCTTCTATTCCAACCTTTTGGATTAAAAAAGTGATCATTTGAGTACATTTACTATATAATAGAACTACCAAATCATTATTTCATAAAGCCTACATGTTATTAAGTCAATCAAGCAAGATTTAAGCATTCCAAGACTTCACAAGATTGTTAAGAGAGCATTCAAGATCATTTCTAAGGAATTAAAGGGTAGAATTCTTCATCAATTGTTGCAAAAATTCAAGATCCTTCATCATGTCAATCGTATCAAGCATCAAGAATTTTATTGAGCTATTTTTGTGATTTAGCATTGAAGATCCAAGATCAAGCATTGTTCTACACCTATTATCAATATCAAGATCTACATCCTTCATGTCCATTTCATGTTGAGTTGTATATTTACAAGAAATCAATCAAGGTATCATTTTTCATTCATGTCCATCTTTTATTATCTCATAATTTGGTTTAATTACCTAAAAGAGGTTTGAACAAGGAAACTTGTATTCACTAACAATGAACAATTTTTTCTCCTCTTTGCATATGTAATTGTAGATCTAGGTGCTTTGAAGACTTGAATATCTTTGAAAATTAGGTTACAAGCTTGGAGAAAGTTTTTGGAGTTGTCTCTGCATTTGCAAGGTTGTAATCTTCACCAAAAGGTCACCTATAGGCCTGAAATTAGAGTTTTAGATCTAAAAACCTATAGAAGAAGAAAGAGTAGACTGACAAGAATAGATCCAAAATTTGAAGTTCTAGAAAATCCAAACTAGACTCATTTTCCACAAGTGGTGAATGAATCCCACTATAGCTATTTTTCATAAATTCTTGCAAATTCCAATACCCTTTTGTCTGAAACCTGCTCGTGTGCAAAAATCAAGAACTGAGACTGATTCACCCAAAATGGTGAATGATTCCCATTAGGCCAAAAAGTCATATTTTTAGAATTTTAGAGCTCCATTCAACCATCTCTAGATTTCCAAGTCCACACATTTTTTTATATAGGTTTTTGTTTTGTTCTTCTTGCATGTTTGGGTCATTTAAATCAAGCTTGCATCATATTAGGGTTTTATATTTCATATTGCATTTCTTTATCTTTTCCAAGTCTAAACTTTATGGTGAACCCCTCATTAGATCATATTCAATCCCTAGGACAATCTCTTAGTAGATTTCTTTCTCTTTTGAATTGAGATCTCTAAGACTATCCTTGAATGAAATTAAAGAAGTGGGTATGCTTTATGTTCAAGACCATATGATAGCATCCATACCACTTTTTCAACATTTCATTTTGGTGAACATGCATTTAGAACATTATTTTTTTATTTGGATAGGATTTTCATGATTTAAATTACATTCTAGAGTTTCAAATTTTTCATTAGCAAAAGCTAAGATAGCTTTCATTTTTGCATCTAATTTCAATGAAAATCATTCAAAATCTACACTTACATCTTAGATACATATTATAAAACACAAAAAACATAAAATTCAATTCAAAAAATTCTAAGTTTTTTGAAAACTCCCTACTAGAACTCATTCGTCACCTTGGGTGAATCAGTCCCAGTGCAAATGTTAGACTTCATTTCATAGAGTTAAATTTCTTATTTTTAAGCTTCTATTTGTTGTTATTGATTTTCTATTTTAGTTTGCTTGCTTTCTATTACATTCAAATAATTATAAATAGCATAATTTACATTCATTTCAATTTTGGATAGAATTAGATTCCCACACTTTTCATTTTCAGCATTTGTTCATATTTTCATTAGATCAAATTACATTCAATATTCATTAGAAATTGAAAAACAAAAAAACCCAAAAACATTGAAAGAAAGAAACAAAAAATGGTTAACCTTAGAGAAAGCATATCGTTCAAACCCTTTAGTAGTGATGAATTTGACATGTTATATGAAGCCCTTGATGACTTCATCTCTCATAGATCATCCACTAATGGTTTGATACAAGAGGATGCAAGCATTGAAAATCATGACAATCATAATTGTTCTTCTCCCGATATCTCTCTTATTAGTGTCAAAGGTATCTTGGTGATAGGAGATACAATAATTGAGAATCATGAAATTCTCCTTTTTATTCCCACTTGGAAATATATTATGACACACAAAGCTGAGATCATGGACACTACTTTACCTACTCTCCATTCATCTCCCAACACCTCCCCTACATGTGAGAATGCTTTAGTGAATAAGGATACAATCATGAATGATCATGGTAAACACATTTGTGTGGATTATATGTTGATATTAAGAGATCCAACAATTGATAGCTATGAAAATCCTACCTCTCCTACTTGGGATGACATTGTAGGACATGGGAATGCAAATGCAGATAATCATGACAATCAAACCTTTCCTTCTCCTAATATCTTCTCTATACATGAAGAAGATAGTTTACTGTTAGAAGATATCCTTATTGAGACTCATGAGAATCTTATTCCTCCCTTTTTTGATACCCCTACCATTTGGGAAAACCTATTCGAACAAAACATTCTAATGGGTATGTGCAGGATCATGATGGGCCAAAAAGTGGCGATATGATGGGTATGTGTCTGATGACTTTTTTCTTACCCAAAATTGATGGAACAAAAAGGATTTTTAAAGGATATTCCCAACTTTCCAACAATATAAATTATGCTATAATTTTAATTTAATAAATAATTATTATTCATTTTCTATTATGATTATGACTAAAGTCCTGATTGATAGGCTGATTGAAAAAAATCTATAGCTTTCAAATGGTATCGCATTTTTTGAATATGATACATGCATCACATTCTATGCTTTGCATACTATAGGACTAAAAAAATAAGATTTGAATTTCATGAAGTTTTGATCAAGTTAAAGTGGTTAGACATACAAGTTTTTATATTTTTTAAAAGTTATAATAAAAAATTCATAATTAATTATTTACTTGGAAAAGAATTACAAAAAAATATGCATCACATTTTGCATCACATTTAGACATGAGTCCTCTACTTATATTGAAAATATTATAAAAAATATTATCCTTTTATTGTGGTTAGGGTGGTCAGACAAACACCTACTTCTTATTTTTTCCCTGGAATTTAAGTACTACTGCATTGAAATTTCAAATTTTCACCAAATAATTTTTTTATTTTTTTAAATAAACCTAGTAGTTTAGAAACTACATTCAATTTGCTACATATTCTATTCTTACATACTTTTGAAATAATATAGATAACTTATTGAAATTTTTACGTCAAGTTGCCTAACTTTGATTTGTTTGAATTTTTTGCCACTTAAGGGCCTATTTTTTCCATGATGATCCTGCACATACCCTAATAATTGGTAATCATGAAACATATAGTTTCTCTTGTCTTGATGCTTCCCTTAGGTGTGATGAAGCTACTTCACAAAATCTAATCATGAAATGTAATGAAACTATTTTTTTTACTTTCCTAAAAGCTCTACTACTAGGGAAAATATTATGGAAAAAAAGAATGAAACCTTAGCAAAGAATGATTAAATTATGGACAACAATCAAATTTACCCCTCTCATAATACCTCTCCTATTGGTGAAGAAGATATTATGGTCTTACAAGATCCAATAGATGAGAATCATGAGGAACACATTATTAAATAGGAAAATGTCGTCATTGACACACAAAAAGATCTAACCATTGATAACTTCCTTAATTGTGATGAAGTTATTTTATAAGATCCAACATTTGACTTTCATGAAAATCTAGTTTTTCGGTCTCCTAAAAACTCTCCTACTAGGGAAGGTACCATGGTGCAAGCAAATGATAACATTGACAAAATTCTTTCAAACAATAGTAATATAGATTCCTTAGATGAAGATGATGAAGTGAAATTAGAATCCTCTTCACTAAGAGATCATGAACCTATGGATAAGGATTTTGACATTATGAACATTAGATATCCCCTGAAACCAATCACACATGTCAAACTTGTACACAAGACATAAAAATAAAATAAAATTGAAGAAGCCACAAATTTATTGGAAGACGCTTAAGAAACCTTTGATTTGATACCTATATTCATGGAAGAATACAAAATCACAACATTTAAAGAGTCTAAAAAGGGAAAGGAGAAATTGGTAAAGGAAATAAAAAATTCAAAAGCATCGACTTCAACCACCTTAGAAGAAAAGATAACGTACAAGACAAACTTTAATGAAGTTGAACAACCACCAAATTTGAAAGAAGCGAAAAACATCCATGGAAGAGGTTTTGAACTGATGAAGAAACTTGGGAAAGGATGTGATTCTATGGAACAAGGTATCCATGTCCCTATAGAACCTAAAACACAAGAAATGAATAATGATCTTGGTTTGTGTCCCTCAAAATAAAATCCTTCATTTAATGTCAACACTATCACAAAAGAGTCTTCCAAGATAGCTTTAACTTTGATGCATCCAAAACTGAGAGATATCTCATTAAATACATGTATCAAGTTGAAACTTTGTTCACTCATCATAATAAATAACATTAGTTGTTGCGTCTTTCCATGTATTAGTTATAGGATAATAGCATACTCACTATTGCATATGGGTATGTGTAGGATCATCATGGAAAAAACAGGCCCTTAAGTGGCAAAAAATTAAAAAAAATTAGTGTTAGGCAACTTGACGTAAAAATTTGAATAAGTTATCTGTATTATTTCAAAAATATGTAAGAATAGAATTTGTAGAAAATTGAATGTAGTTTCTAAACTACAAGGTTTATTTAAAAATAAATAAAATCTCTTTGGTGAAAATTTGAAATTTCAAAGTAGTAGTAGTTAAATTTTAGGGAAAAAATAAGAAGTAGGTGTCTGTCTGACCACCCTAACCATAATAAAATGATAATATTTTTTATAATATTTTATATATAAGTAGAGGACTCATGTCTGGATGTGATGCATATTTTTTTGTAATTTTTTTCCAAGTAAATAATTAATTATGAATTTTTTATTACAACTTTTTAAAAATATAAGAAATTGTATGTCTGACCACCTTAACTTGGTCAAAACTTCATGAAACTTAATTTTTCTTTTTTTAATCCTATAGTATGTGAAGCATAGAATGTGACACATGTTTCAGATTCAAAAAATGTGATATTGTTTGAAAGTTATAGATGTTTCTCAATCAGCCTATCGATCAGGACTTTAGTCATAATTGTAATAGAAAATGAATAATAATTAGTTATTAAATTCAAATTAAAGCATAATTTATATTGGTGGAAATTTCAGAATCTCCTCTAAAAACTTTTTTTGTTTCATCAATTTTGGGTAAAAAAAAAGTCATCAGCCACATACCCTACAAATACCCATAATATTGCCACTTTTTGGCCCATCATGATCCTGCACATACCCATATTATACATTCATTGCAAATAATTCCATTTTTTCAAGGAGCAACATACCATCATCCATGTTGGGCTCACCCTTATCCTACACTAAGTGTGGGGCAATGGGGTTAGGAAGTATTATCCTCGTATGTCACTTTTCATTGTTTCTTTAGGCTCGTTGAGAACCTTCCATGTACATATAAGAGCAAGCTTGGGATGTGGACAACATGACTTAAGATTGATTCACATGTGACATACTTATCCATGAAGTAGTTCAATTTGGAAACATAGACTTGGAATAGGGATTTCCAAGTTTTCTCTCATGTATTCTTTCATGTTAGCAATTATCATTGGCTACTTTAAAGAAATTTATCACAGTGATGGTGTACCAACCACTTTAAAGTGGGGGAATACATTGATGAAATCTTTCGAAAAAATTTAATGGTGTAATTTTTCTTTTTATTTATGATGTGTCCTCTTCTAGGTGTTATGATGTGTCCTCTTCTTGGCATGATTTTTCTTGTGATGTGTCCTCTTCTTGGTGTTGTCATTGGGTTTGATGTCCTCCAATAGTGTACGATCTACTGTCATGGCATGATATGAACAAGGCATCCCATGAGTAATGATCTGACAACCTTGACATGTCCTCTCTTGGAGACATTAGGCACAATGCTCCCTAAGAGGAAGACCATTATAGGAACAAATCAAAATCCCATTTAACAATATTTTTACAAAAAAAATTACATTGTGGTTCCTTATCAAAGTTATCAGGAGGATAACTTTGGTATGGCTAGTATTATGGGAATCCAACCCATTGGCATAACTTTATCATTATATGTTGGGAAGCTAACACATTGTCTTGACTTTATAACTTTAGAAACCACTTCTTTGGGACAACTCACCCCACGAATGACCTGATGTTCTATGCCCCCAGAGTGAGCGCATCTTTTCAACCTCATTTTTATTTTTAGGCATTCCTCTTTCTCTTAGTTATTGAAATTGCATGATCATGTATCTTGATGTTGCATACCTTGTGTGTTTCATTTTGTGCTTATTTTAGATTAACTTAGGATCTTGGGTCCTGGGAGCTTGATCGTCTCCTTAATTTTTGTTATCCTAGACCATCTGCATTGGTACACTTGGACCCCTCTTGAATGTCCACTTTAGTGTGACTTTGAAGCAAGTTCCTCCTCTCACTAAACTAGGGGCTATATGTAATGACAAAAAAGTGGTACGCCTTTTCCTTGATTGATTTGGGAATAATTAATGATAAATTGGACTTGATATTACCTTGTTCTAGTGTTGTGAAGTGTTTTACACATCCACATTAGATCTTGGGCCCTTTTTAAGATAAATTAACCTAACTCTGCCTTAATTTAATGTTGTAAAGTGTGTTTATTTACCTCTTCACATTAAATTTAGGAGGCTTGTACATAAAATGGACCTAATCTAGTGTTGTAATGTGTTTTACACATTCAAATGTGATTTAGAGCCCTTCTAAGCTAAATAGACCCAATTTTTCCTTAATTTAGTGTTGTAAAGTGTATTTCTTTACACTTTCACATTGGATTTTGGAACCTATTACTTTTATGATCTTTATATCATCATTAATAGGCCCCTATGAGCCCCATACTATGCATCCCAAAGGTATATTTCAATCAAAAACCTAACAATATCAACATACAAACTTAATTTCTCCACTCCCCAACATCTTAGCAAGCAAAATAGCCCCTATGGGACCCATTCGCCACTTTGGGTGAAGGAGTCCCATCTAGGTGGGATTCATTCACCTAGCTTGGTGAATGAGTCCCATTTGGCCTATTTTTAAGATTTTGAGTGGGAAATTTAGGCTTTAAGTTCAAATATATTTTATCTCAATCTTTGGAATAAAATAAATAGTCATTTGAGAGAATTTACTATATAAAAAAGCTTCCAAATAATTATTTCATCAAGCCTACATGTTATCAAGTCAAACAAGTAAGATTTAAGCATTCCAAGACTTCACGAGATTGTTAAGAGAGCATTCAACATTATTTCTAAGACATTCAAGGATAGAATTATTCATCAATTGTTGCAGCAATTCAAGATCCTTCATCATGTCAAGCATATCAAGCATCAAGCATGTTATTGAGCTAGTTTTGTTATGTAGCATTGAAGATCCAAGATCAAGCATTGTTCTACACCTATTGTCAAGATCAAGGTCTACATCCTTCATGTCCATTTCATGTTGAGTTGTAGATTTGCAAGAAATCAATCAAGGTATCATTTTTCATGTTTCATGTTCATCTTTCATTATCTCATCATTTCGTTTAATTATGTAAATGGGGTTTGACCAAGGAAAACCCCTATTCACTAACAATCAACAATTTTTTCTCCTCTTTACATATGTAATTGGAGATCTAGGTGCTTTTAAGACTTGAAGAACATTGAAAATTAGATTACAAGCTTGGAGAAAGTTGTTGGAGTTGCCTTCCCATTTGCAAGGTTGTAATCTTCACCAAAAGGTCACCTACAACCCCAAAATTAGAAATTTAGATTCAAAAACCTGGAGAAATAGAAAGAGCATAATGAGAAGAATAGATTAAAACTTTGAAGTTATATAAAATCTAAACTAGAATTATTTTCCACAAGTGGTGAATGAGTCCCACTATAGTTTTTTTTTAGAAATTCATGTAAATTTTGATACCCTTTTGTCTAAAACATGCTCCTATGCAAAAATAAAGAACTGAGACAAATTCGCCCAGAATTGTGAATCAGTCCCACTAGGCCAAAAACTCATATTTTCCAGCATTTTAGATCTCTATTCATCCATCTCTGAATTTGTAGGTGCACACATTCTGTTCTATAGCTTTTTGTTTCATTCTTCTTGCATTTCTAGGTCATTTGAATCAAGCTTGCATCATATTAGGGTTTTATATTTCATCCCTCATTTCGTTATCTTTTCCAAGTCTAAACTTTCTAGTAAACCCTTCATTAGATCATATTCAACCCCTAGGAGATCCCCTCAATAGATCTCTTTCTCTTTTGTATTAATATCTCTAGGGCTATCCTTGAGTGAAATTGAAGTGGGCAATTTGTATGTCCAAAACCATATGATAGCATCCATACCACTTTCTCAACATTTCACATATTATTCCATATATCACAATTTTTTTACAAAAATTATCTTTTTTTGTCACTATTCTAGGTAGGTTACTTTGGCTTTGAGATCTTCAACTATGGCATAGAATTCATCAAAATAAATAGGTATCATATCATCCCTCTTCAAGCAGTAGTTATAAAATTCCTTCAACCCCACATGTGTCTCCTCTTTCTCTTCATCCTTGTTTTGAATGTTTCCTAAAGTAGTAGGACCCATGTCATACATATTCATATGGTCCTTATCAAACTACTGATACGACACCTTGATTTCACTTTTCTTTTCTTCCTTTATTTTAATAGGGCTGGTAAAAAACTCATACTCCTTAAATTCCTCTTGTTGGATTTCTTTCTCAGGATCTTGAGTACGAGATTTAGAGGTAATGTCTTGCACAATTTTCTTAGAAACAATCCCCTTGACCTTCATTTTTCTACCTTTAGCCCCTTTATCTTGTACATATGGCTTTGTGATCTTGGTTGATCTTCTTCCACCAGTAGAATCCTTGCAATAAGCTTATTTTAGAATGTTAATTTATTCTAAATTTTGTGTTTTATAATCCAAGTTCCCTTCAACATTTTCCTCCCTAATTTTACAATTACCCATCTTTCTAGGAGAGTTAGAAACATGACCCATCTCATCCCTTTCCAACTTGATGGGGAGGAGGATTTTATTAGAGGAATAATAATCTTTTTCAACCTTTGAGGCATTCCTAGAACTAGGCCCCTTTTTCTTTTTATCCTCCCCATGATTTAGGTTAATAAAAAATGAGTTTACTATGAGAAGTGAAGGGGTAAGGTAGATATTATACTATTATAGAGAATAGGTCAAACCCAATTGGAAGAGGAGTGAGGCCCTTACTAAATACAATTCTCCATGGAGGATAACAAAAATAACATGAAGCTAACTCTACTGCCATGCTTTTTATGGTCTAGGAGTGGGAAATGGTACGTATGAATACTAAAAAATATGCTCTCAAGATTATAGTAATTTATAAGGTGGAAAAATATGTAGGCCTAAGGACAATGAAGTTTCAATTGGTCATAGCCATTCTAGTGTCACAAAATAGCTCCCCATTTTCTAGAAAAGCCTCAATACATTGTCTCTTTAGATTTTCTAAATTCAGGACCTTCCCCCTTCCTAACATAGGCTAGTGGATTTCCCTATCATTTCCTCCATATCAGTGAAGCTAACCCCTCCAACAATGATCGTTTTATTATACTAAGAGTTAACAAATTGAGAAAAAAAATTATCATCATTAGATTGGACTAGGAGTTAACATATACATATACATATATAAATATATATATCTTTTTTTGAATCTGTAATTTTTTTGTATATTTTCATATTTTTATTTTTTCCATTTCTAATTGGTCTTTCATGAAATGACACTTATTATTGTTTAAATTATACATATGCATATATATATATATATATTAAATATATATTTTTCTATATATTTTTAAATTTTAAATGGTTCCTTGTTGAATTGATATGAATTTTTATGGTAATGAGAGGACTTGACATAACATGTTAAGGTTATAGTTATGATTTGGTAAATCAAAGTGTGAATTGATATGTAGATTTAATAAGGAACCTGTGTGGAGGTAGCGGATGTGAGGAGGATTGAGCTAATGGGGATAAGAATGATTGGAACTCTTGATGTGTATTTCTCCATATGATATAGCTTAGTAGTTTGAAAAAAATGTAGTTTTTCATGAAGATAGAAGGTAGGCCATAAGTGGAGGATAATATAGAGGTTGTGTGTAGTGAAATGATAAGAGAGTTGCACCATGATATCTGGTTACATGAAGAAGAGATGAAGGAATGAGTAGAGCAAAGGCAAATGGAGTTTCTTTAATAATTGTAAAAGTATGTCTTCATGAAATATGAATAAATAAAGTTATTTTATTTTCTTGCACTTTTAAATGTAATTTTGTGTAATCTAAATGAATTAAAATCAATGCATGTAATTTTCAATTTAAGGGTTAAATTATTATGTAGTCTTTTGTAATCTATATTTTGTAATTTATATGAGAGATGGGATGATTGTTGTTTCATGTATTAGTTAAATGGTGTCAGAGAAAGAGGTTTTGAGAATGTGGATAGAGCATCATCTATGAGGAAGTCTTCACTAGGAGCTTTATGTAGAGAGGGAAGTGAGAACAAGTTATGAGTGAATAAACAGATCATCCAATGTGAGGAAAATTATGATAGGACATGTGGATAAAGGAAGTGTGATTGAAGAACTCAAAATAATCATTGTAGGTGTGTGAAGTCCTAAGCAGTTGAGAGTTGGAAAGTGCAAGGGAATGGATATGGCAGTAATAGATTACAATAGTGTTATGCCTTGCATAACCACCCCAATTTGTTGTGGAACAAAATGGGTCCCCCTTGTTCTTTTCTTTTCCCTTTGGCCTTTCTTTTCTGCCTTAGGCATTTTTCTTTTATTATGTCAGAAGTGGAATCAGGACCAATATCGGGCTTGGAATTATATCCAAGTTCTGGTCTTGTTTCGTCCCCAGTTCTGGTTCTGATAGTTCCTATTTTTTTTCATCTTTCGTTCTCTCTCGGAGCTGGGTCCAGGGCTGAATCTAAATGTTGAAATCTATCAAAGTTTCTCGTTCGGGTTCCATCCCAGCCCCGACTCCGCCTTTCCCTTTGTCCCTTCTTGGTTGGTCGTTTTCCTCTCCGTTTTGAGTCCCGTGCCTTGGGTTTTTTTCCCCCTCTTCCTTGGGTCTTTTCGTGTTGCTCTGGCGGACCTGAAACCGGAACTGGAACCGAACCTTGAAACATTCAAAAGTTTTAGGTTTGGGTTCCGTTTTGATCTCAGTTCTGTGTGTCTTGTTCTTTTTCTTTTTGTTGTTTTTTTTTGTCATGGGGTATTTTCTCCCCTTTCTTCTTCTCTTCCTTGTTCTTTTTCTTTGTCTTTTTTGGGTGTCATCAGAGGCAGGATCAGAATGGAATCCGAACCTGAAACTTGAAAAAGTTTATGGTTCGGGTTTGGTTCCGGTCCCGGTTCCGTTGTGTTCATTTGTTTTGTCCCCAATCCAATCACTTGGTTAGGTGTTCGATTTTCCAATTGTGTGTTACCTTTTGTGGGGCCAGGCCGGGACGGTGGTATGAGAGGATGGCATTTGGTTTGTATCTTGTTCCCATTCTAACTACGGTCCCGGTTCTGATTCCTTTTTGGCCCTGCCCCTGCCAGTTTTAAAGTTAGGTGTTGTTTCCGGTTTTGTTTTGGTTCCACCCCTACTAGGGTTGGGTTCCTTTTAGCTAAAAGATGAAGGCATAGTAAAATTGAATGAAATCATAAGCGATAGTGTATTTTATTATAATATATTTTATTAGCTTTTGGGAACTAATGGAGGCATCTATTTTGCAGGATTGAATTATTTATCTGAAGATGTCTCTCGAGGAAGTCTTGCCAAAACAAAATGCGCTCAGGGAGAGTAAAGTTAGTTCAGAGTAAGCTCTCGCTGATCCGTCAGAGTCTTAGCGAAAAGGAGTGTCTTCGGCAAAAGGTCTTGCTAACCAATCAAGGTCTTCCCGACACAAAGGAGTCTCCCTGAGATGGAATGTGCTCGTCGAATGATGAGGGGGCTCAATGTAATGTCATGCCAGTGGAATAAAGTTTTTCCCATAGAGACAAACCTATCAATGAAAAATATTATCACTATGGCTCTTAGCGCCCATTGTAATGTCTTGCCGAGTGTGGATTTTACGCTGATAATTACTAAAAAATGTAATCGCATTGGGGAGACACCGATGGTGTCTCACTGACATGTGATTCATTCTAAATGAATGTTGACCACCCGCGAGTCTTACATGGAGTATGTTCACCCAATCAGAAGAGGCTAAAGGGGCAGATCGGTGATAGTTGGACTGGTTGACTACCTCCATGAAGAAGACCGACAAAATGCAACCATTATGGATCTACTCTATGAATGAGCCAATGGAGTAGCTCGATGAATGATGGTGTCCAGATCTAATAGGAAGTATGATGCCACTTCCTGAAGATGGTCAACTTGCTGAAAGGAAGGAGGAAGAAACCGTAAGTCACAGTGACAGCTCAGGTGTACTGGCAAAAGGGTAGACCAATATTAATGGTAATGCTTTAGAGAAGTCAATGCAGCTTTGCAAGGGGGTTCAAGGATGGACATGGAGGCCAGAAGTAAATGTTGTAGCTGCAAAATATCTGAGATCATCCCCGGAACAATCCTTCACCAACATGGACAACAGGGATGCGCATTTAAGGTAGAACCAACTTTATTCAAAAGATTTGAGGGCCGACCCTCCTACAATCGATGGATATTTTATAAACCCTAAAAAAATGGGAGACAATGCATTCTTTTTGGTACACTCTGTATATATGGCATTCGTGCCTCTTTGTAAAGAGGGAGAAGGAATAGAGACAGTGAGATGAGATAATAGAGTAGACAGGTCTAGAGATAGATTTTTTTTCAAGAGTATGAATTTTCTAAAGAGTAGAAGAGACAGAGCTACATCCCGATTCTTGTAATGGGAGCTTCTTTTGTCTTCTTAGCTAGGAGTTCGATTCAGTAGAAGCCAATAATGTATCTTTCAGTTTTCTTAGCGTAGATGGAAACAATCTGAAGACATAGGTTTTTTGTACACTAGTGATTATGCCAGATTTGTCAATGTTGCTTATCTATTTTACCAACAGTAGGAGCAACTGGACTCAAACCTACTTCATATTGTGTTCTAAAATGGTATTTATCTTGAGTTAATCATTTGATTTTAAAAGCTTTCAAGGAATGAAATCTTATTTTGTGTTTTTTTTAAATGGTAACTTGTAATCAGTTGTTGAAATCAATGTTGTGAATGAATGCAACTATGTGTTAATCACAAGTTAATTTTGTTCTTCAGTTTTAGTTAGCAATTCCTTGAAAGGTAACAAGTCTGGTTAAGTTAGATGAATTATCATTCTTTTCAATACCAAAACTTTGATCTATCTTTTTATGTTTATTTAAAAACCCTAGTTAAAATAGGTTTAAATTCATCCTTGATCCTAGAAAAATCTAGAAGCTCAACTCCAGCAGGCCCCTTGAACATTATAGTTCACATCAACCATTGAGTAAAATCAGCATAGTTGAGAACCAACTACAAAGACCTTGGGAGCTAAGATGTCCATGTGTTATTCTTTCTCTTTCATGAGAGTAGGATAGTGATATTCTATTTAACTGTTGCTGTGCTATTTTGACCGTCAACAGAGACCTGGCGCTAGAAGGAGGGCCTAGAAGGGCAAGCTGGATAATACTAGGTTTTTCTCACTAGAAAGGTCCCGTAGAGTCCTTCGATTAGCTAAAAATGCACCATCTTTGATAGAACTCAAGACCCCAATAAGGCACAAGAGTCACAATACTAGGACAACCATCATACCACCCTTATCAGCTCCACTCACTCCACTAGGATTTTCACCAATACCCCAGTGGATACCCATCAATCCACCACCAAATCCATCTCAATTGTCATTACAGCTGGTTCAACCCATACAACAGCTGGCTCAACCACCACAACTACTACCAATGGCATTTTTTTAGAATAATCCCTCTCCATTAGGGACTATTCCTAGAGGTTTTCATGATATGCCTAAGAATCTTGAGAAATTTTGTCTCAAATACATTCATGGTGAATCAAGGAGTCCTGAAGAGCACATACAGGATTTTAACGATGCCTATACCAGAGCTCAAATCTAGCTCACCATGATGTAGTTTGTAGGTTGTTCCCTTATTCCTTAGGGGATATGGCATACAACTGGTATCTTAATCTTCCACAAGGTTCTATTCTAACCTGGACACACTTAGAGAATGCTTTCAATAATCAGTTCAGGGTTTATGTGGATCCAGCTCTTTTATATCACCAATTTGCTACCATTAGGAAGGAGCCATGTGAATCCCTGCCCTTGTTCAATACCAGGTTTCAACGAATTTATAGGAGACTGTAGGACCCCTATCTAGTTACTGAGAATAATGTCATTCAAGCATACTTTAGGGTCATAGACCCTTTGCTAGTTTTGTTCCTGCAAAGAACTTATCAACCGGCCGATATTGATTCCATGTCTAAAGTTTACCACTTGGCCATTAAACTGCAACAACAAATTAGCCCTCAACAAGGAAGTTTGGGAGGAGGTTTTCCTTCAATAGGATATTAGATGTCTAACCCAACCCCTTTATTCAATACTATCCCAAGAATATCTCCTTCCCATTATGGGCCCATGTCTAAATTACAGACTCAACCTCCTATTCCATTCTTTGCCAATAGAGCTCCTTACCTCTTTCAATGATCGCAAGCTCATCATAGTCTACATGGTCATCATAACTGGGATGGAAAACCACATCATCTCAGTCAGCGACCGGTCGCTAAGAATCTTGAAAGTGAAAAGATAGTCCAACTTACAAATGAGGTAGAGACCTTAAAGAAAACCCTATCTCAAGTCACAAATGACATGGTTCAGCTTAGATTGAACCCCTCTCACAACTAGGGTAATTATCACAATAACAACAATAATGGCTAAAGGGGTTATCAAGGCCAAAATCCCCCTAACCAAGGCTATCAAAACCAAAATAGAGGATATAACCAGAGACCAAATAACAACCGACAATGGAATACAAGTCCCAACAATGGTGGAGTTTCCCATAATTATCAAGCTAGTGAGGATAGGTCACATACTGCAAATGTGGCTAACTTTAATTTTATGACTAACTAGTACAGGCTACATGATACTGCAACTCATTCTGAGGTAAACTACCCTAAAATGGAGAAAGTTGTCAAGATGACGTAGGAAGATGCCCAAACATTCCAAGGGAATTCAAACAAAGAAGGTGGCTCAGTAGATACTACTATGACTTATGACCTCTTTGAATAAGAACCCTCATTCCCAATGTAGAGTCAGAATGAACCAAAGGAAGACATGTATGATGCCCAAGTCTTTCAGGCAAAGGGAGGACACTTCCTGAGAAATCAAAATAAGGGTCCATCCACTACATCTGCACTGCCTAATCACATGGTGCCTCTGAATCAAAGTGCTAACAACAACCCTCATCCACCAAAAGGTCTGCCTGACTTCCATAACAAAGGTAATTCACTTGGTGTTGTCAAAAATAATGCAAGTTATAACACAAAATTTGATATTGTTGCTGAGATGCAGAGGCAGAAAACCTCTTTATCATATTTTGACATCCTCAAGTGGTGCCCTGCTCAACGAGAGATAGTGCTGAAAGCTTTGGAACAAGCTGATAAATCAAAAGGGAAAAACAAGGTGGTGCTTGCTGCAGACATGAACACAGCTTTGTACAGAAGCAAGGTAGGTACCCCACCATTTATTTTGAGTTTAAGAATATGTGGAAAGAATCTAAATAATTATTTGTTAGATTCAAGGGATTTTGGCAATGTTATGCCATTTTCTGTATGCAAGAAATTGGGATTAAACCCTACCCAAACAAACAAAAAGGTCATCCAACTTGACAAAACAGAGGTTAATGTAGTAGGAGAATTGAGAAACATACATGTGCAAGTATGATCTGACCCTAGGATCCTAACCAACATAGACATTCAAGTAGCAGACATTCCTAGGACCTATGGTATGCTGCTGAGCAGAGATTTGATGAAAAGTATAGGGGGATATCTCTCCCTTGACTTTTCACACATGTGGCTACCATGGAGGGGAGTGCCTATGCAGATTAGGATTGAAAGTGAACCTCACCTTAAGTATGTCATCATTGATTATGATTGCCCCAATGAGGTAGCTTATTTTAAAACCAGGATAGGGGTTTATAAAAGAGAAGAAATTTTAACCTTTTCGATTCTTGATACCAAAGATTTGTCAACACAAGAGTCCCTTGATTCCACAAATAATGAAAATAAATAGGCCTTGATCAGGAAGCTACAACAAGATCAGTTGGTCTTGGGGGAAGACATTGATTTGCAAAGTCTTTTACTCCCTAATTGGTGTAGGGTGCATTACCAAAATTATTCTGAATTGACTTGCCAGCCCTGCATTAACCTTTTAGATTATGTTTCCCTAGCTAAGGAAGCTAGCTTAAGTCACCCTGAGACCGTTGCAAATCACTTCTCATTTGAAGCCAAAGAAGCAATAATGTTAATCAGGGATAAGGTACCTCCAAAGGAAGTTCCTCCTTAAACTGAACTTGCCTCGGTCACTTTTCCAAATAAGCGTATTTGTAAGGAACAACCCCAAGGTTTATTTGACATCCTTGCACTGACAAGTATACCAAACCCTAGTGGAATAATCAAAGATGCAAGTGACTGCCAAAAAGATAGCCACAGGTTATATGATATGTCTATTCAGGAATTGGAAATTACACCTGAGGAACTGGTTGAACACCCATTCCCTATATCCAATGCCAAAGACCAAGTAGCCCCACCTGTGGCTCATTCTATGCAAGTGCCCACAATGACCTCAAAAGGACCAACCCTCGCTTATGATCAGCTATGGACCCTCACATTTGATGGATCCAAGTCCAAAACAGGCTGTGGTGTTGGGATTGAACTAACCAACCCGAAAGGGAAAACCTTCTTTCCTTCTTACAAGCTATAGTTTGGGTTCACTAACAACATAGCAGAATATGAAGCTTTATCTCGGGGGCTGATTTTTGCACATAAGAAGAAAGTCACTACCTTGATGGTTAATGGAGATTCAAAAATAGTTATGAAGGAAGTGTGCAGCCAATACACATGCCACAATAAAAGGCTGGAAACATATAGAAATAGGGTATGGAACCTAATTGAAGACTTTTATGCTTTTGGGATTAGCTTAATCCCAAGAGAGGAGAATCAAATAGTCGATTCATTAGCTATTGTTGCAAGTACCCTAGAACCTATGCAAAGCTCCAAGCTTAAGAAATTCTTAGTGGAATTGATATCCAACCCTATTGTTCTTGATAATGTTAGGAACTTTCAGGTTTTTGATGATGATCGACATATTCTTGCTTTCCTAGCAAGCTCAAATGTTTTCCAAGGGCAGATCATTGATGAGTCCAATAGGGATCAAGGAGATTGGAACCCTAAAGATTGTGATGTAGAGGGTGTCCTCAATTTGAAAAACAATAGCATTCCCAAGGGAATGGTGACCTTAGAAAGAATTTTTGATTCAGACCCTAGGGCTCAGGAATAGATATCAGCTAAAGATAAGGGAGGTGAATATGAAACTATTAACCTAGCTGATACTGGCCTGGAAGGAAATGTTTATATAGGGAAAACTTTCCCTGAGGCAATCAGAAAAGATACACTGAAGGCACTAAAGAAGGATATTGCTGTGATAGCCTAGGGATATGAAGATATAAATACATTTGATGCTTTTGTAATGACTCATATTATTCCCCTGAAGCCTGAAGCCAAGCCATTTCGACAAAAACAACACCCTATCAATGCCCTGATTGAACCATTGATCCTTAAAGAAGTTCAGAAACTAATTTTTGGAAGAATAATCTTCCCTATACAACATTCAACATGGGTGGCTAACTTAGTCCTAGTCTATAAGAAAAATGGAGAGATCAGGTTGTGTGTAGACTTCAGAAATCTGAATAGAGCTTCAGAGAAGGACAACTACCCACTCCCTTCATTGGACGAAGTCTTGCAGACTATCAATGGGTCTCAGATGATATTATTCCTAGACAGTTATTCTAGATACAATTAGGTGATGGTTAACTATGAAGACAAGATGAAGACAACCTTCACTACAAAGTGGAGAACATATGCTTACAAAAGGATGCTAGTTGGTTTAATAAATGCTAGAGAAAATTTTCAGCGTTCCATGGACATAGCATTCAAAGACTTAATCAGTAGATGCATTATTGTTTACATGGACGACTTGACAGTATTCTCCAAAGATAGACTGAACCACATTGCCGACTTAGCTAAGGTTCTCGAGAGGTGTATCCAATATGGCATCTCCCTCAATCCAAAAAAGTGCATATTCAGGGTTTCTGAAGGGAAGCTCTTGGGACACATAATTTAAAAAGGGGAATATCAATCGATCCAGACTGAGTTGAGTGCATTCTCAAAATAACCAAGCCAGGAAGCAAGAAGGAGATGAGATCTTTCTTCAAAAAGATCAACTTTGTGAGAAAATTTATCACGGGTTTTGCAAAAATGATAAAGCCATTGAATGAAATGATGAAGAAATACGCCAAAGATAAATGAAGTGATGAGGCAAAGGCCGCATTTTCATAGGTCAAGCGATCTATTTCAGAGGTGCCAGTCCTTACTAGCCCTAACTATTTGAAGTCATTCTACATTTATTCCTTTGCTTCTGAACATTCCTGTGCAGCCGTACTAACCCAACGAAGAGAAGAGGGAGAAGAGAGGCCAATCGCTTGCATGAGTTCTCCATTCAAGAATGCTGAAGTGAAGTACCCACCTCTTGAAAAGTGAGCTTTTGTGCTAGTTCAAGCTATCAATAAGTTCAGGCACTACATTCTTCGAAGTCAAATTACTGTTGTAGTTCTTGATACTGCTATAAAGTCTCTACTTATGCAGAGCAAACTGGGAGAGCAAAGAGGAAAATGGATGGCCATTTTGTAGGAGTTCGACCTGAAGATATGCCCTATGAAACTTATCTGAGGTTTGGGCCTATCTCAGTCCATGGCGAACATTGGTGACAACATCATTTGTCAGAAATACACAACTCAGTCCTTCTCAAACGACCCTTGGTATGCTGATATTATTTGCTTCATGCTCAATAATTGATGCCCACAGGGAATGAATGCAACTCAGAGGAGGGAACTGAGAAAGAAGAGCTCACATTATATGCTCAAAGGAGGATTGCTATATAGGAAGAATTTTGAGGGAATATACCTACGATGCCTTGATCAACAAGACGCTGAACAAGTGGTTGCGAAATTTCATGGGAAACATGGCATAGGTCATGGGTCTGTAGATTCATTAGCACATCAGATCCTTCGATTTGGTTATTATTGGCCATGTGTGTTCAAAAATGCCCATCAGCATGTAAGAACATGTCATATATGCCAGATCTCTACATCAAAAGAATGCCATTCAACCATGCCATTGCAGCCTATTTATGAGGTAAGGCCATTTTCCCAATGGGCCCTAGATTTTATTGGGGTAATTAACCCAAATTCTTCTGCAGGACACAAATTTATTTTGACTACCACTGATTACTGCACAAGATGGACAGAGGCTATACCTTGCAAGAATAGCACAACCGAGGTAGTGATCAAGTTTCTCACCGAATGCATCACAACTAGGTTTGGAGTACCCTTTGCATTGGTATGTGACAATGGCTCTTCCTTCTCTTCTGCTGAGTTCATTTCATGGGCATATGATCACAAAATTGTCTTAAAATATTCTTCAAACTATTACCCACAGGGAAATGGGGTTGCAGAGTCAACTAGTAAGAATCTTTTAGGGGTAATTAAGAAACAGTTAGAGAACAACCCTAGGTACTGGCACACCCAGCTAAGATTTGTGTTATGGGCTAATAGGACTAGGATCAAGGCTGCTTTAAAAACTTCACCATTTAAACTAGTGTATGGACAAGAGCTTGTGTTCCCTATCCATTTGCAAATACCTATTCTTGAGTTCATGCAGAGATTCTACTCTAGTTACAATAGGATATAAGTAAGATTGAATTCCTTGTTGAAATTGGAAGAACAGAGGGATGCCGCCTTGCAACAATTCTTTAGACACCAGGTTGTTGTCAAATGTTGGTTTGACAAAAGAGCCAAAATCAAGGCTTTTAGAATATTTGACCTTGTGCTACTGTGGGATAAAGCTAATGAAAGGAAGGGAAATCACCAGAAATTTGACAAACTCTGGTTAGGTCCCTATCAGATTGCTAAGATCCTAGGAGAAAATGCTTTCCGATTGTGTAGTTTAATTGGAGAACATGTTCCCTTGCCTGTCAATGGACAGTCTTTTAAGCATTATTTTGAGTCGTAAAGCATGCTGATTTTCTGTTTGGTATGTAAATAGTTTTCTATTCTTTATTCAAATAATTTTTTTGTTTCTTGTTTGTAAATAGTTTGTTTCTTTGTTTGTTTTGTTCTTTTTGTCCTTTCATTTCCTTTGTTCATTGTGTCAGTCTTGTTTTATTCTTTAGGGTTTCTCTATTGTTTCCATCTTAAAATGGGGGGGCTGTTATTTGAAGCATGCTTTGGTTATTAGGAGAGAAGTGGTTTAGATGTTTTTAGGTTTGTTGATTGGGTGATCTTGTCCCAAACTCTTTGTTTTATGCCCATTGTCAATAAGAGTTGTGGAAAGTCTTGAAAACAAGGTGCAAAGTAAACAATCTTCATTAGCTGCTCTGAATCTATCACAGATGGTCAAAAGCATTTCCTTTTGTAATGGTATATTCATCGTAGGACTATAGTATTGTAAGATTTGAATGAAAAATCTAATCTCCTAAGTGCTGTTATGAGTTCCATGGTAGTTTTCAACCCATAACAGATGTTAAACATCTGATATATTGAGAAAAATTAAATGAAATATCTGAAACTCCAAGAGAAAAAAAGAAGAGAGAACTATCTAAAGAGAAAAGGAGACTCGATATGAATGGGTGATTCCAGTATCTATATCGGGGCTATGGATGCCTGACTGGCAGTGGAGCAATGCTGTGAGAAAACTAGACGTATCTCCGTAAGGGCTATGGATGCCTGACTGGCAGCGGAGCAATGCCCAGGATATCATTGCACAATAGCTAAAGGGGATCAACTCATGTAGTTCAAATCTTTCTCATTGTTGTTCGAAAGATGAGGAAAATTTTATAAAAGGATAATGCACCATCAAGCACACACATAGATTTTGGGTAGCCACTGCTAATTTACATTTGAGATTCTAGCTCAACCTTGGTTGTTAACACTGACCCAACTAGAGTTGTGATGTTCATAAACTAGGAGTTCTGGGTAACTAAATCCTTCAATTTCTTGAAAATGGTTAAACCATTTTCCTAGCCAAGTCACCATTTTTTATGCCTTGCATAACCACCCTAGTTTTTTGTGGAACAAAATGGGTCTCCCTTGTTCTTTTCTTTTCCCTTTGGCCTTTCTTTTCTACCTTAGGTGTTTTTCTTTTATTCTGTCAGAAGCAGAACTGGGACCAATATCAGGCTTGGAATTATATCCAAGTTCTGGTCTTGTTTTGTCCCTGGTTTCGGTTCGGATAGTTCCTATTTTTTTCATCTTTCATTCTCTCTCAGAGCCGGGTCTGGGGCTGAATTTGAATGTTGAACTCTATCGATGTTTCTTGTTCGAGTTCCATCCCAGCCCCGACTCCGCCTTTCCCTTTGTCCCTTCTTGGTTGGTCGTTTTCCTCTCCGTTTTGTGTCTCGTGTCTTGGGTTTTTTTTTCCCTCGTCTTCCTTGGGTCTTTTCATGTTGCTCTAGCGGACTCAGAACCGGAACTGGAACCGAACCCTGAAACTTTCAAAAATTTTAGGTTTGGGTTCCGTTCCGATCCTGGTTCCGCGTGTCTTGTTCTTTTGCTTTTTGTTGTTTTGTTTTGTCATGGGGTATTTTCTCCCCTTTCTTCTTCTCTTCCTTGTCCTTTTTCTTTGTCTTTTTCAGGTGTCGTCGGAGGAGGGATCATAATAGAATCCGAACCTGAAACTTGAAAAATTTTCTGGTTCGGGTTTGGTTCAGGTCTCGGTTCTGCTGTGTTCGTTTGTTTTGGCTCGATTCTGATCACTTGCTCGGGTGTCGGGTTTTCAGATTGTGTCATTTCCTTTTTGCGGGGCCGGGGTTAGGATGATGGTATGAGAGGTTGGCATTTGGTTTGTATCTTGTTCCCTGGTCATCCCACAATAATGGGTCACACTTTTTGGCCAAACTTGACATTGAAATCAACATTTTCAGAGAAAACTTCACTTTCTGACACTTATAGTAGGTAAACTATTAGGAATTTGAAAATGATGTAAACTAGTGATTTGTGAGATTTTTTCTGTAGATTTTAAATGTGTGTTTTTTTTTAAATGAAATTAAACTGTATTTTTTTTGCATCTCCTTTGATAACTAGTTTTTAATAATAAACAACATTTTTAAAAAGTTGTGTCTACTTCAGCTCGCATAAATTTTTTTCTACAAAGGATATAATTCTAATTCTTTTGAATTTAGGTTGGTAACACAAGTATCTAGGGCTTTCATTTTGTTTCATAGCATTTTGCTAAATATTTTTCTTTTAATTAAGTTTTGAAGTCAAAACATTTATAACTTAGACATAGGTGCACTTCAGCTCACATAACTTTTTTGGTATGTATTGAAATTCAATTTTTCTTTTTTTGTTAAAATGAGGACATCAATACCTAGTGGATATATATTTTTCAATTTTTTTTTCCTCAAATTTACTATTTTTCCACAATGATTTTTCATCAAACTTGACGTTCGGTGAAAAACCTATGTACAGTAAAACTAAAAAATAAAATATAAAATAAAAACAAAATATATGAAATTTATAGTTGTTGGAAAGCACGTTTCGATCACTACAATTATCAAACTTGGTTTATCAAGTCAACTCCATTTGCACCTCCTTCCCAAGCTTCAATAGTAAAAAAAATGCATAAATTTTGAAATGGTGGAGGGGAAGGTGAAAAAAAGGGGTTCATTAGAACCCCCCTTCTAATGAAGGGGGTTCATTCAAACCCCCCTTATATGGTGCAAAAGGGGGTTCATTAGAAGGGAAGGGGATTCATTAGAAGGGGGGAGGTTTCATTAGAAGGGGGGGTTCATTAAAAAGGGGGTGGTTCATTCGAACCCCCTTCATTAGAATGGGTAAACCATTTTAAATTTTTTGATGAGCATTTCTAATTTCTCTTCATTCAAAAAATTGTAACCCTACCCCCACCCCCGCCTGTTTTAAAGTTAGGTGTTGTTTCTAGTTCTATTTTGGTTCTGCCTCTACCAGGGTTGGGTTCCTTTTGGCTAAAAGATGAAGGCATAGTAAAATTGAATGAAATCATAAGCAATAGTGTATTTATTATAATATATTTATTTTCTTTTAGGAACTAATGGAGGCTTTTGTTTTGCAGGATCAAATTATTTATCTGAAGATGTCTCTTGAGGAAGTCTCGCTGAAATAGAATGGGCTCGGGGAGAGTAGAGGAAGTTCAACGTAAGGTCTTGCCAATCTGTTGGAGTCTCGGCGAAAAGGAGTGTCTTCGGTGAAAGGTCTTGCCGACCAATCAAGGTCTTCCCGACATGAAGGAGTCTCCCCGAGATGGAATGTGCTTGTCGAAGGATGAGGGAGCTCGATGTAATGTCATGCCGATGGAATAAACTCTTGCCAATAGCGACGAACCTGCCAATGAAAAAGATTATCGCTATGGCTCTTAGCACCCACTATAACATCTTGCTAAGTGCGGATGTTATGCTGATAACTGTTGCAGAATGTAATTGCATCAGGGAGACATCGATGGTGTCTCACCGACATGCGATACATTCTAAACGACTGTTGACCACCTGGGAGTCTTATGTGGAGTATGTTCACCCAATTAGTAGAGGCTAAACGAGCATACTGGTGATAATTGGACTGGTTGACTACCTCCGTGAAGAAGACCGATATAATGCAACCGGTTTGGATCTACTATGTGAATGAGCTGATGGAGTAGCTCGATGAATGATGGTGTCCGGATCTAACAGGAACTCTGATGCCATTTCCTGAAGACGGTCAACTTTTCGAATGGAAGGAGGAAGAAACTGTGAGTCACAGTGATAGCTGGGGTGTACTGGTAAAAGGGTAGACCAATATTAATGGTAATGCTTTAGGGAAGTCAATGCAGCTTTGCAAGGGGGTTTGAGGATGGACACAAAGGCCAAAAGTAAATGTTGTAGCTGCATAATTTTTGAGATCGTCCATGGAACAATCCTTCACCAACATGGAGAGCAGGGATGCACATTTAAGGCAGAACCAACCTTATTCAAAAGATTTGAGGGCCGACCCTCCTACAACCGACGAATATTTTGTAAACCCTAAAAAAATGGGAGACAACGCATTCTTTTTGGTACACTTTGTATATATGGCATTCTTTTCTCTTTGTGAAGAGGGAGAAGGAATAGAGACAGTGAGAGGAGATAATAGAGTAGACAGGTCTAGAGATAGATTTTTCTTTTCAAGAGTACAAATTTTTTGAAGGGTAGAAGAGACAAAGCTGCATCCTGATTCTTGTAATGGGAGCTTCTTTTGTCTTCTTAGCTAGGAGTTATATTTAGTAGAATCCAATAATGTATCTTTCAGTTTTCTTAGTGTAGATGGAAATAATTTGAAGACATAGGCTTTCTGTACACTAGTGATTCTGCCAGATTTGTAAATGTTGCTTATCTGTTTTACCAATAGTAGGAGCAACCGGACTCAAACCTATTTCATATTGTGTTCCAGAATGGTATTTATCTTGAGTTAATCATTTGATTTTAAAAGCTTTCAATGAATGAAATCTTATTTTGTGTTTTGTTTAAATGGTAACTTGTAATCAGTTGTTGAAATCAACACTGTGAATGAATGCAACTGTGTGTTAATCACAAGTTAATTTTGTTCTTCAATTTTAGTTAGCAATTCCTCAAAAGGTAACAAGTCTAGTTAAGTTAGATGAATTATCATTCTTTTCAGTACCAAAAATTTGATCTATCTTTTTATGTTTCTTTAAAAACCCCAGTTAAAATATGTTTAAATTCATGTTTGATCCTAGAACAATCCAAAAGCTCAACACCAGCAAGCCCCTTGAACATTATAGTTCACATCAACCATTGAGTAAAATCAACACAGTTGAGAACCAACTACAAAGAACTTGGGAGCTAAGATATCCATGTGTTATTCTTTCTCTTTCAAGAGAGCATGAGAGTGATATTCTATTTAACTGTTGTTGTGCTATTCTGACTGTCAACAAATAGATGCAATAGTTCATGGATGCAAATTTAGGGAATATTGTAAGTTATGTAGCATGAAGATGTTGGAAAGGATGAGTTGTAGAGAAGATATGACATGAAAAATTCATGAAGAGAAGAAGAGACAATGTTTGGTAGAGGAGGTCAGACTATCAATGATGGAGTTCACTGTAGATTGCTCATAATCTTGAAGGTTAATTGTATCACCCAACTTTACCTTTGTGATCATATGATCATAAATTTATTGTACTAAATGTTTATGATTTAGAAGCATCTGTTTGAACACAAAATCAGCATCACCAAAAAATAATTGTTTCAAGAGATTGGTTAGATTTCATGGAAAATATTCTTGTAGTCAAAATTTTGACTCCATCTTGGACTTTATGGTATAATTTTTAGAGTCATGCAATTAATAGATATGGATATTTAGTTGTTTCATGACATCAATTGATGATTGGATAAAGTTTAGAAATTTTAAAAACCATGAGGTTGGGGACAAAATAGTTTGGTGAAAAGTTTTATAATTCCAAATTAAGCATATTTGTAAGTTTTCATGAGTTTTTGAGCACATAGGAAAATGTTATTGCAAAATTTTGTTCTCAGCTTCACTAGTTGATGGATGAATTATATTGCTATTGTCTTTATATTTTATTCTTTCATATATATTTTTAATATTTCATCTAAATTTGGAGGATGTAATCTTACACACTAATTTGAATCGATTTGCAGATTCCATGATAAAAAAGTTGTAGGTCCATTTTTTTGTAAAATATGATTTTAATCAATGTTTTTGGAATACCAAAATAACACATAGTATTTGAAACGAATTATGCTTAATTGATTAAAATGAATAGCTAGGAGGTAATGCCTCATGTCCCAACCTCATCAAAGGAACCTTATTTGAAAACAATTGTATGACAATAAATGGGGAGGAGACGACCAAAGGAGATAAGGGGGTCATGGATGAAAGGGGAAATAAGAACCCAAAAATTACCTACACCATGCAGTAATCATTGAACATCAAGAAGTATTTGCTATGGAAGGAGGCATAAAATTAACATTAGCATAACAAGAAATCATTTAAATGCCAATATGGGAATCTAAAGTTGAAAATAGTATAATGCTAGTTGTTGTGTTGATATGACACACATAGAGAATCTAGGAGGAAATGAGAAGAATAGGAAAATAAGAGAGGGCATGTGATTGAGAATGATAGAGAGGTGGTTCATAATCAGAGGACTCAACAAACAATGTGAAGGTTCTAGTTATGATTTGGTAAATAAAAGTGTGAATTGATACATAGATTTAATAAGGAACCCATGTGGAGGCAACAAATATGAGTAGCATTGAGTTAATGGAAGGAGAAATGATTGGAACTCCTAATGTGAAGTTCACCATATGATATAGCTTAGTAAGTTTGAAATATAATGCAGTGTTACATGAAGGTGGAAGGTAGGCCATGATTGAAAGAGAATATAGAAGTTGCGCATAGGGAAATGATAAGAAAGTTGTGCCATGATAAGTGGCAGTGTGAAGAAGAGATGAATGAATGAGTAGAGAAAAGGGAAATGGAGTTGTTTGAACAATTATAAATATTTTTTTTCATGAAATATAAATAAATAATGTTATTTGAATTTATTTCACATTTGAATGTAATGTTGTGTAATCTGAAATTGGTTGAAATCAATACATCTAATGGTCGATTTAAGGGTTTAATGATTATGGAGGCTTTTGTAATATTAACCACCAAATATGGAATGATAACAAAGGGGGTATTGTGGAACTATTTTCATCTATTTGATTAGGAAATGAGATCCCCACAATGAATTGATTATCAACTCTAAGGTGAACCAAGTCAAAGGGAGAATCTTTTGATTTACTTATGACGAATGGATGGGGCTCAAGTTTAAACAACACTTTGGGGAGATAAACTAAAAATGGTAAGTCAACACCAATATATAATCTAGAACTTGAAAGAATAATACTACACTCAATATTTTTAGAACTAGAAAACATAAAGTATATTAGAGAAAGGGAAAAACATGTATACCAACCACCAAAAGTTCTTTTCAAAAGTCGTTCTAAGACTCATTCGCCCATGGGTGAGTTGGTCTAAGTACAAGGGTTTCAAAAATATTTTAAGAGCCTCTTGTGTAATTATGGGTCTTTTGATTTGTCCAAGTTTTAGTGTCAAAAAGCCATAAATCCAATTTGTAGGTTAGATTCCGTTATTTGACATTAATTTCAATAACTTTTGCAACTTTGATAGCTTTGTAAATATTTCTCTTCAAAAGGTCTTCAAGCATTCTTCAACTTATATCTATAATCACTCATACTAGAGAAAAAAATGTTTGTTTTGGGTGAATGAGGCTTTATGTTGCTCGAACTCATTTTTATAATGAAACCTTGAATTGGAATAATGAACGAAAGAGGGAATGAAGAATGAACAAAGATATGTTACCACTCAAAAAACCCTTACATATGAAACCTTCATAACAAAGATCTTAGGAGGCATGTAACTTACATGAAATGGCTGAATTGGATATGGATCTTGACACTTGAATCTTGCTTAAAATGATACTTTGAATGCTTGACTTGATCATGAAACCTACATCACAATGTTAGCTCCAAAAACATGCATGATGCAAGAATAATTTGGCATGATGGATAGATCTTGAATGCTACAATAAAACTATGATATATCTTCTCTTGAATACCCTTGATCATAAATATTGCTATACTTTTTCTCACTTCCAATTGCTAATGAAATTCTAGAAAAATGCTAGGTCAAACTGATTGAAATAACCTTGTATTTATAGGTATGTATCCTTAATTTCCCGAAATTCAAGTGTCACAAGCCGACATTGAATTATAAATTTGAAAAAAATAAAATAATACCAAAAACATACTTTAAATTAGGTCATAAGATTTAGGGAGGACACATTCGCCCATTGGTGAATGGGTCCCATGTCCATAAACCTGGAACACACATTACTCAATGTAAAGTGTTATGTTTAGGAATTAATTATTGTAAAGCTTCCCATTTGAAAATAATAATTCAATAGGCTTGTAAATGAATTAAAGGGTGAATTAAGGAATAATTAAGCTCAATTAATTAAGAGGGCCAAGTAAGTGTGTAAATGTAAAGGGGTATATTTAACAACACTAAATTAAGGAATTAGTAAGTCCATTTTTAATATGAGGTCTTAAAGATGTGAGAAAATGTAAAGGGATACATTATTCTACACTACATTTAGCCTTCTTTAGTGAGAGGATGACCTTGTGTTAAAGTCACACTCAAGTAGAAAATCAAGAGAGGTCTAATTGTATAATCATTGGAAAGATAAGATGACAAAGATCATGGAGGGTGATCAAGTCCCCAAGATCTAATATCTCATGGTAAAACCAAGAAAGGAACCAAAATACATATATCTATGTTAATCATATATATGTATGCGGGTATGTGCAGGATCATCATGGAAAATACATGCTCTTAACTAGCAAAAATTTCAAAAAAATCATAGTTAGGCAACTTGATGTAAAAATTTGAATAAGTTATCTATATTATTTCAAAAATATGTAAGAATAGAATTTGTAGAAAATTGAATGTAGTTTCTAAACTACTAGGTTTATTTTTTAAAAAAATCTATTTGGTGAAAATTTGAAATTTCAATGCAGTACTTAAATTTCAGTGGAAAAAATAAGAAGTAGGTGTCTGTTTGACCACCCTAACCACAATAAAATGATAATATTTTTTATAATATTTTAGACATAAGTAGAGGACTCATGTGGGATGTGATGCATATTTTTTTGTAATTTTTAAGTAAATAATTAATTATGAATTTTTATTACAACTTTTAAAATAAAAACTCCTATGTCGACCACCTTAACTTAGTCAAAACTTGATGAAATTCAATTTTTTTTTTTTAATCCTCTAGTATGTGAAGCATATAATGTGATGCATGTTTTGGATTCCACAAATGTGATACTGTTTGAAAACTATAGATGTTTTTTAATTAGCCTATCAATCAGGACTTTAGTCATAATTCAAATAGAAAATGAATAATAATTATTTATTAAATTCAAAGTAAAGAATAATTTATATTGGTGGAAAGATAAGAATATCCTTTAAAAACCTTTTTCATTTCATCAATTTCGGGTTTAAAAAAAGTCATCAGCCACATACCCTACAAATACCCATCATATCGCCACTTTTTGGCCCATCATGATCCTGCACATACCCATGCAATAATAACAAGATACTCAATCATTTAATGCCAAAGACTCGAAGAAATAAAATAAAGATAAGAAGAAGGTAAAAGGATCAATCCTCAACTATCCAATGTGATGTGTAACATACCTCAGATATTTTTCGAAAAAATATTTACAAGTGGAACTCATTGTCCACTACTCTTGAATAACAACATGCTCACACAAGCTAATGAAATTCATTGTCCACTAGGTGAGCCCACAGGGGTGGAAAAAGAGATAATATTATTAGGCTCCCATACCATACCAAAGTTATACCTCTAATAACTTTAATAAGACACTAGTCAATACAAAATTCGAGCTTCATAAGGATTATCAAGATGAGTTATGCTAAGCACTTATGAACAAACAAGGCACCAAAAGCAATCAAAGTGAATTATGTTTTGTGGCCATGAAAAATGGTTGTAACTTTGAGCTTCATAAGGTTATAAAGTTGTGTTGTGCTAAACATTTATAAATAAAATGAAAATAGGATAAGATATGTTCAAAGAATTTTTTCTTTGTTTGCGTAAAGTCTCCTCTTAGGGAACATCATGCCTAATATCTCTAAGAGAGGAAAAGTCTTGGATAAAAGATTTGCAACTTAGGGAATGCAACACATAGCATCACCTTTAAGAGAAAATTTATATTCCAAGAAATATCACACTCTTGGAGGACATCAAACCCAATGACACCACCAAGAAGAAGACAAATCATGTGAAGAAAGAATACTACACAATGAAACATAAGAAATAGTCTAACATCTCCAAAATGATAATAATAATCTATTCCCCCACTTTAAAGAAACTCCTAACACCATTTTGTGAGCAATTACTTTAAAGTAGCAAATGATAAATGCTAATAGTAAAGAAGATATGAGAGCTTATTTGGAAAGCCCTATGTCAAGTCAAATGTTTCCAAATGAAGGTATGTCATGAAAAGGAAGGGGTTTCCCCAAAAATGAAATCCAAAAATCACACACAATGGATCCACAGATTTGGGGTCAGCATATGTATTTGTTATAATGATATTATAGAGCTTGGAAACATCATCATTCGCCAAATAACTCATGGAACAAGAAGAATGCCACATAGAGAGTGCAAACAAGGAAAGGGCCTTTTGGGTCAACATGGAAGAGACCTAAATGTCTTGATTCCTTGTGTCATCCCCAAAAAGAGAACACATGAAGAAAGAAAAAGGTAAAGGTTTATGACATATAGAAGAATGTAGATACAAATATATAAATGGACATGAAGATACATCAAATAGAACAATATGGGGGGTCACATTATGCACATGAAATCACAAAAATAAAATAATACAAGACTAGAAAGGTGCACATGTGAGTCAACCTATAGGGTATGTGAAGGACCATGATGGGCCAAAAAATGGCAATATGATGGGTATTTGTAGGGTGTGTGACTGATGACTTTTTTTTACCCAAAATTGATAAAACAAAAAGGGTATTTAAAGGATATGTGTGACTCTTTTTTTTACCCAAAATTGATAAAACAAAAAGGGTATTTAAAGGAGATTCTCATCTTTCCACCAATATAAATTATGCTTGACTGTGAATTTAATAAATAATTATTATTAATTTTCTATTTGAATTTTGACTAAAGTCTTGATTGATAGGCTGATTGAAAAACATCTATAGCTTTCAAACAATATCACATTTTTTGAATACAAAATATGTGTCACATTCTATGCTTCACATACTAGACGATTAAAAAAAAAAATTGAATTTCATGAAGTTTTGACCAAGTTAAGGTGGTCAGACATACGAGTTTTAATATTTTTTAAAATTTGTAATAAAAAATTCATAATTAATTATTTACATAGAAAGAAATTACAAAAAAATATGCATCACATCAGGAAATGAGTCCTCTACTTACATCAAAAATCTTATAAGAAAAGTATTATCATTTTATTGTGGTTAGGGTGGTCAGACAGACACCTACTTCTTATTTTTTCCCTAAAATTTAAGTACTATTGCATTGAAATTTCAAATTTTCACTAAATAGATTTAAAAGATAAAAATAAAACCCTATTAGTTTAGAAACTACATTCAATTTGTTACAGATTCTATTCTTACATATTTTTGAAATAATATAGATAACTTATTCAAATTTTTATGTCAAGTTTCCTAACTTTTATTTTTCTGAATCTTTTGCCACTTAAGGGCTTGTTTTTTCCATGATGATCATGTACATACCCTATAGTAGATAATTTGCATCCCAATATTTCTCATCATATGTAGAAGGTAGAGAACTAGCCAAAGGGACAACATAAAGTTCTAAACTAGGACAATCACCAAGCTTAGAACACGGTGAGGCACTCTTTGTAGGAGGATCATCATGATTACCATTATTTAAGCTCATAGAAGAAAGAAAAAAAAAATTAGCTCATTATGCACTTGTTCAATGATCTTTTCAATTTCATTGCATCATCATACAAGTTAATCACAGTAGAAGGTCTAATGATAGTATCCATAGAATATTCTTGTTCTTGTTGTGTTCAAGGTTTAGGTTTTTCTTGTTTTGGTGAAGGTGGAGAAGCATCATGCATTACTTGAGGTAAGCTTGGATTTGGATTTTTATTTTGTATGTTCTTTTCTTATTTTTCTTGTAATGAATGAGAAATAGCACAATGTCTATGCCTACACTCTCTAGCATTTTAGTTTCTTTTCATTTAATTTTCATATTATGATGTATAAGGGTGGGTTCATCAACCATAGGTTTCTTTTCTTTTCTTAAGGGAGGAATGGAAGGAACCATGGGATTTTTTTCAACCACTTTTTATTTAGCTTTGTAAATTTGTTCAATTTTAGGAAGAATAACGAGACTTATTTGGTTATCTTGTGGTCTCTTCTATCAAATAGGTGGAGGATTTGCTAAGTTTTGGTCTTGGTTACTTGGAAGGGCTTTTCATTCAATTATGGTTTCATCAAGGATAGCTGGCTCAATCATGGATTGAGGAATATTTTTAAGGGATTCTACTATGCATTTTTCCTTAAAATTTTGATAGGATTTGAAAAATAATTTAGGTCATGAGGCCTAATAGGTTCCATAGGTTCAGGCCAAAAGAAATTCAATGAGAAATTCCCACTAGAAGACACAAGATTAAAGCCACTATGATGTATAGTAAAGATATCATTGCCAAAACTTTAAGAATTTATGCATAACTAATGGGAAAAAATTCATGGAGTGAAGCCATGGATAGCCTAAATTCAGATGAAATTGGTTTGACAATGGGATGATGGAAAATGAGACACATAATTATTTCAGTCCAAATTTTAAAGGAAGAGTTAATGAACCTATTATAGGGCAAGCAAAACCATTTTATGTTTTGATCCATGATTTTGGTTTTTCATAAGTATCTTGATAAATCTCATACAAAAATAGGAATTCTTCAATGAGCACAGGGTGATCCCAAAATATTGGTTTACAATTTTTGGACAAACTAGACACTGAACTGATTGTTTCTAACTAAATCTTCACTTTTGGGCACCTATAGCAGCTAAACCGTGAGGAATTTGAAGATGATGCAAACTAGTGATTTGCGATATTTTTTCTGTAGATTCTAAATATATTTTTTTCAAAAAAATTAAAATTACATTGCACTTCTTTTTCCATCTCCTTCAAGAACTAGTATTTTTAGCAAGGGTAAACCCACAATAGTGGGTTACAATTTTTCGAACAAAGAAAAAATACAAATGCTCATCAAAATATTTAAAATGATTTACCCCTTCTAATAAGGGGGTTCGAATGAACCACCCTCCTCCTAATGAACCCCCCTTCTAATGAACCCCCCTCCCTTCTAATGAACCCCCTTCTATAAGGGGGGTTCGAATGAAACCCCCTTCTAATGAACCCCCTTTTTTCACCTTCCCCTCCACCATTTCAAAATTTATGCATTTTTTTGACTATCAAAGCTTGGGAAGGAGGTGAAAATGGAGTCAAATTGATAAACCAAGTTGGATGATTGTAGTGATCGAAACGTGCTTTCCAACAACTATAAATTTAATATATATATTTTTTATTTTTATTTTATATTTTATTTTTTAGTTTTACTGTACATAGGTTTTTCACCGAACGTCAAGTTTGATGAAAAATCATTGTGGAAAAATAGTAAATTTGAGGAATTTTTTTTTGAAAAATATATATCCACTAGGTATTGATGTCCCCGTTCTAACAAAAAAATAAAAATTGAATTTCAATACATACCAAAAAAGTTATGTGAGCCGAAGTGCACCTATGTCTAAATTATAAATGTTTTGACTTCAAAACTTAATTAAAAGAAAAATATTCAACAAAATGCTATGAAAAAAAATGAAAGAACTAGATACTTGTGTTACCAACCTAAATTCAAAAGAATTAGAATTCTATCCTTTGTCTCGAAAAAAAGTTATGTGAGCCGAAGTACACACCACTTTTTAAAAATGTTGTTTACTATTAAAAACTAGTTATCAAAGGAGACGCAAAAAATACAATTTAATTTCAATTTAAAAAAAAATACATTTAAAATCTACAGAAAAAATCTCACAAATCATTAGTTTACATCATTTTCAAATTCCTAATAGTTTACCTACTATAAGTGTCAGAAAGTGAAGTTTTCTCTGAAAATGTTGATTTCAATGTCAAGTTTGGCCAAAAAGTGTAACCCATTATTGTGGGATGACCTAGTAAATATTATTTTTAAGGAGTGATGCTCACCATATACAACATAACTTTTTTTCATGAAGGATACAATTCTATTTTTTTCGAATTTAGATTTGTAACTACAATATTTAGTGTTTTCATTTGGTTTCATAGTGTTTTATTGAATATTTTTCCCTTAATCAAGTTTTGAAGTAAACCCAATTACAACTTATACATAGGTAAATTGTATACAACATTACTTTTTTTGTATGTATCAATTTTTTTTTTGGTTGGATCAAGGAATTCAATATCTAGTGTATTGATATTTTTCAATTTTTTTTTATAATCTACTATTTTTCGACATGCACAAAATAGAGAGCTTGATTTTTGGTGAAAAAACTACATTCACAAGAAATCAAAAATAAATATAATAATTAAATTAAATTTATTTAAAATTATACATTTGGGGAAGAATATAATAAGGACTACGTACTTACAAAAAATAAATTTTAAATGAATTCATTTGATCCCCCAAAAGGTAAATTAAAAGTAGTTTTTTATCAGCATTTTGATACATGTAAAAGAGACTCTATTACAGGTATGGTTTAAAACTAGAGGGGTTCTATCCAAGGAGGTTTGATCTAAGGGGCTTTGATCAAACCCTCTTCAATTGGAATCCTTTAAATGGAACTTTTCAAGGCTTAAATCATTATATTTTCTAAAAATATGTAATTTCAACAAAAAATAGGATCTCCCAGAAATTGGAAACCAATATTGTGGGATCACCCCACATTCAAATTGATCCCATTAGTAGGCTTGTGATTGATTCTTCTAGCTATGTAAATAGGACCACTGGGTGCATGTTTAATTATGTAATTTCAATTGTGAGAATGGAATGTCAAGCAACATTTTAGTTAGGTCCTTACGAGGTTTAACTTCAATAATTCCAATCATATTGTCAATGTCCTTCATGATTTCATCATTCATGTCAACATTCATCACATGATTCTTTGTTTCACTAGTTTTGACAAAGGAAATGTTATGGTTTTGTATAGGATTAGTAAATATTTACAATTTTTGATTAGAAGGGGCTACATAATTATTACCAAGATCATTAACACCACCAATTCGAATATGATTAGAATCAATGAGGTCTTTCACAATATGTTTAAGATGCTTGCAATATTCTGTATCATGTCAATATTTTCAATAAAAATGGAAATAAGCATTTTGTCTATAGTTAGAAGGTAGAGGCTTACTAAGATCAAAAGCTCTAACATAAGGTAAGGAAATTAGTTTATGGTTTAAGAGTTGCAACATGATGTTATGAAGGGTATCGGGTATAGGTGTGAGTTGTCTATTTCTATTGGTAAATGTGTATGAATTTTTCATCTTTATAGGAGCCACTTGGTTATCAACATGTTGAGTTGGTTGAGGAGGATTAAGTTGTAAAAATACCTTTTTTTTTTCTTGAATGGTTGATAGTTGTTATGAGATGTCTATTTAGACTTTTCAACACAACTAGGGGTAGTTTTCATTTCATAACTACTAATCAGATTTTTATAATCATGGAGGTTAGTACACAATTGTGCGAAGGAGGGAAATTTCAACATCTCAAGTTTAGTTGGGAATTTTTTTTGCAATTGGAAATAAAAATTCTTTGAAGGTCATCATAAAGAATCTTAATGTTTATTTTTGAATAGAGCAATTGGTATTTAGTTATGAAATCATTGACCTTTTCATCATCCTTTTTTTTTGCATTTCATTAAATCAACCAAATATTTAGAAGTGATTATAGAAGGCATCAATTATTTTATTAAATGAACTTATTGAATTATTTGGTAAGGAGAAATACCATTCCAAAACAATATCCTTCAAGGATCTAGGGAATATTTTAGCCAAGAGTTTATCCTAAAAACTGAAGTCACTAGATAGTGATGTATATGCAAAAACATGGCTAACAAGAACTCCTTCCCATCATATTTCTCAAATATAGGAATCTATATACCTTGAGGCATTTTTGTTCTCAATATTTCTAAGGATAAGGGACTTATTTTGAAAAATTTTGAAGGTTGTCCATTTTAATTTTGACTTAAAGTATCAATTTGTTGTTGGAGGGATGAAGTTTTTTGCAAGAGTTTGTTAAGGACAACATCAATGATAATTTTATGAGATGGAGGTGAATAAGGTGGAGGTGTATATGTATGTTGATGGAAAGTGACTTACATGTTTGTGAAGGGACGTGGATTAGGAGGTATGAGATTTGAATGCACAAAGCTAAAGGGAATCCTAGTGGAAATGCCTAAGTGTTGACATTGCTAGTAGGTTGTATAGTTGTTGTAATAGTTGGATTGGTGTATGTCAGAATAGAGGTTATTATTGTGGAAGGAGGAACTAGAATCCCACCTTGCATTTGAGTATACCCCAAAGCTTTAGCACCACTACTAATGGTAGGGTCATGTTTATTAATAAAATGATTCAAGATACAAACAATCACTATTCCTTGTTCATTTTCAATTATTCTCCTCATGTTATCTATCATAGGGACCTTATTATGAGAATTACATTAAGAACTCACAAATATTTCAATTTATTAAGTTCTTTATCCATTATTTTAAGGTTTTCATGAGGTAGGTTAACAATCATTGCACAAAAATAAATCACATTAGGTGTGGGTAGGGAATTCATGTTAGAGTTGATTTATCTACTCCCACATATCCATGAATCACCTACAACAATAAACATATCACACTATGAAGAAATAAAAATGATATGATTTCCCAACAACTCGGATTTGATTAAAACACCAATTTTCATTATTTGAAAAACTGTTGTCAATATGTTGCAGTACAAAATTAATTACAATGAATTAATCCTTATGAAAAAGATAAAAACTAACCCTAGATGAGGGTTATATTAGAACATGACAAGTGTCCTCATAGGAATGAATGAGACATGTTCTAATATTAGAAGCTTTAATCATGCAAAATGCAACTAATTAATAAAAGAAAATAATGAATTCAAAGCATTCCTCAATTTATCTTAATTGTAATAAAGAAGAAAGTGACCCAATTAATTAATTAGGTGATGAATTTATTACTCTAACACCCCATGGGTATGTGCAGGATCATCATGGAAAAGATAGGCCCTTAAGTGGCAAAAAATTCAAAAATATCAGAGTTAGGCAACTTGACGTAAAATTTTGAATAAGTTATCTATTTTATTTCAAAAATATGTAAGAATAGAATATGTAGCAAATTAAATGTAGTTTCTAAACTACTAGGTTTATTTTAAAAAAAATCTATCTGTTGAAAATTTGAAATTTTGATGCAATAGTACTTAAATTTTAGGGAAAAACATAAGAAGTGGGGTTCTGTCTGACCACCCTAACCATAATAAAATAATAATTATTTTTTATGATATTTTTTTATATAAGTAGAGGACTCATGTCCCAATGTGATTCATATTTTTTGTAGTGTTTTTCCAAGTAAATAATTAATTATGAATGTTTTATTACAACTTTTAAAAAATATAAAAACTCATATGTCTGACCACATTAACTTGATCAAAACTTCATGAAATTCATCTTTTTCTTTTTAATCCTCTAGTATGTGAAGCATATAATGTAACACATGTTTTGGATTCAAAAAATGTGATATCGTTTGAAAGCTATAGATGTTTTTCAATCAGCCTATCAATCAGGACTTTAGTCGTAATTCAATTAGAAAATGAATAATAATTATTTATTAAATTCAAATTAAATCATAATTTATATTGGTTTAATGCTAAGAATATCCTTTAAAACCCCTTTTTGTTTCATCAGTTTTGGGTAAAACAGCCACATATCTTACACATACCCATCTTATCACCACTTTTTGGCCCATCACAATCCTGCACATACCCCCTCTTAAGATGAACTAGGGAGAAACTAAACTATGATAAATAAATACTTGAAAGGATGCATGAATGGGTCCCACCCTAATGGTTTATGAGGAACCCATGTACAAAAAGCTAATCTCTTGTTAAAGAGGAGAAAGGGAGTAAACCTCATGGGAATAAAACTCCCCTCAAAAAAGAGAGAAAAGAAAAGAATGTAATTCACTAATGAGATTGAGAGAAGAATAGAAGGTGGATTACATGATACCTCCCAAATTCAACTTCTATCTAATCAATACATATATAAGAATCTCCATAGGAGAAAGAATATGAGACTAGAAGGCCCCCCCACAATGAAGAAAATCCTATCACAATGGTGTAAGCACGATGTAGGATGTAGAAAAATGATCGAAGAATCCCCTTGGGAAGAAACAAATCCAAAGGATGATGTTGAATAACCTTGGTGTAGAGTGAGGGACCAAGAAGCCTGAAGATGGATGTCCTAAAAGGATGCTATTGAATCTCTATATCTAAACCAAGAAAAATGATGCCAAGACCAAACAAATTTGAAGACTCCTAATATGAAACCTATGAAGGAATGAATAATGGTAGGAAATGACTTGTATGAATAACTACAATGTGTGACTCAAAAAATAGTTGTGCCAAAATAGTTATGCAATATTTGGCAAGTAGTCATCAGACAATATAAAGAATAAATGACCAATATCCTGTTCAATAGGTATGATATTTGAATACGAAAGAGGAGGAGAAAGAAGCTCTAAAGGATTCTCAAGAACTATGGTGGATGAATGAATGCACAAGTTCAAGTTACTAGACTTCTTCTCCATATGTACTCTCAATGGTGGAGATTGAATATCAAGTATAGGTAATGGTGGATCCTTGGATATAAAATGAGAAAAGTCATAAAGCCTAGAAGCATGATCAATAGTGCCAACTACCACAATCTGCCTAGTGTGTAAATCCCTGATGAAAACCAAGTCAGGAGAAAACTCCACTATCTTCCCTGATCCACTGTGAGTAATCTGATAGATAGAGAGGAGGTTGGTTGTCAAAGATGGAACAGATTGCACCTCTTGAAAGATACCATAATCAATGGAAATTGTACCCTTCCCACTAACACTGACATATTTATTGTTACCTAGTAGAATATGTGTTGTGGTGCTTGCACAAAATGTATAAAACATATCCTGTGAAGATTCCATATGATGGGAAGCTCCTGAATCAAGCAACCATATGTCTAAGTAAAGACTTACAGATGCATGTAAGGCATGGCCTTTCATCTTATCAGATCCATTAGCAGTACCTATTGTACCTTTTTTGTATAGATGGTGATGGTGATGCAGAAGAAGGTGATGGACTATGAGACATAGAAGATGGAAACTGCGTATGGTTCTACTATAGAAGACATGTCAAATGATCAATCTACTTAGCATAACAATGATGCTCATCATGTCCCTGCTTCTGACAATAACCACAAGTCAATCTCTCCTTCTTACATGATCCTCCTTTGGAAGAGTATGAGTACTCAGAAGATGCATGTGAAGATGATTCTTTTTGTTTCCCATGCTTGTTTTCCTATTTCTTTTCTTTGCTAGGTGAATCCTTCTCCCTAGGACTCTGAATGGAAACTAGAGCCTATGAACTAGAAGACTTCAGAGTACCCATTTGAACCAATTTTGCTTGCTCTCAAGTGAGAGAAGAAGAAAAATCATCAAGTGAAGGAATGGTTAATCTCATACCAAGTGCATCTTGTGTAGCATAAAAATTAGAAAGAAATACTAAATAATCAATGCCCAACTTGGCAAGGATGGAAAGAATCAACTATGAATCCTACTTAGTAGTACCACACTGTGGCAACTGCAATTTGAGAGACTTAGGTTTTGTGAAAAATTCTTGGATGCTTTTAAAATATCTAGAATTTAGACCTATAAGCTCATTCTCCAACTGAAAACCCCTCAAAGAATCTTTCTTACCAAACAAGGACTCCAATTGGGTAAAAATTTAGTTAGGTGTTGTGCAAGATTCAATGTCAAATAAGAGATCAAGAGACATATACATGCGTAATTTTCCAAAAGCTTCATCACATCTACTAAACCATTTTCTCTTCTTTGTTGCTACTATCGGTTCAACCTCTGCACCCATGGTTACTCTAGACAACCCTAGTTTCTTCAAACTGATCTCTATGTTTTTCTTCCACTCATAATAGTTGTATGGTGTAAGGAGAATGTTTTGTATTTTTTCCATGTTTTGAAATTGAATGATACAACAATCGAATGAAAAATGCATCAGTATTTAACTCACAATGCAAAAAAAAATCTTCTTTCTACTAAAAAAATTGATCCTTTATGCATGTTTCCCAAGAAATACACCGAAAAAGGAAAATTTGACTTCTAATATAGAAATAAAATACCCAGTAAATATTCTAAAAAATGGATCATAGATATGTGTAGATCACTGGAAGATCTTTCAAATGCGTATTTGTTTCACAAAAATGAGACCATATGCAAAAGATATGCCCCCAGAAGCGTGAAAATTATGACCTGACTTTGACTGGAAAAAATGCATCATAGTAGAAATTCTAGAAAAGAAAACACGCACCACTAGATTGGGCTCAGAACTAGCTTTACAGCAATATTTTGTTTTCAAAAATCCGAGTTTGAATCCAAACGTTATGGCCAAAATACCAAAACTACTCCAAAAGGGTTTGGGAAAACCTGGCAGTTAGACTAGCCACTAGCATTAACCACTAGTAGTTAACCGCTAGCAGTTTATTGATGGTGGCACCCATTAACTCTATTTTTAAAATTTTTTTCTTTGATTGCATGTCGTACTAGGCTGTACAACCTAGAAATGGAAAAAAATGCCTCTCAGAGTCACTATGTCCGATTTGGACAATTTGACAATCGATTTTGGGGTTTTTGGGTGCTTTGAACATGATGGTGAGATCCGTTTGGGCTCAAAACACTCCAAAATTGCAAGTATGCTCTAGATCTAGAAACCCTCATAAATTTCAAATCCTCTTAGATTTGACAAATGGAGGCCCTTTTCGACAAAATGAAAGGAAAACCTGACTATTCTGATAGCTCTAGATTCAATGGAATGGTCAAAATTTCACCATGGATCACATATATTAATGCATGACTTGACCTCTTCAAAAAAGTGGACAAGGAAACTACAGATCTTGTTCTTTGATACCATGTTAGAGTTGATGTATCTACTCCCACAGCTCCATGAATCACCTGCAATGATAAACCTATCGCACTATGAAGAGATAAGCAAGATATGATTTCCCTACAACTTAGATCTGATGAAAACACTAGTTTGCATTATTTGAACAATTGTTGTGAATATGTTTCTGTACAAAATTAATTACAATAAATCAATCCTTATGAAAAGGACAAAAGCTAACCCTATATTAGGGTTATATTAGAACATGACAAGTGTCCTCATAGGAATGAATGAGGCATGTTCTAATATTAGAAGCTTTAATCATGCAAAATGCAACTGATTAATAAAAGAAAATAATGAATTCAAAGCACTCCTAAGTTTAGCTTAAGTGTAATAAAGCATAAAGTGACCCAATTAATTAATGATTAATTAATTAATTAGGTGATGACTTTATTACTCTAACAAGTCATAGGAAATGAAGTTTTAAGGGTATGATCCATAGTGGGTTGGTTAGTGTCAACACTATGAGCGAAAGAGTTAGAGAACCCAAGATCCACAATGAGTGATGTATCATAGGATGACATGAGTCTAAAACTATGTCTCATGACATAATTGGAAATAGGACACCAATTTGTGAAGCCCATTCAAGTTTCACAAACCTAAGGTGCACCCAAAATAGATAAGAGGTAAAATGCAATCAAATACCCTAGAATGTAAAGTGCAATGCAAGAAGAAATTTTCATATTTAAAACAAGATAATTTTCTGATTATACTATGGAAAAACCTAAAAAATGATATCTTCTACATGAAATTTTGAATTCAAACAATGCACTAAATTTGATCAATTATGCTTAATATGAACAATTTTAGATAATAAAAATTTAGGAAACTAAAACAACAAACTAAATATAGAAATGGAGAATGCAGAAATAGTGATTTCAATGCCTAGAATTTCAAAAAATCCCTCGTCAGGGACTCATTCACCCATGGACGAATGTGTCTCACTTCATGGTTTTTAAACATTAATTTGTAATTTTTTTAGATGATTTTTATGGTTTTCAGATTCTAGTTTTAGATAGTGAGTTACAGTTTCATATTTCTATAAAATAAGGTCTAAATGCAAGTACAAAATAGTGCAAAATGACAGGAAAAAAGACCTAATTTGAGATGTAATTTTAATTCAATTTTAATTTGTAAATGAATGATGATGCATTGCTATGTAAGCACTATGTAAAATAACTGATATTTTTGAATTTTCTTGATTTTAAAGGGTGCAAAAATGCAATAAAAAAATCATAAATAGATTCAAACTAATGCAATGAAGCAACCCTAAATGAGATGCAAATCAATACAATGCAATGGAAATGAATGCAACACCTAGATCTAGGGCTGAAAATGGACTCCAAATCAACAATATATGATGCTAAAAATTCATGTTCACCAAAATGAAACAAAGAAAAATGAGGTTAGCCATCAAATATGGAATGATAACAAAGGGGGTATGATGGACCTATTTCCCTCTATTTCATTAGGAAATGAGATCCCCACAATGAATTGATTATGAACCCTAAGGTGAATCATGTAAAAGTGAGAATATTCAAATTTCTTTATGACTAAAGGATGGGGGTCAATGTCAAACAACGCTTTAGGGAGAAAACTAAAAAAATAGTAAATCAACACAAAAATACAATCTAACACTCAAAACGACAATATTTAACACAATATTTTTAGAACCAAAATATAGAATGTAGATTAGAGAAGGGCGAAAACATGTGTACCAATCACCAAAAGTGAGTTTTAGAAGCTTATGTAAGACTCATTCACCCATGGGTAAATGGGTCCAAGTATAGGGGTTTCAACAATATTTAGCGAACCTCTAGTGTAGGTTTGAAACTTCTGATTTGTCTAGGTTTTAGTTTTGAAAATCCAAAAAAATTATTAGTAGGTTAGATTCCATGATTTGAAAGCACTTTCAACAACTTTTGTAACTTTAACAAATTCATAAATCTTTCTATCCAAAAGATCTTCAAGTCTTCTTCAACCTAAATCTACAATCACACATATAAGAGAAAAAATGTTTGTTTTGGGTGAATGGGGTTTTTCCTTAGTCAAACCCCATTTTGGTAATCAACCTTGAATAGAAATAATGAATGAAAGAGGGAATGAGGAATGAACAAAGCTATGTTATTACTCAACAAACTCTTGTATGAAACTTTAATAATCAAGATCTTAGGAGGTCTGCAACTTCCATTAAATGGTTGAATTGTATATGGATCTTGACACTTGAATCTTGCTTGAAATGATACTTTCAATTGTTGACTTGATCGTGAAACCTACATCACAATGTTATCTCCGGCAATATACATGACGTAAGAAGACTTTGACATGATGGATTGATCTTGAATGTTACAATAAATCTCTTATATATCTACTCCTAAACTCCCTTGATCATAAAATTTTCTATACTTTTTATGACTTCAAATTTCTCATGAAAGTATAGGAAAATGCTAGGTGAAACTCAGTGAAATAACCTTGATATTATAGGTATGTATCATTAATTTCCTGAAATTAAAATATCACAAGTTGACATTGAATTATATATTTGAAAACATTAAAATAATGGCAAAAAATTAGTTTAAATTAGGTCCTAAGGTTTAGGGAGGACCCATTAGCCCATGGAAGAATAGGTCCCAAGTTCATAAACCTGGAACACATATTGATCAATGGGTATGTGGAGGATCCTGATGGGCCAAAAAGTGGCAATATGATGGGTAGGTGGCTAACAACCTTTTTTTTACCCAAAATTGATGAAATGAAGGAGATTCTCAGCTTTCTACAAATATAAATTATGCTTTGCTTTAAATTTATTAACTAATTATTATTCATTTTCTATTCGAATTACGACTAAAGTCTTGATTGATAGGCTGATTGAAAAACATCTATAGCTTTCAAACGGTGCCACATTTTTTGAATCCAAAACATGTGTCACATTCTATGCTTTGTATACTATAGGATTAAGAAAAAAAAAAAAAAAATTCATGAAGTTTTGGCCAAGTTAAGGTGGTTAGACATATGAGTTTTTATATTTTTAAAATTTGTAATAAAAAATTCATAATTAATTATTTACTTGGAAAAAAATTGCAAAAAAGTATGCATCACATTGGGATATGAGTCCTATACTTGTATCTAAAATATTATAAAAAAATATTATCATTTTTTTGTGGTTAGGGTGTTCGGACAGACACCCACTTCTTACTTTCCTTGAAATTTAAGTACTACTGCACTGAAATTTCAAATTTTCACCAAATAGGTTTTTTTTTTTTTAAACAAACCTAGTAGTTTAGAAACTATATTCAATTTTCTATAGATTCTATTCTTACATTATTTTGAAATAATATAGATAACTTATTCAAATTTTTACGTCAAGTTGCTTAACTTTGATTTTTCTAAATCTTTTGCCACTTAAGGGCTTATTTTTTCCATGATAATCCTACACATACCCAAATGTAAAGGGGTACATTTAACAACACTAAATTAAGGAATTATTAATGTTATTTTTAGTAGGAGAGCCCAAAGAAGTGAGAAAATGTAGACTTACATTGTTCTACACTACTATATATATAGTGTAAAAAAAGTAACCCTTTTTCACAATTAATTTGGGAATAATGAACACTAAAATTAACTTCATTATGCCTTGGTTTAGTGTTGTAATATGAATAAATAATCTCAATTAATTAAGAGGTCTTGATGGAGCCTAAAATTTCATGAAAATTTTGGAAAAATTTAGGGCTCACATAATGAAAAAATTAATTTCAGCACCTAGAAGTACAATTGGAAAATCTGCTTAAATGGCCCACTTTAAAAAATCATAACTTCAATCCGGTTCAATTCCATATCAAACCACTATGTGAGCATGTTTATCTGCCATATGAAAGTGTGTCCACCTAATTTCAGCTTCCCATGACTTGATTTGACAAAGTTTTCAAAGAAGCAACTTTGTTGTCTACACAGAAAAATATGTCAAAAGAAGCAACTTTGAAGGACAATAATTATCAACTGGGAGATTGTCATGATGTAACAATTGGTGCCTCAGATTCTTCCACCTTTAATGTGCTCTCATTCCAATTTTTTAGGACCTCATCTATTCATTTGGTATTTTTTTCAAAATCAAATCCAAATGGGTTTTGCACAGTTTTGACTTCTGCACTTTCAAAAATCTTTACAAAAGGTCAACTTTCATGCCTGATATTTTGTGAATGAAGAAGGTTGATGATAAACCATTTTTCACACTTGCTCATGGGACTTAAATGAACCAATTTTCCAAGTTGCAGCTTCCCAAAATCAGATTTGGTATTTTTTCAAGAGGGAAAGTTGGTGAGTTTCAAATGAGTTTGATAGTGGCACTTTTCAGAAAATGCTAAAAATGCAACTTTGAGTGTTGACAATTTTCAACCCGAATTACTTCATGCAAATCCATTATGTATCCATGCTCTCCTATCATAACTCAACATACTAGTACATTTTCATGGCTTAAGGATAAATTTTGATTAATTTTGTAGAGTGATTCTGGAGACTACTTGACTCATTTTTACTATAGTGCAAGATGGAAAAAAGCAAATTATAATGAATATCCATTCAAGTTTGAGTGTTCATATGCAATTCAAAAGATTCACCTTTCAAGTCAATTTCATGATGATGATGAGGATTTCCCCCATGCATGAGCTTAACTCTCCATGATGGGTTTGTTAAAAATTAATTATAGTATTCAAACAGTTATTGAAATGGAATACTAATATGCTTATGAGACCTTGCTTTGGTAGTTTTGTGTTTAAGTGAGCAACAAATCAGGAGCACTTGTACTTTCTTTTCATTAGGTGAAAAGGTGGAAATAAAGTCATGAAGTATTAAATTAGAGCTCTTGGAGACATGAGATTACACCAATGTTTCTGGAATAATCATATCATAAAAAATCTATTGTGCATATAAAACATAAATTCCATATCAAGTAAAGCACATAAAAGGTCCCAAATTAATTTTTTTCTAATTTGGGTCAAGAAGAGATTCAATGGGAGCATGGAAACTTACATGGAAAATCCTCTTGTTGGATTTAAAAAAGGATAGTTTGTAATGTATTTGAACAGTTGATGGGAAATTGCAAATTGATTTGTCATTGAGGTAGTCATAGATGGGCAGTAAAGATGTTGAAAAGAGATGCAAATCAAATTAGAATACCTTGCACATAATATTGAAAAAACTAGTGACCTCAGGAGAATATCTCAAGCAAGGAATGCTTTATAAATTCTCTCTCATTATGTAAATTGCAAGAGTTCTTTTATCTAAATTTATTGATATAGAATGTGAAAATTTGATGAAGAGTTTCCACCAAGAAAGCATCAATACTCTTCCATTGCTTGAGGCTACAAAATTATATGCATATTGGTGGCTATAAAATTATTCTTTTCAAGTTGCTGACCGAGAAGGTGACAATAGGTTTTGTGCTTGAAATACTGTGTATTTATTGCTCTAGTGAAAACTCATGGAGGGAAAACTCACTGGTTTCATGAAGACAACAATCTCCAATAACAAGACTACTATATTATGTTTTCAATGAGTTAAATGTGACACCTTAAGTGAAATAGTGGATCACTGATGAAATTTTGTGAGGATAAAAGATGGAATTCTTTTGTGGATCATAGCCATGATGAGATTTCCAAGTAAAACCCAATAGACATGCATTTTAGGAGAGGGAATTTTTTTAGTACCAGGATGAAAATGTTGGAGAAATGTATTATTATAGATGTTTATACATACATCATACTCATCACTAATGCATGAAATTTATTTGGCATCCCAAAGCTTGATCCTATTGAGGATATGAATATCGATGTTACAAGATGATTTCACAATATAAAAAGAGAATGTTATGAAGAAAACATAATAAGCTATCAGATATCTTCAACAAGTTTAAGTTAAATCCATGAAGAAGCCTTGTGAGACCAAAAATTATGGATGGATTAGAATAGAATGATATACTCATATGCTACCTTACACAAAATATATCTAAACATACATCTCTCTCAATTCACTGAGATTGAGTTAAGTAAGAGGCATCTATGGTGGGAATTGGATAAGATAGAGTCAGATCTTTAAAATGCCTCCCGTACAATAGAAATACCATTGATTCTTGGAAATGCACAAGTTACCCCCATTTTGTAAAATCATTTGATACCTCCACCCACAAACTCATTATGCTAGCAAACTATTCAACATAGTACATTAATGATAGAATGGGGAGTTTACTACAGAAGATGGCCAAGTCCAAAAAATATGAAAATATAATCAAGGTTACAAAAGATGTTAGAATGGGATGCTCTTAAATGATAAATAAGTATTTATCAAAAGCAATACACATGGTTGAAATCTTGATTCACTATAAGTTTAGAGTGTGGTAATGAGGGAGTGTTTTGCATCTTAAACACTGGAAAAATAAGTAAAACACAGTGGATTACACTACACAGTTGGAGGATAGACGCCACATGAGATTTTTGAAGGGTGTTGAAATTTATCAAATATCAATTCAATCACAACTAAGCATATTTTAAAATGACACTCAAGGAAATTCTTGTAAGCATAACATGATCATGAGGAGTGAATGAAAAATGATGAGAAGAGAAACAAATTCAATGTATGAATAGAAGGAAAACCCTAAAGATAATGCTATCAATGAGACATGGGAATATTAGAGGGAGTCATTGAAAGGCCCCTCTGATGCCCCGATATTATCTGAACACTTCATTGGAGAGAATCTCCAATATTGGTCTAGAAGTATTGTTGAAGTATTGTCGATAGCCTGATAGAAGAGGCACATATCTACATCGAAGAGAGACATTGGTATTAGTGGGAGATCATTCAAAGTCTCTCTGATGGTCAATAAAAAAAACTTGTGATTAATGTTGATCGGGTGAAAATATAAATTATAGCGAAAACATAAATGCTATCTTGGGGGTAAAATATCTTCACTGAGGAATTAAAATAAAAAGTTACAAAGAAATAAATTATCTTACCACAAGGTGTTTATTTGGTAAGAATGTAAGTGGAGATTAAATATTATTTTGAGGTGACCCCTTTAGATCAGAGAGAACATATTTGAAACCCCCTCAAAAAACATAAAATCCTTACCAATAAAATTAGAATATATGAAAAGGGGGAATAAGAGATTAAATAAAATTTCATTGTGATTATGGGAGATAAATAATTCGTTAGTAAAATGAATTTCACTGAGGAGGTTATAAGATGGGTAATTATTTTACCCAATGAATATTTTTATGTTAAAATGCATACAATTAAGAGTGAGAAATTTTTAGTAGAATATAAGCAAGGAATTGCGGAAAAGAGAATTAAAGTTAAAGTATTGCCAAGTACTTATTTTTCACCGATGATAAAAAAAAAATTATTTTTACCTCAGATTAAAAAATGGATAATCATTTTACTTGAAGAGCATTTTTCTGATTGGGCGGAAATAAAGTTGCCAACAAAAGAAGAATAATCATCAAAATCATTTTTCAAAAAGATGTAAAGGTGAGGATTAAATTTGAAGTATATTGTTTTGCCAAATATAATTAAACAAAGAGTTGCACCAAAATTTTGCATTAGGACGCGTGAAGAGTCGTAACCCTAAAAATAAACTATATATATGCCAAATGAAATAAAATGAAGAGACAAAATAATTAGCATTAGAATTATATAGTAGGTTAGGAAATCATCATCACCACCTGTACCATAGGAAAAAGGAAACTTACTTGATTTGGGGAATAATTGATGATAAATATAACTCAATGAGGCCTTGATTTGGTATTGTGAGGTGTTTTCACATCCACACTAGGTCTTGTACCCTTTCAAATGCATTTAATGATGTCTTGTAAAGGTGTTGTGAAGTATTGTAACACATTTCTACACTTTTCTAGACTCTTCTTACTATAATTCATCTAAAAATAATCTTTTTATCCCTTATCAAGTCCTATTTTAAAGTATTGTAAAGTCTTGTAACAAGATTTCATGATTTTCTAGGCTTGATCTCACTATTTACACCTTTCTTATACTTTATTTGACAACTTTATGTGCTCACAATGCTTAATTAAGTGTATTTTTGAATGTTAACCTAACAAATAACATTAAATGTGACTTAATTCCTGACACCCACTTACAAGTCCAAGGTGCCAGGACCCAATCACCAACCTAAATGAACCATCAATTTTGGGGTGGTCTATAGGCTACTCTTGCACTCTTAGGATCTTTCACCTAAAAGGAGAGAGATAGACCCTCAAAATCAAGGTGGTTCACTCAAATTTGGAAATGCATGATGTGATTAAGGCTAAATGAGATGATCTGAATGCAACTAAATGGACTAATTGACTAATTATGAATGCAAAACCTAAGAAATGTGCAATGTTTGAAAACAGAGTGTGATATGCATAAAGTGCAATAAAGAAGTAAACAAATGTAAACATAATTAAACAAGGTTGAACAAAGTCCCACTAGTGATTTTCACTAATTTTTTCCAACATTCAAGACAATGAAAATTCATCATTCATTGCCCAAGTGTATAGTTTTTAGGTGTGGGATCTATCTCTTTCCATTAGATGAAAGACCCTAATTGTGCAAAAGAGACCTAGCATTTCATACATCCTAAAATCTATGGTTCATTTTGGTGAACATGCTTTTTGAATACTTCTCTTTTTTATTCGAAGTCCTTCATCATAGATCCAACCTTGCATTGACTTCACATTAGGGTTTTCATTAGTTAACTGGCATACTAGGTTTCACATTTTGCATTCATCAAAAAGTGCATTTAGGTTGCATTGTTGGCATCTAAATTTATTCATTTTTTTTTAAATTGTACATTTTTAACTTAGGTAACTCATAAAACATTCTCATCACTCACAAATTTCTGAAAAATCTAAAACAAGTCCATATTGGGACTCATTTACCACTTTGGGCGAATCAGTCCCTTTTCACCACTAAAACTGCCCTTTACAGAACTAAAAACCCTATTTTAAAGCTTTTGTTTGGTGCCTTTACCTACCTGTATTAGTTAGTTGAGTTTCTATAACATACATTTCACTAGATGTAACTTCAAATAGCTCATTTCATGCATTTCTTCATTTTACATTTGCATTTCTACAATTGGTGCATAGTGTAATAATAAAATTACCTTCTTTCATATCTAAAAATTGCATTTCATTTTTAATCATTGCATTGCACTTTATTTACTTTTTCATAACATATTCTTTATATGTACCTTTTATTTTATTAAAAATAGATTTTATAAGCATAACATACCCTCTTATGGGTTTGATTTTGATTCCAACAATGAGAAACATGTTAGTCCTGACCAAATCATTGGATTATCGATTCATCCAAATGGAAGTGTAGACAATCATCAAACACATATTTATTCTTCTCTCAATACCTCTCCTATTAGTGATGAAGGTATATTGGTGAAGCAAGGTACAAGTATTAAGCTTCTTGATTGTCCATATCCTCATTCGCCTTTGGAAGATGTTCAACAACACGAACATGAGATCATAGATACATTTCTAAATATCACCTTACCTAGTCTCCATAATCATGACAATCAAACTTGTCCATCTCCTTAGATCCCTCCTCAATGTAAATAGGATAGGTTGATGTTAGAATACATCCTTATTAAGAATCATGAAACCCTTGATCCTCCCTTCCCTAATGCTCCTCCCATTTGGGAAAATCTATTTGAAAACCATAGTGGTCCTTCTCTTGATATCTCCCCCACTTGTGATGAAGTTATTTTACCCTTAGATGAACATATTGCAAACTCTCTTTGTAGGGTAGATAATATGGAACAATAGAATGAGACCTTAAAGACAATGGAAACTCAACTAACACCCTCTCATAATCATCCCCCTCTTCATAATCCTATTGTAGACACATGAAATTAGCATTATGCACTTAGTTCATATTCATCTGCTCATTAAATTAATCAAGCTCATCAAATCCATTCACCAAGTAAATCAAGACTATTTAATTCATTCCTAAGGTTATTCATTTAAATAAAAGTCTCACATCAACCTCTTAATTAAATAAACCAAACTTTATTTAATTAAATCTCCAAATGCATATTACATCCCTTTTTGATTTAAATAAATCCAAATATTCAAGTCAAAGGGGTTAAAATCACCTAATCATCACCTAAGCTAATCTAATCCTAATTAGCCTAATATAACCACCCATCACATCCTCTAGATTTTCCCACTTGCACCAATAAATCATTTTAATTCATTTATAAAATCATCATTTTCCATCAACAAAGCACTTTTTTGGAATATTCCCTCAAGTTTGAATATGAAGACAAGTTGACTTGTCCCTTCCAACATTGCAATAACTTCTCTCTTTCATGTCCCCCTCTCAACATTTAATTCACAATTTCAAATTTGAATCTCCCCCTCTTGCGCACATTGGCCAAAACTTGCACATTCCTCACCCTATGACAAGTTGACAAGTGGCCTCATCCCATTGGCCAAATAATTATCCCACATTGCTCTATTTTGAGCTCTCTTCCAATTTGAAAATCTATAAATAAAGGGTTGATTCTTCATCAAATCATCTACACTCTCATGCAAAGTTACTCTCTTAAATTGAGAACTAATTTTTCTCATCACCATTGCATTGCATCATTTCAGTTTAGCAAGGATTGGGAAAGGGTCATTTGCACATTTGACACCAATCCAATATGGAATAGGTATATGTCATGTTTCTTGAGTGTCTTTTGATCCTTATTATTGTTGCATTTCTTGAACATTGACATGTTATTCCATAGAGGTATTCATAAATTTTCATGTGTGTAAACTAACCCCACTAATGAGTGTTAGAGATGGTTCATTTTCAGATTTAGGGGTGCTTCATCATGGCATTAGGAGGGCTATAATTCATATTAGTAGGAGTTTGTTGGTTATGAAACTCATTTGTAATGATGTGTAGAAGAGTTATTAAGAATGGGTGCAAGAACTCTAAGATCATACAATTACATTCAAATATTTTGTTTTCCATTAAAATGTCAGCATTAACATCTTTGAACTACTAGGATTTACTTATGGATTCCCATTTCATTCTATAGAAGTTTTTCTTTTGAATAGTGTGCCTTTTTTTTGGTATTCCAGGAGCCTCTTGGGATATTTTATCAAATGGTTCGTGTACCCTTTCTGTGTTTCTGCATTTTACTTATAACTACATTGAAAAGAAAATAATTTTTTTCTACTGAAAGAAAAAATACTCTCTATTATTTCACCGGAATTATTCTCCACTCTTTTCTATTGCACACTAGTATCATATTGCATCATTATCCTATATAGAAGCCTGTAGGCTCATTAACGAAGGTCTTAAGGGTGTGTATATGTATACAAAGAATATACCTATGACTGGTCGATATAAGTAATAGTCTTTTCCATTGCATGTAGATAAAAATCCTTTTAGGAACATTTGTCAACCATCATAAAGTTGTCAAAATAAGAGCTTGTTTCCATTGAAAAATCTGCATTATCCTTGGTTCCAAAGACAAAATTTGATAATGTGCCTCTATCTTGAGGCTATCTCTAGTCCTTTCCATCTATACATTACAGCCATTAACACTTGCACTTGACCCCTGTAGCTACTTACATGCCTTCACAAAAAGGAGGGAGCGTACTTAGAAATATTGGAAATACATTAACTTGCATCAGTTGCACGATTAGCTAAAACTCAATTATCACCTCTAATGGTAAAATGTAGCTAAAATCCAATAACTTGAGTGGATTGGAAGCTTAGGATGCATGCTTCCATTGCGCCTATGCCCTTCAGTTTCAAAGAGGTTTGCTTGAAAGTCTCGAAAGCCTTTTAATGCATGATAGTAAGAAGTAAATGCTGCTCGCTACCAGCCATAAATACTATTCTCAAACAAACAACCACCATTTTCTAGTATAACATGAAAAAGAGGAATTAGTTTTGATTTTTTGCGAAGTGACAGGGAAGAAAGTAAATAGTATGCGTGCTCTAAATGTCTGGTGGTGGGTCTACCTGTGGAGATGGGTAGCGTAGGAAGCAATAAGTATAGACTAAAGGTGAGCTGCATCCAAAGTCTTCTTCTTCTAAGTGAATACAGACCAAAGGGCTATCACGTCATGTTATATTTCAAGCTCTCCTTACGCGGAAATAGGGGACACTCACAGTGGAAGTGACAGTAGAAGGTATTTCTATCAAGCTAACTAAGATGCTCCAATCTCATTGTTGTGATAAGACATTGATCCAACCAGTCGACCCACTCAATTAAATGGCATAGGTTATTCTTTTATGAGTATGGTAAGTTGATTCCAACTTTATCTGAGTCATAAATGAATAGGATTGCAAACACGGGAATAGTCCATCTATTATTTGAAATGATTTGCTTCAGCTAACCATTGCAGGATAATTAAATAAAATGAAAAGTCTCACATACATTGCGTGTGTAATCCTGCAGGTGTTTCTTGTGGTCCCTCTGGCAAATTGCATTAGCATTGGAAAATTAAAGCGTTTCTAAAGCATTTCCAGCAAACTCTATTGCAAATGAAACTTTTTCTATATCTTAGATAACGTCTTAAGTCATGATAAACTTTTTCCTTTTTATACTATCCTTACTCTACAACGTTGTTAGACTTTTCCATGCTTTGTCATTGGTCATTTGTTGGTACTTGGCACACGTTGCTTTATTTTGGATTGACTACTCTACTTTTTTGATTTGTTATCTAAGTACTTAGGAGAGTCCTGGGTTGCCAGTAAGTATGTGATTTTCTTCATTATATGATTCCAGCAACGTCACCTTCATACTGTGGTCAACACTCTAAGATTCCGTTGACAATAGGAGCTATAGCCTAATCGTATAGGGTTCTTTGTTGGGCTTTAGAAAATAAAATCATTATCATATTAAATGATCAACAAAATAGCTTGGGTGATTAAATGTGACCCTAGTAAATTCGAGCTAGAATAGTTATTTGTTTGGTTGTAATGTGTTATGCGCTATGTTTTCTAGTACAATTCTTTGCAATCAGATTTAGAAAGCTTTAATGAGGAATGACTATAGATTTTATGTATCTTATATATAATCTATATTAAATAGGTTCATGTATATACATTTTGTTATTGCAATCTACCTCATTAAAGAATGGAATTAGCAATAAGAATTCAATTATTTGAGGATTAAGGAATTTTCTCTTACTTGGTATTAACTAGAAGGATAGATTGAAGGATTTAGTTTGATAAGAATGGGTTATTCGCAAGGGAATCCTTTTCCTTTGCAAATTTCCTACTTTTGAATAATACTTTCCTTAAATTCATTAGAATCAAGATCCTTATTAATGTGTCATTATGTGAAATCATTTAAGTTAATTGAGTAACTTGGTCTCACATTATTGTCTTTTCCATCTTATAGGTGAAAACAAAGGAAAACAAAGGAAAGAAAAGAAGGAAGACCAAGGAAAACAAAGGAAAACAAAAGGAAAACAAAAGAAAGAGAAGCATAAGGAAGATATTTCACAAGATCAAAGTGTTTTTTTAACACTTTAGTGTTTGTTTAACACTATTTTACAAAATTGTTATCTCTTCTTTCTTAGGACACTAATTTCCGTTTGGGTTTAAAAAGAATCTTTTCAATTTTTTGCAAAGGTTTAAAACAAACATTAGGAATACAATTTACTAAAGTTTATTTTTGGTTAACAATTGAACAAAGTGTCTCTCATTTGTAATTTGGTGTTTTAAAAAGAAATCACATTTTGCTTTGTGGATTTAAAAAGAACAAGTGCAACTTTGTTTCTCGCGAAGGCTTACTTAAACTAAAGGCATTGAAAAAGGACGTATGTGCTTCTCTCGCGCTTTATAGCGATCTTGAGAATCAAAAGACCTTTTTCATGACTTTAGGGTGAGATAAAGCAATTGCCTCCACACTTTAGTTTGGGTTTAAAATTGAACAAAATCTTGTGCAAGTGTGAGTAGAGCATCATTGAGTATATTCTCTTTCTTTTTGTTGTCAAAGATTGATCGAGTTATAGATTTTGTCTTTGCTTGCTTTTGTTTATCGTAGAGGGCCTGCCTTGGGAAAAAGTACTCACCCAAGGGAATGACTCAATCGGTAACACTCTAAAGCCAAGAGTATTTCCAACCGGGATATAAATGTGGGTATTGGAGTAAATGCCAATATCGTTGATTCTGACAAGATGGATCTGAAAGGGGACTCTTGTCGTATGGGTCAATCTCCATGAATGGAAAGTCCTTATTAAAACCCACGTGCTAGAATTGGCCAAAACCCTTTAATCTATTTGTTGGTGCAAGAACGGTCATTCTAAAGCCACCCCACACTTTTACGTTCTTTTAGTAGAAATGGAAAACATTCCATGGGAGTTTCAAGGGGGTTGATGCTTGGCTGCCCCATATAAGTGAGTGTCATGGCGGGGAGCTAGTGGGGTCAAGCATCTAACCATTCACTAAAGATAAGTGTAGCTGGACTTGTCCAAGTGGGAATCCAACAAATGTTGTCTTTCACATCCACAGGGTTGTACTTATTCTTGGGTTACAAAATGCATTTCTTAATCAAAAACATCTTGGAAACAAACACTTAACATCATTATCCAAATTTCAAACCCTTTTGGATACAAATGCAATTGACTCAATCCATATGTTATTGCTTCCCCTTGGGATTTACATCCTTAGAGGTTTCTAAACATTGGATTACATCTCGATTTTTCTACTTAAGTAAACAATATGAAAACCCTTGCCTTAAGTTCATTGAATTTCCACATAACATATCTTGTGGGGTTTGAAGAAATTAAGACATTGGACATCTTAGTTTGAAAACATAATCAAAGAAAGTGTTTTTGGTAAAATAAAGGCATTAAGCAAAGCTAAGAAAAATGAACTTTCATCTATGTTGAAGACTCACGATTCTCAAAAAGTCCAAATACCAAAGCAAAAATCATTGGTTGAAAATCCGAAAATGTATGTTCAAATGGAATCATTTCTTGGTTAAAAAGGTCTATAGAAGCATTGTATGCTCTTCAACACCTAGGTCTAGGAAAACAAAGTGTCTTTTTTAGGTTCATCTGAGGATCAAAAGCAAATCAAAATCTTTCCTCATCCATCCTTCAAAACATCAAAACAAATTCATCTCACCATCACCTTTTGGGAAAATCTTGAAATCATCCTTAATGCTAGGATTTTTGGAAAAATCAAAATCATCAAAATCCTTGAGATTAAATCCTTGAAATCATTATCAAAATCACCTTTGGCTAGGTATGTGTAGATGCATCCTTTTTCATATGCTTAGTCAAAGTTATCAAAATCATCTTGTTTAGCTTAGTATATCTAGATGAATCCTTCTTCATATGCTTAGTGAAACTATCATCTTGTTTGAATAGGTGTGGGTAGATTCATCCTTCTTCCTACACATATTCAAATTATCATCATTTGGGTATGTGCAGGATCATCATGGAAAAAACAGGCCCTTAAGTGGCAAAAAATTCAGAAAAATCAGTGTTAGGCAACTTGACATAAAAATTTGAATAAGTTATCTATACTATTTAAAAAATATGTAAGAATAGAATCTGTAGAAAATTGAATTTAGTTTCTAAACTACTAGGTTTATTTAAAAATAAATAAAATCTATTTGGTGAAAATTTGAAATTTCAATGTAGTAGTACTTATATTTTAGGGAAAAAATAAGAAGCAGGTGTATGTCTGACCACCCTAACCATAATAAAATGATAATATTTTTTTATAAGATTTTATATATAAGTAGAGGACTCATGTCTGGATGGGATGCATATTTTTTTGTATTTTTTTTTGGAGTAAATATTTAATTATGAATTTTTTATTACAACTTTAAAAAAATATAAAAACTCATATATCTTACCACCTTAACTTGGTCAAAACTTCATGAAATTTAATTTCTCTTTTTTTAATCCTATATCATGTGAAGCATAGAATGTGACGCATGTTTCATATTCAAAAAATATGATACCCTTTGAAAGTTATAGATGTTTTTCAATCAACCTATTGATTAGGACTTTAGTCATAATTCTAATAATAAAATAAATAATAATTATTTATTAAATTCAAATTAAAGCCTAATTTATATTGGTGGAAAGCTGAGAATCTCCTCTAAAAACCCTTTTCATTTTATCAAATTTGGGTCAAAAAAAAGTTGTCAGCCACATACCCTACAAATGCCCATACTATTGCCACTTTTTGGCCCATCATGATCTTGCACATACCCATTTGAGAAAATCCATCCTTAGGTAATCATCCAACATCTTGGGGTCTATTTGTTCAAAATCCAAATCAAAATCAAAATAAATCAAGGACAAATCCCAAGGGAAAATCAAAATCAAAATCTGAAACATATCCGAAAGTCCCAATAGCTTAGTATCTCCTTCAAGATTTACCAAAAGATCATAACATCCACATCATTCATCTTTTGCATCATCATCATATCACCTTTCGATCCTCAAGATATCCTAGAATTTTCCACTTTGAGGCATAAAATAAAGATCAATCCAAAGAATAAAGAGATTCATCTCCCATTCATAAAAATTGATCATTGTTTTATGGTTCAAACCAAATCTCAATACAAGAAGATTATGGAAGCAAACAAAGAAACACCTGCTTCAAGTGATTTAAGTCAAACCACTCCTGAAATGAATCCCATTGGGTCTGGAACTCTCACAGTTAACCTTCCAACATCATCGCAAAACCCACAAGAAGAATCCCAAGGAGAAGACCTCACCTTTGGGATGTCTCACGACGAAATAACTAAAATGCTTCAAAATCTGGAAAACCATAAGATTGTCAATATCATGATGAGGCTTTACCCTTCATTATACATGCTTGACCTAGGAAAACAAGGGGCCAAGTTACCTTCAGATTTTGATGTGAGTACCATAGTGGAGACATCATTTCCTCCAATCTCATCCACCATTCCCATCTCATCCACACCCCCATCCCAAAATATCACTCAAAAAAATCTAAAAATCACGACATCTTTAGCTCCAACCCAACCTAACATTAATAAGGGAAATGCATTTCTAAATTCTATTCAAGCACACCCCATTGTTAATAATCAAAACTTGGATGAAAAGACCACCTTGGAACAAAAAATACCCAAAAACCCATTAAATAAGAATGTTCCTATCACCTTTCATCATGATCCATCATCATCATTTTTCCACGCAACACCTCAAACTTCCCTCCTCACATATTCGCAAGAGGAAGGAGACATGTTCGGACCAGGGGGCATTTTCGACACCACAACATTTTTGCAAGGAATCGTGCCCTTTACATTTCCACCACTTCTAATTTTTCCATCATCATCCACACCACTCCTTGTCTTAGGGCTTCCCCCCTACCAACTATCAACCAAACCAACATCCCAAATATCAATCAAAGCATTATGCCAAACGCTCAAAAAATTTCATCAACATCGCAACAACAGATGACAAACACACAAGAAATTACATCATCAAGCACACCCCTAACATCGCAAAGCATGGTCTCTCAAGGACCAACCACCGCATCAACAACACCATCCACCAATCAAATAATAATACGACATTATTGCTCACCACTACCACAAATGCCATTTTGAATCCACCACCCCCACCACCACCAACTTCCACCACATCAAACCAGTACAACGCAGCATTGCAAGTTGATTTTCAAAGGGGATTCCAACAAGTGCATAAACAAAAAGTCATACAACTAGCTACTCAAGCTATACAAGCTACCCAAGCAGCCCAAGCCACACTACAAGTGCAACAATCCCAAGCGTTATTGCAACAACAAAAACAACAAGCCGCTCAACTCGCGCAAGAATTGCAAGCACAAAAGGCTACTCAAGCACATGCTCTATCACAACAAAAAGTGGGACAAGCACAAGCCCAAGCAGAAGTAGTGCAAGCACAAGCTCAAGCTTAGGAAAATGCCCAATATCAAGTACAACATGCACAAGCACAAGCACAACTCCTTGCAAAAAGACAAGCAACGCAATTGCAAGCATATCAGCAAGCAATAAAGAAATATCAAGAGTAGCAAGAAGAAGCTAAATTGGCAGCCCAACAAAAAGCGTTGTTGGAACAACAACCAACACAACAACAAGCATTGTTGGAACAACAACAAGCACAACAGCAAGCACAAATCTTAGCGCAATATCATCAAGATCAACAACAGGCATTGTTCATACAAAAGCATGTGGAAGCCTACCTAGCTCATCAAAACATACAAATACCATTGAGCAACACATCAAACGACCCAAGTTTTGAGAGTCATTATTGAGTACATCACAGTTGATGGGCGCTTCACTAGGGCGTATGGTTACCACTTTACCATTTTGAACCACTTTTGTCACAAGGTTCTTATCTCTTTTTCTTTTTATTTATTCTCTTCTCTGAAGAATTGCCTTGATGAAATTGAAAGAAACCCTAGGGGGATTTCTATTATTCACCCTGGTCTTGTTAGGCTCATCTTTGAGCATTTCCAAAATTTACCCACTCTGCCTAAAGATGTTGTTGTTGGGGATACAGAAAGTAGCATGGAGAATGATCCTCTAGCCCCTCTTGCTTTTGCTCGTTGGTACTAAAACCACTGTTTCCTAGTCCCTTTCTTGTCAGAATATCCTTGTGGGTTATGTTCCGCCTTCTTTTCCTAATCCCCAGTCTTTTCCTGGTTACCCTACCCTGGTTTTTGCTCTTCCATCTTGTCTTAATCCCCAGCCTTCACTAGGTTTCCCTACCCCAGGTTTGGTTTTTGGGTTTAAAGGAACCTCGGTTGCTAAGTTGGTTTCGTACTATGGGAATTCTCTAGAAATTCATTCTGAAAAACCTATGGCCAGTAAAGAGTTGGCCCCTAGTGCCCCTGTGTCTAGTATATTTGTGAATGCCCCTAAAAGATCCCCAAATCAGGACAAAATTAATTCTGCCCCGAATAACTTTAGGCTTGATGACATAATGGGTATGGCAAAAAAAAGTGTTGATGGCCTTTTCACTATTATTAAGTGGTCCTAGAAGGAAGTTTGTGATTTGAGTGGCCATAATAGAGATCTCAGCAATAGAGTCATGGAGTTGGAGCAAAAGGTTAGTTGGAGCCATAATGAGAATGATGGACAAGACACCCCCTTAATGGAGAAAAGACAACAGTTGCAGGAGGAAAGATTGACTAGGCTGGAGAGCAATATGTCCAAGATTGGCCAAAATATCAGGGCCACTGTGGTGCATAATCATAAAATTGCCAGGAACAACACCATTATCATTAACGCTATGGTGGAAAAGTTGGAAAAAAATCAAAAGGGCTCACTGGTCGTGGAATTGGATGTGGACAGAGGTTGTAGTAGAGATGGTGTTGAAGGGATTTTGACTTGCACTTAGGCTAACATGAAGAGGAAGGCACCTGCTTCTCCACATATGGTTCAAATCCTCAAGCAGGGATTACAGGATATGAGTGAAGTTAATAAGGAAGTCGAGGAGCTGATGAACATCTTGGAGTAGTGCTGTGGTGGTTGTCTCTAGCTTTTTGGTGGTCCTTTTTTGGACCCTGTTGTCTCTTCTTTGCTGTCATTTCCTTTTTGGGATAGCTGTCTATTTTTTTGGACTTTTTTTGCTCTATCTTTGTATGCTTAAACTTTGTGGTTTCAGGTCCCTATAAAACCTATTTTTTCCTTTTCAAAAACACATCAAACAACCCATCCATTCAACCCATAATCGAAACACCCCAAAACACCTTCATACCACCCCTTGATCCACAAAATGATGTAACAACACAAATCAAGTTGCTCTCACAACAAGTGCTTGATCTTCAATCAGGGCAACCAATGAAAACACCAAGAAACTTGTGTCCCTACCCATTCAATAGGAGCTTAGTGATGAAACCATTCCCTAAGGGATTTGAGATCCCCAAGTTTGACAAATATCGAGGGATGGGAACCCTGAAGATCACATCAGGGAATTCCAGGTTCATTGCATGGAAGTCGCATATGATGATACTTATCTGATGTGTCTATTCCCTAGGAGTTTGGTAGGCCACGCTATGGAATGGTTCTCCTTCCTACCTTCAGGCATTAGGACATTCCAAGAAATTATAGACGCATTCATTAAGAACTACACATGCAACATTGCAATGAATGTCAGTCTAGAAGAACTCTCAGCTCTGAAACAAGGAAAGGGTGAATCATTTGCTTCATTCCTACAACAATGGTGAGCCAAGGCCAATCGGAGCAAGTGGACCATGCTAGAAGAACAAAAAATTTTCACCATCATCACCAACCTTGATGGCCTCTTGGCATTTCATCTCAAGGTTCAAGGCATCACCACATATGATCAGTTGATCCCCAAGGCACTCAGCATCGAAAGAGCCCTTGTGACTCAACCAATAGGATCAACTTCATACCCTGACCAACAAAACAACCACCCACCCTCCAATTACAATGATAAACCTCTCACGTGGGCAAGGAACAAAAACATTACTAATGATGGTGTTGTCGATTCCAAGGTGGTCATTAGTGCCCCTTGCCAAAAAACACCCTCACCGCAAATCCAAATCCAACACCAAAACAATCATCATGCAACACAACAACCACACAACAATATGATAGTAAATAATCTCAATGAGCAAAGGGGACCACCCCAATGCAACAAGATTTATCCCAGGAAAAAATACACCACTTTGGGGGAACCACTTGAAGACATAATGAAAAAGTTGATAGATGAAAAACTCATCAAGCCTCCTACATTTGAGAATTACCAAGAACCGGATGTGAAACCTCCTTGGTATAATGAGAATCAAATCTATGAGTTCCATAAAATCAAAGGCCATACCACAAATAGTTGCATGAGATTAAAAAACATAATCCAAGATCTCATCGATAAAAGAATCATAAACGTGGAACAACCTACAGGAAATTAGGATCTTAAGATATATACAAATCTGATGTCGAATCATGGCAACAAATGGAATAACAATAATAAAGATAAAGGGAAATACACCCACTCAAACACAAATCATGTGTATGAAACAGTCATCGCCTCCCTAGATGAAAATTGCATGGTCATTACTATCAAGGGCACCTATGCCGAATATTGTGGAGTCACAACAAGAGGTGGAAAAGTAACCATCGCAGGATCATCCCATCCAAACAAAGTCACTGCATCTAGATATGTTCCTAATGGCTATAATATCCTAGATCAGCTCAAGAGAATGTCAGTGCAAATCTCCATCATGTAGTTGTTAAAAATTTCATCTTCCCATAGGAAAATCCTTGAGGAAGCATTTGCTTCATCCACTATCCCCACAAATCTTGATACGAAGCAATTCCAAGCTATGGTTAGAAATATCATTATGCCAAATCTTCTCACATTCTCTGACCAGGATTTCCCCACTCAACCATCTCACAACCGTGTGCTTCACTTAGAAGTCATAGTACACAGGATAAAAGTCAAAAGGGTCTTGGTGGATGGAGGTGCAGGTTTGAATATTTGTTCTCTCAACCTCATCAATCAATTGAAAATCCCAGAGGATTCTATTGACAAAGGAAAGGGTATCACAATAAGAGCATATGATGACCAAGAAAGAGTGTCTCGGGACACAATCAAATTCCCTATTCAAGTAGGGCCTACCATCATGGAAACCACTTGTCAAGTCTTGGACCTCGACTTGCCATATAACATCCTCCTAGGACATCCATGGATCCATACGATGAAAGCAGTAGCATCAAATTTCCACCAATGTGTTAAATTCACACATGAGGGACAAGAAGTTACCATCCATTGAGATCCCAAACCCTTCTCGTACTACAAAAATCTTGAAGAAAATTATTACAAAATCCCCGAAGTACTAAAAAATGATGAGGGTCCATCCACACCATACATCGATCGTACCACTCTCACATCCACTTCTGCGACAGAGACACTTGCCACTCCCACCATTCCCACCATCTCTAACATCAAGCTCATTATCCAAGATAATGGTTGTGGAAACTACAAGCTCCCTAATAATTCCTTTGTGGTAGGAGAGTTACCACAATCTCCTAGATCATGGGGATGACCGCAAATAAATGAAGCTTCCACATCCCAAACGTCTCCTATAGACTATCCCAAATTCACAAGATGGGGAGATCTTAGATGAGAAGTTATTGATGCAGATCCATCTCACATGCTATATCAAGATGAAAGACCAATGGATGACAAAAGCAAGGGCCTACAAATGATACTCGCAATGTGCTATGATAGAAATAAAAGACTCAAACAAAACAACAATGGGCTTATAATACCCATCATGGCAGAGATGGGACCGATAAAAATTCTTAGCCTTGGATGTACCCCTCCAAGTATAACCATACGAGGCCAAAGTCCTCCAGTTAGAACTGTTAACAATCCTTGTAATACCCCCATATTTCTGATACTATTTGCTACTATTGGTTTCTCTTGTGTGTTAGCATGATACTGATTTGTGTTGGTGATTCATTCACCGACTTGGTGTGTGCGGATGCGTAGTTTAGTTAATTGTTGCGTGTGACATTATTAGTATGATTTATGATACTCGGTGTGTTGATTTAGATTATTGTTTATTCAAAATAGATCTTCATTAATGTTTTATATGTCGATGTGATGATTCTTTGGTGATCATGTTATTTGGATTCAGTATTAGTTTATAATGCAATGGTTTAATAATTCTAGTTATGATGCAGTAGTTAAATATCATGTTACCTTATAGTCAATTTGGTTAGAAATCTTAGCTCATTATTGATATTATAATTGTTAGAATAGATTAGGTGAGAGGACAATGTAGCATCACTCGTTCACGAGTGCCCTGCTACACTGCAATTCCTTCTCATGATAGGATGTTGATTTTATGTATATATATACATGTGCTACTTGACGTTTATTTGGATGCAGGATTGCAGGAATAAGTCTCGATTCCACCTGCTTCGGCAGGATAGGGCAAGCAATAAATTAACCCAATGGGTAAAAAGTTGAAAAAGGGAGTAGGCTTGGAAGTGTCCCCGTCCCAAATCCATCGTTTGTTGTGAGTCATTGTGTTATGACTGAAGTTTTGTCTTTGCCTTGTATGTAGTTTCTCTGTTGAGTATTTATTTTATTCTTGGTTAGTGTTTAATTAATTAATCGTATTGCATAAAATAATTAATTAATGTTGCATTGTTATTTGATTTAATTGAGAATTAGAAAAAAGTTAAAATTAAATATATAATAAATTAAAAATGATTTAATTAATTAAAAGTGCAAATAATTATAATTAAATTAATATTGTTGAGAGTAATTAAATATTACTTTTTTATTAATATTTAATTAGAAATTCATGTGAAGATAATATCTAAATTAAATAAATTATTTCAATTAAAATTTTAGATAAATGTGAGCTTTTAAAAGCTGAAAAAGGGCCAATCAGGAAAGAGGCTTTTTGGAAAAGAAAGCGGAAAAAGATTTATTGATTTTAATTAGTGATTTATTATTTTTATGAGGGAATATTATACACACACAAGTTTTGCTCTGGTTTTTAGATCTAGAAAAGAAAAATAAGAAAGATAGTTTTGGAGTTTTGAGGTTTTCTTCTGGGTAAAAATTATTGTGAGTTTGCAAAGAAAAGATTATTCAGTAGAACATTGAAGGCAGAAGGTCGAGAAAGGAGTTACAGGAGGAATTCGAGAGGAGGTTACAGGCGGGATTCTCCTTCAGACACAGGATTCCAGGTTTTCCCCTTTTAAATTTTTAATACTTCGTAGGTCTGTAAACAAATCTGATTTCTATGTTTTCAAAATTATTTGAATGAAGTTTATGTTTTGAAAACTCATTTGTAGTAAAACCCTCGAAATCTTCTGTAGGAAACTTAGTACAACCTATTGGAAATTCCTTCAATATAACTTAGTTGAGAAATTTATTGTGTTGAAATAAAAATCGTGTTACTGTTGAATCAACATTCCATATTTATTTTGGCTCTTTTGTAAAACTTATTTGTTTATATTGTTATCCTTCTGAATCTCTGTTTAAAAGAAAAATAAGTATATACTCTTAAATATATTTAAACTAAATTTGGTATACATATTTGTGTGACAATACTATTGGGTTATTTAAATGCATATTATAATTATTATTTACCTCTGTAATTTTCTTTCATGAGATCTGAATAAAAGTCATCTCTATTGAAGACTTTATATGGAGGGTATTGAATATAGTTTATTTAAGTAATTTCAGGACTATTTTATAATCTCTTATGTATTTTTCCTTTGGATTAAGTTCTAATATGATATATATATGTCTAATTAAATATGTTCTGGGCAAAGCAAAATAAATAAATAGATTTAGATATATATTCTAAGCTGGGTCGGGCCTCGGGTTCTGTGTATTGAATAAATATTTAATTATTGAGTGTTAATTTTGTTTTAAAATGAAAAAAGGCGTCTGACGAATTTGATTTTCGAAATTCGTGTTATTTTATTTTATAAAATCTGTATGTTTTATATAAAATAAAATAAGAAATTTTTTTTTTTTAATTATTTGGGGGTGGGGGTCGGCCGAGGCCGCACCACCCACAGCCCCACTGTGGGGCTGCGACCACCACAGGGTGGTACGCAGTACCACCAAATGTGGCAGCTGCGGCCACCACAGGGTGGTACGCAGTACCACCAGTGGTGGGGACTGCGTCCTCCCCTTGGGAGGTGCGCAACACCCGCGTGGCTATGTAAGTTTTATTTATTTTTATTTTATTTCTTTATTTAGTTTTTATTTAATGCGTTTTATTTTATTATATTTAATTTATATAAATATATAAATATATATATATATATATTATTTATTTAATATGTATTTAATATATATTATTTAATATAAATATATATATATATATATATTTACATTTACTGGAAATTAATTCAATTTTAAATGATTTAATATTCAAATGTGATTTAATTTGAATCTTGTTTTATAAAATACGTTTTTTTTTGTAAAAGGATTTTATTAATAAAATGAGTATTTATGTATTTATATATATATGACCAATTGTGGTTGCGAGGGAAGAAAATATAATTTTGAGAAAATCGCAATGATTAATGTAGTTGTGCGAATTTTTAATTGATTGTGTGCTTGGAATTAAATTGAATAGTTAAAGTTTAAAGGATATGATGTTATAATGTAATTGTGCGAATTTGAATTTAATAGTGTGTTTTGTTTTGGATTGAATAATCTCGTATTGTCGATTTATTTGTTTGACGAAATTTTGAGTTTGGAAATATTTCTTTATGGAGTTGTTCTTAAGTAATCATTTTCTGGGGGTTATTCGTTAAGTTGTTGTGGTATTCTCTTCTTTATTTAATTGTGTCATATGGGAAAACCCTAGGTTTACCTTACCATTCGTAAGAGTTTAAGTTATTGTTAAGGGCTTCCAGAAATGGAATGTTTATCTATCATGTTTCTTGTATTCTTCATGTCGGGCAATTGGGATTAAGGGTCTATGTAAGTCTTCCAGAGAAGTTCTCTAGAGTGGGATGTTATGTGTTGAGGATTACTTTGTGAATCGCCTTGAGGTATTGTACTATGATGTTGTACCCGGTTTCCACGAACGGGGATTTGTGCCTCCTAGGAAATAGGAGTGGGTAATGAGATTTGTACCTCCTGCGGAAGGAGTGTGTATTTGTATTGGTTTCCTCCAGTGTTCGGAGTGAGTTCCTTGTTTTATTTTCTCCTTGGATTGGAGAGGTTAGATTGTCAAGTTACTATTGTGGTATTGTACTTTGTTGTGTTGTCGATAGGAGAGTGGCTCTTTGTGGGGGTCCAGCACACAAAGGGGCGCTAGGGTAACCTACCTAGAGTTTAATTAAGTGATAACCTAAATGAATTAATGGGCGGGCTTTCACACTAATAAAGATAAAAGAATGTCTCTCTCGTGAAGCAAGTGAATGATAAGGCTCGAGATGAGATGGGACACATAGTTTTGTGTGAGGGTCCGGTGGCCGGTAGAGGCAAGCCAGGGTAACCTAGGATGGGGGTCTGGTAGCCTAGGAAGGTTGAGCCAGGGTAACTCATGGCAATTTATGCATGACACTCTTCCTATGTTGACAGTTAATCAGTTATTGTGCGATGTTCATGATCTTTGTTCTCTGGAAGCATTGTAACCTCGTGTTAAGTGATATTGTGTTTGTAGTTGTAAGTGACTTTGTGATTGTAGATGTTAAGTGTTATTTTGTCTGTTGTGGTTAAGTGATTTATTGACTTGTCTTTGGTCATTGCTGGAAGTCTTTGATATTATGTCTTGAGCTTCATTGATGTTGTGATTATGACTTGTTGTTATGTTCTGAAGTGGTTTGTTGTTGTGCTTTTGGATTTGTCGTTGTTGAGTTTCTATGTGGTCTTTGATGTTAAGTTGTCTATTGGGAGTTAGTATTGTGTTATTGTTAGGCGTTCTTGGTCGGGGACCCTTCCTTGTCTACTCTCAGCACGGGGGTGGTTGGGTGGAACGTGCTTCGCACCCCATTGGGTTTCCCTTTTGTTGCAGATATATCTTTTATTGCAGGGTTTTGGAAGATGTTGATGATCCAGTATTTCATTGTACCTGATGTATGTTATACTCCTGATGTAATATATTCATTGATGTATTGTCTCCCACGTGTGTTGGGATGACCATGTTGTAAATTGTATATGTGGTTATTGAGTTGTATTTTCAGTCAATTGTATTCTTCTATCATTGGGATGTAATATTTATTCAGGCCATGAATTTTTTCAGGATCTGGTGTTTTAGTTGGTTATGTTGAGTTGTATCTATCAAAATATGTAACACTTTATATCTTTATAATTCCATGTATTGTCATATGTGCATATGTTATTAATATGGATATAGTTGATAGATATTTTAAATGATGAAATGGGAATGAATAGATTTGTGTAATAGATTAATTATTGTTATCTTGTTATCGTTGTTATGGGTTAGTGTAGTTATGTCACTTCATGTACCCCATTGGAACTAGTTGTGCCTCATAATACATTGTTATGTTATAATACTTAAGTATGTTATTATATTCTTTAAAAAAAAAAATTGTTCTGTTGTTATTAGTTCCTTTGGGGTTCGCACGACAGGGCGTGACAATCCTCCTCAGCCAATCCCAGTAGAACTACGCTTACCAGTGTCTATAGGTAGAGTCATAGATAAATTTACATTTGATATAACTGATGTCTATAGTAGTAGCAATAATGAGGATCACCTGACTAACTTACCTAGGCTATTTGAGGATACCACTCTTTGCATGATTAGCACCCTATCTTTTGAAACAGACCACCAAAATCATGAGATTCACCTAGTATATCCCCAACTCGTCAACTATGACCAACGAGGACCACTAGTTCTTGATACATTCTAAAATGATGAGGCACTCTTAGAATTCATTCGATTGTAGGATAATATTTTAGATAGGGATCACAAAGTTGGGTTTATAATGGAGTTGGACACACATGCCTATTATGGGGAAATGATTGAATCCTTCAGTCACAAAAGTGAGAAATTAAGAATAATATCCAAGTCCTTGAGTGAAAACCACACTGTGGCACTCTCTGACAAGAAAAAAGTAAAAAAAAAGGATGCATCCAACGGTGAAAACCTCTCTAAGGTGCGCGAGGATGGGGGATTCAATCTACCTTTAAGAGCTATTCATCAAGAAAAGTCAGCGGTCTTGGCCGAAAAATGAAATCCAGTCAACCTAGGAACAGAGGAGACCCCGCATATCACATTCTACGCGGAGTCACTACTATCAGAAGAGCAAGAGCTCCTAGCAGCATTCTTAAGGGAAAAAGAAATAAACTTCACATGGAGTTATGCTGACATGCCAGGGCTTGATCTAGAGACTGTGGTTCACCACTTAGCAATGTATCTAGAAGCAAAGCCTGTTAGACAAAAGCTTCAAAAAATGCACCCTTAAATCACCCTACTAGTCAAAATGGAGCTAAAAAAGCTATTAGATGCAAGATTCATCTGACCGATAGATTATCCAGAATGGGTATCAAACTTGGTACCTATTTCAAAACCTGATGGAAATATCAGAATCTACACAAACTTCAGAGATTTGAACAAGGCATGTCCAAAAGATGACTTCCTGCTTCCCAACATCGACATGATAGTAGACATGATAGTAGGACATGAAATTTTGTCACTAATGGATGGATTCTCAGGGTACAATCAAATCATGATAGCTAAAGAGGACAAACACAAAACAACTTTCACTTGTCCATGGGGGACATGCTGTTGGAACATGATGCCATTTGGCTTAAAGAATGTAGGAGCAACATATCAAAGGGCCATGACATTGATATTCCACGACATGATTCATAAGATAGTTGAAGACTATGTTGACAACATTCTAGCTAAGTCTAGAAAGAGAAAATATCACATAGCAACCCTAAGTTCCATCTTTGACAGATTGTAGGAGTACAAGGTCAAACTAAACGCAAAGAAGTACATCTTTAGCATACAATCAGGAAAGATCCTAGGATATATAGCGTCAATGAGGGGTATCAAGGTAGATCCAACAAAGGCAAAATAAATCCTTGAGATGGAGGAACCAAAGACATTAAAGCAATTAAGAGGTCTCCAAGGTAGGTTCCAATCCATTTGTAGATTCATAGCACAGTTGGTAGACAAACAAAACCCATACTCTCCCCTACTCCACAAGGGAGTAGCGTACAAATGGGATACCAAGTGTGAAGAGGCATTCAACAAAATCAAGGAATACCTACTGACACCACTAGTCTTAATGCCACCAATCCCAAGAAAGAAATTGATTCTATACGTGTTAGCAATAACAGCAACCCTTGGAGCTCTCTTGGCTCAGCATGATGAAAATGGAACAGAAAGGGCCATTTATTACATCAGCAGGACAATGGTTGGGCATGAGCTAAACTATTCATTCATCAAGAAAGCATGCCTCGCAGTAGTGTTTGCATCACAAAAATTTAGAAATTACATGTTGGCACATAAAATAAAACTCATCACCAAAATTGACCCTCTCAAGTATCTACTATCAAAGGAAATGCTCACAGGAAGAATGGAAAAATGGGTGATGATACTGTCAAAATACGCCATCAAATATGTGGAGCGTAAAGCAATCAAAGGCCAAGTCATCGCAGATCAATTGGCAGAAGCACCTATCTATTTTGAGAATCCACTTGTCTTAGAGTTTCCATATGAATCTATTTTGAACCTCAACACAACTGACCACTAGAAACTATACTTCGATGGCTCATACACGCAACATGGATCAGGAGCTGGTGTTTTCTTTATCACACCACAAGGGGATTACATACCAAGGTCCTACAAACTGGCATTTCCTTACACCAATAACATTGCAGAACATAAGGCTTTGACCATAGGTCTCAGAATAACAGTGCAATGGAACATCATGGCTCTCAAAGTGTATGGAGACTCCCAATTGATCATAAATCAAGTGAAGGATGAATACCAAACCAAGGACTACAAGCTCACTCCATACAAGAAATTGGTGGAGACTCTAAAAGAATCCTTCATCGAAATTACATTTGAGCAAATTCCTAGAGCGAACAATAGAGCAGTAGACACCATGGCAACAATTGGGTCCCTACTGGACATCCCAACAATGTTCCAAAATATGAATTCCTGATAGAGCATCTTCTCATACCCACATTTGAGGTACCAGAATCAGAATTCATGTACAAAATCGTTGGTCCCAATGATCCTTGGTACCATGACATTTATACATACCTTTGAATAGGAGTTATACCCACCGAATTACCTTCAAACATAAAATAAACCTTTGTAAAAAAGGAATCTAGATTCATCATCCTAAGAGATACCCTATATCATAGGAGGATAGAAGGAACCCTACTACCCTGCTTAAACATTAAGGATGCATTGACTGCTCTAACTGAAGTACATAACGGTATCTATGGGTCACACTTGAGTGGAATGACCATAGCTAAGAAACTACTGAGGATGGGGTATTATTGGCCCACAATGGAAAGAGAAGCACATGATTATGTTAGAAAGTATCTACAATGTCAGCAGCATGGGGATCTCATCCATGCACCAGCTCAAGAGCTTCATCCTATCATCACACCATGGCCCTTTTCATATTGGGGACTCAATCTCATTGGGAAAATCACACCCACCTCATCTAACGGCCACAAATTCATCATAACTGCAATGGAGTACTTTACTAAGTGGGTGGAAGCCATACCCATGACGTATATAACTAGGAAGTAGATTTCAAAGTTCATCCTGAACTATCTCATTTGCCGCTACAGGGTCCCACAAGCCATTATCTCAGATAATGGGACACCATACAAGAATCAGGATGTCTGTGACTTATGTGAAAAATTCAAAATCCAGCATCGCTTCTCCACCCCATACTATCTGCAAGGCAATGCCCAAGAAGAAGCTACAAACAAAACCATTTTGAAAATCGTCAAGAAAACATTCAATGATGTAGGTCATGACTGGAATTTATAGCTTAATCCCACCCTCCGGGCCTATCAAACCAGCATCTATACACCCACCAGAGCCACCCCTTTCTCCCTGGTCTACAGATTAGAAGCAGTACTCCCCATTGAGATCAATATCCCATCACTTAGCATATCACTACAAAACCTCATTACAGATGAAGAGTATCGAGTATCAAGATTGAATGAGCTGGAGCTGTTGGATGAGCGACGTATAGATGCTTTAAATCATTTGCAAGTCTATCAGAATAGGCTCAAAAGGAGCTACAATAATAAAATCAGAAGTAGGACATTCCAAGTCAGAGAACTAGTATTGAAGGAGAATCAAAAGAATATCCCAAACCCAAGCAGCAAAGACAAGTTTGAACCCAATTGGTTGGGACCATTCATCATCACAACAAGTTACAAATCAAGAGCATATCAGCTATCAACACCCGAAGGGGAACCTCTACACTTGAGCCTATGAATAGATCTCATCTCAAAAAGTTTTATGCCTAAATATTTCAAGGTATAGAACCAAAAATCCAAAAAATCAGAAAATGTCCTAAAAAAATGGTTACTTCTATGAAAACCTAGCAAACAAGCATCTTGGTGACAACAAAAAAATTAAAAAAAAGCAAAAAATCCAAAAAAAATCAGAAAAAGGATCAAAAATAGTAAAGAGAAAAAATCGTCCTCTAGTGAAAACCACTTCGTGGCACTTTGGGCAAGTACCTTGGTGGAAACCTAGAAAATAGGCACGTTGTGTAAATAAGCACTTTCCATCCATCAAGATCTTTATGGCTTGTTCTGCATTCCATCATCCATCGCATTCAGGTCTCCATTCATCACTCATCCACTCGCATCCGCACCATAGGTTGGTCCTGTTGTCATATCATGATCCCTCCTAGTACTACTCGGCCCATCCTCAAGGTGAGTTTGTCCTGCCTTTATCGGAGTATTCTATTGAATCACATCGGGGGCATGTTCTAATTGTATCAGATTTGTGTATATTCTTAAAGTCCTAAAGATCAAAAAATCCAAAAACATCAGAAAATCAAAAAATCCAAAAACATTAGAAAATCAGAAAATACAAAAACATTAAAACATCAGAAAATCCAAAAACATCAAAACATATAAAAAAACCCAAAAATAGGTCAAAAATTTAGCCAAAAAGTCAAAAAACAAAGTTGTCAATCGAACTACGAGTCTCTGAGCTTTGAACGTAGGCAAGGTTGATCTTTGATCATCCCCTAAGACACTTAGGTCAGTCCTTTAGGAGTATGTCATAATAAATTGACATTTCATCATGTATATCTTCATCTATAAATCGATCAAGTCGTCAGTCAAACTACGGGTCTTTGAGCCTTGAACATAGGCAAGGTTGATCTTTGATCATCCTCTGAGACACTTAGGTCAGTCCTTTAGGAGTATGTCATAATAAACTGACAGTTCATCATGTATATCTTCATCTGTAAATTGGTCAAGTTGCCAGTCGAACTACGTGGTATGTGCATGTATAACGTAGGAAAGGCTAATCTGTTGATCAGCCCTTGAGGCCCCTAGGATAGGTCTTTAGGTTAGTCTATTGGTCAAAATTTTAGAAAATCCCAAAACATTGGAAAATAAAAAAATCAAAACATTTGAAAATCTCGAAAAATACCAAAAATAGCCTCAAAACATCTCAAAATGATAAAAAAAAATCCAAATATTTGAAAAGATCCATCCACCTCATCTTGCTTGCACCTGCAATAACACCATCCATAATAAGCTGACCGTCATCATCAACCTTTGGTGAAACAGTTAGAAACAAGTCTAGCAGCTTAAAAGTAAAACTCAAAAACATCAAGTCTCACGTTTAAGTCAGTATGTAAACAAGTTGGTCAATTCTTTGTGTTGATAGTCCATCATCAAAATAGTCCCATATCAATCATCTGATAACATCATTTCCTAGGATGAATCCTTCCTACAATGGGAATTATTTATCAGAAAGAACACTTTGATAAATGAAATGATGTGTCACCATCCACTAACATGTCCTAGGATGTATCCTTCCTACAATGGGCATTATCTTTTGGCAATAGTTTTTGTTCTTATCCTTAAAAACACATTCCCTTTTGGTTAGCGGTATTGAAGAACACCATATTGTTTGTGTGCTTTATCTTCGTCTTTTGACTTATCTTATTGCACTCAGTCCAAGGACCTCTCGATGATATCCGAACGAAGGATTTAGAGAGATAGGAATGGGGCAATGCTCATTATCTTTTTTCTATTGTGCTTGTTGGATGTTCTTGTAAAATAACTTGGCGAATACTTGCTTTGTTAGATATGTATAGATGATGTTTTGGACAACTTGTTGACTATTGCATTGATTGGTTATACCTTTCCATGTTTTGGTCCAAGATGTTTGAAACTTCTAAAGTGCATCCTAGCAAGGTTTTTGTATGTCAGGTGTGAACAATAATACTCTTATCTATTTGTCGAGTCAAAGTCCATCGCACTAAGTACAACACCATCCTGGTCCTTTATACCTTGATGCATCATGCTTATGCATGTTATCAAACATAAGGTAAGTGACCCTTTTAAAATCCCAATCCTTGAGAAGAAAATCATCCATCTATCATCATCATTTCTCATCATCATCTCTCATAAAGTTGGCTTGTTGGATCCTCTTGTCATCATCTAATTTCTTCTTTTATGCACTAATGTCGCATAATGAATAGTTAATCATCATCACTAGTGCATCCATCTTACATCCACAAACCATCAGCATCCTGCATATCATCTAACACGCGTGATCATCATCATAATATAGATCTATTAGTCTAAGCATCTCATAAATCATATATCATACATTTGCATAATCACAACATATCACATCATCAATCTCACCCATCAACACATCATATCACCATTTAGGTTGTTTAAGATAATATAGATTTGTTATTCTAAGCATCTTAAAATCATCTCATTTGCATCATCATCCATAACCATCCATTTTCAACCTCTTTATCTCAAGATCGACCCTCAAATCGAATCTTTTCGCTTGATCTCTCTAGGGGGCAATGTACTAGTGTACTTCTTTCTGCTAGGGCAACCGAAAAAAATTAGAATTTTTTTGAATTTTGACCACGGCAAGTTTATTCTTTGAACCAACGTAGCAAGTACATTGCTTCAAAGAGGAGAAAAATGTAGACACGTGAAATTAGCATTATGCACTTAGTTCATATTCACCTGCTCATTAAATTAATCAAGCTCATCAAATCCATTCACCAAGTAAATCAGGACTATTTAATTCATTCCTAAGTTTATTCATTTAAATCAAAGTCTCACATCAACCTTTTAATTAAATAAACCAAACTTTATTTAATTAAATCTCCAAATGCATATTCCATCCCTTTTTTATTTAAATAAATCCAAATATTCAAGTCAAAGGGGTCAAAATCACCTAATCATCACCTAAGCTAATCTAACCTTGATTAGCCTAATCTAACCACCCATCATATCCTCTAGCTTTTCCCACTTGCACCAATAAATCATTTTAATTCATTTATAAAATCATCATTTTCCCTCAACAAAGCACCTTTTTGGAATATTCCTTCAAGTTTGAATATGAAGACAAGTTGACTTGTCGAGGGGCTTCCAACATTGCAATAACTTCTCTCTTTCATGTCCCCCTCTCAACATTTATTTCACAATTTCAAATTTGAATCTCCCCCTCTTGGGCACATTGGCCAAAACTTGCACATTCTTCAACCTATGACAAGTTGACAAGTGGCCTCATCTCATTGGCCAAATCATTATCACACATTTCTCTATTTTGAGCTCTCTTCCAATTTGAAAATCTATAAATAAAGGGTTGATTCTTCATCAAATCATCTACACTCTCATGCAAAGTTACTCTCTTAAATTGAGAACTAATTTTGCTTATCACCATTTCATTGCATCATTTCAGTTTTAGCAAGGATGAGGAAAGGGTCATTTGTACATTTGACACCAATCTAATATGGAATAGATATATGTCATGTTTTTTGAATGTCTTTTGATCCTTGTTAATGTTTCATTTCTTGGACATCGACATGTTATTCCATAGAGGTATTCATAGATTTGCATGTGTGTAAACTAACCCCACTAATGAGTGTTGGAGATGGTTCATTTGTAGATTTATGGGTGCTTCACCTATCATTTACCATTCCCTATTGGTGATAAAGTTTTTGTGGAAGAACTAAGCCTTACTTGTCAAGCACATGTGGCTTGTTGTTCTCCTAAAAACTCTCCTCCTAGGGAGAATATTATGGTGCTAGAATGTGGCAACACTAATAATGTATCTTCCTTCACTCAACAAGTGGTTCTTGATTGCACTTCATTAGAGATACATCAAACCAAGACTGTTGAGTTTATGAATGTGCAAGTGTCGATTAGATCCCCATTGATCAATGGATCTCATACATATCTCATGGGACATTATAACAGCCCTCTAATTCTCTACCCACCATCACACAAACAACCAACTCAAAATAAACCTAAACTTGTCCTTTACCCTCCTAAAAACAATGTTTCACAGAAACTGAGTTATAATACCATTGCTCATACATAAAATACTAGAAACAATCCACAACCACCACAATCCACATTAACACCCTTACCATTTCCTAATTCTATCCCAAATAACCCTTTCTTACTAGGTCGCAAGGAGTATGATCTTATCGAGCAACTTAAGAATACTCCTGCTAAGATATCATTGTGGGATCTTATTCAAGCTTCTCCTCACTATCACAATGTGCCACCAACTGACATAGTAGCAATGATTCAGGGCCAAAACATTGAAATTGTTTTCCACCAAAGTGAACTCCCCTCTTTGGATGTGCAAAACAAAAATGAAGCTTTCATGATCATCACTCAATACAAAACAAAAGGGATAAAGAGAATTCTTGTAGATACTAGTTTTTCCCTTAATGTGTGTGGTGTAAACCTTTTGGATAGACTTGGCATTGGTCAATCAACCATTCAACCTGATCCTTTCTCTATTAAGGGATTTGATAATGTCGAAAAGAAATCGCCAGGGATAATTATTATGCCTCTTACCACTGGAGTAATCATGTTGAATACACTAATCTATGTTATGCCTTATAAACTTTCATGCAATCTTATCTTAGGTTGATAGTGGATTCACACAATGAAAGGTGTTCCTTCCACTCTTCATCACAAAATGAAATACATCTACAGCAACATTGTCGACATACTCAATGTTGATCTTGAGCCTGATAGTGTCTTACAACTTGAGAAAAACAAAGAAAATTCCTTAAACACATCAACTACACCAGTGGAACCTATACAATAAAATGACAATGAACAAAAAATTAAACAACACACAAAACTATTATAAGATGATTTGGGTTCCTTGTATTTCAAACATGACTTCATGGGAAAGTACAAGATCATACATGAAGATTCAAATAGGGAAAATGAAAAAGTAGAAAACCCTTTGATAGCATCCACCTCAACCACTTTAGACAATAAAATACAGTACATGGCCACCTTTAACAATGCTTATCAACAACCACAAACCTATCAAAAATCAATGAAAAATCTTTATGGAAAAAGGTATGAGCTTATGAAACAACTTGGCTTTAGTGGCAAGGGATGTGGTGCTCATGAATAAGGTATTTGCAACTCTATCGACCCTATCAACCAACAAACAACTCACGGTCTTGGTTATTTCCCTTTGATAGAAATTTCCAAGCTTTCAATAAATGTCAACACTCTCACACAACACACTCCTAAATCATCCTTAACAGTCATCCATCCTAAACTCCTTGAAACTAGTGGTCTTGAACATCATCCTTTACACAATATTACACAAACAATGAACTCTTCTCTTAATGTTAATGTCATCTTGCAAGACACCAATGATTTACATTTGATAGATTTTCTCTCCTCATGTAAGAGATAAAAAAATATCACAATCTAGAAAAACTTGTGTAAGCATGACATCTACTACTAAGCAAGATGTATCTTTGACACAAACTACAAGACCACCTTCTACCATTAATCAAGAGGGAATCTTGTTGAGACTCCTCCAAGATCACTTGATCACCCTCCATCCTATAACTCAAAAGAAATACTATTGCAAGCCTTCATTTTGTGCCTATCATAGAGTTTGTGGTAACTCCACTAATGAATGTAATGCTTTCAGTCATAAAATCCAATATTTTTAAGAGTTTGGTATGCTTTCTTATGTGGGGGCACCTCATTCCTATAATTGATATTGATTTTCACTCTAGCATGCATTTCATTAATCATTTTAGCTCACCTTTGTCCTACACTATTCGGGGGAAAGGGTTTAGTAGCCTTGTCCTCGTATGTCACTTGTCATTGCTTCCTTTGGCTAGTCATTAACCTTTCATGAATACATCAGAGCAAGCCCGGGATGTGGATGACATTCTTTTAGTTGGCTCGCATATGACATACTTCTCATTTTCATGACCTATCTTATTGGAAACATATGACTGACATAGGGCTTTTGGAGTAAGCTCTTATATTTTCCTTCTTCCACTTTAAAGCAATTGCTCATAATACCAACATTCACAACCGCTTTAAAGTGGGGGCATACATTACCACTCACATTTCAATGTACAATTTATTTCTTCTTGTGATGCATCCTTTTCTTGGTGCAGTCATTTGGCTCGATTCCCTCTAAGAGTGTGATACTTCTTTTAACTTATCCTATCTTGGAGACATTACGCATGATGAGACCTTGCATGAACTAAGAAAAATCCCTTTGAACAATCCTTACACTATTTTGCATTAAAATTGTCTATGAGTGTCAAGCATACAAAGTTTTACTTATTTCATAGAGCTCAAAAATCATTTTCCTTTGTGGCGCCTTATTAAAGTTACCAAGAGATATAAACTTAGGATGGTTGAGTGGGAAGCCCATTCAGTGACACAACTTCTCCCATAGCCACCTATGTGTTTGAGTGCATACCAACTAGTGTATGTTTCTCACCTTTTTGGAATTTCTCACTTGATGGAAAACCAAGAGTTTCGTCACCCTAGAGTGAGTATGCATTCTCTTTTTCTCACAAACAGGCTAGATTTGATCCATAGCTAGCTAGATAAATGATCGAAGCTTGATCCACCTTTTCATTTCCATCTCTCTCTTCTTCATAGTTCTTTCCATTTCATGATTGTGTATCTTGATGGTTTGACTTAGGATCTTGGATCTTAGGGGCTTGGTTGCCTTCTTGATCTTTTTCATTATTTGTCATTTGTGCCTATACACTCAAATCTCTCTTGAATGTCTACTTTAGTGTGATTTGGAAGCAAGTTCATCCTGTCACTAAAGTGGGGGTTAAATGTACCATAGAAAAAAGGAAACTTGCTTGAATTGGGGAATAATTGATGATAAATTAGACTTAATGAGGCCTTGATTTGGTGTTGTAAGGTGTTTTTCACATCCACACTAGGTCTTGGACCCTATCAAATGCATTTAATGATGTCTTATAAAGGTGTTGTGAAGTGTTGTAAAACATTTCTACACTTTTCTAGACTCTTCCTATAATAATTCATCTAAAAATAATCTTTTTATCCCTTATTAAGTCCTATTTTAAAGTATTGTAAAGTCTTGTAACAAGATTTCATGCTTTTCTAGGATTTATTTCATTATTTACACCTTTCTTATGCTTTATTTGACCCCTTTATGCACTCATAAGGCTTAATTAAGTGTATTTTTGAATGTTAACCTGAAAAATAATATTAAATGTGATTTAATTACTGACACCCACTTACAAGTCCAAGGTGGGACCCATTTTTCATGGGTGGCGAATGAGTCCCTCTTGGCTCCAAATTCAAAATAATTTAAATTTTCCTTGGGGTTTTTAGTTAAAAATACCTTATGTCGGCCTGTGATATATTATTGGGTTATTAGGGCATAAGTGTGTATAAATAAGTGGTTTTCCTTCCATTTCAACCTCCATTCAATTTCATAAATATTCACTATTCATTATTCATCCATCATTCTTCCATCTCAAGTCAAGCAAGCTAGGGTTTATCATTTCAAGTCATTAAGGTAGCAATTTTTAGACATTCAAGGGTAGATTCTTCATACTTTGTTTCAAACATTCAAGATCAAACATCATGGAAAGGTAATCAACTCCATTATTGCATTTTTGATTTCATTTTTTTTATCATTTTGGTATAATTACCTAAAAGAGGTTTGACCAAGGCAAACCCCCACACCTTAACATCCAACATTTTTCTCTTTTGTCTTATGTGTTTACATATTTAGACCTCTTGGAAGCTTGGAAATCATTGAAGATCAAGTTGCAATTTTTTTTAAGTCTTCTCTTCATTGTTTAAAGGCACAATATCAACAAAAAGTGACTTTTAGGATCGAATCTGACAGTTTCAAAAGTAGACATCTGTAGAAGTAGAAAGTGCAGACCGAAATCTCCAGATTCCACCTTTGAATATTTATAAATTCAAAAATGGACTCATTAGATCAATTTTTGGTTTTCTACATTTTTAGATACCTTTTGTCTGAAACATGTTTTGGAATAGTTTTGTAGAACTAGGACTGATTCGCCTAGAATGGAAAATGAGTCCCACCAAGCCTTAAAATTAGCATCAAAAGCATTCCATAATCCATTTCTAGTCTCCATCCATATTCCAAATTCACACTTTCAGTTTCGTCAAGTTATGTTGCAATTTGCATTCATTTTTAGGTGTTTTTGCATTACACAATGTGTTTTCAAACAACATGCATTTCTTTAGTTTTCATCCACTAATCAATCAGTTTTATCAATCCATCACACTTAGATCATTTCATTTAGTCATGATTCCATCCTGCATATCTCAATTTGAGTGAACCACAGAGATTTTAGGTGTGGAATCTATCTCTTTTCATTAGGTGAAAGACCCTAATTGTGCAAAAGAGACCTGGCATTTCACACCTCTTAAAATCTATGGTTCACCACCATTTTTCCTCAATAATCTTCTTTTATATTTTAATAATTTGGCTATAAATTTATATATTTTGAAGAAATATAATGTAGAATACTTTTAATTGGTTATTCACTTCTAGTGTTCAACTGTTGTGTTGATTTTCATGCTTATATGTTGTGTTGTCTCTAAAATGGTTCTCTTAAGTTATTCAAATTTACATAATTTTTTACAACACATTTGTTGTGTTTGTGTGGTTATCTTGATTGGTTTCTTGTTTGAGTGAATTAAACATCCTTTCAAATAATTCATTTTGATTGGTTCCTACCAAGGATTAAAATCCTTTTACAGTGATTATTATGATTCATTTCCCTTAGGCTAAGAATTAAAAGTCCTTTCATGAGATCATAGTAATTTAGGAGAAATCACTGGGATTACTAAAGAAGAGTATAGTAGCTTATAAACGTACACGTTTGTACAAGGTGAAAACATTCCAAATGCCCAGAAAGTTAGAGTTAAGCTGCGTAGTAGACCTACCCATCATTCAAATTTGTCTCCATAACCATCACCCATCCATTAACTCCATTCACCCAATAGATTAGGCACTAGTCAACTTTAGAAAATTATTATACAAATTCAATCCAAACTCTTGATTATTTAGATACTTTTAGTAGGAATTAGTCATCAAGCCTTGCATCTACTTCACACCCATGTGCCATTATGAGTATATTTCCCAAAATAGGATCCATTTTAAATTCTCAAATATTCCTTATCATTCAAGTACACCTACCTAAGTCTAGCAGAGCCTGAAGAGTAGGAGGTGACCAATAACAGTTGTCTCATTCGTTGGCCAAAAAAAGTTTTAAGAGACTAGAACCCTCTTATGGTCTTAAAAACTGTGTTTTTGAGACCTAACAAATTGGTGACTCTACTGGGGAGAACTTGAAGAAATCTATTGGAAAATTGTCTTGCCTTATAGATTCATAAAATATTTTTTACATCCTTTTCACCTCACATAATTGAGTAGGAGATTTTGTTGGGGTAAACCAAGAACAACATCAAAATCCATTTCATTTTCCTAATTTTGAAAAAGTGGGTGCCAAATCTATTTAGAATTTGATGAAGAATGCACAACATTTTAGTAAAATATTTAATTGAGCTAAGGGGAGAAATAAACAAATTGGAAGTAGAAGTAGAGAAAAAAAGAGCATTGGTTCAAGAATTGAGAGAATTGGGTTTCCTTCTTGCTTTAGATACACCACAGTATATACCACTCTCCAATGAGGATGGATATCAAAATACAAGTCGCCCTTGGACCCCACAGGTGCCTCATAATATAACTAATTTTTTTTACAACAGGGATAATGCACACCATTCACAATAGGAAATTTCTTCACCATAGGCCTCATATCAAATAAATGCTTATCTTGTCCCTCGAGCAGTCAAAGACTAGTAAGCTACCAAGATCATCAATACAGTCAATATTCTGAGCATTATCCATATCAACACCTAACGACATGTCAAAATGTGCAACACAATTTCATCCCTCTTGGAAGTGTCAATCAAAACTTGCAGCAAGATGTATTTCAAAATAAGCAGTTTGAGGATGAAGAGGATGAGCATTCATAGGCTAAAGAAACAAATCATGACTCCAACATGAAATCAGAATATTACATATCTCCCTTGGGATGAATTTTTTAACCTAAGAAGACACAAAGAAGAATCTCAATGTTCTATATTTGAATAAATGAAAGATATTTGTTTGCAACTACCCCTTGGCTCCCTGCCTGGTGATTATTTGACCATTTAGTAGTTTATGAGAGCATATGAGCCTAGCTCAATTCATTGGCCTAAATCATTGATTCCAAGTACCCTAGAATAGGTGGTTGAAATGATCATTATCATGCATAAGACAAGGTATTAGAAGGGTGATATCACTAATAAGTGTGGAGAAATTGATCAAACAATGCAACCAATGGAGGAGACATGTGCAAGTGAAGTTTCCAATGATGATACTTCAGGCTTGAATTAAGATTAAATTTATGATGACAAATTTTCCACCTTGGAGGATGATTGCGGCATTGAAGATGATGTTGGGGACACACCATTTGGGGAATACATCAGCAATGATTTAGATGATATGGAGGAGCAGGCATGTATGCATTGGCATAGCATTGGAAATAATGCATTAGAAGCTGAGACAAAAGGGGGAAATGATTGTGGTCAATGTATAAAGGATGGGTGTGTAAGTGAAAATTATTTTTATGATAGCCTGCATGATGAGGATGAAGATATAGAGGGTCTCTCTTGCATAACAACTTGTGATTGTGAATGTTATGAAGAATCCATTGAAAATCTAGATTTTGATGACAATCATGTGGATTTGCAATTAAGTGATTCTTATAGATCTTATGGAGATCAAGAGGAAGAAGCAATGGAAAACGTAAGTCCATTTGAAAACAAGCAAATGACACCTCCAATTGTAGTTGAGTGCTATGATGACACAATTAATTAAGAAAAAGTTTGTACACCTGAAAATAGTTTTGAAATTTTTTTAGAGCCATCGTATGATGAAAAGATAGAAGATGATCAGATGAAAATTTTCCAAGGTGTGTTGGAACATGAATTTCACCTATATTAAAACCCACTTTATGATGAGGATGAAAAATTTTCTAATAATTAGGATGGTGTATCAATTTGTGGAGCAAATAAATGTGAAATTAATGCATTTGAATTACCATTTTTTTATGATGAAAAGAGTGAAGAATACATCAATAATGAGATGGATGAAGAGGCATGTTCACTCAGGAGTGAACAAATTTCAAATATGCTAATAGTTGAGGGTATGTGCAGAATCATCATGGAAAAAATAGGCCCTTAATTGGTGAAAAATTCAGACAAATCAGAGTTAGGCAACTTGACATAAAAATTTGGAGAAGTTATCTATATTATTTAAAAAATATGTGAGAATACAATCTGTAGCAAATTGAATATAGTTTCTAAACTACTAGGTTTATTTTAAGAAAAAAAATCTATTTGGTGAAAATTTGAAATTTCAATGCAATAGTACTTAAGTTTCAGGGAAAAAATAAGTAGGTGTCTATCTAACCACCCTAACCACAATAAAATGATAATATTTTTTTATAATATTTTAGATATAAGTAGAGGACTCATGTCCCGATGTCATGCATACTTTTTTGTAATTTTTTTGCAAGTGAATAATTAATTATGAATTTTTTATTACAACTTCTAAAAAATATAAAAAAATCATATGTTTGACCACCTTATCTTCATCAAAAATTTATGAAATTCAATTTTTTTTATTAATCCTATAGTATTCGAAGCATAGAATGTGACACATGTTTCAAATTCAAAAAATTTGATACTATTTGAAAGATATAGATTTTTTTCAATCAACCTATCAATTGGGACTTTAATCATAATTCAAATAGAAAATGAACAATAATTATTTATTAAATTCAAAGTAAAGCATAATTTATATTGGTGGAAACCTAAGAATATCCTTTTAAAACCCTTTTTGTTTCATCAATTTTGGGTAAAAAATAAGTCATCAGCCACATACCCTACACATACCCATCATATCACCACTTTTTGGCCCATCATGATCCTGCATATACCCTTGAATATGAAAAATACACAAATAAGAATGATTCACAAATTTCATCTTGAACATGCACTTTCTTTAACAGTGAAAGTATTTTGTGTGACAATGATGAGGGAATTTTTGAATTTGATCAAGATCCTATATCTATCTCTATTCAAAGGGAATATGTAAATCAAAATTGGAGAATCTTGAGAATGACACTAATTTTCACATCATGGATAATTCTTGTTCAACATCAATTGGCTCAAATATGCATAGTGATGAGTGTATTGATCAGGGGTTGATGATGCAGGGGCATTCAAAAGCATTCAAAAAATTGAGCCAATTGAATTGATAGTGAAGTTACAAAGTACTAGATTACTATATTTGATTGCTAGAGGTTGTGGATTAAAGGGTTTGTTGTCAAGTATGTCTAGTGTTTCTATGTTAAGTTTTAGAGGTATGCATGAAGATTTGATCGAGATATGGATATCTGAGTTCTGAAAGTTGTTCAGTTGTTCTAGTTGGTGGACCTAAAAGGAGATGATGGTATTCTAGAAACTTGGGTTGTTGCGGATATTTCTGAGGTGATTCGTGATGTTCATGGATGTTTCTAGATCAAGTGTTATTGGTCCACATCGATTGTTGTGCTCACGATTATTGGTTTTCCTTTGAGAGTTCATGTTTTCTTGTTCTTGGCCGATAGGGTGTTTGTGGTGTATTGTGGATCTTCGAGGAATAAATTGTGAAGGTGTTTCATATTCGAGGATTTTTTTTGGGTCCTTGCTTTGTTTTGGCCAAATTTGGTTGGTTCGCATTGTGAATTGTTTATTGTTTGGTGCCGACCTATTTAATTTTGCACATTATCTTACTAGTTTTATTTTGGCTAACATGCTAAGGGTTAGATGATTGGCAGATGATATAAATAGAAGAGAGGATTTTTTATAGAGGAAGAGAAGGGAGAGAAGGAGGATGGATCAATAAGGTGCTTGATAGTGAGAAGTATGAAGCATGGTGATGAAGTATTTTGATCTGAAAGGATCACAGAGTAGAAAGAGTGTGGAGCAGAGCCAAAGGTGTTTATGGAAGATTGTTAATTGTATGAGTTATTTGTAATCCCTAGGCTATGTCCTAGAATTTGTTAAGCCTGAGAGGCATATGTAATTTTTTTTGAGTTTATAATATAATGAGGAATGAGCTTTGAAGGTTAGGTTTTTCCCTGTTAGGGTTTTTCCTAAGATATATCTTGTGTCTGGTGTTCATGAATGTCATTTATATTTTTGTTGATTAGTTTTTAATTTCCATTGAATATCTGTTATGATCATATAGTTAATAATTTAGGCTGGAAGGTTGGACAGTTCTTAATTGGATCCTACTACCTTCACTGCATCAGTTGATGTCAGTACCAAGTAGTGATATGAAAGAGATGAAAAGTGTTTTAGATTTGATTATTTCTGAAGATGTTGATGTGGTATATTTCCCATAACCATGTGAGAAGCATTTAGATAATGTACTAAGTAGAATGAATGAGCACAATTGTTTCTCTTCACATACACTTACAAGTTATCTACATAGTTTGCATCAAAATCCATATGATAAATTTAGATCATCTATGAAAACTTATGATGAAGGGAGACTTAATGACTTTAGCTATGAAGATATTTAGTTTTCAGTTTGGTTGGGAAACTATTTCATGATCCATGACAGTGACCAAAATGGTGAAGAATTTGGCATTAAGAATAAAATTTATTGGTGTAATAAATGGGGCATGAGTTGTTACATGATAGTAATAATTTTCAAATTTTGCCTAAGTTTGAATCAAAGAATGGAAAAGGAAATGTGAGCAGTATTGAAGGTGGTATTATTTTGAAATTTTTCAATGCAAGTGGATATAATAGGGTTGACTGCATGAATATTTTCAACAGGAACATGATGAACTCAAACACAGATAAGGTATATGGTATGGGAAAATAGAGACCTATCTTTTTGCTGGCCTCATGCCATCAGTTGTGTAATTTTATAAATCATACTTGTAGACACTAAAATTTGGTCTAAGCCTACGACTTCAATTTCTTCATAATTTGTATTGACATGGTTGTGATTAAATAATGTTAATTATTTAATTACTTTCTCAAATCCTTTTTCATTTATTAACTAAATAACTATTAATTATTTAATTAGTTTGCTTTAACATTTATTCATCTATTAATTAAATAATCTTAATTATTTAATTAATTCACATTTTCTTTAATCCATCCTAATTAACTAAATAAAGGTTCTTTATTTAATTACATCATTAATTAACTTTACCCTCCTTAAATTAAATAAATTCTTATTTAATTTATCTTAATCATGTTTTCAACTATAATTAAATAAATACGTTAATTATTTAATTATTCATTTAACCTTTTCATCACTTAATTAAATAAATCTTATTTATTTAATTAATTCTTAAATGTCGAATCTTGAATTAAATAAATCATTTAATTCATAAAGGTATATTTTTAACACATTCCTCTATATTTAGATAAATTTTTAAGTTATCTAAGTATTTATTCTTACTTGACTCGAGATCTATTTAAATCGGGCAGTTATCTTTTGATTTAATGTTCGAGTGCCTTTTGTGACTAAACTCTTTGTCACAACTAGTTAGTAGTTTAGTTCTAACTCGTATGTATGTACATGCTTATTAATTAAATATATTATTTAATTAATTAATTTTTTTGTGTGCGTTCGAATAGAATGTTGCTTTTAATCTATCTTTATCTTTGTCATGCAAAAATTATTCTTCTATTTTCGAATACCAAACTTGAAGATTAAATCATTATTTAATCTTTATCTCTATTCTTAACTTTTATCACTCATGTTAGTACTAAAAGTTATTATAATGCATCTCTAATCTTTTGATCTCAATTGTTCATTGATCTTTTAATCCTAGCATGTCATTTGAATGATAAATTTTCTTTAAATTGATGTGGCTTTCATCATTTTAATCCCTCCCGAAATTCTGTGACTTTTGGAGAAATTATCTTAAAAAAATTTGATGTTTAATTATTATCACAATCCTTAAGCTATTATTACACACAAATACTAAAAATCTAAGGGAAAGTACACTATAGAAGATGAAATGGAGAAGGACATCAAAGGTTATCCATGGAGTTACTTCAATCTTTGGTGAGATTGTTTTATGTTTTAGTTTATTTCCTTTGTTCTTTGTTGTTTGACTTTAGATTACTTTAGAGCTTGATTACATTGAGTGTTTTCTTTTAACCTTTGTTGTTTTCCTAATAGTTACATTGGTGAACCCAATGTGAAGACCCTTTTGGAGAATCTATAGACTTTAATTTGTTTTATGCAGGTTTCGTATGAAACGACACATTTGACAATAGAAATGATGCAATTCACATTCTAAAATGCATATGACGAAGAAAATGACACATTTGACAAATTCTAATGCATCTGTGATTTCTCGAGTGACAAATGATTGGTGAAATTCTGCAACGCATCTAATGAAGAAAATGACACATCTGACTCTGAGTGAATTTTTAAGTTCAATTTTTTATTTACAGTTTTCTTTTGTGTTTTTATTTTAGCTAATGTTTGGTTTGCAGCATGTGTTTAGGGAGTTAACATATTGTTTGCAGGATGTCAATGTAGAAGAAAATCTTTTGAAACCCCTTTTGTAGGATGATTGTTGAAGATATAATTGCAAAACTACTAATGAATTTTTTGTAGGATGAGAGTCGAAGACCTTTTTTTGAAATAGACTATTTGGTAAATTAGAAAATTGTCATTTCGATTAAATTCACTACTATCTATTGTGTTTGGTGCGAAATCACAATTTTTTTTATTACCCTCACAATTTGGTATATCGAGGTATCCTCTCCCATTGCACATTCTTGCGATCTTGAGTGTAAGAGAACCGGTTACTAATTCTAGAAATTTGGTCTATCTTGGTGGGAAAACATACTCACCCCAAGACAACTTACACTGATAGCACGTTGAACCCAGGCAACTTCTAGCTAGTATATAAAAATGGGTTCTTGGGGAAAGCCCAAGAATCATGATTATTGTTTCAACGAGAAGGGAAGCAATGTTCTCTCACCACATGGATGATACCCCACAAATAGAATGCTCAAATTAAAAACCATTGTTGTAGTTAAGCCAAAATCCCTATCTATTTACTGGTGTAGTAGGTCAGACTTACAAATTCGTCCCACATTTTTACGGTTCATTATAGAGATGAGAAGTATGCCATGGGAGTTTCATGGGTACTATAGCTTGGCTAACCCGAAAGAAGTGTTGAGCCATGGAGGGGAGCCAGTGGGGTCAAGCTACTAGTCATCCACCTTGAATAAGCGTAGCTAGGTTAATTAGTTTTCTTTAACATTTATTCATCTATTAATTAAATAATCATAATTGTTTAATTAATTCACATTTCTTTAATCTATCGTAATTAATTAAATAAAGGTTTTTTATTTAATTACATCATTAATTAACTTTACCATCCTTAAATTAAATAAATTCTTATTTAATTTATGTTAATCATGTTTTCAACTATAATTAAATAAATACTTTAATTATTTAATTATTAATTTAACCTTTTCATCACTTAATTAAATAAATCTTATTTATTTAATTAATTCTTAAATGTTGAATCTTGAATTAAATAAATCATTTAATTCATAAAGGTCTATTTTTAACACATTCCTCTATATTTAGATAAATTTTTAAGTTATCTAAGTATTCATTCTCACTTGACTCGAGATCTATTTAAATCGGGCAGTTATCTTCTTATTTAATGTTTGAGTGCCTTTTGTGAGTAAACTCTTTGTAACAACTAGTTAGTCGTTTAGTTCTAACTCATATGCATGTACATGCTTATTAATTAAATATCTTTATTTAATTAATTAAATTTTGTGTGTGCGTTCAAACATAACGTTTCTTTCAATCTATCTTTATCTTTGTCATGCAAAAAATATTTTTCTATTTTGAAATACCAAGCTCGAAGATTAAATCATTACTTGGGTATGTGGAGGATCAGCATGGAAAAAATAGGCCCTTAAGTGGTAAAAAAATTAGAAAAATCATAGTTAGGCAGCTTGACGTAAAAATTTGAATAAGTTATCTATATTATTTGAAAAATATGTAAGAATAGAATTTTTAGCAAATTGAATCTAGTTTCTAAAGTACTAGGTTTCTTTTAAAAAAAAATCTATTTGGTGAAAATTGGGAATTTCAATACAGTGGTACTTAAATTTCAGGGAAAAAATAAGAAGTAGGTGTCTGTCTGACCACCATAACCACAATAAAATGATAATATTTTTTATGATATTTAGATATAAGTAGAGGACTCATGCCCCGATGTGATGCATATTTTTTTGTAATTTTTTTCCAAGTAAATAATTAATTGTGAGTTTTTATTACAAATTTTTACAAAATATAAAAACTCATATGTCCACCACCTTAACTTGGTCAAAACTTTATGAAATTCAATTTTTCTTTTTTAATCCTATATTATGTGAAGCATAGAATGTGACGCATGTTTTGGATTCAAAAAATGTGATACTGTTTGAAAGCTATAGATGTTTTTCAATCAGCCTATCAATCAAGACTTTAGTCATAATTTGAATAGAAAATGAATAATAATTACTTATTAAATTCAATGTAAGGCATAATTTATATTGGTGGAAGGCTAAGAATCTCCTTTAGAAACCCTTTTTGTTTCACCAATTTTGGGTAAAAAAATAGTCATCAACTACATACCCATCGTATTGCCACTTTTTGGCCCATCATGATCCTACACATACCCATTTAATCTTTATCTCTATTCTTAGTTTTTATCACTCATGTCAGTACTAACAGTTATCATAATGCATGTCTAATATTTTGATCTCAATCATTCATTGATCTTGGCCTGTCATTCGAATGATCAATTTTCTATAAATTGACCTAGCTTTCATCATTTCAATCCCTCCCAAAATCTTGTGACTTTTGGAGAAATTATCTTAAAAATATTTGATGTTTCATTATTATCACAATCCTTAGGCTATGGTTTCACACAAATACTGAAAATCTAAACGAAATTACACTATAGAAGATGAAATGGAGAAGGACAACAAAGGTTATCCATGGAGTTACTTTGATCTTTGGTGAGATTGTTTTATGTTTTATCTAATTTCGTTTGTTCTTTGTTGTTTGACTTTAGATTACTTTAGAGCTTGATTGCATTGAGTGTTTTCTTTTAACCTTTGTTGTTTTTGTTGATAGTTACATTGGTGAACCCAACGTGAAGACACCCTCTTGGGGAATTTGTAGACTTTAATTTTTTTTTTGTAGGTTTTGTATGGAACAACACATCTAACAGAAGAAATGATGCAACTGACATTCTGAAATGCATTTGATGAAGAAAATGACACATCTGATAAATTCCAATGCATCTGTGATTTATCGAGCCACAACTGACTAATGAAATTCTACAATGCATCTGATCAAGTAAATGACACATCTGATTGGTGAAATTTTAAGTTTAATTTTTGATTTATAGCTTTCTTTTTGTTTTTATTTTAGCTAATGTTTGGTTTGCAACATGTTTTTAGGGAGTTAACATATTTTTTGCAAGATGTCAATGTAGAAGAAATTTTTTTGAAACCCCTCTTGCAGGATGACCATTGAAGATATAATTGCAAAACTATTAATGAATTTTCTATAGGACGAGAGTTGAAGACCTTTTTTGAAATAGACTATTTGGTAGATTAGAAAATTGTCATTTGGATTAAAATTTACTACTATCTATTGTGTTTGGTGCAAAAGCACTTTTTTTTTATTACCCTTACAATTCAGTATATTGAGGTATCCTCTCCCCTTGCACATTCAAGCAATCCTCGGTGTAAGAGAACCGATTACTAATTCTAGAAATTTGGCTTATCTTGGTGGGAAAAAATTCTCACCCCAAGATGACTTACACTGATAGCACGTTGTACCCGAGTGACTTCCAGTTGGTATATAAAAGTGGGTTCTGGGGGAAAGCCCAAGAATCACAAGTATTGTTCTAATGAGAAGGGAAGCAATGGTCTCTCGCTACATGGATGATACCCCATGAATAGAATGCTCAACTTAAAAATCCTTCTTGTAGTTAAGCCAAAAGCCCTATCTATTTACTGGTGTAGCAGGTCAAACTTATGAAGTCATCTCACATTTTTACGGTTCATTGTAGAGATGAGAAGTATGCCATGTGAGTTTCATGGGTATTGTAGCTTGGCTACCCCAAAAGAAGTGTTGAGCCATGGAGGGGAGCTAGTGGGTTCAAGCTACCAGTCATCTATCTTGAATAAGTGTAGCTAGGTTAATTAGTTTTCTTTAACATTTATTCATCTATTAATTAAATAATCTTAATTATTTAGTTAATTCACACTTTCTTTAATCTATCCTTATTAATTAAATAAAGGTTCTTTATTTAATTACATCATTAATTAACTTTACCCTCCTTAAATTAAATAAATTCTTATTTAATTTATGTTAATCATGTTTTCAACTATAATTAAATAAATACTTTAATTATTTAATTATTCATTTAACCTTTTCATCACTCAATTAAATAAATCTTATTTATTTAATTAATTATTAAATGTCTAATCTTGAATTACATAAATCATTTAATTCATAAAGGTCTATTTTTAACACGCTCCTCTATATTTGGATAAATTTTTAAGTTATCTAAGTATTCATTCTCATTCGACTTGAGATTTATATAAATCGGGCAGTCATCTTTTGATTTAATGTTTGAGTGCCTTTTGCGAGTAAACTCTTTGTCACAACTAGTCAGTCATTTAGTTCTAACTCGTATGCATGTACATGCTTATTAATTAAATATCTTTATTTAATTAATTAAATTTTGTGTGTACGTTCAAATAGAATGTTGCTTTTAATCAATCTTTATCTTTGTCATGCAAACATTATTCTTCTATTTTCATATACCAAACTCAAAGATTAAATCATTATTTAATCTTTATCTATATTCTTAGTTTTTATCACTCATGTTAATACTAACAGTTATCATAATGCATGGCTAATCTTTTGATCTTAATCGTTCATTGATCTTTTGATCCTAGCCTATCATTTGAATGATCACTTTTTTATAAATTGACCTGGCTTTCATCATTTCAATCCCTTCCAAAATCTTGTGACTTTTGGAGCAATTATCTTAAAAATCTTTGATATTTCGTTATTCTCACAATCCTTAGGCTATGCTTGCACACAAATACTGAAAATCTAAGGGAAAGTACACTATAGAAGATGAAATGGAGAAGGAAAAAATAGGTTATCCATGGACTTAATTCAATCTTTGGTGAGATTGTTTTATGTTTTAGCATATTTCCTTTGTTATTTGTTGTTTGAATTCAGATTACTTTAGAGCCTGATTGCATTGATTGTTTTATTTTAACCTTTGTTGTTTTCCTAATAGTTACATTGGTGAACCCGACGCGAAGACACCGTCTTGGTGAATCTATAGAATTTAATTGTTTTTTTCCAGGTTTCATATGGAACAACACATCTGACAGAAGAAATGATGCAATTGACATTCTGAAATGCATCTGACAAAGAAAATGACACATCTGTCAAATTCTGACACATCTGTTATTTATCAAGCAACAACTAACTAGTGAAATTTTGCAACGCATTTGATGAAGAAAATGATGCATCTGGCTGGTGAATTTTTAAGTTTAATTTTTGATTTACAACTTTCTTTTTTTTTTTTTTTAGCTAATGTTTGGTTTGTAGCATGTGTTTAGGGATTTAACATATTATTTGCAGGATGTGAACGTAGGAGAAATTTTTTTGAAACCGCTCTTGCAGGACGACCATTGAAGATATAATTGCAAAACTATTAATGAGTTTTCTGCACGATGACATTCAAAGACCTCTTTTTGAAATAAACTATTTGGTAGATTGGAAAATTTTCATTTGGATTAAAATTTAATATTTTCTATTGTGTTTGGTGTGAAAGCACATTTTTTTTATTACCCTCACAATTCGGTATATCGAAGTATCATCTCCCCTTGCACATTCATGCAATCCTAGGTGTAAGAGGACTGGTTACTAACTCTAGAAATTTGGCCTTTCTTGGTGGGAAAATGTTCTCACCCAAAGACGACTTACATCGATAGGACCTTGAGCCTGAGTGACTTCCAATTGGTATATAAAAGTGGGTTCTAGGGGAAAGTCCAAGAATCATGATTATTGTTCTGATGAGGAAGGAATCCATGGCCTCTTGCCACATGGATGATACCCAACGAAAAGAATTCCCAAATTAAAAACCCTTGTTGTAGTTAATCCAAAATCCCTTTCTATTTAATGGTGCAGCAGGTCAAACTTATGAAGCCATCTCACATTTTTATAGTTCATTGTAGAGATGAGAAGTATATCATGGTAGTTTCATGGGTATTGTAGCTTGGGTGCCCCAAAAGAAGTGTTGAGCCATGGAGAGGAGCTAGTGGGGTCAAGCTACTAGTCATCCGCCTTGAATAAGCATAGCTAGGGAAACCCAAGTGAGAAATCAATAAATATTGTCCATCACATCCTTAGGATTGTACTTGTTTTCATGGTTTTCAAACTAAAAATACATTTTCTTTTAATTTTTTATTTTTTTGTCCAAAACTTGATCACAAAACAGAGTCAATTTACATTGTTAGTCACTAGAAAACCGTAACTGATCGCCAGAAAAATACAACTGATAATTTGAGTTGCATCTATTTAAACTTAAGTCACATCTATCAGTATAGTCACATCTATTACAAACACTCTTGCATCTGTTAGAAACTTAGTCCAGTCTACATATCTTAGAATTTTAGTCGAGTCACATCCATTTCACTTTGAGTCGCATCTTCTATAATAGCTCACATCTGCTTAGTAGAAACTACATCTGATTTACCAACCAGACATGTCATTCAAAACCTATAGTCGTTACCTTCTATGACACATCTAAATAGGTGAGTCACATGTGTAGTCTGGAATGACGCATATGCCCCTGTCATAAAACTTTTACAAGTACATAGATTCTTGAAAAACCACATCTGATAAGTCCCAAGTCACAATTGATATCTCGAGTCACATTTGTTTGATACCCTAGTCTGAATTTACTAGAAAACCACAACTATTAAATTTTGTAATGCATCTACCTAAGTATTAGAAAACCAAAATTTACTGTAATAGACCAAGAAAAAATAGTATAAATAGTATCAAACTTATCCCTTTTCACTAAGTCTTGGACGAAAACTAGAAAGTTTGCTCAAAATTTGCATGTTACATCCTTTAGGAATCATTCAGTGATAGCGATAGGTACCCTAGTTTTAGGTCTTACTTTCATCTTAGGAGTCTTTATTTCCTTTAGAGAGATCATCATTTGTAGATTTTAAGATAGGATCTTTTCACACTTTAGGTAAACCATTGATTCAACAAATGTTGTCAATGAACCTAGTTATCATATCTTTTGTCCTACACAGGATTTATTCCAACTCAACAATATAGTTTGGGAGATCACCTTGTCTTTTGTGCTAGTCCTATAAAGGTTCCTTGTCAAAACTAAGTTGAAACCTAGGTTAAGATTTAGTTGTTAGATATTCTCTTTTAGAATCTTCCAAATTGATCACTTAGAATTTTTCATATTTAGATATTGTCATCCTAGAATAGCATCACTTTAGACATACCACATTTGCAAAAAAAATTCAAAAAAATTAGCTGCATATATTCATCCTTTATATTTAGAAAATCCCAAGAACATAGATTAGACTATAATCCATAGACTTAGCTTTTGCATCACTTGCACTTTGAGCTTACATTACATGGTTGAAACCAAATCGAAAAGGAAAAAGAAATAAAAAATGGCTGACCCAAATGACTTGATCAATCTATTCTCAAACCCCATTGGGACATCCTCATCAAAACCTCACAAGACTTTGTTAGACAAATTTGTTACTAGAGACACACAAGGATGAGTTATAGTAGAAGAACTAGATGTTGTTGTATAGGACACTGAGTTTGATTCCTTTATAGATGACTATCTAGCAAATGATCCTCAGTGATACTTAGCTAAGTTGCTAGCAGAAGGTGCCAAATTACCTCCTGGTTTTGATATTTTTATCTTACAAACTGCATCTACACAAGTAACAAACACTACCACTACTAGTGCTACTATACCTCAAGTGACTATGGCTATACCATCTAGAGGACCTACATAGAGTTCCTCAGTGATACACACATATCCATTTGGTATGCCTACCTCGACACTGGGTCTAAATTTTACTATAGAGGCATCATCATCCAATCCCTTTTGTCCTCTTGTTTGGAACAAAAAATCTAGAACCTCAACATCTATACCCAGTGTCACTATCACTAGCACTATTCCATAGACAACAACTACACCAAGTGTTAGTGTCGCTAGTACCATACCATAGATTGGGATCTCATAGGAAGGAGGTATACCCTCCTTTCAATATGGAAACCGACCTATCACTTCACAAATTCAAAATCAAAATCTATTCACATAGATTCTAAATCAAAACCCATTCATTAACATTCCAAATCCAAATCCTCTTTACATACCAACATTTAACCAAAACCCATCACAAAACCTTGGATTTCAAAACATGTACATCAACCCAAATAATCCAACCAACACATCATTAACTCAAGTTGGCATCATGCAAACACAAATGCAAGCACTTCAAAAAAAGATGGATAACATGGGAGTGTCTAACAAGAAGACCTTTTCAACAAAGGATTTATGCCTATTTCCCTTCAATAAATCATTGTACATGACACCTTTCCCTCATGGGTATGTCATACCAAACTTTCCCAAGTATAATGGAAAGCTAAATCTAATTGAACAAACAAGGGAATTTTCCACAATGTATATAGATGTCACCTACGACCCCACCTATATTATGAGACTCTTTCTAAGAAGTCTTGTTGGAATTGCACTAGAGTGGTTTTCAGGTCTTGACTACGGTATAAAATCATGGGGTGAACTAGCTGAGAAATTCATTGAACAATTCTCCTTTAACATAGACCATGAGATTAACATAGCAACCTTGTGTCACACTACACAAGAAGATAGAGAAAATTTTATTGCTTTCTTCTAGAGATGGATAACTATAGTTGCTAATGTCCTATCAAGATGCCTGAGAAACAGAGGGTCGCTATGTTCCAAGAAAACCTCAACCCAAAATTGAGAAGTGATTTGAGGGTACATTATTGCACGTCCTTTACATAACTAGTGGAAAAAGGTCTAATACTAGAAAAATATCTCATTGACAAAGGAGAACTTAAGACACAAGCACCCAACAGAAATCCAAATGTGCAAAACACACCAAATGACATAAAAAAATTTTGGCCTCAGAATAAAAACATTACCAACGATGGGGTAGTTGATGCAAAGACTTTACAAGCGGGAATGATCATAATCCCTCTACCAATGCTCTCAATGTTGTCAATCAAACCCCCAATACTACACAAAATACCCGATGACCATAATAGCAAGGGAGATTTCCTAAATGTGACTTCCCTCCCCTAGGGAAACTAATAGAATTGATCTTCAAAAAATTGTTACAACACAATCTCAAACAATGTCATGAACCAAGACAATACAACCCAGGGAAATTCAAACCATCTTGGTGGGATGACAATTCCTTTTGTGACTTCCATCAGACTAAAGGACATAGCCTACAAAATTGTTGAAAATTTCTAAAAAACATCATATAGGCCTATGTCAAAGATAAAACTATCCAAGTTAGTGGACAGAAACTGACATCTTCAAACATTGATAAAAAGGTATTTTATGATCCATTACATGACCATGGGAAAGGAAAAGCATTTGTTTTGGGTAACAAGACCTATGCTTCAGCAAGTTATGCTATTGTCAAACATGATTATAAGGGCACAATCATAAATCACCTTCAAGTAGCTAATGATAATGTCAATACGATCACCATAAACAAGACTCTTGAGTGTTTTGTCAACACTCGCCGGACCAAGATCACCATCCAAGGTCCTCCATCACAATAAACACCACAAACTTCCAAGCCATAGTATAACCTACTTGACCAATTGGGGAAAACCCTAGCCCAAATCTCTATCTTAGAACTGCTACGCATCTTGCCTGAACACCGGTCCATTCTAGATAAGGCTTTAAAAAGCACCAATGTCCTTAATGATCTTGATGTCAATAATTTCAAGGAAATGGTTCGCTACTTGAATAATAATCATCATGCCACCTTCTCTGAACAAGACTATTCAACTAAGAAAACAAATCATAATGACTCAATACATCTTGGAGTCCTTGTTCATGAAGCCAAAGTTAGACAAGTCTTAGTAGATGCAGGAGTAGGGTTGAATCTTTGCACTTTGAAATTGGTTAAGGCATTAGGTTTCTCATAAGCATGTGTATACACCACCAAAAGAATTTTCATTAATGCTTATGATGATGAAGAGTGAAAATCAAAGGGATTTATAACACTTCCTATCATAATTGGTCCTCCAGTTATGGAGACAAAATTCTAGGTCTTGGATCTCACTCTACTATACTGTAACCTTTTGCTAGGCACACCATGAATTCATGCCATGAAGGTAGTCCCTTCCACATATCATCAATGTCTCAAGTTCCCCTACAATGGCATGGAAATAAGAATAGATGGTGACCTAGATCCATTCCAATACTACACCAGTCTATGAGAGATACCCCAACGCCACATGCCAGTAAATCAAGAAGGTTTATCATCCAATTCATCCCACTATCTTGATCCATCCACCCTTACCAAAGCATCCACTTCATAGTCATTACCTTCCACTCCTAGAGTCAAGATCCAAGATAAAGGTTGTGGGGAATATCACATGAAAACATCTTATTGTGTCAGTCGTCTTGTTCCTCCTAAATCTTCCATCTTACCTACAATAGATAAAAGACAACTAAGGATCACTATACACATACCTCCCAAGACAACTTTCAAAAGATGGGGAGAATTAGGTAAAGAATTAGTAAACGAAGAAGATGTGACCTCCTAGTTATATAGAGAAGACAACAAAGAACCTCTTCCATTACTCAGATACCTATAGAACAATATGGAAAAGGTTTCGCCATAATGCAAAGAAAAGGATATAATGGACATAGTGGCTTAGGAATACATTAGAATTGGAGGACATAACATATCTTTGTTTCTAAGTGGCTGAAAGGCTTAGGGCTTGGGTTTCAACCACTTCAGATGGGTGTTCCTAGTACCACATCACCTTTACTCAAAGAGGTGCTTCTAACAATATTGAGACATCCAATCAACCATCTGACCAACCCTACTGTGATTCCCTTGATTCTAAGGAATATGAATGGGATTACCTATCCTCCACATCTACCATGGACCTAGATAATCTATTTGGAGAACTTAACTTAATGCTAAAATCTTTGCCAAATCCATTGAATACCTGTCCACCGAAGAATATGACAAAAGAGGAATTGTTTAAACATTACTAATGGAAATCTCTTGATCTTACCTCTTGGGAACCTGACCAACCTCTTTCAGATAACCAAACCTTAGCATTAGGTTCACCTCAAAATCCACCTAGATCCAAGAAAAAGACCAAAAAGGACTTGGTAAGAAGTTTCTGTGACTATATGAACAACTCAACTTTTATCGTAACCCCTGTGAACTTTGACACCTTTAATGATGACATGCCTTTGGTCTATCCCCAACTTATCGATTGGGACCAACAAGACACACCTATCTTAGACATTTTTCATAATGACGAAGTGATTGTTGAGTTCTTGGGATTACAAGAAGGCGTACCTAGTGGTGATCACAAGGATGGATTTACCATTGACTTGGACAAGATGAAATATTTTGGGGAATCTATTCAACCCTCTAGTTGTAAAAATAAGAAAAATAAAAAGGATGAGTCCCTAGGTGAAAAGCAAAAGGTTCCTTTAGACAATGAAAAAGTAAAAAGAAAGGATGCATCTGAGGGCAAAAAACCTCTTTGAGGCACCCAGGGATGGAGGTTTTAACATTATCCCCATTGCTCAGGAAAGGTCACCTATGTTGGTTGAGGAAACAATGGAAATCAACATAGGCACAAAAGAGAATCCATGGCTAGTCTACTTTGCAGCATCACTAACAGCAATAGAGCAACTAGAATTTCACAACTTCTTTGCACAAAGACAAATCAATTTTGCATGGTCATATGCTGACATGCCTAGGCTGGATCCTGAACTTGTACTACATCATTCTCCTTTGCAAATAGGATTAAAACCAGTGAAACATAAATTGAGGAAAATGCACCCACATATTGCTTTACTAGTCAAGGCTGAACTTAAGAAACTGTTGGGCATTGGCTTCATTAGATCAATTGACTATGCAGATTGGATCTCTAATCTAGTACCAGTGACAAAACCAATAAGTTCATCCACATCTATATAGACTTCAGAGACATTAATAAGGCATGCCCTAAAGATGACTTTCCTTTACCGAACATTGACATGATTGTTGACTTGACAATAGGGTATGAGATGTTATCCCTTATGGATGGATTTTCAAGGTATAATCAGATTAGATTTGCAACTGAATACCAACCTAAGATAGCTTTCACATGTCCTTGGGGAACTTATTGCTGGAATTTAATGCCCTTTGGACTCAAAAATGTTGGAGCAACTTATCAGTGTGCCATGACTACTATTTTTCACGACCTTATACACATTCTTATGGAGGACTATGTGAATGATCTTATTGCTAAATTACTGAAAAAATCTAATCATTTACAGGTCTTAGACAAGATATTTCAAAGGCTAGAAGAGTATAAAGTGAGAATAAATCCAAAAAAATGTGTGTTTGGCATAAAATCAGGAAAGCCTTTTGGATATATTATTTCTAGACGAGGCATTAAAGTGGATCCCACCAAGGTAAAATCAATCATAGACATGCCTCCACCAACTAATCTTAGTTAGATAAGAACACTACAAGGGAGACTGAGAAATCCATCAAAAAATTCATAGTGCAGTTGGTAGAGAAGAGACTTCCCTTTCAACATTTACTCAGAAAAGGAGTGCCATTTGTATGGACTGTTAAGTGTCAGGAAGCTTTCAATTGATTAAGAATTATCTATTCACACCACCAATCTTAATGCCACTTGTTGAGGGATGACCACTGATTCTATATATTTCAGCAACACACTCATCACTAGGAGCATTGCTTCCATAGAATGATAATGAAGGTCATGAAAGAGAAATGTATTATATCAGTTGAACATTAGCAGGTTATGAGCTTAATTATAGTATCATTGAATGTGCCTGTCTTGCAATAGTATTTGCTACTCAAAAACTTAGGCACTACATGTTGAACCACCAAATGATGCTTGTTACCAAGATAGATCCTTTGAAATACCTTCTAATAAAAGAAAAATTAACGGGGTTACTGGCCAAATGGGTAATGATACTTACTGACTATGGCATCTAGTACATGGAGAGAAAAATTATCAAGGTCCAAGTCATTACTGATCAATTAGTTTATGCACCAATACAAGTAGATCACCCTATAGTTGTAGATTTTATTGATGAGTTTATATTCACCATTGAAACAGGAATGACATGGAAACTATACTTTTATGGGTCCCATACAAATCATGGCTTAGGGGCTGGTATAATTTTTGTCACACCACAGGGTGACTCTATTCCAAAATCATTCAGAATTGCATTCCCATGCACAAATAACATAGCGAAATATGAGGCACTTCTGATAGGCTTATGCATGGCCATTAAATGGAATATCAAGAACCTATAGGCTTATGGTGATTCATACTTGGTATTCTGATAGGTAAATGATGACTAAGAAACTAAGGATGAAAAGCTTTCTCACTATAAACACATGGCAGATAGTTTCAAGGAGCACTTTAAAATTTTTTACTTTCATCAAATACCTCATGTTCTAAACAATTCAATAGATGCCATCGCAACAATTGCTTCACTTCTAGACATTCTGAGCAACATGCCTAAATTTGAGTTCTTGGTGCAACAAATTTTGGTCCCTACCTATGGCATCCCTGATTCAAAGACAGTGTGTCATATTGTTGGTCCTGATTCCCCATGGTATAAAGATATCTATGACTACCTCCATTCCAAGATCATACTCGCTGACCTTTCCAATAACCAAAGTAGGTCCTTTCTCCATAATTCAGCCATGTACACCATCATTAGTGACACCCTTTACAGGTGTGCCCTAGACAATACCCTATTGAGATATCTTAATATCGAAGAAGCACAAGAAACCTTATGTGGGATACATGAGGGTATATGTGGATCCCATTCAAGCGGTCCTACCTTAACTAAAAAGATTATGAGATTAGGTTACTATTGGCCTAACTTGGAAAAGGACTCATATACCTTTTTCAAGAAATGTCACCTATGTCAGGTGCACAAAGACTTGTTACATGCACCAACATAGGAGCTCTGACCCATAACATCACCATGGGCCTTTTCCCAATGGGGACTTGACCTCATAGGTAAGATACATGCCACATCATCCAATAGCCAAAATTTCATCATTACTACCACTGTGTATTTTACTAAGTGGATTGAGGCTATTCCAATGACCTACATCACCGACACACAGATTTCTAGGTTTATCGTAAACTATATCATCTATCAATATGGTGTCCCTCAATCCATTGTTAAAAATAATGGTTGTCCATTCAAGAACCAAGAAGTCTATCATCTCTATGAAGAGTTCTATATCAAACACCATTTTTCCACCCCATATTACCCACAAGGTAATGGCCAAGCTGAGGCATCTAATAAAACTATCGTTAGAGTCCTCAAAAATACTATCAATGATGTTGGTTGTGATTGGAATTTATAGCTTAATCCAGCCTTATGGGCTTATCATACAAGCATATGTACTCCCATTGGCACCACTTCATATGCCTTAGTATTTGGCTCTAAATCCATCTTGCCTATTTAGGTCGAGATTTCCTATTGAGGTCAAGATTCTTTCCCTAAGGGTATCTTTGAAGGGCCATATTGACGATGAAGAGTACCGTGTCTCAAAACTACATGAGCTAGAATTCCTAGATGAACGAATACAAAAGGCATTAGATCATCTCCAAGCATATCAAAATCATCTCCTTCGCAGCTATAATAGGACAGTCTTGAATATAAATTTTGACATTGGTGACCTGGTCTTAATGGAGGGTATGTGCAGGATCATGATGGGCCAAAAAGTGGCAATATGATGGGTATGTGGCTGACGATTTTTTTTTTTACCTAAAATTGATGAAACAAAAAGGGTTTTAAAAGGAGATTCTCAGCTTTCCACCAATATAAATTATGCTTTAATTTGAATTTAATAAGTAATTATTATTCATTTTCCATTCAAATTATAACTAAAGTCTTGATCGATAGGGCTGATTGAAAAAAATCTATAGCTTTCAAATGGTATGACATTTTTTGAATCTAAAACATGCATCACATTCTCTTCTTTGCATACTCTAGGGTTAAAAAAAGAAAATTTGAATTTCATTAAGTTTTGACCAAGTTAAGGTGGTCAGACATACGAGTTTTTATATTTTTTAAAAGTTGTAATAAAAAAATCATAATTAATTATTTACTTCAAAAAATTACAAAAATATGTAGCACATCGGGACACGAGTCCTCTACTTATATCTAAAATATTATAAAAAGTATTATAATTTTATTGTGGTTAGGGTGGTCAAACGACACCTACTTATTTTTTCTCTGAAATTTAAGTACTATTGCATTGAAATTTCAAATTTTCACCAAATAGATTTTTTTAAAACAAACCTAGTATTTTAGAAACTACATTCAATTTTCTACAGATTCTATTCTTACATATTTTAAAAATAATATAGATAACTTATTGAAATTTTTACATCAAGTTTCCTAAATCTTATTTTTCTAAATTTTTTGCCACTTAAGGGCCTATTTTTTCCATGATGATCCTACACATACCCTAGAGAATCCTAAGAATCAAGCTAAAAGAGAAAAACTAGGAAAAGTTGAACCTAACTGATTAGAGCCTTACATTCTCACAGAAGCCTTTGGATCAGGAGCATATCAACTATCTACTCCTAAAGGGGAACCATTGTCATCACCTATCAATATTCTTCATCTGAAGAAGTTCTACGCATAGCTTCTAAGAGCCTTGTCTTAATTATCTAAAATACAAAAAAAAATCAAAAAATCAAAAAAATACTTACCAAGGTGAAAACTTGGCAAACAGGCATCTTGGTAACATCAAAAAAATCAAGAAAATAGTAAAGAAAAATAAGTCGTCCATAGGGAAAACCACTTTGGTGGTGCTTTGGATAAGTACCATGGTGAAAACCTAGCAAACAGATGCCATGTGCAATCAACTCTACTCCTTTGTCTACTATCATTCTAATCTTACTTCCCTATACATATCATTTACCCCCTGTACATATTACATATATTTTCTATCCACTACTTGTACATACCTATCATTATAAAATGGTAGTCCTTCCCATAACTTGTAACGATTGACATCGAGTCCATTACATATTCCCCCATCCTATCCTATCCATAATCAGTTGGTCATATGCTTGAATGGGAGAAAACACTTTACCTATGTCATGTTTCATTCTTACATTAGCTATGTCGAGGATGCCAAACCATCAAAAAATCCAAAAACATTACTAAATGTCCTAAAAACAAACCCAAAAACATCACAAAATGTCTTGAAAATAAATCCAAAAAACATCATAAAACTTCAAAAAGACAAAAAAAAATCAAAACATGTCAAACATCCAAAAAAATAGAGTCAAAGTTAGTCACAATTGTCAATCTTTATCATTTTTCAAGCTACATTTCCTCTATGACTGGACGTAGGCAAGGCCATCTGTCGATGTGCCCCCGAGGCATTAGGTCAGTCCATTTAGGTTTGTATGTATTAAATCATGACTTAATCCATCTGTCTATATGACAAGGTCTTTGGTCATTTCAAACTACTAGGTCTCTACATGTATAACATAGGCAAGGGGGTATGTGCAGGATCATTATGCAAAAAATAGGCCCTTAAGTGGCAAAAAAATTCAAAAAAATCAGAATTAGGTAACTTGACGTAAAAATTTGAATAAGTTATCTATATTATTTCAAAAATATGTAAGAATAGAATCTGTAGCAAATTGAATGTGGTTTCTAAACTACTAAGTTTGTTTAAAAATATATATATCTATTTGGTGAAAATTTGAAATTTCAATGTAGTAGTACTTAAATTTCATAGAAAAAATAAGTAGGTGTTTATCTAACCACCCTAACCATAATAAAATGATAATTATTTTTTATAATATTTTAGATATAAGTAGAGGACTCATGTCCTGATGTGATGCATATTTTTTTGTAATTTTTTCCAAGTAAATAATTAATTATGAATTTTTTATTACAAATTTTAAAAAATATAAAAACTTGTATGTCTGACCACCTTAACTTGGTCAAAACTTCATGAAATTCAAATTTTCTTTCTTTAATCCTATAGTATGCAAAGCATAGAATGTGATGCATGTTTTGGATTCAAAAAATGTGATACCGTTTGAAAGCTATAGATGTTTTTCAATTAGCATATCAATCAGGAATTTAGTCATAATTTGAATAGAAAATGAATAATAATTACTTATTAAATTCAAAATAAAGAATAATTTATATTGGTGGAAAGTTGATAATCTCCTTTAAAAACCCTTTTCATTTCGTCAATTTTGAGTAAAAAAAAAGTCACCAGCCACATACCCATCATATTGCCACTTTTTTGGCCCATCATGATCCTGCACATACCCAAGGTGATCAATTGATGAGCCCTCGAGGCTACACTAGGTCAATCCATTAGGATTCGTCACATTCATTATCACATGTCCTCTATCGGTAGATCAATTAATCCTTTTTTTTAGTCAGTCTTGTCAGTCAATGCCTAGTTGAACTACGAGGTCTCTGTGTGTATAATGTAGGCAAGGCCATCAATCGATGAGCCTCTAAGGCCGCACTAGGTCAATCCTTTAGGGTTTGTCATCAAGCACAAATAGTTGCCAGGACATCGCATCAAGTCATGCATCAACAAGACAAACAAGTTAACAATTCCAACAAGTGAAATCAAATAAATTTCCAAAGGGGTATGTGCAAGATCATGATGGGCCAAAAAATGATTTTTTTCAACCATATCATCATTTTAGATATAAGTAGAGGACCAAGTTAAGGTGGTCAAACATACGAGTTTTTATATTTTTTAAAAGTTGTAATAAAAAATTCATAATTAATTATTTACGTGGAATTTTTTTGAAAAAAATATGCATCACATCCGGACCCGAGTCCTCTACTTCTATCTAAAATCTTACAAAAAAATATTATCATTTTCTTGTTGTTAGAGTGGTTAGACAAATACCTACTTATTTTTTACCTGAAATTTAAGTACTACTGCATTGAAATTTCAAAATTTCACCAATTTTTTTTTTTAAATAAACCTAGTAGTTTAGAAACTACATTCAATTTTCTACAGATTCTATTCTTACATATTTTTGAAATAATATAGATAACTTATTCAAATTTTTACATCAATTTTTCTAACTCTAATTTTTCTGAATTTTTCACTACTTAAGGGCCTATGTTTTCCATAATGATCCTACACATACCCAAAGCTTCAATAAAAAAAAATCAACTTATGTCTACTACAAGATGTGTCCTTCCTAGAAATAGACATCATCAAAACCAATGAGCCTATGTCTTTTTTCAGGAGGTGTCCTTCTTGAATACAAGCATCCGCAAAATAATCTATGTCTTATACAGGATGATTCCTTCCTACATATAGACACTGTTAAACAATCAACATGGCCTTTCACAAGTTATCACATCAGCGAAATCAGACCCAACGTCTTATATGATACATGTCTTTCTAACACCAGGATTTTTTCATGCCTTATACAGATAGTCATAACATCGAAACCAAACTTAATGTCTTAATATGGTATGTGTCCTTCCTAAAATTAGGTCTTATCAATTAATCATCTTCTCAATCAAAACAAGCAAACAAAAAGATCAAGTTTCGGAAAATGTTTTATTGGATTTTGACTTTGTGGCATGTTTATCTTATCATTTCATTTGACTTTAATTTGCAATCTTGATACTAGCTTTCTCAAGGATGCCCCATGAAGGGTTTAGAGAAGCAACGATGTATCAAAATTTTGTTTTCTTTGACTATTGTTTTTCAATTGTTTTTTTTCCTTTGATTTTGAGTCATGTTATTAGTTTCCTCTGGGATGTTCCATGAAGGATTTAGAGGAGCGATGACATCTCATGACCCATCTTTTATTTTTTTATTGTTTGTGGTTTGTTTTGACAAAAATACTGGGGCAACTAGGCCCTTAGTATGAGTTAATACAATCCTTGTCTACGACTATCTGTTGTTAGCAGGTGGAGAACCTTGCACACCTTGATCTTTCATGTATCATGGTGTTTGTCTCCATTTGTATTAGTTATTGGCTAATGATGATAAAGTGAAAAGCCTTTTGTAATTTGGAAAAATATCAAAGATTGCTAATACTAACATCCATGTCTTTTATTATTCATCTTTTCCGCTCTAACATTTCTTCTTTTCTGCATCTTCACCACCCTTATCTACTTTCCTCTATCCTTTTTTCCTTAAAATATTATTCATTTCGATAGCACACTCGTGTTCTTTGAACTTGCTTGTCCTCTCAAGGGGGCATACCATTACTTGCTCGTCATTCTTCCTTTACCTATTTCACACTGGGGCATGACTGGGGCATATTTTTGACTGATTTTTTTTTACACAACACTGAAATTACATTGTATCAATGAAGGGAAAAATGTAGACACTAAAATTTGGTCTAGGCCAGCAACTTCAATTTCTTCATAATTCATATTTTCATAGTCATGATTAAATAATATTAATTATTTAATTATACTCTAAAGTCCTTTATTCCTCTATTAATTAAATAAATTTGTATTTAATTTATCTTTATCATGCTTTCAACTATAATTAAATAAATACTTTAATTATTTAATTATTCAATTAATCTTTTCTTCAATCAATTGAATAAATCTTATTTATTTAACTTAATCTTTTAATGTTGAATAGTGAATTAAATAATCATTTAATTCATGAAAGTCTATTTTTAACACATTCTTCTATATTTAGATAATTGTTTAAGTTATTTAAGTATTCATTCCAACTGGACTCAAGATCTATTTAAATTGATCAGTTATCTTCTAATTCAACTTCTAATCATCTCTTTGAATAGACTCTATGTCTTAACAAGTCAATTATATAGTTATAATTCTTATGCATGCAGATATTTATTAATTAAATATCTTTATTAAATTAATTAATTTATGTGTGCATTCAAACAAATCGTTGAAATTCTTTTATTTCTCTATTAATTAAATAAACTTAATTATTTAATTAATCTTTAAATGTCGAATGTTGAATTAAATAATCATTTAATTCATAAAAGTCTATTTTGGACATATTCATCTATATTTAGATAACTATTTAAGTTATTTAATTATTCACTTCCAGTTGACTTGAGATCTATTTAAGTCAGTCAATTATCTTCTGATTTAAATATCTTATCGTCTTCACAAATAAACTCTCTGTCATAACCAGTCAGTCATTTAGTTCTAACTCATATGCATGTACATCCTTATTAATTAAATATCTTTATTTAATTAATTAAATTTTGTGTATGCGTTCGAATAGAACGTTCCTTTTAATATATCTTTATCTTTGTCATGCAAACATTATTCTTCTATTTTCAAACACCAAACTTAAGATTAAATCACAATTTAATATTTAGCTCTATTCTTAGGTTTTATCACCCATGTCAGTACTAACAGTTACCTTAATGCATGTTGAGTCCTTTGATCTCAATCATCCATTTATCTTTCGATCCTAGCCTGTCATTCAAATCATCAATTTTCTATAAATTGATGTCTTTCATCATTTTACCTCCCTCAAAATCATATGACTTTTGGAGCAATTACTTGAAATCTTTGATATTTTTTTATTATCATAATCCTTAGGCTATGCTTGCACAATCATTGAAAATATGAGGGCAAGTACACTATAGAAGAAGAAATGGAGGACAATAGAGGTTATCCATGGAGTTACTTTGATCCTTGGTGAGATTGTTTTATGTTTTAGCTTATTTCCTTTTTTCTTTTTTGTTTGACTTTAGATTGCATTAGAGCTTGATTGCATTGATTGTTTTCTTTTAACCTTTTCTATTTTCCTGATAGTTACAAGACCAATTCAAAAACAAAGATGAAATTTGATTTTGTTGTCTAGTGGACAAGATATTCGATCTACTCTCCCAGAGACCTAGATTATTGCTATGCCCGCAAGGGGAATAGATCCCTAGATAGATCCATTGATGGAGCCAAAAATTTCATGTGAATTTTTGAAAAATTTAGGGCTCACATAATGAAAAAATTGATTTCAACACCCAAAGGTATAGTTGGAAAATCAGCTTAAATGACCCACTTTAAAAAATCATAACTTGAAGTCAGTTCAATTCCATATCAAACAACTTTGTGAGCATGTTTATATGCAATATGAAAGGGTGTCCACCTAATTTTACCTTCCCATGACCTGATTTGATGAATTTTTGAAACACCAAGTTGAGAGGTTCTGGGAAAGTTTGTTATCTACATAGTAAAATCTGTCAAAAGGGGAAACTTTGAAGGACAATAATTATCAACTGAGAAATTGTCATGATGAACCAATTGGTTTCTTAGATTCTTCCCACATTAATGTGCTCTCATGCTAATTTTAAGGACCTCATCTCTTCATTCGGTATTTTTTCAAAATCAAATCCAAATGGGTTTTGCACATTTTTTATATCTGCACCTTCAGAAATCTTTAGAAAGGTTAACTTTCATGCCTAATATTTTTTGAATGAAGAAGGTTGAAGAAAAACAATTTTGCACACTTTCTCATGGGACTTAAATGAACCAATTTTCCAAGTTTTGGCTTCCCAAAATCAGATTTAGTATTTTTTCAAAAGGGGAAGTTGGTGATTTTCAAATGAGTTTGATAGTGGCACTTTTTGGAAAATGCTAAAAAATGCAACTTTGAGCTTTGACAGTTTTCAAACCTTATTACTTCATGCAAATCCATTCTACATCCATGATCTCCTATCATAACTCAACATACTAGTGCATTTTAATGGGCTCAGGATAAGTTTTGATTAGTTTTCTTTAGTGATTCTGGAGACTACTTGACTCATTTTGACTGCAGTGCAAGTTGGCAAAAAGCAAATTATAATGACTATCCATTCAAGTTTGAGCGTTCATATGAAATTCAAAAGAGTCCCCTTTCAAGTCAATTTCATGAAGATGATGAGGATTTCCCCAATGCATGAACTTAACTCTCCATGATGGGCTTGTTAAAAATTAATTATAATCTTCAAATAGTGATTGACATGAAATGCCAATATTCTTATGAGACCTTGTTTTCTTAGTTCTGTGTTTAGGTGAGCAACAAATAAAGGGAACTTGTACTTTATTTTCATTATTGAAAAGGTTGAAATAAAGTCATGAAGTATTAAATTAGAGCTCTTGGAGATGTGAGATCACACCCATGTTTCAGGAATAATGATATCATAAAAATATATTGTGCATATAAAAAATAATTCCATATCAAGTAAGCACATAAAAGGTCCTAAATTACATTTTTCCTCAATTGGTCCAAGAAGAGATTCAATGGGATCATGGAAACTTACACAGAAAAACATCTTGATGGATTTTAAAAAGGATAGTTTGTAAAGTATTTGAACAATTGGTGCAAAATTGCAAATTGATTTGTCACTGAGGTATTCATAGATAGGAAGTAAAGATGTTGAAAAGAAAGATGCAAATCAAATCAAAATACCTACACATACAATTGACAAAGTTAGTGACCTTAGGAGAATATCTCAAGTAAAGAATTCTTTATAAATTCTCTCTCATTATGTAAACTGAAAGAGTTTTTTATCTAAATTGATTGATACAAAATGTTAAAATATGATGAGGAGTTTCCACCAAGAAGGAATCAATACTCTTCCATATCTTGAAGCTCTAAAATTCTATACATATTGGTGGCTGTTAAATTCTACTTTGCAAGTTGCTAACTGAGAAGGTGACAATAGGTGTTGTGCTTGCAATACTATGTGTATCAATTTCTCTAGTGAATACTCATGGAGGGAAAACTCACTAGTTTCACGAAGAAAACAATCTCCAATAACAATACTATTTTTTCCAAATCATAGTGTGCACTTACAAAGGATGTTTTCAAGGAGTTAAATCTGAAACCTTAAGTGAAAAAGTGGATCATTGACGAAAATACGTGAGCATAAAATATGGCATTCTTTTGTGGGTCATAGTCATGATGAGATTTCCAAGTAAAGCCTAATAAAAAGGCATTTTAGGAGAGGAAATTTTCTCAGTACTAGGATGAAAATGTTGGAGAAATGTATTATTCAAAATGTTTATACATACATAATACTCATCAATGATGCATGAAATGTAAGTGGCATTCCAAAGATCAATCATATAGAGAAATGAATATCCATGTTACAAAATGATTTTCCAATACAAAAAAGAGAATTTTATGAATAAAAAAAATCATCTATCGAAGATCTTCAACAAATTGAAGTAAAAGCCACAAAGAAGCCTTGTGACACTGACAACTATGGATGGAGTAGAATAGAAATATATCCTCATGTTGGTGTTCCAAATATTAAAAGATCAATTTAATCCTAAAGACCTAGCCAATGTCTTATGCTCAGACTAAAAGGTTGATTCAGCCAACTAATAGGAAATGGAATTAACACACATTTCCCTTGCACTCCAGGCTCTGTAGAACCTAGGGGGGTGACCCTTTAGCAACATCTAAAGATTCAAACACACAACCAATGGGATATTGCTTAACAAATGATGTTCTCACAGAATTATGCTGACAAACATGAAATATCACTCAACATTGGCAAGACATTGAGTGAATTTAGAAATTACCATGGAGAACATGGTAGATACAAGTACTCATAAAACATAATTAAAATGGTTTTTGATTTTAAGAATTGGGCCCAAGCTGAAAAAAACAAAAGCATAATAATTACCAGTGCCAAGAAATGGTCTATGGAGTCATGTAACCAGGACCTCATCCTACAATGTTGAACATATTCTGAAGATCTTTTGCAATTATTATCACATTTTGACAAAAAGACCAATAATGCTTTATATAGTTATCATTCTTTACAAATCCATTTGAAACACAACACTCCTGTCACATTTGTTGAAGCAACTACACTATTACCTAAACAATAGACAATAATAAATGCAACTAATATCTATTAAAGCAATTACATCACTCAGAAAATAGAAGGCAACTACTATTGCAACTCAAATGTAGCAACTGTCCATGAAAAGACTCAGATAATATTTTATTGTTCAATCCAAAACAACATTACATCTCAGTAATGGAGACAACTATCAAATAAGATAAACATGAAAGCACAATTTAGAACACACACTTCAAATTTAATGACTCAATTACAATTCTCCTAGCTTTGTCGTTCTACCTAGAGCTTCTGCTTGACTTACAAAGCTTTTAGAATATTTTGGAACCCGCTACCATGAGAAAAGAATGAGAATAAAAGAAGAAAGGAAGGCTCCAGAAGAATGATCTACAGATTCCATTTGGAAGTCTCTTTCACCATTGATCAAAAAAATTGAAAAGTCTCTCATCTCTCTGCAACAAACTTATTTTGCCTCTCAAAATTATCTCAAGCTATTTTGCAACTGAAAATCTCTCCATGTGAGAAAATTCCATCAAATTTACCTTGCTGTGTAAAAATGCCTCTCATGAAAGCTTTGTTTTCTTCCTTCTCTAGTTTGTCCTGTGCACTAAAGAATTATTTCATTAATGTTCCCAGCACATAATCTTTGTGTATAAAGTGAATAAATTTATTTTATCAAATATCTCATGCCTTCAGTTTATACTTTAATGTCTAGCAATAAAATATTTTATCCTTTATAGTTTTATTCCCCAGAGAATGTTTGTTCACAAAGTGAATTATGAATTCCCTTTACATTACCTTGGGCAAATAAGATACTTACCCTATGTCATCTCATGTGGGCCCTTCCTAGCAATACTTGGAAGTCTAAGTGAATATTTTTATTCACTTTTCCCATGTTACAATTTTTAATTTTTATACTTGCACCCTTTACTCATGCATTTTAAAATCTTCCCAACACTTTCATTCTACATTATAGCCTTCAAACAATTAAAAGACTTACGGGGAAAATAGAGGTTTTGCCTGTGTTTGGACAGTTAAAAATTTTTCCTCTTTTAAAAATTCCCACATCACATTTATGAGGAAAATATTTTAAAATAAACTATTACCCACCATAAGACACAACTCAAGTGGGTCCACCACATAATTTCCCCCGCATAAATGTTTAATTAAATGTTTTACACCCCTTTAAAAGAAAATGAAAGGATTTTTAAAGAATAAAACTATCAGCCCCTTAAAAATCCTGTGCACAAGAGCTTCGCTCGGGCCCACACTTGCCATCTGGCACAATATAGCTAAGCCCACGGGCTTTTAAAGAGTGGGCACTTTTTTCCAGCAATCTGGCGGGGAGTGGCTAAGATTAGATCTGCATTTTACACCTCTATATCTCAGCTATTGATCTTGTTCCTGGTTCTTTTGTGCCCTAATTCACCTTCACGCATTATGCATCTCTGTCGGTAATGGCCACAATGATCATTCAAGAGACATTTTCAACACATTTTTACTGCGAGCATAAACTTCCTTTCTCCCATCGCGGGTCTCCTATAATTTCTGGTGCCTTTTCAACAAATCATTTTGTAAATGCGCTACTCCCTCTTTCCTCGTTGTGTTGCCAACACTCCATCGAGCCTCTCTAAACTTCATGCACCTTGTCTAATGTTGTATTTCTTTTAACAAATCTATAATGACCCTATTTCTTGATTTCTAATTCACATTTTAATTGAACCTTCTTATATGTGTTGTCCCCTGTCACTGGTGTGGTTGCCTCCAATTCCTATGCCTTGCATTCATGTAAGTTTCTAAAAAAATTTCAACATATCATTCTTCAATGACTCCTTTCTATATAGTGTGCAGCCTCATCTGTAGATTGATTGAATGCTTCTAAAGGCCTTTTTCAACATATGCACTCAATGTATCGATTTCCTAGAAAATTGCATTTGCTTTGAACTTTCTATGGTATTTTCCATATTCATTGCATACATGGGCATCCATCACTCTAGGAACCTCCTCCAACTGGTGTGGTGGCCTTTTCAACATATACATTTGGTGCGTACCTCGTACCTTCAAACTAGCACTTTGATGGATTCCCAAATCCTCTCGAAGGCTTCAAAGTCTAACAAATTTGCTTTTTCTATATACCACTTAGCCATATGAATGGCCACGTGCTTAATATCTTTGTTGAGGACTTCTCAACAACTCCATTTTTCCACATGCTTGTGGTTATGGTGTGCTGAAATTTCCCTGCATAAGCTTGAGAATTTCTAAAGTCTTTTCAACAAATCCAATATGGAAAAGCTGCCAGCGTGGCATTCCCTCTCATTTTCTTGAGAGTTTTCAATTTTAACCCCTTTGACTTCGTGTTAGCGCCCTCCATTTGTATTTCATTAAACGCTTCAGAGGACTTTTCATAATGAATTTGTTATGTACATTTAATTCCATCATTTGATCCCATTTCATTTTGACTGGCACCCCTTCTATCATTCATTTTGCCCCTTCATTTGTCTATTTCATCAATATTAATTAAATGATTTATTTAATTAATATTTCCCATTTGCTTTAGGTTTCTAAAGTATTTAATTTAATAATTAAATACTTTACCTTTCATCCTTTCCTCTCTAAATTAAATAAATATATCAATTTATTTAATTTACTCATTTGGCCTTTTTGAATTTAAATCAATTTTAAATTCCCTCTTTTCTCTCTCATTGTCACATCCTCCATAATACTCTTCTAATTTGAATTAGTCTAATTAATCCATGATTAGGATGTGCACACCTTTAATCAGGATTAATATCACATCCTCCATATTTTTCCACTTTCCTCTAATCCTTCATTAGTCTTCTTAATCACTTGTTTGCACAACCTTAATCTAATCCTCATACCATTTATGGTATTTCTTCAAATCAACCTTCATATGTTCTTTCTTTATTTAGCCTTGACCTCTTCCTCATGTGAATTAAAAATTCACATTTATTCATTCAATACTTTTCCCTTCCCCATGTAGGTTGTTGGAAAATTCTAAATCCTCTCATAAGTCACATCACTCACATGGGACAAGTACTTCCTTTATGAAGACCTTGTTTTATCCTCTAGGCAATCCTAATCATGTGAATTTAAAATTCACATTTATTCCCCCAACAACTTCTCTCTTCCCCATGATGATTAGTGAGGAATTCTAAAATTCCTCACTTGTCACCATCCTTCCTACATTGGGACAAGAACTTCCTTCTTGAGGAAATCTTCCCATAATCCCAAGGTACTTACAAGTACCTCCACCTCACATGTCCTCTCTCCAGCTCACATGTCATTTTTCCACCTCATCTTCCACAAGGAAAGATGTGAGGGCTTGTGAGTCCTCAACTAGCCATAGCCTTCCATCTTGTCCATGTTGGCTAAATATTAGCCATTCATTTCTCTAGAAAGTCTTCCCTTATAATGGAAAATTTGGTCTCAATATCACATTAACACAACAACACACATTCACAATTCAAGCTCTAGCATTCTCAAGCATTCTCAAGCTCAAACACTTGAATTCATCCTCCATTGTTACATTTTGAAGCTCTCTTTGCATTCATTCCATACATCTATCCAAATACCCAAATCTTTCATTGCATTCATCATACAATCTAGATCACCTTGCATTTCATTTCATCATATTTTCCATCAAGGAGCGTACAACTCATCAACATCAAATATCCAACCAAGAAGATCAACTTGAACAAAGTTATATTTCTTGGTTATCATTTCTTTTGTTTAAGTTAAAATTAGGCTAATCTTGAGGTGGTGTTGTGTTGTTTACCCTTTTGCATTTCTTTGTGTTTTGCATCTTTTAGGGTAGTAAATAACAATGCACACAACAAATTCAACATAATTTTCTCCATTGCTCTGGAAATATGATTACAATATATTTTTTAGTCTCAATGGACTGATGGAAAAAAACACATGTCCATAAAAACATCTGAAAATGCATTCCCAACATGCTCAAACAATATCCAAAAACTATGTTCTTAAAAGCTATGCAAATCTACAAAATGATCCTTCAAATTCATAATGAAACTCTATCATTATGTCTTGGAAGATATCCAATCTTCATTGCTAATCCAAAAACTTCATTGACCTGCAAAAAACATGTCTTCTCATACTTCAAATACCCATTCCAAGCCTCTTCTTGGTTTTTCCCTTCCCCATCTTCAAACTAGAAAAAGAAACTCTCCAACAAGAATCAGGAGTCAATATTATAATCCACATGAAATGAAATTGCATTTAATTTCTGCCATAACTCATTAATATGGTATGCCCTTTGTTGTAGCTCCAAAAAAAATTAATGAAAAAGAAAACAATATTCCCTATTTTTTCCTTCAACTTTCAAATTGCTTCATTAATAAGGGAGTTACAATTCTTCGCTAGAAAGGAAAAATCAAGAAAGCATGACTGGGTATCTCCACTCCTCAATCCCTACTTTAGGGATCACAATGAAAATTTTTAAAACCCCTTATTCCTCCTAGATTTCAATCCCTCTTTATGCTTTTTCAGGAATTTTTACATTTATTGCTGGAAAATGGAAATTTTCCACTACTACCACTATGCCAACTTGGCATTTTAAAATGAAATTGATGAGCACTCATGAAATTAAACTAAATGTCATCCAAATTTATCAATCAAACATGAAATCCAAATCAAATCCCAACTCACACCAAAAATTACAAAATTGAGGCCAATAATTATTTACAACATTTTGGCCTATTAACATTTATTTCCCCAAATATCTAATTAATATATCCTAAGGAAATAAAATTAAAATAAATTAAATGACAAATATTTTTGGTGATTTTGATTTCCAATTTACCATGGATGCTCCACCCAAGGTAATTTGAAATGTTTCATAGGTTAAGCTCATAAACATTTGTAAATGTTGGCTCATCCTGAATCCATTTCTCTACCTTATCTTCCTTATTGTTCCTTCTCTTCTCTACTTGCAATTTGATGTCTCTTCCATATTTTATTCTTCCCTTCCTCCTATTTCTTTTTACATTGTTCATCTCCCACCAATATACACTACAAAGTTATGAAAAATCATAAAAGTCAGTTTCCTCTTCTTTAGTAAAATAATCAAATTCATTTATTACCTCCTTCTCTATTATTGCTGCAACAATTTGTTCATCATCAACCTTGATTCAGTCTTTGTGTTCTTTTGCAACATCTCCATAAAAATTTTCATTCACAAAACCTGTCTACATCTCCTCTAGATTATACTATTCAATTGCATACATCTCATTATCTTCTTTATAATAATCAAAATCAGAAAATTAAACATTACCTCAATGATTTAAGTCTATATTGTTGCTGAAATATCTTACTCTTCATCACAATCTACCATTACATTTCCTCCTTTTGCATCCTCTATCATCTTTCTTTCACATTCATCATTCGCTTTCCCTTCAAACAAGATATATATCTTTCTTATCTCCTCTTTGAGTAGGAGATCTTCTTCATCTTCACCAAACTCTTTATCAAATACAGGACCCTCAATGTCCATCATCTCAACTTCTACTACACTACTCAAATCAACAATATTCAAATATATTGCCACTTTCTCTTCATCTCCACTATTTGTAGCAACTTATTTTATTTCATCTTGCATGCCTTCCAAAAGACATGCCTCCTTAGCTTCATATTCAGAAACTTCTTCCCATTCATCTTCATCCTCTTTCTTTCCTACATTCAAATTATCATTAAATGATAAAATTTTCATCACCTCTTTTATGATGAAATGCTTTTATCCTTTCCCACTCTACTTTCAATTCTTCTACTTTTTTCTTCAACTCCCTATATTCTCTCACTCTTTCCTTCCTAAGTATCTCTTTGATTTTATTAAGTCTAGGAATTGTTAGAATCCATCCAATAATAAAAGTCCTCTTTCCCACTCTCTTTTCCATGCTCAAGAATTCACAAAGCCTCAAAACATAGGTTTTAAAAACCCTCTAAATAGTTTTTTTCCTTGCAAGTTTCATATACATATGTAACAAATCTCTCACAAAATCCAACCCTCAGGTGCAAAGTGCCTCACATTTGGTGGTTTGTCTACACACAAATCACACACACCACCACCACAGGTCCTGCTACAAGCTACCTCATGTTCATTAATCTTCTAGTAGACTCAAGAACAACCTATTCTGGTACAACTAATGTAGGAGAGGTTGGGTACATCCCAAAACATCTCAAATCCCCTCTACCACTAATGTAGGATAGGTTGGGTACATCCCAAAAACATCTCAAATCCCCTCAACAAAAACCACAAATCACACCTTAAAACTATGCAAGAAATTGTAAACAACTTATAAAAATAAATTGGAACTACACCATAATTTTTTCCATTTCTTTGGAAATCTGATTACAATAGATTTTCAGTCTCAATGGACTAATGGATAGAAATAAATTTCCATAAAAACATATGAAAATATATTCCCAACATGTGAAAATATATTCCCAACATGCTCAAACAATATCCAAAAACTATGTGCTTAAAAGCTATGCAAATCTACAAAAATGATCCTACAAATTCATAGTGAAACTCTATCACTGTGTCTTGGAAGATATCCAATCTTCATTGCTACTCCAAAAAATTCATTGACCTACAACAAACATTTCTTCTCAGAATTCAAATACCCATTCCAAACCTCTTCTTGGATTTTCCCTTCTCCATCTTCAAACTGGGAAAGAAAACTCTCCAGGAAGAATGAGGAGTCCATATTATAATCCACATGAAATGAAATTGCATTTAATTTCTGTCATAAATCCTTCTCAATATGGTATTCCCCTTGTTGTATCTACACAAAAACTTAGTGAAAATAAAAGCAATATTCCCTATTTTTTCCTTCAACGGTCAAATTTCTTCATTAATAAGGGAGTTACACTTCTTCACTAGAAATGGAAAAATCAACAAAGCATGACTCAATATCTCCACTCCTCAATCCCTACTTTTTAGGGATCATAGTGCAATGTTTAAAACCCCTTATTCCTCCAAGATTCCAATGCCTCTTTATTCTTTTTCAAGCCTTTTAGCATTTATTGCTTGAAAATGACAATTTTCCACTACTACGAAGTATGCCAACTTGGCATTTTCAAATGAAATTGATGAGCACTCATGAAATTAAACTAAATGTCATCCAAATTCATCAATCAGACATGAAATCCAAATTAAATCCCAACTCACACCAAAAATTAAAAAATTGAGGCCAATAATTATTTACAACATTTTTGCCTATTAACTTTTATTTCCCCAAGTATCTAATTAATATATCCTAAGGAAACCAAATTAAAATAAATTAAATGAAAAAAAATTTTGGTGATGTTGATTGCCAATTTTCCATGGATGCTCCTACATCAAATTATAGCTATGGTAAATTGAAGTTTGTATGCATTCCCAAATAATAATTTTTCAAAGTTGAGCCAAGCTCAATGTTGATGTATAATGGGAATGTTTAGATTATATTTGTTCATTTTTCTTTTGGTAGAGCTTTGCATTGTCAAACAATCATTATCAATATTTTGTGGGAGGTTGGATATCTATATCTTACTAGGACCTAACAAGTGTAACTTTAATAGACTATCTTTCGTATGTGAAGGATTCTCATATTTTCTTATCATTATACACATCATCTTACTCGGGTTCCAGAATATGGATTTTCCTCTTATCCATGCTTCCTTCAGGGTTGAAGTTGCAACATTGGTAAGAACATGTGATGTTTTAAGTCCCCTATATTTTTGTGGATCGACCATTTACTTTTAACACCAAGAACTGGATATGTAACATGGAAGTTAAGCCAAGCATAGGAAACAATTCTAGCTAGGAACAAAACCATCAATATGGTTTGTAATGGTGAATGGTTGGAATATATGGGGGATCAAAGGGTGTTGATGTTGGTAAATTTTATAGTTCATGCAGCTACAGGGAAAACATGTGTATGAGTAAAATGAAGAAAATATAAGAAGACAAAATGTTTTGAAGCAAAAAAGTGTAAATTGGTCTTCTCTTTGAATACACCATTACAAAAATGAAGATCATGCTACTTATTGGTGGGCATGATAATTTTCTCAATGATTGATATATACTAAATTTTTTAGTTCATATAGAAGTCAACAATTGTAGTAATTTTAGATGCTTGAATGTGGGATTGATTTCCTTTCAGAAACATTGATGTTTGGGCATTGTAATTTTTTAATTTATCAAAAGCTTTAAGAGTAGTTGAATGGTAATTAAGCATCTATGAATTTTTTATGATTAAAATGAAGTGGTCAAACTGACACACTATAAAATAAATTTAGCATACTCAAAAATTCTTGTAGATATCAAGATGTAATTTGACCACAAATATGAAAATATTCAATAGAAGAGAATTTACCTTTCGAAACTATAAAAATAGCCTATGCTTAATTTAATCCAAGGTTTGGGAATCATTAAATTGTTAATATTTGTATATATATGGCATGAAACATACTATTTTTTTTAGATTGTTGGGCATGGGAGAATTAAGTACCAGATCAATGGCCACCTTGCACAACCCTCACATGTATTGAACATTTTTCATTATGTGCAAATCAATGACAACAACCCACATTTTCTCAATATGCAAGGGTGCATCACTAAAGTTTTGAATAAATAATAAGTAAAAGGAAATATCAGATCTAAGTGCATAAAAAGAGAATCAAGTGGGTGGAGACATGAAATTCCTATCCGAAATGGTAGACAAGCTTTCTAAAGAACTTCTTAAAGAAACATTTCCATTCCCTAACTAGAAAGACACTCTCAAAGCTGAGAAAAAATTGGGTGCAAAGGTAACAAATAGATGGCCCATATCTACTACTAAAATTTACTATTAGTTCAATACTTGGTAGCCTGCATCAATTCCAAAATACAAAATTATCTGATCTATAATAAAATTTTATTGCATAATTGGGCATTCTTCAAAATTAATGCATGAAAAATTAATTTTTTTTTCTAGGAATGACTTGACCTTGTAATATTCTATTTTCCCTCACATGTTGTCTAAATGAAAGTATTATTCATCAATTAAAAGCTTAAACTTATATATTTTATTTTATGTTTATTTTTCTTTTTTTGAAATTCAGCAAGAGAATGTTCTAAAAACATCCTTGTGTCATGTTGGTGTTCCATGATTTGGGGAAATTCCTTTAAACATTATCCATATTGAAGTTACATCAAATTTTTATTAGCGTTTGGGGACATGGAGTGGGGATGTTTCATTACCATCCCTGAGCTCCCAAAACATACCCATTTATAGGGACAAGCTAAAAACCCTAGGGGTGCACCCTTGAGGTACATTGATTTATATGGTTGTACTTTTTTTTACTACAACTGGTATTTATCATGTTTTGGTTGTAATATGTGGAAAATGATTTTGGTACCCTAGGGTCTCTCTAACTCTTCTAGGATTTTCACCTAAAAGGAGAGAAATGGGCCCAAAATGCTAATGTATACACTCAAGATTAATGTAATGAGGGATGTAATATGCCTAATTATGATGTTCAATGCAATAGACTAAAAAATAAATATGATTATTAATGTAAAACCTAAGAAATACAAAGTGTTGGAAAATAAATTGTGATATGTGAACATGTGATAAATGACCTAGAAATTTGCAAAAAAAAGACAAAAGGTTATGAAATAAAATTTTTGTTCCTGAAGGTTGAAAAATGATAGGATGGAGGTCTAGAATCTTGACAAAACTATTGTAGAAGCTAATTGGGACATTTGTACCAATCTGGGAGACTTAGTCCAAGATATGGAAAAATTACTTTGGAGCCCGTTTCGGCCAAATGGGTGTTTGAATCTACAAAAATCACTAAAAGGCATGTTTAATGAGGCTAATTCTCCATTAGTGTGTAAATTTCACTTCTATATTTCCAAAAAATTGAAAGGGGAAATATAAGCACTCATTTTGCACTTTGGTTCTTGATAGGTTTCCGCTTTTGAAACTCTAATTTTCAAGCTTGAAAGTGACTTTTTATTGATATTTTTTCTTTTCAAGCAAGTAGAGGTCTTCAACCTAATCTTCAATAATATTCAAACCCTCAAAGTGCATAAATCTGAAAACACACAATGAAATCAAGAAATAGTGAATGTTAGGGCATGGGGGTTTGCCTTTGTCAAACCCCTTTTTAGGTAATTAAACCAAAATTGAGATAATAACTTTCCATGATGGTTGATCTTGATTTTTTGTAGCAATAGTTGAAGAATCTTCCCATAAATGTCTTAGGAAGCTATCTCGATGACTTGGAATGATAAAACCCTAGCTTTCTTGACTTGAGAACATGATGAATGATGAATGCAATGATGATGAGTTAAGATTATTATGAATTGGGGTTTAAAAACTTGTATTTATAGGAAATTCTCCTTATTTTCCCATTAATTTGATCCCCAAGGCTGACATGAAGGAAGAATAAACTTAATATCCAAAATCTCTTGCTCAAACCTTGAAAATAGGCCAAATCTGACTAATTCACAATGTTGGGTGACTTAGTCCCACCTGGCAGGGACTCACTTACCTAGATGGGTGACTTAGTCCTAGAAGGGCCCTTTTGATAGCTAGAATGTTTGGGAATGAATAATTTTAGTTCTTATGTTGATCTCATTGGGTATTTGATCAAATTATGTGTTGGGATGCACAATATGGGGCCATAGGGGCCTATTAATGATGATGTTAAGGTAAATTGGGGCTTGGGATACAAAATTCAAAGTGAAAGTTTGATTAAATACACTTTACAACACTAAAATTAGGTTCACTTAGCCTAGAAAGGCACAACATCCAATGTGAGTGTGTAAGACACATTACAACACTAGATTAGAATGAAGTTTAATTCACAAGCTTTCTAAATTAATGTGATAATGATATTAAATAAATTTTAAATTGTTGAATTAGGGGAAAGATAGGGCCATTAAGTCTAGAGAGGCATGAAATTCTCTTACAACACTTTACATCACCTTTAGAAGACATTGTTAAATGCATTTTTATTTAGTTTGCAAGGTTCCAAGACCTAGTGTGGATGTGCAAAACACCTCAAAACACCAAATCAAGGCCTCATTAAGTCCAATTTTTCAGAAATTATTCCCATATCAAGCAAAGTATACACTTTTTGGTGACACATTAAGTCCCAACTTTAGTGAGAGGATGAACTTGATTCAAACTCATACTAAAGTAGCCATTCAAGAAGAGTCCAACCATACCAATGTGGATGGAAAAGGATGCCAAAGATCAAAGGAGGTTGCACAAGCTCCTTGGATCCAAGATCCTAATTCAAACCAACATAAGTACAAAAGGACATGCACAAGGTGAATGATTTGTAGTGAAACAAGATATATGATCATGCAATGGCAAGAACTAGAAAGAAGGGAAAATCAAAAGGTGGATCAAGCTTCGACCGTTTGTCCAACACGTTGTGGATTAGATCTAGGATATTTGTTTGGAACAAGAAATACATACTCACTTTGGGGCAATGAAACTCAGGGTTTTCTGTCAAGTGAGAAGGCTCGAGTATACCCACTTTGGGGCCATAGAACTTCTAGTTGTCCATGGGGTGAGAAATCTTGAAAGGTGAGAAACATACACTCACGATTGGTATGCATTCACACACAAGCTAGTGGCTATGGGGAAAAGTCATGCTTCATAATGGTCTTTCCTATTCAACCATACTAAAGTTATACCTCCTAATAACTTTAATAAGGCACCACAAAGAAAAATGTTGTTTCATGCTTCATGATACAAGCAAAACTTCATATGCTTAGAACTCATGAATAAATGAAATGGAACCATAGGCATGCAAGTTGTGTTATGAAAGGTGTCCATGTAAATGTAGAATGTAACATGCAAAAGAATTTTGAAATGAGTCTTTCTTTGTTTATGCAAGGTCTATAACTTAGGGAACATTTTGTCTAATGTCTCCAAGAGGGGACCGATCAAAGAATATAACATTCATAGCTTAGGGGATGTTGTGTGTCACATCAGGCCACCAGAAGGAATGCAATATACTAAGATAGATCATGCTTATGAAGGAAATCATACCCAATGTCATCGACAAAGTGACAAGTGCATTGTATAAAGTAACAAGGATGCACTAAGAACAAAGACAAAAAAATGCAAAGTGAATAATGCCAATGTATGCCCCCACTTTAAAGGAATTGCTACACACTACTCTGTAAGAAATTACTTTAAAGTAGCAAATGAAAAATTCAAATAAAAAGAAGACATGAGAGCCAACTTGGAAAGCCCTTATTCCAAGTCATATGTTTCTAAGTTGAGCTACATCATGAATAAGTACACCACATGCGATTACACTTAAGACATGTCATCCACATCCCAAGCTCGCTCTTATATGTTCATGAAAGGTTAACGACTAGTCAAAAGAAACAACGAAAAAGTGACACACAAGAACAAGGCTATCTATCACCTTTCCCCCACTTAGTGCAAGACAAATATGAGCCTATAATGGATGAAAGTAAGTATCAGGTAGAGGAATTAGGTGCTCCAACACAAGGAAGAGCACCACAGTACTTGAGATGATGAATTTTGTTATGCAAAGTCTTAGATGAAAATGGAGATAAGGGAGGGAACCCTAAATATTTATTGAAAGATTATGATATGTCATTTTTTTTTTGTTTTCATTGTATCCATGTGAATGAAGAAGAGTGTATCTAATACCATAACAATATTCCAAGTGAGATGGAGGTGGTTTATGCTTCTTAGAAGGATTGGTTTCTTGGCAAGAAAATAAATCCTTTTTAATGCTATGTGGTGTTCCTCCACAAGGGATGGGATTGTAGAACTAGGTTGAGTGATGAAAATAAAAAGTTTTTTTGGTTTAGGTTGTGATATTTTGTCCTCTCCCCTAAAGTTAGATGAGAAAATCCACTCATTACTAGAACTTGTGTTGAGAATGAATTGTTTGTATATGAATCTTTAGACCATGAGGGTGATATTTTGGAAAGTCTATTGAAAGGAGGTGTAGAATATAACGACCCCTAATGATCATGAAATAGTTTTGGTGTAGGTGAAGAATTAGCATCAACTTGTATAGGTTCAATTTTTGATCTAGGAATGAAAGTATTAGGGGATTTGAGAATGTTATGATCATATGATTCATATCTGCATTCATCGGCGTCAATGGTGTATATGTTGTTTTCTATTAAAATTTCATTATACGATGGAGGGTGGATGGGACTCCTTTCATAGCGTGAATCCATGGTATTTCAAGGATAAGATTGTATGTAATGGGTCCTCGCATGATATGGATAGAGGTGGGAAACACTATAGGTCTGACATCAATATGTAATGTGATCATCCCTAGTGGTTTCCTATTAACATTGTCAAAGCCATGATTATGAAAATTGTTAAGTTGAATGAGCTCTTTATCCATGCCAATTTTTTTTAGGAGGTCAAGGCTACAAATATTTGTCTCAAATCCATTTCCTATGATAGTGTTCCTAATTAAAGTGTCACTAATGATCACATTTATCATCAAGGGATCATTCTTGTTTTTAATTTTAAGTGAGGGTAATTCATGTTTAGGGAATGTGATTTCTAGTTGGGTGACTAGCATGTTATGAGGGGAGGATGTTATTTTATTTGATTTTATGTAAGATTGTATCTCCTCCTATATTTGCAACATTTTGTGAAAGAGAAATTTGATTGTACGTTATAGTTGAATCAGTTTCCATATAGATATATCAATAAGATACTTTTTAAAGTCTTCAACAATAGCCACGCTATGTGCAAGAAAATTTAATGGAGTAGGAGTGTTGTGTGATCCCCTATACGTTTGAGTCACTAAGTTACAACTTAGTGGCTGCAAAACATTGTTTTGATTAGATTGCATCATGGATTTGAAGAGATATATTATATTTTTGTGTGTCACTAATGGGAGGTGACTTAGAAGGCTCACTAGTGAAAGGAGATCCCACTTGCCTCATCATAACCTCAAGAATATTATCTTTATTTACATGATTTGTGAGTGAAATGGATTCTAATGTCACTTTATTCTCTTCACCTAGGGAAGGTTTAGTGTTTGAAGGATATGTGTCAATTTTTACATTTTCTTGCACCATTATATTATCCCTAGTAAGATAATTTTTAGGATAATAGCAAACCAAATGTTCTTGGAATTCAAAGGTTGGTTCTTCTAAAATGACTTCATAGCAAGTAGGGGAATGGACAATGGTTTAATTTGCATGCTCACAAAGTGTTTTGCTAGATGAAGGGGGAAAACTAAGATATTCATGACCTTCATCAATTGTGTTGTCTAACATCAAAGTATCTTCTTCACAAGTAGGAGAGATACTAGGAGAACTAAAAATGATATTGTCATGATTACCTATGGTTGAGTTGTCTTTTTTATCAATGTATTTCCCACTGAGAGGGATAAGAGGAGAGAAACAACTAGGTGTACCATAGCAAAATTTCTCTTTGACATTTCCATGGTCTTTTTAGGTCTTTCTCTCATGATGCTTGGCCTATTTTTCCTTGACTTAATTTTGTAATGTAACTTCTGCATTCACTTAGGTTCTAAAAATTCAAATTAAATATTCTTGTGAAGATGTTGTGAAGTATTGTAACACATTTCTACACTTTTCTAGACTCTATTCATTACAATTCACCTTTTCATCACTCATCAAGTCATATTTTGAAGTCTTGTAAAGTCTTGTAACAAAATTTCATGCTTTTCTAGGCTTAATTTCACTATTTATACATTTCTTATGCTTTATTTGACCCCTTTATGCACTTATAAGGATTAATTAAGTGTATTTTTGAATGTTAACCTGAAAAATAACATTAGATGTGACTTAATTCCTAACACCCACTTGCAAGTCCAAGTTGGGACCCATTTGCCATGGGTGGCGAATGAGTCCCTCTTGGCTCAAAATTCAAAATATTTCAAATTTTATTTTGGGTTTTTATTTAAAATTACTTGATGTCATCCTGTGATGAGGTATCATTGGGTTACTAAGGCACAAGAGTGTATAAATAAGTTTTTCTCTTCATTTTACATCTCCTAATCTCATAATTCGTTCAAGTATCCAATCTCCTACAATCATTCATCAAAAAGTTTTCATCATTCAATTAAGCATCAATCAAACATCTTGGAGTAGCCACTGACATATCTTCAGATTTCTTCAACAAGGTTGTGGTGAATTTAGGACATTTACATGTTTATTCATCTTTCCCTATTTATTTTATTTCATTTTTTCATTAAGGGTTTGATTACCAAAGTGGTATTTGACAAAGGAAAATTACTATAACCTAACCCTTAACCATTTTTCCCCTCTTGCATGTGTGTTTGTAGACTTGTGTATGCAGATTTATCAATAAATTAGGTGTTGAAAAGTGTTCAAGAATTCAAAAAAGTGTTTCAAGTCAAATCAAACCTATTTCAAGCTTGGAGACAACCTACAGTCTGTTTTCTATAGATTTGACTCCATCAACCCGACAAGAAGACAAGTCTAGATTTGGTGCTATAGAATTGGTCCCTAATTTCATAGAATTTTGGGAGAGGAATAATTCACCATCAATGGTGAATGAGTCCCACCTTAAGGCTAGAAAAATTTATATTTTTTCAAATTTCAGATCCCAACAATCAGAAACTTGCTTTCAAAAGTTTTCAACAAAAGCAAGACTGATTCACCATCTGCGGTGAATGAGTCCTATTGGTGATTTTTAGTAATTTCTATCAGTATTCAGGACACTCTAAATTACTCATCAAACACCTAGGTGCACTTTTATTCAGCCTCTTTCATTTATGTTTTGCATTATTTCATGTTTTAGTTCATGCTTACATATCACATTGTATTTTCAAACATTGCATCTTTCTTACGTTTTGTATTCAAAAATTAGTCAGTCACATTGTTTAGTTGCATTTAAATAATTTCGTTTAGCCTTAATCACATCATACATTTCCTAAATTGATTGAACCAACCTAGATTTTGTTGAGGTTTGTCTCTCTCCTTTTAGGTGAAACATCTTAAGAGTGCAAGAGTAGCCTATAAACCTCATGCCCAAAAATTGATGGTTCATTTTGGTGAACCTACATATTGAGCACTTTATCTTTCTGATTTCAATTAGATCTTGTATTCTAGGTTTCATTTTCATCAACATTCAATTAGGTCTTGTTTCATTTTTTCATCCTAGGGAACTTCTCAAATTGCATTAGTGAAAGTATCAATTAGACTCATTTTTTGCATATCAAAACATTAAAAAAATAAAAAATATACATTTGCATGCTTAATTGGCATCTAAAAAGAATTGCATTGCCTTTAAATTTTCTGAAAAACACAAAAAAGTATCATACTTGGACTCATTCGCCACCCTGGGTGAATCAGTCAACCTGCATATCTTAGATAGCACTTTCAAGCATTTTCTGAGAATTTACAGCATTTATGTTCTCTTTGGTATTTCTTTGTTTCAGTTTGTAGAATTTCTATTATTTACATTTTACACTCCTAGATTTCATTGCATTTACATTCATCCCATATTTTTTGGTACTTGTATGAGTGTTTGGCGACCCATTGATAATACTTTAGTGATATGAAGTTCTAGACTCATGGCTTCCCGCAATAGCACTTTCATTGTGGATCTTGGGATTTCAAGAGCCCCTACTCCTAGTATGGACAATGGTGCATTAGGCATGGATAATAGAACTAATATGCCTTCCCCTTTCCATCCAATAAATGTTGACACACAAACTAGTTCAATTTTGCAGGGTAAATTCATTAGTATTCATGAAGATTTTGTACACTTACAAAAAGACATATCCCTTGAAAACATTTCAACCACTGCCATTCAAGCCGTAGAAAACCTTCATCATTTGATTGAAAGTGATGATGGCTTACAAGTTATGAAAATAATTGTTGAGATATGCAATAAACATGTTCCTTCTACCTCATAACCCCAAAACATTATTGTAAGCCAAGGAGGACCTCACCTTCCTCCTCCTTCAACCATAACATTCATTTTGACTTACACACTCCTCAAGTTACAACAACTATGCAATAGGTTAGTCATTTGACTCCCTCTTTTGCTATTCCAACTAGCATTCCTAGTTCTTTTTTGGCATCACATGTTCCATCTTCCACCTTCACCCCTCTTAGTGTCCCTTTTATTTCCTCTAACATCACATACACTCCATCACCATTTTCCCTTCCCCCTCATACCACTTACATTAATCGATGATTACACAACTCTTTAACATTGTTTCATCCATGCAACAACAAATATCCACCATTAGCCAAAGTCAAAATGCTCCACCCACATATCATGTTCATAGTAGCCCCTTATCCTTATAAATTTTAAGAACCCCGATGCCACGAGGAATTAAATGCCAAGGTTTGAGAAATATGGAGGTAAAGGAGACCTTGCTAATCATCTCAATGCTTACACAACCTTGTCTAGTGATTTTGTCCTTGATGATAAACTCTTAACCAAAATCTTTCCTAGGACCTTGAAAGACACTACCTTAGAGTGGTTTTCAAACCTACCTAATCATTGCATCCATTCATTTAATGAACTTGTGGATGCCTTTATAAGTCACTTCCAAGTTCATATGACTCCTAAAAATACTATCATTGATTTACTGTGATGTAAGAAAAATGTAGATGAAAAAGTCACTGATTTCATTTTATGATATCAGTCATTGTATGCCCAAATTGATGTCAAAATTCATGATTCACATCTATAGAAGAAATTTTAATCAAAAAATTGCACACAAACCTTCAAGATAAGTTGACTATGATGAAATTTCCTTCATTCTTGCATTTATGCATGACCCTTTGTGACTATCACAACTTGGTTTCTAGTCGTGATTCAAAGTCCACTTCTAACCAAGTTGAGAAGTCTGAAAAAAAATAAGCAACACAACACACAAAAATTTTGAAAACCAAATAGAAACTTTTTACAATTCAATCCACCTCCTCAACAATAAACTCAACCCATACCTAATCAAATGGTAGCTATTAAAGTAGCAGTTCCCTATACCTATGGGGACCTCAAGAGACAATTTACCCACTTACTTGACACTCTTCATAACAAAATGAATCAATTGATACAACAAAAAATGATAAATTTTTTCTATACTTAAGCCACTTGATCCCACCAAACCTTTACGAACCACCTTCAAACCAAATGATTATTCTCATTTTCATTACCAAAATGGCCATGACACCGAACAATGTAAGCATGTCAAACACTTAGTTCAATACCTCATTGATTTGGGTCGTTTGTCCATTGCGAGTGTCAATGATCAAGGAAATAATTCTATCACACCCCCTAATCATAATTTGAAAATTTTCACCAATCCTCTTCCTAAACACAATAATTCATTTTTCAAGGCTAGCGAACCTTCAAACACTCATGTGATGAACATTAATACAACTAATGAACAACTTGATAAAACTCCAAATGTTACCCAAGTTAATCTTATGGATGAACTTGTGAGTATGCTAGACATTGTCCCTCATAAGGGCCCAACCAATAAATATCTTGATATTACCTTTTCTCCTCATGATATTAATTAAAAAGCTTCCTGATGGTGCTCTTTACATAGGTGACATAATCTATGATAATGATCCGGTGGACATTTTTCAGTGAAAATTGAAGTGTCACATTTTTCTCCAAAATCTGCACCATCAGAAAGAGTCGGTGTCCTGATTCCAACGCAACTCGAACGGAGTGAAAAGGAGTCCGTTTACACGAGTTATGGTCAGTCAAACCCTCGGTCAAACTGGGAACAGCGTCCAGGAAGCGAAAAAAATGATTGTTTCGGAAATCGACGGAAGTAGTGTCAAGTCGTAGAGCTCGTCGAGATGATTCTGGCAATGTTTGTTTCGTCAAAATCCGACATCGGAGGCTCAACTTATCAGCGGTCAAAGTTTGCAGTTGACTTGTTGAGGTGGACCGTACGGATGCTGACATCAGCATTCCGTACTGTACGGATGATAAAGTGGCCGAACCAGATTCTGACACGTGGCTTCCCTGTCAGCGTCGTACGGAACCAATCAGATCATGACACGTGGCATCCGTACATGAGTCAGCGCACAGTCAGCATTATATGTGGCAGACACGTCAGCATCCAGGTGGCAGTCCTAGTCATCCTCCACGTCATCGGAATTGGCGATTCACATTTTGACACCTGGCATGATGAGTTGGCACTAAGTGGCGGTCTCGTCAGCGGTGGATGTGGCAATGTCGGCGAATAACAACATGACACGTGGCCCGTTCTTCTCTCTTTCGTTAGCGAGTTCGTTGAGCGGTTCATTAAAAGGTTATAACAAGACTCGAACTCCTAACCTTTCATTACCGAGTCTCCCAGACCACCGTTGCACCAGCGAATTTGCGCGTTACTATATATAGCGACGGGTTGTTTTTGTTAAGATTTTGTTAGCGTTTGGTAAGAAAAACCCGACGGCCGGGGATTGAACCCGAAACCGCCGGGCTATTAAAATGTGTTGCCACCAACAAGCCATCAAATGGCTTTCGATATAGAGGTGGCGTCGGTTTATATTCTCAACTGTTTGGAAGCCGAATGACCTTATTTTTAAAACAAACACTCCTAATTTAAAATTTAAACAAACTATAATCCTTTTTAAAGGATTAAAACAAAATCTCCAAAACCTCCAAAGCCCGAAAATAAATGAATGGAAGGGCTTATATTATTTTAGGGAGATTTTTAAATATTTTTATGTAAATCAAGGGGATATTTTTGAAGATTTATTATGTAAAAAGGGAGATTGTAAAAGATTTTTATGTATTTGGAGAGATAAGGTGAATATTTGCAAATCAATTGGTTAAAGGCCAAATTGAGCAAATTATTTGTATAAAAAGCGGGCTTGAGGTGAGAGTGGCATAAGTTTTTTTTCAGGTGAAGGAAGTCTTGACGCTGAGGCAACACGGAAGAGAGGAGTCTTGTTGAAGAGTTTTTCAAATCATTCTTGCATATCAGAGCATCGTTACGCTGCCGAATTGCTTGAAGAATGGTGGTGCTATTGTAATCGATTTTGGAGTTAATCGGATCGGTCTCTCTATTGGAGTGGACCCGGAGACTTAGTCACATTCTGTGACGAACTCCGTTATCAAGCGTTGTTTGCACTTCTCTTCTTCTCTCTCTTTCTGTCTCTCATTTCCTTTCTTTCTGTTATAATCACCTTGTTATTACTTTCATTCTGTTATTTCCTTAAGTTAATTTTGTTTTAATTAACTTGGAATAAACATTGTAAAAGCATTGTAAAAGTTTAAACATTTAAACTGCAATCTAGTCTAGATCCTATACAGATCATAATCCCACCAATGCGATACTAATAGATCCTATCTGTGGCTAGAATGTGATCACAGAAGAGTTTCTAGTTCTACACAAGCTTTATCAAGAAGAATATGATAAACCAAATACATGGATTAAAACACATACTAGTTTTGCATTCCCTATGATCATATCGATTGTACTCCCATTACAAATAGGACCCAAAACTTTTGATGTAACATTTTCTATTATTCCACAATCGCATCATTTTTTTTTGTGGCTAGGCCACCCTTGGCTTCGCTCAATTAAAGCAGTCCCTTCAGCCATTCACAAATGTTTGAAGTTTCCACATGGAAATGAAATATTCACCATACACCATAGTGTTTTTTATCCATTGTCTTCTAAAGGTAATTTCTCCTTAGAAGCATTCTGGCGTGGACCTATAGAGCCCATCACCCCTCATAAAGATTTTTTTTCATAGCCTATCAAATATTCAAAGCACAACTATAGCCAAATTTTCTCTTCGCTCGATGTCCCCATCCACTACCACTCCTCTCATCATAGATGAGATGATGCTTCAACCCGAGTCTGAACATGGACAAGCAAAGGAACCTTTTGAATAACTAGCAACAAACACTTCACGTTCATCATTTAAACAACCAAGAGACACTGAAACGAATCCCATTATGCCTCCCTACATTAAACAAGTTTATAAAGATAAAGAGAAAGTGATTGATCCATCCTCTTTAGTTTCTTCCATTCTTGCCCCTTCAGAAGACAAGGATCCTGTGGTGGATCAACCCTATCTTACACCTGAACAACTTCAAAATAAAATTAAAAGAAACCGCAGAGTCAACGAGCGTAGGCTTCGTCATCGTCTCCTTGCTCGTTAGTAAAGAATGGAAAAAAACAAGGAAAATCAATCTCCACCTTTGATAGACACAATAAATGATCACCCTCCTCCTCTTGAACTGCCACAAGATAATATAGTCCAACCCTCACAACACAATGCTTCAATTCAACAACCACAACTTTTGATACATCCTTCCTTGGAAATAACCCTTCATCTTCCTATCATAATGAATCTTGATAATGATGATGATGAGGAAATAAAAAAAATAGATGAATAAGTGCATAATGATCTAAAATATTTATTTTCATTTATCATGAGCTTAAATGATAAATCTTATCAACCAAGTAAAGAACTTGGTACATCTCCTATTTCAACACTTTCAATTCTTCCTTTGGATAGTCAACTACCCTCGCAATACACTGAAAATGATTTGGAGGTGGATGACTTGCATTCACCTTGCTAGCCTTTTTCATTTTTCTTTTATTCTCTTTTTTTTGCAATTTTATGTGTGTATTGTGTTCCCCTATAAAGTGTGTTTGATGTTATCTCTCTCTTTCTGCACTTCCTCTCTTTGTACCTCTATTCTTCTATATGTTGTACATTAACTTTTCATTTTTGTTTTTTTTTTCTCCTTTTGGGGATGATGCAAAGCATAGAGATACCCTATGTCTCCTCTATGTTGACTCAAAATATCCTTTTACTTTTTTCCTTTTTATTTTTTGTTTTCCTTTTGGGGATGACGCAAATAATTGAGACTACAATTTCTCTTCCATGTTGACCCAAATGGTTCCTTTTCCTTTTTACTTTTTATTTTTCTTGTGTTTTCCTTTTGGGGATGATGCAAGGTATTGAGATAAAAATGTCTCCTTCATGTTGACCCAAAAGCTTTTTCCTTTACATTTTCTTTTTGCTTGTGTTTTCCTTTTGGGGATGATGTAAAGCATTGAAGACAACAATGTCTCTTCCATGTTGTCTCAAAATGGACTTAAATTTTTTCTTTTTTTTCCCTCTCTTTGTGTCATTCTTCCAATTCTATGTGCTTTCAAGATTGATGATAGTTCTGAGATCTTTAACAAAAACATTGCAGCAACGAACATATTGACCCCAAATCCATAGATCCCTTATATGTTTGATGTGTTCTTTTTTGGGGGGTAATTCCCTTTCTCTTGTTTTCTTTTTCATTTACATGACACAACCTAACTTAGAAACATATGACTTTGGATAGGGGCTTTCCAAGTTGGCTCTCATGTCTTGTTTTCTTTTTGCCTTTTTTTTCCCTTTTCTACTTTAAAGTAATTGCTCACAAAATGATGTGTAGCGATTCTTTTAAAGTTGGGGTAATACATTGACATTATTGATTTTCATTCATGGTTCTTATTGCAGCCTTCTATCATACATTATAAGGCTTAATGAAGTGTATTTTTAGTACCCTAGGGTTTCTCTAACTCTTCTAGGCTTTTCACCTAAAATGAGAGAAAGGGGCCCAAAATGCTAATGTCTACAGTCAATATTAATGTAATGATGGACGTAGTATGCCTAATTATGATGTTCAATGCAATATAATGAAGAAAGAATATGATTATTAATGCAAAATCTAACAAATACAAAGTCCTGGAAAACACATTGTGATATGAAAACATGTGATAAGTGACCTAGAAATGCAAATAAAACTTGACAAAAAAGTTATGAAACAAAATGTGTGCACCTAGAGGTTGAAAAAGGATGGCATGGAGTTGTGTAATCCTGTAAAAAACTATTGCAGAATCCGACTAGGATACTTGTGCCAATCTGGGCGACTTAGTCCCAAATCTAGAAAAATTGCTCTAAAGCCCGTTTTGGCCAAATGTGTGTCTGAATCTATAAACATCATTAAAAGGAATGCACAGTGGGACTAATTCACCATTAGTGTAAACTTAGTCCACTTTTTTATTTCTTAAAATTTAAAATGGGAAACATAAGCCCTCGGTCTGCACTTCAGTTCTTGATAGGTGTCTGCTTCTAAAACTCTAATTTTTGGGCCTAAAAGTGATTTTTTCTTGATATTTTGTCTTTGCAAGAATGGAGAGGTATTCACAAAGTCTTAAACCTAATCTTCAATGATCCTTAAACTCTCAAAATTCCTAAATCTGCAAACATACAATGAAAGAGAGAGAAATGGTGAATGTCAGGACATGGGGTTTTACATTGGTCAAACCCTTTTTTAGGTAATTAAACCAAAATGGAGAAATAATATAATGAATAATGAAACAATGGAGTTAATACCTTGCCATGATGGTTAATCTTGATTTTCTATAGCAATAGTTGAAGAATCTGCCCTTGAATGTCTTAGAAAGCTATCTTGATGACTTGGAAACATAAAATCATAGCTTGCTTGACTTGAGAACATGATGAATGATGAATGAAATGATGATGAGTTAATATTCTTATGAATTAGGGTTTAGAGACTTGTATTTATAGGCAATTCACCTTATTTTCCCATTAATTTGATCCCCAAGGCTAACATGATGGAAGAATAAAATTAAAATCCAAAATTTCCTACTCAAACCTCAAAAATAGGCCAAATTGGACTAAGTTACCATGTTGGATGACTTAGCCCCACCTGGAAGGGAATCATTCACCCAGATGGGTGACTTATTCTTAAAGGAGCACTTTTGATAGCTAGAATGTTGGGGAATGAAGAATTTCTATTCTTATGTTGATTTCATCAAGTATTTGATAGAATTATGCCTTTGGATGCACAATATGGGGCCATAGAGGCCTATTAATGATGATGTAAAGGGTAATTAGGGCTTGGGACACATAATTCAATGTGAAAGTGTGATTAAATACACTTTGAAATAGTAAAATTAGGTCTACTTAGCCTAGAAAGGCACACCATCTAATGTGAATGTGTAAGACACATTACAACAATAGATTTTAATAAAGTTTAATTCAGAAGCCTTCTAGATTAAATTTGATAATGTTTTCAAATACATTTTACATTGTCGAATTAGGGAAAAGATAGGTCCATTAGGTCTAGAGAGTTGTGAAAGTCTTTCACAAGACTTTACAACACCTTTACAAGACATCACTAAATGCATTTTATTTAGTTTGCAATTGTCCAAGACCTAGTGTGGATGTGCAAAACACCTCACAACACTAAATCAAGGCCTCATTAAGTCAAATTTGTCATCAATTATTCCCATATCAAGCAAAGTATACACTTTTTTGTGAAACATAATAGGGTATGTGCAGGATCATCATGGAAAAAATAGGCCCTTAAGTGGCAAAAAATTCAGAAAAATCAGAGTTAGGCAACTTGACGTAAAAATTTGAATAAGTTATCTATATTATTTCAAAAATATATAAGAATAGAATCTGTAGAAAATTGAATGTAGTTTCTAAACTACTTGGTTTATTTAAAAAAAAAAAAAAAAATCTATTCAGGTGAAAATTTGAAATTTCAATGCAATAGTACTTAAATTTCAGGGAAAAATAGGAAGTAGGTGTTTTTCTGACCACCTTAACCACAATAAAATGATAATATGTTTTTATAATATTTTATACATAAGTAGAGGACTCATGTTTGGATGTGATCCATATTTTTTGTATTTTTTTTTCCAAGTAAATAATTAATCATGATTTTTTTATTACAACTTTTAAAAAAATATAAAAACTCATATGTCTGACCACCTTAACTTGGTCAAAACTTCATCAAATTCAATTTTTATTTTTTTAATCCTATAGTATGCGAAGCATAGAATGTGATGCATATTTTGGATTCAAAAAATGTGATACTGTTTGAAAGCTATAGATCTTTTTCAATTAGCCTATTAATCAACACTTTAGTCGTAATTCAAATAGAAAATGAATAATAATTATTTATTAAATTCAAAGTAAAGTATAATTTATATCGGTGGAAAGCTAAGAATATCCTTTAAAAACCCTTTTCATTTCATCAATTTTGGGTGAAAAAAAAGTTGTCATCCACATACCCTACAAATACCCATCATATTGCCACTTTTTGGCCCATCATGATCATGCACATACCCAATAGAATGGTTCATTCTTGTTTTGCATGTTTAAATTGATAAAATTCAAGGGAGTTGTCATTGTTAGTTTACAAAATGTTTCTCGAAAAGTGAGAGGATATTTCCAAATTTAAAATATGATGCCCATAAGAACTTAGAGTTGTTGCTTCTTCATTTAGCATGTTCACCTAAGATTACAAAAAAATATTTTAAACATTTTTAAATCCTTACTTGTTGATTACTTTGATTCATCCAAATCCTAATTGAAAATTGATTTGGATATAGAGTTTTTATACAATGAAAGGCCACTGTCCCTACATCTTTAAGATATCACTTGCATTTTCTTCCATACTGATCATTGTGATAGCCTGAAATAGGGAGCTTGTCTTTAGGATGATCAGGCATACAATACCTTATCATTTCACTTTACCTTCTATTCCACCTACAACAATATGCATTGCACAAAATTTCCTAGGGATTGATCTTCTTGCACATTCACTATTTTTTCTAACTGCCCTTTGGAATAAATGAAGACCTACTACCTAGCCCACTATCCTCTCTCCTTGTGAATGGTGATTTCCTTGTCAAAAGAAGGCTACCTTAGACTATAGATTGTTTTTCTCTCTGCGTGTTTGGTGATTTCCACCTTTCAAACTCTTTACACATTTATTTTTTATGACAATAAACCTTTGTAACAATCACATATAGTCCTCAATCTTACAACCTAAAAGAGCATAGACATGTCTCATTGACCTGATTCTTTATTCTAAACAAATGAGGAAATGTTGGTATGATTTTACCCATATTGTATTATGCTCCTTTTGACTGACCATGGCAATATTTTCTCCTGAACCTAAGATCTCGCTTCCTTAAACTTAAGGCTTCATTACAAATTCAAAACTCTAACACTACTCCTCAATGTTGTCTTAGGCCTGGTATCCTTCAACCTTATTGTCACTACTTCATAGTCTACATTGTATTATGCACTGTCACTCATAAAGCTAAAAAACCTTATTACGCTGGGGTTTAATGATCAACATTCACATATTTACCTTCTATAAAAAATCCACTTCATATGACTGTCCCTCTACTACCTATTTGAGTTGCTTTTTTAGCTTGTTTCCCTCCATTGTAGTGACCATATTTAAGTCTAAGCTCCTCAATAATTTTCTCATTTATGAGAACCCTAACTCCAGAATATATTGAGAACAATGTAATTACTACCATTACTTATACATTATCACCTTTATCAATGTCATCCTAATGGCATGGTTATTAAGTTCAAAATAGGAGCTTGTTGCTCCTACATTTACACCTTGCATAGTCACTGCTTTGCAACCATCCTATCACTAGTTCTATTAGTGATATTCCTTAGACTATTTCCTCCAATGTCAAAACATTGATGGATGATAAAGCCACTATATCTCTTTGAAAACTACATGTAATATGATAAGAACCTTTGACTATACAATGGAAATGAATATGCCAAGGGATTTACTTTAATCTATCACATACTTTTGAATTATGACCTCGATTTTATGCTTTTCCTCACATCATTGCTTAGTTTGAAAGGTTGTTGATGGGATGACTACACAAGGTAAATATTGTAATTAGGGTGCTTGCCATTCTCTAATAGACATAAGTCATGCTTATTCTCTTGTAAGTTTGAATTTCAATTATATTGTATGATAGAATCTATGTAATCATTGAATTAAGTTCTCTATTGCATGTTTAACAAACCAAATGAAATTTCTAACTTTTCACTATTATGGTAGATAAATGATTATGTTTTCTTTTATTCATTTTTTACTAAGTGATTCTACTAGGACATAAAGCTATATTATGTGCTTGGAACTCCATGTATATGCACTAGTATTTCATGTTGTGTTAGATGCATCTGGGTTATGGACTATCTTACTTTATGAATGTTATTTATCCTTTAAAGTGCTTTCATTTTGTTTTAAGGGAAATATGAATTTGTACAAAAATTTCAAAAAGTTACTAGCCAAGGTATATGACATGCTGATAATCCATCACTCACAAACTCAAGATATAAAATATAAACACAAAACCATTCTTTACTAGATGAGGATTAAAAAAATCTAGGCACCTAAGATTCTACCCTTTATTGATACAATTTCTAATATGAATTCTATAGGTGTAGTTAAAAAAATCTTTGAATCTATGGTGAATTAGAAAATAACATGTGATGCTACTTTCCTTTCTTTTTAGGTGTTTCTAACTCCTCTGTGTATAGAAAATAAATTTCTAGAACTTCCCCCTATCTTGAATTTTTTACAATTTCCATAATAAAAGTAGAATATTTTAAATGTATGAAATAGAGAAATGTTAAATTTGGAGGGAATGTTCTTATGCAATATAACTAGCAACTCCATGCATGGTATGCATCGAATAAAATGTGTGAGACTAAGACAAGGAATAATGTACCATCACTGTATTGATTCTTTGAGCAAAGAGATCATGTTATGTATCATTATTGTCTCGATGTTTTGGAGTAACCTATAACATTTCAATGGACTAGTTCGATATGGTATTAAGTTGAAAAGATATAGTTAAATGATATTCAATCCAAGATTATCTATTTATCACTTCATGCTTGGAACACAAAGGATGTGACTATATTGAAAGAGTTGTGTAGAAGACCACCACAACACTACACAGTTGGTGTTGGGCCCTTGCAATGATGCGGGCTAAGCACCCTACATCACCTTAAAGGCCCAACAAAAATTGTGTCATGTTGTTGTGGTTGTGGAGAAGGTTTTGTGAAGGCTTTGGTGATTTGAAGTGGAACATGAAACTAAAATATTTGATAAAAATCCACTTCCAAATATTCTTTTGACGGATGTTCATATCCTCATCCAAAGCTCCAATTCACACACATATAGGAAGGATGCTTTCAAAGGTTGAGGATTTGGGCTTTTTACACCCACTAGTTGCATTTTCTTAAAATTTTCTAAGGACTTTTTAGAAATACCTATTTTGAACATATCCTTTAATCATGACATTTTATGATATCGCATTTCTTTGAAGAATTTTTTCAAATAGTTTGCTTGCCTTGTCTATGCTTCCACATTTTCATGTATGTCTAGCGAGAAACTTGTAACTACAACATATGACAAAAAAATCCCTATTGTTTTGCTTTGATGGATGTCTTTTCATTATTATTGGATATCTGATGTAGTTCACATTATTATAGTGGAAGCTTACTTTTCAGATTTTTTCATTTAGCATCACCAATATTATCCACAAGAACATTGTCTCTATTTAAAATAATGGAAATGGTTCACATCTCTCAAAACAATTTCTCTTGCAACAATCTTGGAGATGAATTTAGATGAATGTGAAAATAAAAGCATACTCAAAGGTTCTTAACAACTCTAATAGTTGTACTAGGGGCCATGTTTAAAAAATCAAATGCAATTGCTAAATTTTCACTATGGTGGTAGATAAATGAGGGTGATCCCACAATAGTGGTTTACAATTTTTGGCCAAACTGGACACTGAAATAATATTTTAAACTATATATTCACTTTCATGCAACTATAATAGCTAAACTATGAGGAATTTGTAGATGATGCAAACTAGAGTTTTGTGAAATTTTCTCTATAGATTCTAAATATTTTTTTTTCAATTTTTTTGGAATCATATTGCACTTCTTTTTCCATCTCCCTCGAAAACTAGTTTTTTTCTTCAGAAAACAACATTTTAAAAAAGTGACGCTCACGGTATAATGAATAACTTTTTTTCCATGAAGGATAAAATTCTAATTATTTTTATTTTGGATTTGTGACTCCAATATCTAGTGCTTCAACTTGATTAGATAGTTTTTAATTGAATATTTTTTCTTTAATCAATTTTTGATTTCAAACCAATTACAATTAAGACATAGCGCGACCGTATAAAACGTAACATTTTTTGTATGTATCGAAATTCAATTTTTTTTTTGGTTGGATCAAGGACTTCAATATTTGGTGCACTCATATTTTTCAAAGAATTTTTTTGACAATCTTCTATTTTTTCACATGTGCAGAATATAGAGTTTGATTTTTGGTGAAAAACCTACATTCACAAGAAATAAAAAATAAATATAATAATAAAATTAAATTTATTTAAAATTATACTTTTTGGGAAGCTTATAATAAGGACTACATACTTAAAAAAACTAAATTTTAAATGAATTCATTTTATCCCCCAAAAGGTAAATCAAAAGTTGTTTGTTATTGGCATTTTGATAGGTGTAAATGAGACTTCGTTATAGGTATGGTTTAAAACTAGCGGGGTTCTATCCAAGGGGGTTTGATTTAAGGTAGTTTGATCAAACCATCTTCAATTGGAATGCTTGAAATGAAACTTTTAAAGGCTTAAATCATTATATTTTCTAAAAATATGTGATTTTAGCAAAAATCAGAATCTCCTAGAAATTGTAAACCAACTTTGTGGGATCACCCATGATTCTTTTCTCTTCTATTCCACAACATTAAGTAAACTTCTTGAATTTGGAAATACCCTCTTGCCTTTATTTTCCAAGCCAATTTCTCCAATTTTGCACAGGTTCCCCATATTTTTGGATGTGATCTATCACTTATACAAAAAAACATGTACCATTTTATGCCATTCAATCCAACTACATACAGGTATCTTTTTAATTCCTTTATCTTTCATCAATCTCCTCACTATTTGAACCTCATCAAACCTACCCAGTTCTACATAGATGTTTTAGAGAAGAATATTAGTTGTAGGATTTTTAGGATCCAACTTAAAAATAAATTTTGTTGGAATACTCAATCTATATTCATATATGTTCCACAACCACCAAAGGATTAACTAGCATCTTAGTAATATTGTTAACAATTTCCTCAAGATAGCCAACATGGGCATGAAGGTCAACATTGCGAACGTAATGATCAACTATATATATAATTCAATAAGGGTTACTAATGTTTGAAGTATGTGCAACCCCCATCCACTAAACCTGCATGCCGACATGCATCTAGAACACAAGAAAATCCTATAATATCAGCGTTATATAGTCCTTCATTAATTCAAATATTTTGAGTGCTTCTTTGTAAAATTAATTTTGTGCACATTCTACAATCATATCATTTCATTCCATGAGATTATTGTATGGTATCATAACACACCCCATTTTTCTCCTTGGATAAACGTGGAACCTCCTTTTTTTGCTGCTTTTTTTTTCTTTCCATGGCCTTTTCTTTTTTTGGTGCAATGCTCTCAAAGGAAATGGTAAAATGAAAGTTTATTTTTCCTACCTGGTCATTGCTTGAATCCTTGTCTTTCCCAAATTCAAGGTGTTGCTTGTTTTTAGTTTTATCAATTTTCAGAACTCCCAAAGTCCTAGAGTTGATGTGATTGTGCTAAGTATATTGTATCTTTGGTTGGTCCTAGTTTCCTACCTTGTTGGTAAGCCAAGCTTGATGAGTCATTAGTAGGGTAAATCATCTCGATGCGAACATTCATTTTCTTCATCGGTTATCCCAATGATTGATTTTTATTTTATTTGGAAGATGATTAGAAACTGTAGGTTCTGTTGCAAATATGTTAAAATCATTTTGGTCTTGCGTGAACCCGGTTCCTAGTTTCTCTCTTTACACCTAGTTCTCATAAAATCAGTGGGTAAATGTCCTAGTTCTCGGTGATCTTTCTAAGATCTAGTACCGAAGGTTTCAAACTTTGTGATCATTAATGATCACGTATCTTAATTAGATTTTCCTTATAAAGTTTTTACCTCAAAAGAATCAATATGACACACAAGCATGCAACATAATCTTTTAACACAATATTTTTCTCTAGTGGTGGGCCTACGTAGAAACCAAGGTGTTTGTGATTTGAACCCTAATCCACCATGATTACACCTTTATTCAAGAAAATTAATGTATTGTAACTAGGAATTAATGAAGGTGGTGAAATACACATGTACTTAACACCACCTTAAGTAGGCAGTTAATTTTACAACACTCTACCTCATGCCATACTACTAGTTTGTAAGGAAATTAAAAGACCAAGATTTATATTGTCGTGTGCAAGGAAAGGTAAACCTCAAGAAACCAAGAACACAACTACCAAGGGTTTTGAAGTCACATTCTGAAAAGTTTTTACCACTAACAAAAATAGGTATGTTTTGGATAACTGAAATTCTGCTACTCATTTTATGCATGCATGTTTCAAGATAACGGTATTTCCTTTCATAATTAAAATTTTGATTATTTTGAAATGAGTTAACCGAATGGTAGATTGAAATTTTTATGAACTATTGAAGATAGCTAGCTAAATTTAACCCTAAATCGTACACAAGGCACATATTTGTAAGAAAATATAGGACACACATGTAAATATGAGCAGTTCTGAAGAAAGGCCAGAAAATAAGTTTCAATATTTTTCTTCACAAGTTGTACCAGTTGGTGGGATAATTACTGATACCAATTTAGGATGGTTTTCTTAAGTTGAATTCATCACATGGGTTTGGCAAGAAAATGCTTCTTAGTGTAGGAAAAGGGCATGTGCAGGATCATGGTATGCCAAACAGGCCCTTAAGTGGCAAAAAATTCAGAAAAATCAGTGTTAGGAAACTTGACGTAAATATTTGAATAAGTTATCTATATTATTCAAAAAATATGTAAGAATAGAATTTGTATAAAATTGAATGTAGTTTCTAAAATACTAGGTTTATTTAAAAATAAATAAAATCTATTTGGTGAAAATTTGAAATTTCCAATGCAGTAGTACTTAAATTTCAGGGAAAAATAAGAAGTAGGTGTTTGTTAAGATTACCTAACCATAATAAAATGATAATATTTTTGTAAGATTTTATATATAAGAGTAGAGGACTCGTCTGGATGTGATGCATATTTTTTTGTAATTTTTTTCCAAGTAAAAATTAATTATGAATTTTTTATTACAACTTTTAGAAAATATAAAATTTCGTCAATAGACCACCTTGGTCAAAAATTCATGAAATTTATTTTTTATTTTTTTTATCATATAGTATGTAAAGCAAAAGAATGTGACGCATGTTTTGGATTCAAAAAATATGGTACCGTTTGAAAGTTATAGATGTTTTCAATCAGCCTATCGATTAGGACTTTAGTAGTAATTCTAATAAATGAATAATAATTATTTATTAAATTCAAATTAAATCATAATTTATATTTTTGGAAAGCTGAGAATCTCCTCTAAAAACCCTTTTCGTTTCATTAATTTTGGGTGAAAAAAAAGTCGTCAGCCACATACCCTACAAATATTGCCACTTTTTGGCATACCATGATCCTGCACATACCCAAAAATATTATAGCAAGTGGGTTACATTTAGTAGGAGGGTTTTCGCCAGTGATGGAGGCCCTTGATTTGGTTATGGAATGTCTAAATTGTTATGACACAAACAAAAGAGTTGTTGAAAAGTAAGGAAGAGTCTATGAAAACCTCTCTATGAAAGGAATTGTATATACATTTGGGCTCCTTACATTTTTCTTAGATGTGTCTAGTAGATATAAAAATAATGGCTAAAACCTACCTGAGTGTAGAATAGCATAATAGGAAAATTATGAGTACACATTGGTGCAATGAGGAAATTACAAAGCAAATGAAACCAATTCTAAGATCCACATTCAACCCACATGTTTGAGACCTCATAGCTATGCTAAGTAGGGTAGCTAGACTTAGAGATCCTAGTAAATTCAAACCATTGATGTTTGCAGTCATAACTAAATTAATGGAAGGCCCTGTGCAAATGCATTGAGTAAATTTTATCAGCAATTGGCTACATGATCAGATAAAGGAATTTCCATAGTCTTCATGGTCTTGTATGTCTTCATATGTGATTTTTTCTTGTGCCCTAAGGGAAAATAAGCAAGGGTTGAACAAAATTGGTACCTTGGGTAGAGAAAGGGGAATTGTCTGATATATGCTCATATACCACAAATTAATAATCATGAATATCAGGAGAATTATCAGAGAGTTAATGATGTGTTTTCCATGAATTTGGTAAGGATAATGAAGAGCTACAAAGCTAAATGGTTTTCTTTGGAAGAACATAGCATTATTTGATAGGTTGGAGGTTGGTACATTCAGTTTCCCACTTTCACCTAGATCAGGGTGGAAGGGTTTGATGGGTACCCTTTCATGTTACCTAGGTACCCAACAGACAAATTGTCACTATTGGAATAGGTAAGATAGATGAAGCCTTCCCATGCTCTTTTCAACATGGCACATAAGAAATGTTCTACAAAATTTCCCATCACAAATGGGAATTGTAAATGCAATATGGTTAAATTGTCTAATTTTTGTGAGGAAGAATTAAATATGTACAAATTGGAGATTTTTACACTCCAAAGAAAGAAATGTGATCAAGACTTGGGGAATATTGCTGAGAATATAGCCAAGAAACATGCCCACATTCATCATTTAGAGAATTTCAAGCTCAGTTGTGATGATGAACATGAAGTGAGGAAGAGATCATATCAAAGGTTGTTATTACAATCATTGTGGATTCTTAAACTCCATGCAATTCTAGATCAGTTGGATGAAGATGATGGAGAGGTGTTGAATCCAGTCTATAATTCAACTAAGGTTTATGATGAACCCATCCCAAATCTAAATTATGAAAGAAAATAAAGAATGACTATTGAGGAAATTTCTTAACACATTTTAATGCATACACAATGATGGATTGATGATTATTGTAAAACTTTGATAAAAGTTAGGATAAGGCCCACATACTTGCTCAATATAAAGAAGAAATAGAGAGAATAAGGTGAGTCTGGGTATGTGGAGCCTATTAAAAAGAAGAGAAAATTTGGTAAAGCAGACACAACTATACATGTTGAGGAGAGAAATCTTGATGCCCCAAGTCAGAGAGTTTCATTGGTGCCAACTAGCTAGCATAAATAAATTGGATCAAGTAAGGTCAACATGAAAGTGAAGCCTAGGGTGACATATTCCATGGAAAAGACAAAGGTTCAACCTATGACTGATGAAGAGGTGGGAATGAAGAAAAATATTCATGCTCAAATAAGGTCAACATCCTTGAGGGTTGTAGCATTATTTACCTCTCCTCCTTTAGTTAATATAGTTGCAGTAAAAAAAACACTTGGAAAGATTCTTGTGGCTCTAGAAGAGAGTTCTAAATTAAATGAAAAGAAAATTAGGGAATAGTAGGAGAAATGGGGTGTCATGGTGGAACAACTAAAAGAGAAGAAATCTAAGGAGAAACCCATGGTGCAACCTACGATGGAAGAAATGTTGGATGTAGAGTCAATTCCTAGAGACATTGAAGAAGAATTCTTAAGAGAAACATTCACCCTAGAGGCAGGAAAACCTAAAATACTTAATGAAAAGGAAACAAGGGAAATTGTAGGTCAGGTTCCCACTGATGATGTTGTTATTAAAGATACAATTGATTCCCAACTTTTGCTAGGAAGTGATAAAAATGATGTTGAACAGCTACAGGTTTTTGAAAAGTTAAGAGAATATCAGGTTGAAAGTGAAAACATAAAGCCTTCACACACCTTATGTTAGGATATAAAATTTTCTACCATTTTTTGCAAAATTTTAGGTTCCCATGATGAAAATTTTGATTTAAGCACTCAAAATATAGTTGTAAAATTTGCCTCAGAAACCCACTTTGAAAAATCATAACTAAAAGCACGTTAAATTTCATGTCAAATAAGTTTGAAAACATTTTTTTCGACCATATATAAGTGTGTCCACCTGATTTAAGCTCCCTATGATTTTATTTGGAAAAAATTTCAAGTGCCAAATTGAAGCGTTTTAGAAAAGCTTGTTGATTGCATAGTGTTAGATCTACTAGAAAGGTCAATTTTGGAGGCCAATATCTATCAACTAGATGAATTTCATGAAAAACTAATTGGTGTTCCAAATTTTCCCCATGTTAATCTACTTTCATGTCCATTTTCAAAGCCTTAGCTTCTCATTTGATTTTTTTTCAAAGCCAAAAGCAAATGAGATTTTCACTATTTTGATGACTGTATTTCTAAAAGTTCCCAAAGAGGCCAACTTTGCACTTGATATCATGTGAAAGAAGAGAATTGGTGACAAATCATTTTGCACACATGCTCATTTGACCTAGATGAGCTAATTTCCTAGGTGAAAGCTTCCTAGAGTCAGATCTAATAATTTTCTAAAATGGAAAATTGGTGAGTTCCAATTGAGTTTTTGACAAGTGCAATATTTAGAAAAAGATAAGAAACTTTGAACACTGAAAGTTTTTAATCCAGATGACTTCATACCAAACCATTTGAAAAAATTCTCCTCTATCATAAATCAACATGTTGGTACATTTTCATGACTCTAGGAAAATGTTTGATTAGTTTTCCAAAGTGATTTTGGATGCTACTTGACTTATTCAAATCATTGTGCATGGTAACAAAAGGAAAATTATGGTCACTACTCACTCAAAGCTTAGGATGCATTTCAGATTCTTGATGCAATAATTGCAAGACAATCGGTGTCATCATATTTGATTATTAGGGGATGTGGATCTAATGCATCATCTCCCATGTCATCTTACCATCAAGAGAATGGCATTCAATCAACAATGATAAAAGTGAATGTTCAAAATGTATTATAGGAAAATATACATGGATAAAGTGAGAAACAAATGGTAAATTTAAAAAGTTCTCATTATTGACTATGATTTTGAGAATGGGACACAAAAAATCTCACATGTGGAAAGTTCTTTTTGAGAGTGTTTGTATGTGCTATTGCTAAAGAAAAAGTTGCATAGTACAAAAACCAGCACAAGGCAATTGAGTCAAAAAAAATTCTTCTCTTTCATGCTACAAAAACTGAGTTGAGAGTGGAAATTGTACGTCTAGTTTAGTTGAGGACTATTTTTGAGAAGGGGTTTCTTTTACTTACACTAACTATACCTAAGGTGGAGATGACTATTCTAGAACACATAGAGTGATGACATAGAGAGATATGATTCATTCTTTATTTATTGGGTAGATTGGTATTTTGTAAAGGACCTCCTTAGATACAGTGCATACATGACTCCACAATTTCTCTAATGATTGGATTAACTTGTATCTTGATAATTTTCATAGGTATGGATTTTTTGAAATGTAAACAAGGGTAGTGAAAGTGAAGTGTCATATTCATGAATATTGTTTTGTATACATGGTCCCTAAAGAGACATAAAATCAATTACATGCAGATGTATCCAAGTCATACAGTAGGGATTCGGGAAATATATGGAGAATATGGATACCAAGTGAAAGATAGAGCCACATGGTATTATCATTTGAAATGGAAATTGACCCAAGGGCTTGTTATTGGTTCTAAACAAAACAACACTATTATTCCAACTACAAAATAAGAGTTGCAAATGAATCAAAAAAATTGCCTCATGATGTACTTATAAGATATGCTCTTCCAAAAGAATTTTTAAGAGCAAATGACAATTTGATCAAAATCAAGCTACTATAGAAAACCTCAAAAAGTGAGTTTGGGGACCAACATTTGTGAGGATTGACTCTAGGAAAATTCACCACTAGTAATTAACCGACCAAAAATTCACCATCAACAATTCACCATGGAAAAATTCACCACACCAACAATTCAACATCATGGAAAATTAACCGCCAAAAAATCATGCAATTATTTTTTCACACAGTGAATTCTCATGGTAGTGAATTTTCCATTGGTCAATTGTTGGTGGTGAATTTTCCCTTGCTAAATTTTTGGCAGTGAATTTTCCATATACCACGAGGTACAACTTGTCATGTGCGAAATGGGAAAATAATCAAGTGTAAAATTGAATTTACAAGGAATTCCATTTCTTGTGTTGACATGTGGATAAATAATACTGATCTCAACATTCCTAAAGACCTGCCATCTGATAAAAATGTGAGAAGGATGGTATTCTTTATAGAAATGATGCTTAAAGAAGGTTGCAATATAACTGTTGAAATCTATATTGCTCCTCTCATTGCAAATAGGAGCAATGATCTATTTAATATGTCCTAGGAAACAGCCTTGATTTTTAATTTGGCACCTTAAAATTACATGTTACACTTTGATGTTGGCAGTGCAATGCAAATGTTTTTTAACTTCAACAACTTCAAAAGGAAAAACATACTATTGATAAGGTTCATCAAGCAGCGTCAAAATTAATGAATGCACTCTGTGTCTTTAGCCAACTATTAGCTATTGCAAGCCCTCATACACATGGATTTGATGAATATTTTCACGTTCACTATTGTAAATATTTGCTTGATTTTTCCAAAGTTAATAGAGAAACAACAAAATTGTGATGATCTCATGTGTTATTCCTAATGACATGAACACAAAAGAAAATCTAAACACTCTATAGGTGGAAATGGAGATTCGATGAGAGAATGTGAAAGAGTATTAAAATTTTAGAACCTTTCTCTTTCAAAGAATGAGATGTAGAAGATTCTTCCTATTTTGGATGTAAGCTCTTCAAATTCAAAGGCTTTTGACAGTGTATTAGATCTTCTTCTTTGTACTAGGAGAATTTTTCCTAAAATGATAATGATGATGATTCTCGAGGCATGGAAAAATCATCATAACATGGATTTTGATCAACAAGCATTATATGAATATTTATTATCTTTGATGAAGCCATGGGATGAACCAACCCTTGTGGCATTCACTGATGGTCACTATCTTGGAGCAACATTGGATGATCCAATTTTGGTGTCAATTATTTTTTGAGTTAATTGATAAACATTATCTTGTTGTCTCCAAGGTTGACATTTCCTTATTCGTTAAATTGGTGTATCAAGTATATATTCAATTTATCAAGGCACATTTGCTGTTCTTATGTGGTTTAGTTAACTAGCTCCTTCAAGCAAGCATTAAATTGTTTTAATTAAATCACAATAATCTAGAAAAGGTCATTTTGATCAATAAGGAGAACCTGATAATTACATCCTTGCACATTTATTCCTATAGACATGCAAATAATTCCAATTAACATTATGAATCTAATTAAGATTCATTATCATCAATTTTTTAATTAATAAAATAAAGCAATTCACTAGATTAATTCACTAATGTTCATCAAATTTAATTAAATAAATCAAATTATTTAATTTAGTCCCCTAAATTCCTATCATTTGATTTGATAAATCAAATTATTTAAATGAAATGTCATAAACTCCTAATCTTTTCAAGTTGATTAATTCTAGATTAATTAACTCCTAACCTTGATTACCCATTCTCTAGGTTTTGACTCAACCTTTGTAAAACTAAACCCCTGATTAACCAACCAACTTGCACATGAAAATAATTTTGTTTAATTATCTAATTCACCTATTTTCCCTCACCAAGGCATATGCTTTGGGAATATTTCTTGAATAACTCCATTTATTTGAATTTCTTTCCCAAACATTAACTCCACTTACACTCTCAACCATATTCATTAATCTCTCTTATATCCTCATCCCCATCCTCTTACACTCTCAACCATATGAATTTATTCCTCTTACATCCTCTTTACTCATGCATTTCCCAAAATGTGCCCCAACTTCATCCATTATCCTTGTGATAAATGTCACATTCTCATTGGCTCTCCTTTAGTCCCACATTCCTCCAATCTCTTCATTCTTCAACCCTTGAACCCTATTTATAGAGATCTCATATATGAATAAATCATCCACAATCTCAAGCACTCTCACAATAGGAACATTCATCACTCATCACTTTCATCTTCATCACATTGGAAGCTTATCAAGGGGTTGGGAAAATGCATCCTTTTCACATCAAAGAAGCACCACTCCCACTATGGAATAGAATTTGATCTTTCTTTCATATGCTTTCATTTAACTACTTCAATGGTTTCTTATTTTCTTGTCGCATATCTAGAATGATTAAATATCTAATAGGACTGCTTGACTTGGTTTGTTTAATTTGACTAACAATTCTAATGTTTTTTTTGATTTTTTAGAAAAGTGAAGATTAAATGTTTACAATCCCCTAATCCCTTCAAATTGATTTATTTTGGATTAATCAACTCCTAATCATCATTACCCATTCTATACCTTTTGACTCAACCTAAGTAAAACTAAACCCTTGATTAAGTAACCAACTTAAACATGAAAATAATTTCTTTTAATTAACTAATTAACCTATGTTCCATCACAAAGGAATATGCTTTGGGAATATTCCTTCAAATAACTCCACTTATTTGACTTTCTTACCCAAACATTAATTCCTCTTACAAAGACATTAACTCCTCTTACACTCTCAACCATATGCATTAATCTCTCTTACATCATCTTAACTATGCACATTCCCCAAATTGTTCTCCATCCTCACCCATTAGCCTTGTGAAAAATGTCACAATCTCATTGGCTCTCCTTTAGTCCCACATTCCTGCAATCTCTTCATTCTTCAACCCTTCAACCCTATTTATAGAGGGCTTCTCTATGAAGAAAGTATCCACAATCATATGCAATTTCACTATAGGCACATTCATCTTGAATTTCATCACATATTGGAGGCTTGTTCATTATTATTAAGCTCATCACAAGGGATTGGAAAAGGGCTCTTTCCATATCTAATGGTAGGGCATGAAATGCTATCATTGATGGATGGGTTTTTTAGGATACAACTAGCTTATGATCATAAAAGATGAGCAACATAAGATTTCCTTCACTTGTCCACATGGAACCTACTGTTGGAACATGATGGAATTTGGGTTGAAGAATTCTAGATCCACATACCAAAGGGCTATGAATTATTTTTCATGACATGATCCAAAAATATATAGAGGACTATGTGGATGACATACTAGCCAAATCAAGAAAGTGTCAAAACCGCATATCAACACTGGGCCCAATCTTTGATGGACTTGAAGAATATAAGGCATTACACAATGCCAAGAAATGTGTCTTTGGAATCACATCAGGAAAGCTCATAGGTATATTGTATCAATGAGGGGGGATTGAGATAGACTCTCCAAAATTCAAAGCGATCCTCGATATTGAAGAACCATGAACACTGAAATAGTTGAGGGGTTTGAAGGGAATGCTTCAATCAATCTGAAGGTTCATAGCATAGTTGGAAGATAAAACAATCCCATATTCTCATCTACTCCACAAGGGGTATCATACAAATGGGATGAAAAATGTGATCAAGCATTCAATCAAATCAAGGAATACTTGTGAATAATGGGGAAATGGATGCTTTATAACCTAGGTCATAGACCACCACTTTTCACCAATTAGCATTCAAGTATGTCATAGGAATCCCAATTGGATTGACTATTAACCTGAAAGGTGAGTTAGTTCTCAACAAGGAAGACCTAGGAAGGGGTTCTTTAAGCTTTATGGTGTTCACTACCAAGCAGAATATTGGAAAACACAAATAAACATTCAACTCACAAAACCTAATAATGTAAGCTAAATGATGAGTGCAAATGATGAAATAATTCCACAACAAGTTAGGATATGTGTACTTGCAAAGTCTAGAAATGTGATTAAGATTTTGGAAATGAAAAGAAGCTATCAAAATATTCTATGGAGTACTAAGATGCCCTTACTTTCTTATTAGTCTTGTTGCTATTTTTTTGGGAAGATGCAAAATATTTGGATGCCAGAACAGGGTCCGAAAGAATCTCTACAAAATTCCACTTGCAGGACTAACATGCCCGTACTATCGTCTTAGTCCATATATGAATTTCTAGAATCTTCAAATGTACTATTGAGACTTGATGTTTGCACTTCCTTCTTCTCTGATCTCAGGTTCTGAAACTTCTGGATTTGGCCTATAGGCGAGTTTTCGTGAAGATGACAACTTTGTGATACAAATTTTGAACTTTTCAATTCAAATAATCTTCAACTCTTCAACCTAAATCTACAATCACAAACACACAAAAGGGAAAAACTTGTTGATTGTTAGTAAATAGGGGTTTTCCTTTGTCAAACCCCTTGTTGGTAATTAAACCTTGAAATGAAATAGAATAATGAAGGGAAGTGATGAATGAACAATGTATTATGTTGCAACTCACCAAACCCTTGTTATGAAGTCTGCAAACTTGTGTGAGATGGATACCTTGGATATGGATCTTGAATCAAAGGAATTATTGATAGATATGGACTTGAATTGCTTGCTTGAATAAAAAATGTACATCACAAATGTTATATAAAAAACACACATGATGCAAGAAGATCTTTGATATGATGCTTGAATCTTGATGATGGCTCCAAATGCTTGATGAACTGCTCTTGAATGCTTGGATGCTTAGATTTCCTAGATATCTTGTTGTGAGAAAATTAGAGAGGGAACCTTGTATTTATACTTATCCATGATTAATATCCTAAAATTACACCACAACAAGCTTAAATATATATTCATTAATTAAAGGAGGCTAAATCCCACCAGGATTTGAAATTAAATCCCTAAAATATGTTAAGGGGGACTAAGATTCTCTAGGTGGTGTCTGAGTCCCAAGGGATGAAGCTTGGGGCATAGACTCCAAAAGGGGCCCATATAAGGTGCACTTGAAATTAGGGTCCCAAGGCCTTTGGGATACAAAGACGCCCTAAGTGGCATCTTAGTCTCGACCAAAAAATTAGGGACACACAACCATAATCATTAAATTATCATTTTCCCTTTGATTTTTTTTTTATTAGCCATAAAAAAGATATAATTCATTAGGCTTGTGCATGCAAAATAGGACCAATTAAGACATAAATAAGGATAAACAAAGCAAGGCAGGCCTAAACAAGTGTTAAAATGCAAGGGTATGCATTTTTCTACATTACATTTAGCCCCCTTTAGTGAGAGGATGAACTTGCTTCAAACTCACACTATAGTAGCCAACCACAAAATCAAGAGGGGTTTCAATGAACAAATTCGAGTAAGATAGGATGATAATAACCAAGAGGGTAGCCAAGCCCCCAAGATCAAGATCCTATGTGAAACTAACATAAGCACAAAGGAACACACTTTTGGATTATATATGAAGCCATAATTAGATTGAAAACATACAACATCAAAGATAGAAAAAAGGAAAAAGAAAATAAAAATACAATGGATCAAGCTTTGACTAGCCATCTAACATGTTGTGGACTAGGTCTAGGCTATTTTTCCAAAAGAGGTTTACAAATGGAACATGTTGTCAACTATGCAAACAAAACACGTGCTCACAAGGGCTATTGAAACTATTTTTTCATTAGGTGGGCGACAAGAGGTCTATATCAAAGTCATACCCCATTACTAAGATAAGGACAAAAATAAAATGCACACTCACAAGAGCTAGTGAAGCTAGTTGTTTACTAGGTGAGCCCCAAGGGACCATATAAAAGCCATACCTCCATGACTTGAATAAGGTAAAAAAATAGAATGTAACAAGAAAGAGGGATGTTCAAAGGGATTTCACTTAATTCATGCAAGGTCTCACCTTAGGGAACATTATGCTTAATGTCTCCAAGAGAGGACAAGTGCAAGGAAATATCATGCTCTTGAAGGAAATCAAACCCAATGACACCACCAAGAAAGCAACACTTCGTAGGAAGAAAGAAAATTGCACAATAAAACATGACTGTCAATGCATGCCCCACCTATACAATGTTTTCTAACACAATTGTTGTGTGCAATTTCTTTAAAGTAGAAGAAGACATGCAAGCTTACTCGGAAATCCCTATTCCTTGAGTCATATGTTTCTAATAAGCTACGTCATGAGAAGGGAAGGGGTTGTCCCCAAGATGTATAACTCAATATGTCACATGTGATCTAACTTAATACATGTCTTCCACATCCCAAGCGTGTTCTTTTTATGTACATGAAATGTGGTCAACTATCCAAAAGAGACAAATCAAGTGACACACGAGGACAAGGTTACCTAACCCCTTGCCCCCACTTAGTGTAGGACAAGGGTGAGCCGAAATAATTGATGAGATGAATGCTAGAGTGAAACTTAGTATCAATTAGTGGAATTAGGTGCCCCCAAATAAGGAAGAGTACCAAACTCTTTAAGATGTTGAATTTTATTAGTCAAATTCTTGCATTCATTAGTAGCATGACCATGAACTCAATGATATGCACAAAATGAATGTTTGTAGTAAAATTTCTTTCGTGTTCTTGGAGGGAGAGATCAAATGATCTTGGAAGAGTCTCAACAAGATACTATCTTGATCAAAGGTAAAGGATGTTGCTTTGTTTTGTGACAAAGATGTCATGTACTTGCATAAGATTCTTTAGATTGCAATATTTTGTTCCGTTCTTTAAAGCAAGACGCAAAATCTATCGTAATCAAATCATTAGTGTTTTGCATGATGATATTAATATTAAGTGAGTACTTATTTGTTTCTTTCAAAGGATCAAAACCACTAGTATCTGTCAATTCAAGATGCACTATTGTTAAAGTCATCTTAGAGTCCAATCTTTTGTAAGAATGTTGATGTTAAGTGAAGGCTTGTTTATTTCTATCAGAGGAAAATAATCAAGACCACCAACTTGTTCTTGTGTTTGAGGCTCTATAGGGACACAAGTACCTTGTTCTCTAGCACCACATCATTTTCTACTATATCCAAGTTTTTTCATAAGCTCATAACCTTTTCCATAATTTTTTTTCATTTCTCTTGGATTTGACAGTTGTTGATAGTCTATCTCATCAAAGTTTGTTGTGTAATTTGTTGTCTTTTATTCTAAAGTGGTTGAGGTGGATGTTTTTGAAGGGTCTTCTAAATTGTTTGTTGACAAATACCACTTTTTTTTCTCTTATCTGAATCTTTGTTTATGATCTTTTATTCTCCCATGAATGTAGCTTTGAAATATAAAGAACCCCAATCATATTCTAATAGCTTCATCACTTCTTCAATGTATTTTTCTTTGTCTTTCTATTGCACGGGTTCCACTTATGTAGTTGGTTTCAATGTTTTCAAAGAATTCACTTTATTTTTCTCAAGTTGTAAAACATTGTAAGGCTCATTATCAATATCGAATCTCTCCACTTTGTTGTTGTAAATATACTTCATTTTATGATGAAGAGTAGAAGGCACCCCATTCATTGCAAAGTGATAACATGAAGTGGTTGTTTTCCTACATTGTCAAATCCCTTAATAGATAAATAATCAGGTTGAACTTTTGATTTATCAACACCAAGTTTATCCAAAAGGTTTGCACTACACACATTTAAGGTTGACCCATTGTCAATGAGGGTTTGTTTTATCCCTTTGGTATTGTATTGAGCTATGATCATGAAAGCATCATATTTTTTTTGTAGTTCCAAAGGAGGGAGCTCACTTTGGTGGAAAATAATGTTAGCATTTATTCCTTGAATCATAGTTGTTATGCCATTCAGTTGTGCATTAGAAGGGATGGAAACCTTTTGTAGGGAACTTCGAAGCATAGTGTGATAGTTAGGTGAATTTTGAATCAAGTCCCAAAGGGATATCTTTGTGACGGTATTCTTAATTAGTTCAACAAGATCATACTCCTTTCCACTTTGTGAAGGAAAATGAAGGGGACTTGGTAAGATAGGATTAAGCAATGGGAGGGATGGTGAGGGTATTTTTCTTGGTTGTAAATTATTCCTATTGTTGTGTGTCTGAGCAATGGTATTGTAACTCAGTTGTAAAAAAATGTTCTTATGTGGTTTGAGGATAAGGATGGGTTTGTTTTAAACTTGTGATTTTTGTGAGGGTGGATAAATGATAAGTTAGGCTCGAGAGAGTGCTCCAAGGGGTATATAATATACATAACCTCATAAGAATTATCCTTATTTTCATGATCTCTTGGTGAAGAGGAGTCTAATGTGACTTCATCATCTTCATCTAAGGAATTACTATTGTTAATGTTCTCATTTTCTTCCACTGTTATATCTTCCCTAGTAGGAGATTTTTTAGGAGAACTGAAAACCAAATGTTCTTGGTATTAAAGGATTGGTTCTCCTAAGATGACTTCATCGTGTGTAAGGGATTTATCGATGGTTGAATTGTCTTGTTCTTGAATTTTCTCCCTAGGGGAAGAGAGACATATAGGATTTTCATGACCATTGCCTATTGGATTTTCTAACATCAAAGTATCCTCTTAAAAACTAGGAGAGATACTAGGAGAAGAACAAATGTGATTTTTGTTATGAAATTTTCACCTACAACTCAATTTGGTAGAGATGAATTTATTTTTTTTTAAGGTGAAAAGATTCTAACATATTTCTTCTATGCTTAACCATTGCATATCAAAGTTTAAAAGAGATAATTTGGTTTTTATTGTGCAATGTGTTACAATAGAAAATGAAAATTTTATTTTGTCATTCAATTTTTTGCAAGACAAAGGAGATTACATGAATTATAAGATGATTTCTTTGATTCATTTTACAATGTTTCATTCATTTCACAATGTTTTATTCATTTAGCAAATGAAATATACACAAGAATGCATAAGTGTTGCTTTTCTAGTCATTGGAAAGAAAGGAGTAATCAAATGTCCCACACAAGCTATATGAGTAGCTGAATCAATGCAACATGGAAGATATGCTATACATATAAAGATTAAATAATAGAAAGACATATGAAAGGAGACATAGCCATCATTTCTAGTTGGAATCTTGTGTTGGTATTCTCTGTTACCTTCTCCTCCTCGCTCTTGTCCTTCAAGTAAACCTGTAGATGATTGAGAAATATTGTTAGAGCTTTGGATATGAGTTTCATCATATGGCCCATCAATAGAAATATAGCACATGGTTATGATGCATTAGATCAACAAATATCAAATGTATTCAAGAGAGCCTAAAAATTAAAACATCACAGAAGCATTGAGCTTCACTATTATTTTTATGTAACATGTTTGTTCACTATGTAGGTATTGGTGTAATCATGTTGTTGGTTCATTTCTAAAGACATCATAGCATGTGGTGAAAAAATGGGCTCCCACAAGGATTGATCCCAGCATGCTACCCCTAAATTTCAAAAGGGGAAGGGGATGGGAATGCATATTCATATTACTCAAGTGAAATAATATTCCAGCTAAAGGAGTGATTGACAAGGTGACTGCAAGAGTCTCAAACCCATAGCTCATTCATGACTACCAAATCAAAGGAATAAATAAGGAAGCCCTCCATTTTGAAATGAGAGTCACAAATAAGCAATGAGCTCATTTGAGTGCTTAAATGAAGTGTAGAAAAAAATAAAATGCATCACTTTTCTATTGAAGGAGTTATGTTCACAAGCAAGATTTCATGTTGTCATTGCTTGGTTTTTTTCATAACGATGTATCATGTCTTTTGTTTATGGCATGTATCATATTTTTTGTTGTTTGTGTTGTTTGAAGTGAAAATTTTGAGGGAAAAAACACAAATAATGATCACATATAAGGAGGAAACAAAGAGTGCATTGTCATGGTGTGATAAAGTGAACAGTCATTATTGCAAAGAAACACCATAAAGTAATGGGGCAGCAATGATAACAACATCAAAACAATATTTATAAAGCACTGAAGACAAGGTTGAAATCCACATGGTGTAGTCATCAAGTCAAGAGAGATGTATGGGAATGCATAGTACAGTAGATAAAAGCATTCAATTATCATTGAAATTATAAAGAACAAGTACAAAACAATAAAGTAAGATTGATAGAGCCATAACATAAGTGGCAAGGAATTGCATTCAATAATCTATGTAATGTGTATCTATGCATGAAAAAATTGAAGAGGAAGGAATGAATTTTTCTTGAGGAAAACATCATTTTCAAGAAAAATAAAAGCACAATGTTCAAGTTTGTGTTTCAACATTGTGACATGATTCAACACTTTGGAAAGAACATTCATAATGGAGTTTTTTCAGATGTATGTTTGATGCTCTTGAAAATTCAAAGTGATGAGAGAGGTAGTGATCATGAAAACTTTCAAAATGTAGAGTGAACTTCAACCTACAGTGATGAATCCTTATAATACCCATAGGTGCATCCCGCTTTCCAGATGCAACATGTTATAATAAACTTGCTATATAGTAAATGGAAGAAAAAAAAATAAAACCTTAATAGCTGAAATAAAGGAAAGAGCCTTCAATTATTTATTGATATAATGGAAGTGAAAAAATATAGTGGCAGCCATGAAGGGTTTTGAAAGAAAAATGCAAGTGAGAAGACATGCAGAATGTGCTTCAAAATAAAAACCCAGAAAGGAATAAGAGATGCTTTTCCAAAAAGCAATTTTTTTTATCTCCTCCTATCATGTTCAGAAGCAAAAGGTACATATTTCTTGAAAGTAATAAATTGAACATCGTAAAGGCCGAGCTAAGGGTCAAGCACAATGGAGGCCATGAAATTTCAAAAGGTCACATTATCCATTTGTATAATGAAGAGTAATACATAGAAACAACTCTTGGCTTCATTATCAACCATGACTTGGGGTTTTAGTTCTTCTTTTTTCTTCAACAAGTAACCAAGGCCACAAGGCTTTACATGGCTCCTCCATAATTGTTTCCAAATACAAAAAATGAAGAGACTCAAGTTTGTACAAAATTTTGAGAGGCACCCAGAAACTAAAGAGGTCATGATCTTACATACAAAAGTAATATCTTTTCATTTCTATAAAAAATTCAAGAACATTTATCTCTCTTTGTCAAATACAAAACGCTCAAGCTTATTCAAAATAAGAAAGACCTGAAATTTCCCTTATGAATCCATGACCATGGAAGTATAATTAGGCCATAAACATTAAATAAATTACAAAACCCAGAATGAATGAAAAATGAACAACCACATTCATCATTTTGAAACTCAACTAAGCATTTTATCGACTGGAGGCAAAAGATAATGCAAGGGTCAAAAGTTGAAAAGGCTTACCTCACTTTTCCTATTGAGATAAATACATTTGAAACCCACAAGAATTTCTTCCAAGAGCTGAAAGTAAATGAATCCATGGTGGCCTCAAAGTGAAGAAAAGATATCAATAGAGGAGAAAAAAATAAAATACATCAGAAAAACAATGGTGGACACACCTAAAAGGCCTGATAAAGCATTCAAAATGAAGACAATGAAGGGATTATTACATATTCAATAGAGATAGATACTCACCATTGATTTCTTGACAAGGTTTGACACAAAAGCAACTGGAAATAGAGGATTTTGAGCTCAAAATCCTAGTTCATGGTGGTGTCCTTGTAGAGAAATGTTTCTCTAAAGTCCAAGTGTAAAATGATGAGAGGAAAAATAGGGATCGAGTGGCTTTTTGTTAGGGTTTCCACCTTACCATAATTTGACTTTATGAATTTTCCACATTGATTTTAAAAATTCATGTCTTCACTAATACCTTAGTGGTATCTCTCCATTGCGTATGTTTGCTTGTCTAGGGTGCCTTAGAGCCTTTCTTTGATTGTTGAATAAAATCATGCGAGTATGTTCCCTTTAATTTTTCTTATGATTTTTGAAGAAATCATATAGTTTTTTGCTCTCTATGTATTTTGTTAACTTAGGCTTTATGCCTTAGTTATTTTTCTGATTTTTGAAGAAAATCAAAAGGGCAAGTTGAAATATTTTATACTTTGCTAAAAATCAATTGAAGTATAAGTCAAACCATTCTATTTGGTAAAATTAAAACTACAGATTATTGTAAATCAATATTAAGGTAATATTCTATAAATTTCCTTAGTATTTTCTATATTAAATGTAGTAAAATAAGAATAAATGCATCCATTCCTCTTATAACCTTTCCCATTTGAGTTTGAGTCTCTTGTGCAAAGGAGGAAAAAATAGGAAAATTGAAGTTTCTATTTTAGTTTTCAATTGGTTCTAGTGATTTTTTAAGTCTTTTCTAGGTCGACCTTCTTGGGATAGAAAATTTCCACATTTGTCATCTAGTTATGAGGTAGTTTGGGTACTATTATGGAGGCTTTTATTTTGAGCTTGAAAATGGCATTCAATTTTCTATTTTTAGTTGTAGTTCATGGATATTTTCCCCTCTCTCTTAGAGACAATTTGCAGGCATATGTTGGAGAAAAACTTAGTTTATTCTCATTAGTTGGAGTTCAGATTTGCTTCTTACTCTCTTGACTTCTTGTAGAGAGCTTTGTAGGCTTGATACTTGTACTCAAATTCTTATGTTTTGATACTCCTTTAGTTCAATAAAGAACAACAGAGCATTCCTATCTCATTTTGTCTCATTTTACAATAATAGTTTGATGTTTTCATTGTGACTCCAATTTTGAATCCTTTTTTATGTCCTATTATTACAATTGTGGGTGTACAAAGTTCATATGATATAGGTTGCACATTGTGTTTTATAATAAACCTTCATGCAAATTAGTGTTGTGTTTTATGTTTATGTGAGGTTGTGAAAGTTAGTGTTTTGAGAACTATTTATGAGTGGGATTATTAAAATAAATTAATTTTTTGGTGCATCACCCATTAGGTTTAGGATTTGATTTCAAGTTATCTTTCTAAACCATTTTTTTAGAAATTCTATAGTCTAGGTGATCTCTACCAAGGGAACTAGGCCACTCTGGAGATTCACTCTCACTATAAGTTACCCATAGCTTGAGAGTGTTTCCATGTTTCAATAGGATAGTTGAGTCAATCCTAGCTAGGGTGCAATCTTGATTGACAACAATTTTCAAGATTGTCTAAATTTTCATTCATTTTTCCTATAATTTTCTCCAAAGTAAGGGAAGGAACATAGAAAGGGTTGTCATAAATCTTAAAGGCCTTATTATATAACACCAACATATCCTCATCATTATCACAAGAGGAGAATATGTTGGGAGATGAATGTAGGTAGTTTTTTCAATGGTCTCTTTTTTACTTATGTTATCATCATGATTACTTATTGTTATGTCCTCTTGTTTAGTAATGTCTTTCCTAATAGGGGGTAAGAGGAGAGAAACAACTTAAGTTCTCAAAACTCTCATCAATTAGTTCTTCTAACACTACAATATCTTCTTCACAAGTAGGAGAGATATTAGGAGAAGAACAAATGTGATTGTTATGATTATCCAAGGTTTCTTTCACTGGACTAACCTCGCTCTTAGAAGGGATACTAGGAGAGGGATCAATGATGAACAAAAGGAGAGGGGAGAGGACCTCATATTCATATGCACTTAACAAAACTTTCTTACAACACTCAACAAGATTTGAAAAAAGAAAATGAAGTATGATAACTATAGAATTTTGCAATGGAAACATGATGCAATGATTGTCCTACATGCTTGAAATGAAACAATAATGGAGAAAATATGCAAAAGGATAATGCAATTTTTAGATTTCAAAGAAGGTAATTTTTTTATTATACTACTCAATGATCTAAAAATGAAATGTTGCAAATGCAAATTTTGAATTAAGAAATGCATGAAATGAACCACTTGACTCTAGATTTAGTAGAATGAATGAAACAAAAGGTCAACCCATTGAAATAGATAACCAATGGCAGCAAACAAAAGAAAAAAAGATCAATTTCAAACCCTAAATACTAGAAAGTAAAAGTCATCAGGGACAAAGGTGCCAGTAAGGGAATCTTGGTCCTACTAGTGAAATTTTGAGGTTCTAGGGACTGGAGTTCAGATAGCAAACAATAGAGATAGGATTCTAAGCCAAAAATTGTAAAAGGGACTAAGACGTCAGGAAGGGTGTCTTAGTCCTAGCAAAGGTTTTTGTTAGAAAAATAGTAGAATCTGGATTGTTTATAGTGTTCACAGGTTGCCTATTAAGGGGTTTGATGTTTAGAAATAGAAAAGTGTGCAAATAAATGCAAGAAAAAGTAACTTATGACAAGCAATTGAATACAAATTTGAATGTATTTTTTTCAATTTTGAATGCAATAAGAATATTCCTAAATTCAATTAGGATGATTAAAAATGCACTTTTAATTTTTTCAATGAGATAAGATGATGCAAGAAAGTAAAAATGAAACCTATATGCACTTTCACTAATGCAAATATGAGAAACCCTACCTGCACTTTCACTAATACAAATATGACAAACCCTAGATGCACTTTCACTAATGAAAGATGTAGTGTAGGAATTAATGTAACCTAGATCTAGGACTTTAATGGACTCCAAATCAGAGAATGAATGCTCTAAAATGTCAAGTTCACCAAAATGAATAATGGGGAAATGGATGCTTTATAACCTAGGTCATAGAACACCACTTTTCTCCAGTTATCATTCAAGTATCTCCTAGGAATCCCAATCGGATTGATTATCAACCTCAAAGGTGATTCAATTATCAACAAGGAAGACCTAGGAATGGGTTCTTTAATCTTTGAGGGGCTCACCACCAAGAAAAATCTTGGAAAAGACAAGTAAACATTCAACTCACAAAACCTAATAATGTAAGCTAAATTATGAGTGAAAATGATGAAATAATGCCACAACAAGTTAGGATATGTGTACTTAGGAAGTTTGGAAATGTGATTAAGATTCTAGAAATGCAAAGAAGCTATCAAAATATGCTATGGAGGACTAAGACACCCTTATTGTCTTATTAGTCCTGTTGCTTTTTTGGGGGTAGATGCAAAATTTTTGGATACCAGAATAGGATTCAAAAGAATCTTTGAAAAATTACACCTAGAGGACTAAGACCCCCTTACTACGGTCTTAGTCCTAATATGAATTTCTAGAATCTCCAAATGTGGTCCTAAGCCTTGATGTCTGCACTTCCTTATTCTCTAATCTTAGGTTTTGAAACTTCTAGATCTGGCCTATAGGTGAGTTTCCATGAAGATGACAACTTTGCAATGAAACTTTGCAACTTTGCAATTCAAATGTTCTTCAAATCTTTAATCCTAAATCTACAATCAAAAACACACAAGAGGGAAAAACGTGTTGATTGTTAGTAAATGGGGTTTCACCTTGGTCAAACCCCTTGTTTGTAATTAAACCTTGAAATGGAATAGAATAATGAAGGGAAATGATGAATGAACAAAGCACTATTTTGCAACTCACAAAACCCTTGTTATGAAGTTTGCAAACTTGTGTGAGATGGCTAGCTTGGATATGGATCTTGAATCCAATGAGTGCTTGATAGATATGGACTTTAATTGCTTGCTCGAATTAAAACTCTACATCACAAATGTTAGCTCAAAAACACACATGATGCAAGAAGATCGTTGATATGATGTTTGAATCTTGATGATGGATCTAAATGCTTGATGAACTACTCTTGAATGCTTGAATACTTGAATTCATGGATGCTTAGATTTCTTATATATATTGTTGTGAGAAAATGAGAGAAGTAACTTTGTATTTATACTTATCCATGATTAATATCCAAAAATTACACAACAAGCTGACATATGAATTCATTAATTAAAGGAGGGTAAATCCCACAAAGATTTGAAATTAAATCCTAAAAATACCTTAAGGGGGACTTAGATTCCCTAGGTGGCATCTTAGTCCTAAGGCATGAAGCTCAGGTCATAGACTCCAAAAAGGGCCCCACTTAAGGTGCACTTGAAATCAGTGTCCCAAGAGCTTTGGGGGACAAATATGCCCTAGGTAGCATCTTAGTCCCTACCCAAAAATTAGGGACACAACCACAATAAATAAATTATCATTTTCCCTTTGATGTTTACATTGAGATTAGCCATAAAAAGATATAATTTATTAGGCTTGTGGATGAAAAATAGGACCAATTTAGACATAAATAAGGATAAAGAAATCAAGGCGGGCAAAAATAAGTGTGAAAATTTAAGGGTATACATTTTCCTATACTACAAGGACATGTTAGAGTAATAAGTTATTATGCTTCATTAATTACATCATATTGATTAATTAATTAAGTCACTTATTCCTCTTTATTACTTAAGCTAAACTTAGGCACATTTATTAATTAATTATTAATTATTAAGTGTGCACACTAGGGTTTCATTTAGGGTTTCCCTTTTAGGGTTTCTTGATCTCCTTCATAAGGATTGATCACTTTGTAATAATTGATTCTCTTAATGCATTTTTACTGAGAGGTTTACATAAGATCATTTTTGGTTCTTCATGTCTTTTGCATGTAATAGGTGATTGCATGCAGGTGATCTTGGATTCTAACATGGTATCAGAGCTCCAGACCTATAGCTGCTTGTTCGTGATATGAAGATATGGCCTCTCTGTGAGTTTCAAGTGCAAGGGTTTCCACATGCATCCTTTCTGCAAGATCTGGGGGTAGCCTATTTTTTGGCTCACTTTGGGCTCAAACGTACATCGCCATCGCATTCGCAATGGCTAAAAACCCTAAAAACGCATGTCATTTCGTCGATTTTAGAGCAGTTGATCCAGAAGGCAAAAAAATTTTGCCAGGGGGCCGTACGGCCTCCCCAACACGCTTCTCAATGCACAAAAATTGAAAAATATTCAAAAAAAAGCATTTTCTCGTGCTTTGGGCTGGTGCTTGCAAAGTAAAAGGGGTCTGCCGCCCGGCGGCCACCGGGCGGCACCCATCCCCCCCTGTCGGCCTTCACCGCCGGTCCACCGCCGGGCCCATCTGCCAGCCCTTGAGGGCTCAAGACCTAGTAGTCACGGCCATATGGAGATCCGGGAGCTGAGATCCAGCCCCTGGTCCAAGCCCCCAGCCCCGGTCATATGGAGGACCGGGGACCTATGCCCACCTCAACCTCCCAGCTGAAGAATATTCTGGGAAGCACGAGCATATTCCGGTCACTGAAAATTTTTTCAACAGGAGGGTGATTTTTTGCCCTAACGGCCAGATGGCCGTCAATTTTACACTCGCGAACAGTTGACGTCAGTGTACGGCCGGCCCTCTTTGCCCCTCCTAACCCTAGTTTTTCCTAAAAGAGCAGTTTTTTTTCTTTTGGTCATAACTTGGGCATATGGTATCGAAATTAGGTAAACGAGATATCACCAGAAAGTTGGTTCCGAGCAATTTCATTTGGTGTAGTTTATTTTACAGTAATTTTCTATTTTACTACATTTATTGCTATTTGAAGTCAGATGTTGTTTTTGGACTTCCAAGCTCATAACGTTTTGCCACGATGTCCACTTTTTGCCTCGTTTGCGGCATTGGAAAGGTATTAAGGAGCTCTATGTTGTTGTCCATGCACTTTTTCTGTATCTATCCCAGGTTTATCAGTTAGTCCAGATTTGGCCGATGGGTTGTTTGGCGATTACTTGGATGTTTTGGCAATTGGGAGAGTGCATCATGCATCTTTGCACTTCATTTTTAGTAATACATCATTTCATAATTGCTTGCCGCTTCATAGATTCCAGGGTTGTTCCCGTTTGGAGTTTTCGAGTGTTCCGTGGCATCGGGTCTACTGTCACATTATTTTGATTCCGATTTTGGTTTTAGTTGTAGACAGAGATATATTTCCTTGCTTGTCATATTGTGGTTCCAGTGTTACTCTACAGAGTTCTTCCAGTGCTTCTTTGCAGCATGACATCACATTGTAGGGGGGTTTTGTCCCACTGGGTTTTTCCTTCTCTACCTCATATTGCATTTGTAAATGGGTACCTGATCAGGCCTAGTTGTCGGGACCCATCTTTGCTTTCATGCATCTTATTCTAGTGTTTTAGCTACTTCCTAAGTTCATCTTAAGGGGTGTTAGAGTAATAAGTTATTATGCTTAATTAATTACATCATATTGATTAATTAATTAAGTCACTTATTCCTCTTTATTACTTAAGCTAAACTTAGGCACATTTATTAATTAATTATTAATTATTAAGTGTGCACACTAGGGTTTCATTTAGGGTTTCTTGATCTCCTTCATAAGGATTGATCACTTTGTAATAATTGATTCTCTTAATGCATTTTTACTGAGAGGTTTATAGAACTTCATTTTTGGTTCTTCATGTCTTTTGCATGTAATAGGTGATTGCATGCAGGTGATCTTGGATTCTAATAGGACAAGTTTTCAAACCACATAAAAATATTCTACAATTTGCATACAACATTTCAAATATTCCAACATCAACAAAATATTCAGCAACTCTCCCACAACCACCTAAAAATGAGAACACCATCATCATATACAACCAAACACATTGCCACAGAACAAAACTCACTAACCAACTATGCAGAACACCAAAGACCCTTAGAACTAAGGAGGGGTAGATACAAATAATATAAGTACATTCCAAGATCTACAAGACAAGAACCTTCACTATAAGGAATATAGAGAAATCTCATTTCTCTCAGAACATCATGTTTCACTAGACAGACAAACTCTCAAACACAACTTTCACTATAGAATGATCTAGAACCTAACACTCTAGGTATAGAACATTTGAACACTTCTAATAATCATATTCAAACCACAAATGCATATCAACCATGAAGAAATATAAATAAGAACACCGAACACCACTCTATTGCATTGAACTCTCTCTTTTATTCAATTTTTTTAAAAGGAAATTGGAAACCAAGTGAACCAACTACATCAAAAAGACTACTAAGATATCTACAACACATTTAAAGCATCTACGACACCTATAATCAACTATAGCACATCAAACTATCTCTCCAAACACATGTCTTGCAACTATATTGTAGTAAGGCATCAACGACATTGTGTTCACATCAATACCAATGAATCCAAGCTTCAACCAACTCCAATGCTGGGGTTTGAAATCATCAATCCCAGTAGCATTCCAACACTATCTTGATACAAGGGGTTGGCATAAATGAAAACACCCAAACAATTCACAAACAAATGAAGCAAGTCCAACATTTTTACAAATATGAAGGTGTTGTCATTGATGTCAATAGGAATTCTACTAACTGGTGTTTCCATTGATTTCAACTATGTGTTAAGGATTTTTTTCCATGATGAAGATGTCAAGGATATTGAGAAAATCATTAAAAAGAGGAAAATAGGTTGTTACAATTTGTGCATGTGTAGTTGAGATATTGAGGAATTGTTGTGAGTATATGGAGCTATCCTTTTGTTGTATTGTTTTAAGATGAGTTTGAATGAAGTAATGAGCTAAGATGTTGTCTTTGATACTTAGTTTCAAAGTGCTTTTGAGAAAAATTATAAATAGAGAAATAGTATTTTGTAAGTGTTCAGAATGTACTCTAGATTGTGCTCCACATTTATTCTATGGCAATGCTATGCTTGTGCATATATGATATGTTGTTTAAGGTTTTCAAAGGTATTTATAGTTAGAATTTTTTTTTTGGTATAATTGGTGAGAGGATGTTGTGTTCACCAATATGTGAGGTAGTTTTACAATGTTGTATAAAGGTGTCAGGGAGAAATGTATTTGCTCCACATTTCTTCACAATCTCTTTTCAAGACTTGTGGCTTTTAAGGAGATTTAATGATTTTGTTCTCTTGCTTGTTTCAAGATGATTTTTTGTTAGGTGTATCAAAATATTTAGAAGCATGTACTTAATGTTTAATGTGTTTTCACAAGTAACATTCAACCTAGTGTGTACACTACATTAAAAAATGTTTACGTTTTCATGAAAGCATAGTTTTAGAGTAGGTGTATGTACTCCCATAGCTCCATGAATCACCTACAATGATAAAACTATCACACTATGAAGAAATAAGCAAGATACTATTTCCCAACAACTCAAATATGATGAAAACACCAATTTGCATTATGTGAACAACTACCATGAATATGTTGTCGTAGAGAATTAATTTAACAATTACAATGAATCAATCTTTATGAATAGGATGAAATCTAACCCTATATTAGGGTTAGATTAGAACATGAAAAGTGTCCTCATAGGAATGAATGCGATAACATGTTCTAATATTAGAGGCTCTATTCATGCAAAAACAACTAATTAATTAAAGAAAATATTAAAATAAATGCACTCCTACATTTAGCATAAGTGTAATAAAGCATAAAGTGACCCAATTAATTAATGATTAATTAAAAAATTAGGTGATGAATTTATTACTATAACACCCTCCCTTAAGATGAACTAGGGAGAAGCTAAACTATCATAAAGAAATACATGAATGGATACAAGAATGGGTCCCACCCTAATGACTGATGAGGCACCCATGTACATAAATGAAACTCATAACTAGAGAAAGGGAGAAAACCACGTGGGAATAAAACTCCCCTCCAAAAGAGAGAAAAGAAAAGAATGTAATGCACTAATAGAATTTGACCATGGATCATGGATATTAATGCATGAGTTGATTTCTTCAAAAAAAGTGGACAAGGAGGTTGTAGATCTGGTGCTTTTAATACCATGTTAGAGTAGGTGTATGTACTCCCACAACTCCATGAATTATCTACAATGATAAACCTATCACACTATGATGAAATAAGCAAGATAAGATTTCCCAACAACTCAGATCTGATGAAAACACCAATTTACATTATGTGAACAACTATCGTGAATATGGTGTTGTAGAGAATTAATTTACCAATTACAATGAATCAATCCTTGTGAAAAAGGATGAAAGCTAACCCCAGATTAGAGTTAGATTAGAACATGACAAGTGTCATCATAGGAATGAATGAGACATGTTCTAATAATAGAGGTTCTAATCATGCAAAAAGAAACTAATTAATTAAAGAAAATAATGAAATAAATACACTCTTAAGTTTAGCTTAAGTGTAATAAAGCATGAAGTGACCCAATTAATTAATGATTAATTAATTAATTAGGTGATGACTTTATTACTCTAACACATAGCATGACACCTGATATTTAATGTTGGGTCCCAATTAAGTACTATTTTGGTCCCCACTCATTCCTATCCACCAGGAGAATGTTTAGGTGTTGACCTAATTTCAATTTGTCAGTATAACAAATAGTTTCTGATCTTGGAGAGGTTTTTTGAAGTTGAGATTGATATATAATTAAGAGAGGAGTTGTTGCGAGATGAAAGGAAGAATCAAGAGAAAAACAAGATAGATGCAAGATTAATATGAGTGATGTGTGTTATGCAAATTTGAGAAGAGTAGTGCAAACTTCAATGTGTTGGAATTTTTAATGCAATGAGCTAAAGGTGTTCGTAATCTTTCAAACAAGGCTGCAAAACTATTGGAGCATTTGTGGTGAATTCCCTCTTGGATTGAGAATTTTTTCTCTATGTAACATTTCTCTTCTATCTTCTTGTGTTCTTTCTATGGCAGTGAGCCCTAGCTATGAGCCTTTTTGGACAGTATGTCTTATTTTGACAGTGATCCCTTGTACTAATTTTTCTATTACTTATATTGTGAGCTAATCCTCATCATGGTTTTTTCCTTATGTTTTTTTCCATGTAAATATGGTGTTCTCTTGTGTATGGTGTTGTTATTTCAGTTTCTATTATCTTTATTTCATGTTTAATCACATTAACAAAATAAGGGCTTAATAAATGTGCATGAATTTCATTACTTTTGAGGGTTTTAAAGTTTTAATTTTCTACAACTAATTCACCCCCCTCTCAATTGTCTTGTTCATTCAACAATTTGTATCAGAGAAAGGTTCCTTACTGAAGATCTTAACCTCTTAAGGTAGATCTGGGATGGTGAAGAAAATTGTTTTCCCTAGATTGGATGGAATAGACTATACATTCTGGAAGACAAAGATGGAAGGATATTTTTCAGCGCATGGATTTGAAATTGAAAAATTAATAAAAAATCAATATACTCCACCTACAAATTGTCTAAGAACAAGTGATGACATCAAGGAACATGAGGTAAATTCTAAAGAAAAATTTATTTTGACAACCAATATTTCAAATTCTAAATTGGTTAAAGTTATGAATCTTAAGATTGTTGAAGAAGTTTGGAATAAGCTTTAAAGTATTTATGAAGGAGATGAAAAGGTCAAACAAGAGAAGCTCCAGAATCTAAAGGAATAATTTGAGATTGTGTGAATGTTTAAATATGAAAAAATTGTAACCTACATGTAGAGGGTTGATGAACTGGTAAGTTCTATGAGAGGTCATGATGCACATGTTAAAGAGCCTAGGGTGGTAAAGAAAGTTATCATAACTCTTCCTAATGCTTATAGTGAAAAGGTATCTACTATTGAGGAAGTTGTGATTTTATTTTTACTTATTCTAGAGATCAGTTGATTGGTACACTAACTTCTTTTGAGATGAGAAAGATTGGTTTAAAGAATGGTACAAAAATGGAAATTGATTTTAAGGCTAGAAAATAATAAAAGATTGAAGGTTCAAATGAAGATTATCTTGATGATATGGAAGCTAACTTTGTGAGAAGGATGAAAAAGGGCACTGATAAGTACAAAGGAAAATTACCTTTCAAATGTTTCAATTATGGAAATGTAGGTCATTATGCTTCTAGATGTCCAAACAGAGTTGTACAATAAGAGTAAGGGGAATAAAGGGAAGATGCTTAAAAGAGCTTACTATGTTAGAGAAAATGTTGGTATTTCTGATAATGATTTTCATTATGGAGGTTTTTATGATAATGAATTCTTGTTCTTGGCCTCAAAAGAAGAATCTATTTTTTCTAACTTTGAAAGTTGTGTGAAGGAAAGTGTTCTGGAGAAGAAGGATAAGATTGAAGGTACTTTGGTATCTACTTTTCATATTAAAGAAGATATGAATCACTGGGTTGTTTATAGTAGTTGCTCTAATCATGTGACTAGAGACAAATGTAATTTTTTAAAACTTTAAATGTATGATGGTCGATTAGTTAAACTTGGAGATGATTCATGAACTAAGATTTGTCAAATAGGTTCAATAAATTTTGATGGAAAGAATAATAGTGATGACATGTTTACTATGTTAAGGGTTTAAGGCATAATCTCTTGAATGTTGAAAAAAATTGTAACAAATGATATAATCTTGTGTTTAAGGATGAAAGTTGTGAGATTAGAAAAGGGACTGAAATAGTGATTACTGCTAGTAAGAGTATAGATGGAAACATCTATCAACTTAAGGGTGTTATGGTCATTCCTCTATGTCACATATTAGTTATAATTGGTTGTGGCATTGGAGAATGTGTCATATAAATTTTGATAATTTGTTGAGAATCAGTTTAGTTCTTGTAGTTAGATACCTACTAAGAATCACAAACCCTATCAATGCTATCTGTAAGGATTGTCTGTTTGGAAAGAAAGTAATGAGTAATTTCAAAGGAAAGGAACAATCTGCTGCCAGACTATTGGAATTAATTTATATAGATCTATGTGGTCCTACAAGGGTGAGAAGTCTACAAGGTGACATGTATTTCATTCTTTTGATTTATGATTTCTCTAAAATGGCATGGGTTACTTTTCTTAGAGAGAAATTTGATGCATTAGATAAATTCAAGGCATTTAAAGCTATGGTTGAGAATGAAATGGATCTAAAAATCAAATTTTTGAAGTTTGATAAAGGTGGTGAGTTCACCTCCAATGAGTCTAACATACTTTATGAAGTTCATGAAATAAAGAGGCACTTGTCTAACCCTAAAAATATTCAAAATAATGGAGTGTTCGAGAGGAAAAACTAGATGATTCAAGAAGCTCCTAGGACTATGATGAAAGAGGAAAATCTATCAAAAGTCTACTGGAGAGAAGCAATTCATACTACTATTTAAATACATAATAGAGTGCAATCCAAATCTAATAGCACAAAGACTCCCTATGAGTTATGGTATGGAAGGATTCCTACTGTGAAGTACTTGAGAGTGTTTGGAAGCAAATGTTATATTGAAAAAGATGAAGAAAACGTAGGAAATTTTGTTGAAAGGTTTGATGAAGGTATCTTCCTTGGATATTATACTAAAAGAAAAGCTTATAGATGTTACAAAAAAATGCTAGGAAAGATAGTTGAAAGTGCAAATGTTAAGGTTGATAAAAACTTTCAAAATTCAATTATAGTGGATTGATATGTGTCAAATGAACCTGATTATTGAGAAGTAGAAGAATAAAAAGCTGATGAAAAAGAAGTACAAAATGAAGAGGAAGAAGCTCTAGAGAAGACCCTTAAGACCCTTAAGTATGTGTAAAAGAATCATTCTAAGATCAGATCATTGGAGACAAGAGGAAAGTAGATTTTACAAGAAAAGATGCTAAAGTTGAGGTAAATCCATGCTTACTTTTTAAATTTGAACCTAAAATAGTGAGTGACACATGTAAGGATGAACATTGGATGAAGGAAATGGAAGAGCTTATGTATATTAAGAAAAATTATACTTGGGAATTGGTCCCTAGACTAGCAAACAAGAACATAATTGGAACTAAGTAGGTATTCAAAAACAAGTATGATGAGAATGGAGAAGTGGTGAGAAACAAGAAAAGACTTGTGTGTAAGGGTTACTCAAAAGTGGAAGGAATAGACTTTGAGGAGACATTTTCTCTTGTGGCTAGGATGGAAGTTATTAGAATGTTTTTCGCATTTACAACATGCAAGGACTTTAAAGTTTATCAGATGGATGTGAAGTCTACGTTTTTGAATGGTGAATTGGAAGAAGAGTTTTACATGGAAGAACTAGAAAGATTTTAGTTATCAAATCAACTAGATATGGTATATAGATTGAAGAAGGTACTATATGGATTGAAGGAAGCTCCTAGAGCTTGGTATGCAATATTTGCAAGATATTTGATACAAGAAGGATTTAGTAAAGGAACCAAAAATAGTAATATTTACTTCAAAATTGAGGAATACAAGATCTTGATAGTGGTTGTGTATGTGGATGTCATTATCTTTTGAGGAAATGAAACTCCGTGTAAAAAATTTGCTAAAGGGATGCATAAATAATTTGAGATGTCAATGTTTGGGGAGATGAATTTCTTCCTTGGGCTGCAAATGAATCAAATAGATAAAGGGGTTTTCATTAAATAGTGAAAGTATGTCAAAAAGGTGTTGAATAAATTTGGAATGGAAGATTCTAAACTGGTATACACACCTATGGTGATTGGTTGTAAATTGATAAAATTTGTTGATTCACCTTATGTTGATCAGAGAAAATATAGATCTATGATTGGTGGACTATTATATCTAACTAATACTAGATTGAATATCATGCATGCAATTTTTGTTGTGGATAGATTTCAAGAAGATCCCAATGAAAAACATGTTGTAGGTGTGAAGAGGATTTTCAAATATTTAGGAGGAACTCCAAATTATGGCTTGTGGTATCCTAAGGATATTGATTTCACATTAAGTTCTTGTACAGATGTAGATTGGGCTATCTAGATTGATGATAGGAAAAGTAAAAGTGGTTTTGTATTCCTTCTTGGATGTATATTTTTGTCATGGTTGAGTAAGAAGCAAGATTTAGTTTCCTTATCCATCATAGAGGTTGAGTATATTGTTGTAGCTTCATGTTGTACACAAGTTTTGTTGATGAGATAGACATTGAAGGATATCAAAGTTGTATATGATGAGCCTATATCTATCTTTTATGATAATACAAGTGCAATTAACATTTCAAAGAATCCAATGATGTACTAAAGGAAAAACCATATAGATCTGTTAGGTATCACTTTTTAAGAGAAAAGGTTATGGATAATAAGGTAAAGCTTGAATATGTACGTATGATGGATCAAATCATAGATATATTTACTAGGCTCTTCCTAAGGATACTTTTGATTATCTTCAGGATAATTTTAGGGTTATTTCCCATTCTTGTTTGAACTAGATGCATATGGAGATGCATCAGTCTAGTGGATCCATAGATCTATCTCTTTCTTAGATTGATGTTAATGGCTACCTCTCAGGGGGAGTAGGTGTTGGTGTGAAAAAGTCTTGTACCTAGTTTATTCCTTTACTAGGGACTTAGGTGACTTAATTCACATGTTAAGTTTACTTAGGATATTAGTTGCATCTTCTAGAAGTCTTAATTGTCTTATCTATAATTTACACTTTCCTAGGTAGTTATGAGTTAGTTACCTCATGTGATAGGATTAAGACACTTGTCATGATATTGTCTTATCCTATCTCACATATTTTCCTTTATAAGAAAGGTATCTCTAGCAAATTTTGCATTGTATTGTATTACATAAATCATATTGTATCATATTGCAATCCTTGTTTGGTGGAATAGCATTTTCTATTGTTGCTTCTCTCTATTTCTTGTGGAGGTTATTTGGTGTTGTAGATTAAAGATATTGGGTAGATCACTTCAACATGGTATCAGAGACTTGAATCTGGCAAGCCCCTTCCATTTTTTCATTAGAGAGTTTCCATCAATTTCTATTCTGATTTGAGTTTCTTCTATCCTATATTGCATGTATATATTTTTGTGAGATTTGGTGATTACAACACTTTTGGCTATAGTGGCAGTATTCTAGGCTATCCCATTGCATCCAATAGGCTTGAGAAAGTTATATTTGGCTTTTGTTTAACTCAATTTGGTCACCATTTTCATTTTTGGCAAAGAAGGGTTTGGAGTTCAAATCTAGTGAACAACTTTTTACATGAGCTATTTTGGCAAAGAAAAAGCATTCCATTGTGTCCAAGTTCCCATTTCCAAGTTTTTTGGCATATAATTTTCCTATATTTGACAAAAAATATTTCTAGGGAAAAAAAATTTAGCAGAGAAGGTCGTACAACCCCCTTGTGTAGGTACAATTTCAATAATTAAAAAACTAATATTTTTATAATATTCTGAAATTTTTTGTATCCATTTGATGGTTTTGATTCTTCATCAGGTTCTTATTTTTTTGCCCATGCTGATTCAATGAGAAAAAATTGGCATGAAATATTTGGGCACTTGAACTATAGATATCTTCAGTAGATGCAAGCACATAACTTAGTAGTTGGTCTTTCCAAGATCTCTTGCACAGATGGTGTTTTTCAAGGTTGTGTTCTTTGAAAGAAACATCAAGAGCCTTTTCCTAAGGGTCAAAATACATGTGCAACCACACCCCTTAAGCTGGTCCATAGTGATCTCATGTCATTCCCAACACCTTCTTTTTTCAAGGGCTAAGTGTGTGCTAGCATTCATTGATGATTTTTCCCAGTGGACATGGGTCTATTTTCTGAAGCTCAAGAATGAACTTCAAGACCTTCAAAAAATTTATGGAGAAGCATTCAAGTTTTTCTCTTCAATAGATACACATAGACAATGGGGGAGTATGTCAATCAGGCATTTCAAGAATTTTGCAATGAGCATGATATTCTTCATGAGGACACCATTCCATACACTCAAAAAAATGGTGTAGTAGAGAAAAAGAACAAGACTCTCAGGGAAATGGACAATTATATGATTCAATCTAGGTCCATGGCTCGAACATTTTGGGTCGAAGTTGTTAATTGTGCCAACAATATTCAGAACCATATGCTCCACAAGGAAATGTAGAATATGACCCCTGAGGAGGTTTGGTCTCATTGCAAGCCTCATGTATCCTTCTTTAGAGTATTCAGTAGTGTAGCTTGGGAATTCATTCTAGATGGTCAGCGTAAATCCATGGAGAAGAAGAGTCAACGATACATCTTTGTTGGCTATTGTGAGGATGTGAAGGAATACAAATTGTTTGATCCTGACATACAAGAGGTTCATTTCCGATGTGGTGCTCAGTTTGTTGAGACCTTCACCCACTTAGATCCTCATTTGAATTTTTCTTCATCACAACCTACTCAATCTTCATCAGTTGATGATGTATTGCAACTTGAGGAATATTTTGATGATGGTCTTGACCCACCTCCTCCTTAGTTAGCCACTAGGCCACGATGGCCTCGAGTTACTCTTAAGGAGACTGGTCCTCTTGTTGATGATCCTATAGACACTCATCACACTCATTATTATACTTTAGGAATTAGTCTTTTGAGTCATGTTGTTTTAGATGATCCTCAGAAGTTTTCAGATGCTTTAGGTGGGTATGTGTAGGATCATGATGGGTCAAAAAGTGGCGATATGATGGGTATGTGTAGACTATGTGGTTGATGATTTTTTTCACCCAAAATTGATGAAACAAAAAGGGTTTTTAAATGAGATTCTTAGCTTTCCACCAATATAAATTATGCTTTACTTTGAATTTAATAAATAATTATTATTCATTTTCCATTTGAATTATGACTAAAGTCTTGATTGATAGGCTAATTGAAAAAAATCTATAGATTTCAAGTATCACATCAATTCAAAACATGCATCACATTCTATGGTTTGCATACTATAGGATTGAAAAAAATAAAATTGAATTTCATGAAGTTCTGACCAAGTTAAGGTGGTCAGACATACAAGTTTTTTATATTTTTTAAACATTGTAATAAAAAAATCATAATTAATTATTTACTAGGAAAAATTAAAAAAAATATGATGACATACAAATTGTGATCCTGACTTAATTAAAATCGATGTGAATATTATCATTAGATTATCGTTGATGATGTATTGCAACTTGAGGAATATTTTGATGATCAGATAGACATGGCCTACTTCTTCCTCTATGATTTTCATCTCATTATTAACTTTAGGAATTAGTAGTCATACCTCAGCAGATGCTGAAATCATGATGGGTCAAAAAGTTATGATCTACACCCAAAATTGATGATTTCTTAGCTTTCCACCAATATAAATTATGCTTTACTTTGAGAATTATGACTAAAGTCTTGATTGATAGGCTAATTGACTATAGATTTCAAGCGGTATCACATTTTTTCAATTCAAAACATTCACATTCTATGGTTTGCATACTATAGGATTGAAAAAAATAAAATTGAATTTCATGAAGTTCTGACCAAGTTAAGGTGGTCAGACATACAAGTTTTTTATATTTTTTAAACATTGTAATAATCATAGGATTAACATGACATATTCCTCTACTTATATCTTCTTATGTGGTTAGGGTGGTCAATATACTTCTTTTATTTTTCCTAAAATTTAAGTACTACTGCATTGAAATTTCAAATTTTCACCAAATAGATTTTTATTTTTTAAATAAACCTAGTATTTTAGAAACTACATTTTTTCTACATATTCTATTCTTACATATTTTTAGATAATATAGATAACTTATTCAAATTTTTATGTCCGTTTTCCGAACTCTAATTTTTTTGAATTTCTCACCACTTAAGAGCCTATTTTTTCCATGATGTTCCTGGACATACCCAGGTATTCCAGAGTGGGATAGTTCTATGGCTAATGAGTATTCTTCTTTGATGAAGAATCATACTTGGGATTGTGTGCCTCTTCCTAAGGGAAGAAAGTTGGTTTGGTGCAAGTGGGTGTATCGTACCAAGTATGCAGAAGCTGGTTCCATTGACAAGTACAAGGCTCATCTTGTTGCAAATGGGTTTTCTCAGGTTGAAGGAATTGACTATTCTGAGACCTTTGCTAATGTTGCCAAGATGGACTCTATTCAACTTGTCCTTTGTATAGTTGCATTATAGGGATGGTCAGTGTATGAGATGGATGTGAAGAGTGCTTTCTTGCTTGGGGATCTTCATGAGGAGATCTATATGGAGTAGCCATCAAGTTTTGTGTAGGATCCTTCACTTGTTTGTAGGCTTTGATGTTCATTATATGGTCTCAAACATGACCCTCAGGCTTGGTATGAGAAGATGGATAGTTTCTTGCTTGCTTCCAATTACACTCGTTGCAATTTCGATCCCACAATTTATACTCAGGGACATGTAGAGGATCTACTCATACTTGTTCTCTATGTGGATGATTTGACTCTCATAGGAAGTTCTACTTCAAGGTATGTACAAGATCATGATGGGCCAAAAAGTGGTGGTATGATGGGTATGTGTAGGGTATGTGGCTGACGACTTTTTTTACCCAAAATTGATGAAATGAAAAGGGTTTTTAAAGGAGATTTTAAGCTTTCCATGAATATAAATTATGCTTTAATTTGAATTTAATAAATTATTATTATTCATTTTCTATTTGAATTATGACTAGAGTCCTCATTGATAAGCTAATTGAAAAACATGTATAGCTTTCAAATGGTATCACATTTTTTGAATCTGAAACATGTGTCACATTCTATGTTTCATATAATATAGGATTAAAAAAAAATGAATTTCATGAATTTTTACCAAGTTAAGGTGGTCAAACATACGATTTTTTATATTTTTTAAAGTTGTAATAAAAAATTCATAATTAATTAAATTTACTTGAAAAAAAATTACAAGAAAATATGTATCAAATCGGGACATGAGTCTTCTACTTATATCTAAAATATTTTTAAAAAAATGTTTTCATTTTATTGTGGTTAGGGTGGTCAAATAGACACCTACTTATTTTTTCCCTAAAATTTGAGTTCTACTGCATTAAAATTTCAAATTTTCACTAGAAATAGATTTTTTTTTAAAATAAACCTAGTAGTTTAGAAACTACATTCAATTTGCAACAAATTCTATTCTTACATAATTTTGAAATAATATAGATAACTTATTCAAATTTTTAAGTAAAGTTGCCTAACTCTGATTTTTCAAAAAAAATCACCACTTAAGGGCCTATTTTTTCCATGATGATCCTGCACATACCCTTCCATGATTCAAAGTACACAGTGAGCATTGATGGAGAAATTCGATATAAAGTACCTTGGTCTATTGCATTACTTCCTCAATCTTCAGGTTCATCAGACTTTTGAGGGGATCTTCATTTTCCAGCAAAAGAATGGTCTTGATTTGCTTTAGAGGTTCGATATGGTTGATTGCAAGCCTGCCTCTACTCCATTCCAATTAGGTGTTGTACTATCTACCAATTGCACTAATCCTACAGTTGATCTTACCTTGTATCAGTAGTTGGTTGGAAATATTTTGTACTTGACACATAGTCATCTTGGTATTTCCTTTACGGTTGGACTTGTCTCTTGTTTCTCATAGTAGTGTCATGAGAGTCATTGGAAGGCTGCCAAAAGTATCTTGAGATACATTCAAAGCACTACTCATTTCAGCATTCACTACACTTCAGGTGCATCTTAGATAGTTGGCTTCAATGACTCAAATTGAGCTGGTGATGCCAATGATCAAAAGTCTACTTTTGGATTTGTATTTTTCCTTGGTTTTGGTCCAATTGCATGCTCATGCAAGAAGTAGACTGCTATTGCATTATCATAGATAGAGGCTGAGTATCAAGGTGCACTATTGGCTATTCAAAATGTTTTTTGGATTTTTCAGTTGATGATTGAGTTTGGATTCCCTTCCTCTCAACCCACTACTCTTTGGTGTGACAACTAGAGTTCCATACATATCTCTTGCACTAGTGGAGTACTAGCATACAAAGCATATTGAGATCCACATGCACTTCACTAGGAAACTCATCCAGGATGGTATTCATAGCTTGGAGTATTTTCCTATAGATAAAAAAGGTTGCAGACATATTCACTAAACCTTTGGAATCACTTCGTTATCTTCAGTTGTGATCGATGCTTGTGGTGAAGGAAGTTGTCCTTTGGGGATCTTGAGGAGTCCTTCTTCCTTCATTTTTTAGTTTCTTTTCAGCTTTTTCTCTCTTTTGGAGAGGAGTTTTTTCCCACAAGGTTTTTTTCCTTTTCTCTATTTATGAGAGGTTTTTGTTTTGTACATGTGTACCTCATCAAGCCTTGTTGTCGGGACATGTCTTTTGTATTCTGTATTATTTTTTTCCTCCCTAAGTTGCACTTAAGGGTGGGTGTTGGTGTGAATAAGTATTGTACCTAGTTTATTCCTTTACTAGGGACTTAGGGGACTTAATTCACATGTTAAGTTTACTTAGGATATTAGTTGTATCTTCTATAAGTCTTATTTTTCTTATCTAAAATTTACACTTTCCTAGGTAGTTATAAGTTAGTTGTCTCATGTGATACGATTAAGACACTTTTCATAATCTTTTCTTATTCTATCTCTCATCCTTTCCTTTATAAGCAAGGCATCTCTAGCATATTTTGCATTATATTGTATTGCATAGATCATATTGTATCATATTGCAATCCTTGTTTAGGGGAATGCCATCTTCCATTATTGCTTCTCTCTATTTCTTGTGGAGGTTATTTTGTGTTGCAGATTGAAGATATTGGAATGATCACTTCAATAGTAGGTAGTTTCATATGTTATCATTGTTATAGAGTTGTTGAATTGATTGGGTGTACTCCTAAGGGGGAGTATTTAGAGTAGGTATTTTTGGTCTTTTATCAAAGGGGGAGAATAATGCAAAAAAAAAAAAGCCTTTTCCATTGATCTCAAAGGAGGAGAGAGAATAATTTCAAAAAGTGCAAGGTATTGAGGGAGAAATTTATGTGTGTTTTCTAATCATTATTGTGAAAAGGAGAGAGAATCTTGTAAGGCAGAGAGTTACTAGGAATGTTGTGTAGGATATTGTAGTGTCAAAAAATGTCATCCATGAAATTTTCACACTTGTTTGGGCCTTCCTTGTTAAATTGGACTTAATTTTAAATTGATTTAGTGTTGTAATGGGGTATGTGCAGGATCATCATGGAAATAAAAGGCCCTTAAGTGGTGAAAAATTCAAAAAAACTGAGTTAGGCAACTTGACGTAAAAACTTGAATAAGTTTTCTATGTTATTTCAAAATATGTAAGAATAGAATCTGTAGAAAAAGGAATGTAGTTTCTAAACTACTAGGTTTATTTTTTTTTAAATATATTTGGTGAAAAATTGAGATTTCAATGTAGTAGTACTTAAAGTTTAGGGAAAAAATAAGTAGGTGTCTGTCTGACCACCCTATCCACAATAAAATGATAATATTTTTTTATAAGATTTTAGATATAAGTAGAGGACTCATGTGTCAATGTGATGCATATTTTTTTGTATTATTTTTCCAAGTAAATAATCAATTATGAATTTTTTATTACAACTTTTAAAAAATATAAAAAATTGTATGTCTGACCACCTTAACCTTGTCAAATCTTCATGAAATTCATTTTTTGTTAATCCTATAGTATGTGAAGCATAGAATGTGATGCATATTTTGAATTCAAAAAATGCGATACCATTTGAAAGCTGCAGATGTTTTTGAATCAGCCTATCAATGGGGACTTTAGTTGTAATTCAAATACAAAATGCATAATAATTATTTATTAAATTCAAAGTAAAGCATAATTTATATTGGTGGAAAGCTAAGAATCTCATTTAAAAACACTTTTCATTTCATCAATTTTGGGTAAAAAAAAGTCATTAGCCACATACCCTACACATACCCATCATATCGCCACTTTTTGGGCCATCATGATTCTACACATACCCAATGTGTTTAACACATTCACATTAGGTCTTGGGCCCTTGTTTACTAAATTTAATTAATTCTATCTTATTTTGGGTGTTGCAAATTTTTGTACCACATTTTCACACTAATCGAGGGTTTTAATTATTCATTGGGCTTCTTTATGCTTTAATTAGCCTTATTTTGCACCCAAAAGCCTTAATTAATGCATCTTTCCAAGGATAATCCCAACATAAATTAACATCCAATCATAATTCATGTCATTTTAGGTTGTGTGTCTAGGATTTAGTGCTTTGGGATTCATACGCCACCTTGGGCGTATGAGTCCCACCTAAGTTTCGAGGACTTGATTTTGATTTCACATGAATCTAAGAATTCTTGAAAAATGTGTCCCGTAGCTAAGCCTAATGGGACTCATACACCACTTCTAGCTTATAAGTCTCATGTGGTACAAATTTAAATTTAATTTAAATTCTTGGTGGGATTATATTCTCCTAGATCCAATGTCATCTTGTAGTGTTGCAATTTTGAGAAATTTGGCATAAATAAGTATAAATACATGGTTATTTCGTTCATTTTGTCTAAGCTTTCAAGTGTTCATGCATAATATAAAATTTATGATCAAGAGATAATTCAAGAACCTTCAAGATTTGACTATCAAGCATTTAGGAGTATTATTCAAGTATCAAGCATCATGCCAAAGTCATCATGCATCATGTTTGTATTTTAGCTAACAATTGTGATGAAGGATTTCATGATATAATCAAGCATTTAATTCAAGATATACATCCATTGGAGCCATTTCATACATGTTTAGAACACTTCATTACTAGGGTTTGGTGAGTTGTAACATTGCTTGTTGTTCATTCATTATTCCTTCATTTCATTTCATTACAAGTTTTGATTACCAAAATGAGGTTTGACCAAGGAAAACCCCTTTCTACTAACAAAACAACATTTTTACCTCTCTTTTGTGTGTGATTTTTAGATCTAGGTTGACGACATACTAAAGATAAAGTTTGGAAAATGTTGTCAAAGTTTTCAAAGCTATCAAAGTTGTCACCATGTTTAGGAGATCATTGGAAAACTTCTACAGTGTAGAATTCAACACTTTAGACTAGGAAATCAAGTTGAGAAGATTAAGAAGAGGTTGAAGAGCATATTCAAGTCATGATTTCCTAGAGAAGCCCAACTAGAATGATACATGTGCTTTTGGAATATGAGTCCTAATACAGTGAAGTTCATAGATGTCAACAGTTTTAGACATATCTCTGCCAGATTTATGTTCTTGCCCAAAAGACCTAATCTAGGACTAAATTTCTCAAATTAGTGTATGAGTCCTAGTGATGAGCCTAGTTTTTGGTCTAATTTTCAGTAAAACCTATAGTCTATTTGCTAATATATGTCATGGAATTTGATACTTAAGTGTTGGTATTAGCATAATGTTTCCCTCAAACCATTGACATTTGACAATATCCTATCTCTGCAAGTCTTAATGACATTTGGCATAATATGTGGGTTATCTATATTGATTTTGCATGTGATTAATGGATGTTTCTTAGAGTAGTTCTAGATGTTCAATTATTATCCATACTAACTTTGTCATGAAAATTTAATGAGCTAATTTGATGAAGACACTGCTAGCTAGGCATGCACCATAACGTCCACTTGAGGAATTGCTCCAAGTTAAAGGTAGCCAGCAATAAAGATTCTTCATGCAACTACGCATAGCCACCTTGTAGTGGACCTTAATGATGGAGCATGGGAGTTACTGCTATACTAAATATGTGCTTGATTTGCAAGCCTACCCAGATTCCTTGCATGCATAGCTTCCATCTCTCCACTTTCCTATGTTTTCCCTAAATGGTGTCCTCCTTGTCATGGAGTTGAATTCCCTATTTAGCTGTAGTATAAATAATTATTTGAAGCTCCTTCCTCAGGAGGTGCACAATTTTCCATTGTACTTGCATTCTCCAGTTTCAGTAATACAGATACATTACTATTTGTATGCATGATTTATAGTGAATGAGATAAAATTCTGAGTTCAAGCATCTGAGTTCTTGTTATTTTAGAGGATACTTATCCGAGGGGGCCCACTTGGTAAGTAATTTGTCTTCTTAGTTTAGCATTAGCTTAGTATTACTTGTTGTTTAGTGCTTAGTTAGACATCTGACATCAACTATTCCTACAGCCACTAGAATTTCATTCTGTGATTGTTCCTGTAGCCAAAGCAGATAGAGTAGTTTCTTATTTGTTGTTTAGATTTCCATTCTTGTTCTACATTTTAGTTTAGCATAGTTGTCAATTGATGTTCAACATTTGCTTCATTTCTTTCCAGCAATTTACTTTCAGTATTGTGTTTCTTAGTCATAGAATGCAATGGTTACTTGAGCCCCTAGTGCACATACTATGTTTACCCATTTCAAGTTCACATCCCTAGGTTCACAAGTTAAATGCACCTTCATGATGATCAAATAGCTATTCAGGTTAAATGTCTAATCTCTGAATCACAGTTGTAAAGGCTTAGTTATTAAATCATTGTAGGAGGCCAAATTTTTTAGCTCTGTTGCCGGGGATGGTGTCAAGCTAGGAAGTCTTTTGGAGTCATTGGTAGTTTTTATGGCTGTAGTGTTTTGGAAATTGTTCTTAGCACATCCTCATTTAGGAAGTAATGACCCCCCTTATTCTTTACCAGTTCTTTGTGTGAGCTAACTGATAGTGGGTGATATCGTATGCATAGAGGAAGGAGAAGGGATGCTTATGGGAGATTTTTTCCTAACAATCCATGTCCATTCCAACTAGTTGAGTACCAACACTTATCAGAATAATAAGAAGAAGAAGATCCACACCCCTTTGTTGATGCATATCCTAATCTATCTAGCTCTGAAGTCTCCTTTGAGGATTAAAACCAGCTTGAGAATCCCTTTGTTTTGGAACTACAACAAGTAGGCATGGGTGATGCAAATAGGAACAAACAAAACCAACCATATTTTTGATTCCCTAGTTCCAATCAAAATGAAGTTGAAAACATCAAGAACATTCCTACCTCAGCACTCCCCAAGTTTTTATGGACTTGTGACAAAAGATCCTGATACATTCTTATTTGAGTTTAACATAATCTACAAGATTTATGATTATACCACTAATTCCCATAGGCTTAAGCTATTCCCCACCACTTTGAAAGAGGTTGCATTAAGATGGTTCATGAGCCTAGGTAGAGATATTGTGGAAACTTGGGAAGACATTAAGAAAAAATTCCTTGAGAAATACAAGGAATGTTTCAGGGGTAGTGACATGAGAGGAGGTGACATTTTTAGGATGCAACAAAAGGAAGATGAGAGCTTGGAAGACTACATGGCAAGGTTTCTATTTTTCTTGCAAAAATCTCCACACCATGCACTTAATGAGGACTCACAAAAGTTTCTTTTCTTGAGAGGAATTAATGACAACTACAATGATGCCTTGGATCTCATGGTAGGAGGTGATATCTCTCAAGTCCCTTGGGAGGATATCAAGAAAATATGCAAGAATTACTCTAGGGTAGCTTCAAAGAAAGGGAGAGCTTATCAATATTCCATGGGTAAGTCAACTACCGGTGGAGTTTAAAGAATGGAGATCACTCATTTGCTGGTTGACTTCAAATAGGGAATTATCAACAATCTAGCTACTCAGCTGGATACAATTCAGGCGAAGAAGAAGAAAGAGGAGGTAGAGACAATGTTGGCAAAGTATTTCCCTCATTGTAGACAAAAGAAGAAGGACTGCAGATACAAGATGGTAGCTAATCTTGAAAGCAAGTAGATCCCATGTGAGTCCAAGCCAATTTAGATTGAAGAAGACCAAGTCTACTATGTTGCACAAAGGAAGCCTTGGGATCCCAGACAAGGTATGCCACTGGATCCACTATCCTATGTTGGGCCATATTTTAACTCTTATTCATCTGGTAACCAATGGTAGCCCCCATATCCACCCAGTTATGGAGGATATCCACCACAACCTTGGATTCACACTCCAAATGCTTGGCCCAGTCATCAGAATTCTCCACCCCAGTGGTAGCAACCTCGGGGAAATTGGTAGCAAACAAATCAATGGAGAGGAGGACAACAATGGCCTACCTAGACAACTGACTACATGTATCCACCTTCTCAACCCCAAAAACCTACTATAATGCCTCCACCTACTAATCCAAGCTCAAATGCACCTAAACCCACTCAACTACTAGCTCAGCCCACACCCAATCCAAATAAAAAACCACAGTAGCAACTTGGATACTCTGCTAATTCAAATCAATTCCCTGCATATGATGTGAATGTAAGTGACATCCACTTGCATTCAAGAACTACTCTATCAGCCCCTTCCAATCCCAATATCACTAAACTTCTTATGGAGGAGGAAGAGGAGCCTCTAAATGATCCCATTCAACCAAATGCACCTAAAAATCCTAAACCAATTCAAGTCAAGCAGATTGAACAAGAACCACCATTCCCGCAAAGGTTGGAAATTGCCAAGAAAATACCACTTTTGACATATTGGATCAACTAAAGCATATATGTGTTTAGATACCCCTATTTCAGGCCATAAAGGATGTTCCAATCTACAAAAAATATATCAAGGAAGCTTGTCTCAAGAAGCCAAGAAGAAAGAAGAAAGAGCCAACTATAGTCCATCTTATGGGTTAGTTAGCTGACATCATATTGGGAAAAGTGACTATTCCCAAGTATAATGACCTAGGAAATCCTGTGGTAACAATTGTCATAAACAAGATTTAGGTAAATAATGCTTTGATTGATTTAGGGAAAACAATAAATGTAATGACCAAAGACATCCTACAACAACTAAATATTGCAAGCATGAGATCTACTCCTACTATCTTATAGCTTGTTGATAGCTCTATTGTTAAGCCTGATGGTATAGTGGAGGATCTTGTAGTAGTTCTAGACTCCTGGGAGTACCCAGTAGATTTTATGATTCTTTCTCCCAAGGCTACACTAGGCGGGTATCACATTATTCTTGGAAGGCCTTGGTTGGCAACTGCAGATGCATACATTGGATTTCGATCAAGTGACATGACCATTTCAAATGGCAGGAGTACTAAAATGTTTGTTCTTTATCTGCCTACTAAGCCATCTCATAATGAAGATGATTTTGTATGGCCACAATTTGGTAAAGAGGCCGAGGAAGTTCATTCTGTGGTGCAACTTATGATGCTAGGAAGAATCTCTTTCATGCAACTCCAAGATGAGGATGATGTATTGGCTAACATCATTTAGAATCATTGTGAAGTAGAGGAAGCATCATCCTCTCATCCTACTACTTCGATCAAGACAATTCTACATGCTCTTCCTATAGCCATTGTTCCTGCAGCTACTCTTCCTGCAAATATTCTTCCTACAGACGTTCTTCCTATAGCCACTGTCTCTGTAGATAAATTTCTTGGAGCAACAGGTATGTCCCATACATTGCTTCCATATGAACTAAAGGTACCATGTGTGAATGAAGCAACCATGAAATAATTAACTACAGGAGTATAAGTGTCAGAAGGAAGATATTTGAATGTTAATAGCAAATTTAATGAAGAGCAACAACTATTATTAGAAAATCTATTGAGGACCCATCAGCATGTATTCACATGGGATTATCATGATATTAAGGGATTGGATCCTAAACTTTGTACCCAAAAAATTTATATCAAAGATTATTTCACTCCAGTAAGACTACCACAAAGAAGTATTAACCATGCACTAAGAGAAATTGTGAAAGGAGAACTATAGAAATTACTAGATGCAAGATTTATTTACCCCATTTCAGATAGTCAATGGGTATCTCCATTAGTACTTGTGCCTAAGAAAGGAGGGAAATGGCAATTTTTGTTGATTATAGGGAACTCAATGCCACCACCAAGAAAGATCACTTTCCTTTACCCTTCATTGATCAAGTTCTGGATACACTTGTAGGAAAGAAATACTTCTCTTTTCTAGATGGATTCAATGGCTACAACTAGATCCAAATTGCACTAGAAGACTAGGAGAAGACCACTTTTACTTGTCCCTGGGGAACCTATGCTTATTTGGTGCTCCCATTTGGCTTGTGAAATTCACATGCAACTTTCCAAAGGGAAATCATTAGGATATTCTTAGACATTTCTCATGATTGCATGGAGATTTGCATGGATGACTTCACCACTTATGGTGTTGATTTTAATCAAGCATTGGAGAATCTCAAGAGAGTCCTACAAAAATTTAAAGACCAAAACTTGTCCTTAAATAGTGAAAAGTGCTTCATGATGATGCAAGAGGGTGTAGTTCTTGGCCACTACATCTCCCACAAAGGAATCCAAGTTGATCCTACAAATATTGTGGTAATAACAAATCTACCTACACCTACAAAAAAGAAGGATGTTAGAAGTTTATTGGGTCATGCAAGATATTATAGATGATTTATCAAAGATTTTAGCAAGGTAGTAGCACTATTGTATACCCTTCTCACTAAGGATGTTGAATTTTAGTGGACTGAAGCTTGTGACAAAGCCTTTCCTAAATTAAAGATAGCTTTAACTCACACTCATGTACTCAAGGGACCCAATTGGGAACTCCATTTCCACATCCACACTAATACATCAGATTATTCCATAGGAGCGGTCTTAGGACATAAAGAGGGAGCTGTTGAACATGTTATTCACTTTATCAACAAAAATTTGCAAGGAGTTGAATTCAATTATACATTGACAGAGAAAGAAATCTTGGCAATAATCTATGCATTGAACAAATTCATACATTACATAACGGGCTACAAAATATTTGTGTACACTGATCATGCAGCCATTAGGTACCTTATGAATAAACCTCTAATCATAGATAAATTGGAAATATGGTTATTGTTGATTCAGGAGTTTGATATAACCATTGTGGATAAGCCAGTGAAAGCTAATGTTGTTACAAATTTTCTTTCAAGGCTAACTATATCAGAAGACAATTAGTCCATAGATGACTCTTTCCTTGATGAGCATCTATTCTCTCTCAGTGTACAAACACCCTGGTATGCTGGTATAACCAATTACTTGGTCACAGGTAGAATTTCTTCTCACTTCTCTCTAAAAGAGAAAAGGGCACTTATTGAAAAATATTTTCCTTTTTCTTTGATTGCTTGATGTTTATTTTATACTGGACCAGACCATGTCATGAGAATATGAGACATATGACATTCTACATGCATGTCACAATGAACCATGTGGAGGACACTTTGCATCCAAGAGGATAAAAATGAAGGTTTTGAACACAAGGTATTACTGCCAATACTCCATAAGGATGCATGAAGGTATACCAAAAAATGTGATAGGTGTCAAAGAATGGGTAGACCAACTAGATCTGATGAGATGCCACTATGCCCTTGGGTAGTAATTGATCCCTTTAACAAGTGGGTATTATATTTCATAGGAACAATTGACCCTCCATCAAATGGTAAGTCTTATATATTAGTATGAACTAATTATGTAACAAAATGGGTAGATGTTAAGGCCACGAAGCATGCAAGAGATAACAAGGTTGTAGAGTTTCTTTATGAAGAGATTTTCATAAGATATGGAGTCCCTAGAGAGATAGTAACTAATCAAGGAGACCAATTCACACCAACTCTTGTTGTAGCACTAGTTAATGAGTACAACATAAGGCACATGAAGTCTACCCCTTATCACCCCTAGGCTAATGGCCAAGTTGAAGTGACAAATAGAGAGATTGAAGCCATTATAACCAAAATAGTAGCCATCCATAGGAAGGATTGGGCAAATAGATTACCAAAAGTTGTTTGGGCTTATAGGAAAACATGGAAAACAACTACAAGCTTCACCCCATTTGAATTGTTATATGGAAAGACAACTATTATGCCCATTGAATTTGAATATAGGACTTTGCGAATTGTAGTGGATTTGGGGATGGATATTTCTGAAGCATAGAAAGAAAGAATCATGCAGCTAAATGCTTTGGATGAAATCAGAAGAAAATTCCTATAGCATATAGAAGTAGTGCAAAATTAGAGGATCAAGTGGCATGGAAAATTTATCAAGGACAAGAAATTCAAACCAAGAGATTGGACCTTGCTCTATGATTCTAGATACTAGAACAATGCAAGAAAATTATAGACAAGGTGGCTAGGACCATATGAAGTTACTTAGGTCTTTCCCAATGGAGCTATCCAACTCACCACCATTGACCCTATCAAGTTCAAATTACTTGTCAACATTCATTGCCTCATATTATACCACAAACCAGCCTCTAAAGAAGAGTTCCTGAAACAATTCACTCAATATTCAACACCTGAGCTTCCTGCAGCTGAAGGAAGTGGACCTAGTGTCCCTCCTTCTACCTAACTGAGGTACGCACTTTCATAATAAATTATTTCACTTAATGGAAGTCCATTTCTTTGTCATCCACCTATCCACCCACCCATCACCACCTTTCTCTCTCTTCCATCACCTCATTACACGTCACTTCATTCCACTTTATCTTCATTTATTGCTCAATTCATTCTCGAACAAGGTGAGCATTACTTTATCTGCAATCTTTGCAACAAATTTTCCACACATTCAGGTATGTGTGCATTAATTGCTATCTTTAATCATATTTTAGGAGTGTTCATTTAATCATTGTACGTTAGTATAGATGTTCACATAGATGCCATCATTACCTATCAATAACCACTCCCATCTCACATGTGTGGACACATGTCCAAATTTAGGTTGGGGGGAGGGAAATGAAAAAGATGCAAATATTTTATGAATTTATTACCCATGTGTCAATTCATACTAGGCTATGTTAGAAATTTGAAATGAGCTGATTTGAAATCCGAGTGAAAGGACAACTTGCATGTGTGAAGTGATAGTTACTATTACTGCCATTTCTTCCTATCATGATTCTTTATTATCACCCCTTTTTATTTCCATTATTGACCCTATCAAAATCTTGAGTTGAAGAGCCATAGTTGCAAAACAAATGAAAAGAAAGTTAGTTGGTAGTTGCACTAGAAATTTAGCAGGCTGGTACTGGAAAGAAGGGGAATTGCAAGAAAATAAGTTGCAAAGCATTTGTTTGATTGCAAAAAATGGGAGGTGGTTTAATTCAAAACAAACCCATGATGCATGGTTTTTTACTACATGATGCACAATGCCTGACCGAATTTAAAAACTATGGATGGATAGATTACTTTATGAAGTTGGATGGTTTTGATGAAGGAATTTCCCTTGAATTTGATCAAACATTTTGAGAGGAAAAAGTTAGAGTAAAAGGGTTGGAAGTTGTGGCAATAGAGGAAAGAATTGTAGAAGTTACAGGGTTACCTGCTGATCATGAGAATTACCTTGCTTCTAGAGACACCAGGTACAGAGCCAAATGATCCCCCATTGAGCATAGATAAATAGGCTGCAAAGAGAATGTCTATACCCGAGATATGGAAGAAGATAACTATGTATGCCATCAAATACCTCACCTGCGAGGGTCGCCATTCCAACTTGCACTCTGTCCACTTCAACCTTTTGAATCATATGAGGCATGATAGAAGGATGAATGTGTCGAACATGTTGTGCAATCTTCTCTCAATCTTGGCAGCTGAAACTCAAAAAGGTAGGGATAATTTAGTTTCCCACCATTGCTTGATTAAATTGCTAGTCAACAATTCTTTGTGTGATGTATCTAGAATGAGTTGGGAAGAGTTTATCAAAGTTGACCATTTGCCACCTAGGGCTATACCTCAATCTCGTAGGTCTAGCAGGAGGGTAAGCATGGCTAAATCCATTCCTAGTACTTCAACCTCTAGAACAAGGTGAGCATTACTTTAATTTGCAATCTTTGCAACAAATTTTTCACACATTCAGAATGTGTGCATTAATTGCTATCTTTAATCATATTTTAGGAGTGTTCATTTAATCATTGTACATTAGTATAGATGTTCACATAGATGCCATCATCATACCTATCAATCACCACTCCCATCTCACATGTGTGGACACATGTCCAAATTTAGGTTGGGGGGAGGGAAATGAAAAAGATGCAAATATTTTATGAATTTATTACCCATGTGTCAATTCATACTAGGCTATGTTAGAAATTTGAAATGAGCTGATTTGAAATCCGAGTGAAAGGACAACTTGCATGTGTGAAGTGATAGTAACTATTACTGCCATTTCTTCCTATCATGATTTTTTACTATCACCTCTTTTTATTTCCATTATTGACCCTATCAAAATCTTGAGTTGAAGAGCCATAGTTGCAAAACAAATGAAAAGAAAGTTAGTTGGTAGTTGCACTAGAAATTTAGCAGGCTGGTACTAGAAAGAAGGGGAATTGCAAGAAAATAAGTTGCAAAGCATTTGTTTGATTGCAAAAAATGGGAGGTGGTTTAATTCAAAACAAACCCATGATGCATGGTTTTTTACTACATGATGCACAATGCCTGACCGAATTTAAAAACTATGGATGGATAGATTACTTTATGAAGTTGGATGGTTTTGATGAAGGAATTTCCCTTGAATTTGATCAAACATTTTGAGAGGAAAAAGTTAGAGTAAAAGGGTTGGAAGTTGTGGCAATAGGGGAAAGAATTGTAGAAGTTACAAGGTTACCTGCTGATCATGAGAATTACCTTGCTTCTAGAGACACCAGGTATAGAGCCAAATGATCCCCCATTGAGCATAGATAAATAGGGTGCAAAGAGAATGTCTATACCCGAGATATGGAAGAAGATAACTATGTATGCCATCAAATACCTCACCTGTGAGGGTCGCCATTCCAACTTGCACTCTGTCCACTTCAACCTTTTGAATCATATGAGGCATGATAGAAGGATGAATGTGTCGAACATGTTGTGCAATCTTCTCTCAATCTTGGCAGCTGAAACTCAAAAAGGTAGGGATAATTTAGTTTCCCGCCATTGCCTGATTAAATTGCTAGTCAAAATTCTTTGTGTGATGTATCTAGAATGAGTTGGGAAGAGTTTCTCAAAGTTGACCATTTGCCACCTAGGGCTATACCTCAATCCCGTAGGTCTAGCAGGAGGGTAAGCATGGCTAAAGCCATTCCTAGTACTTCAACCTCTAGTGTTGGCTCTAGTTTGAATCTTCCTATAGTAGAAGAAGATATAGAAATTAGTTCTTCTAAACTAGAGCATACAAAAAAAGAAAGCCCTTCCTCAGGTTCTAATGATGAAATCTCACTTGAAACCCTCATGAAAACTAGGGAATAGCAGAGAGAAGTAGAAATGAGAAAGGGAATGCTAAAACACATCTTGTAAAAAGAGTGGTGCCAAGTTCTAAGAAGAGAAAGTTTGATACTATTCATCCTGTAGCCAAAGGAAAACATGGGAGATCTCCAAGGAAATGAAGACCAGTTGGGCCTGTGTTTGGTACACCTTCATAGGAAAGCCCTAAATCTAGTGAGACCTCACATGAGGACCCTAAGCTCCATTGGAGTAGGATAATGTTGAAGGAGAAGAAGACATATTTAAGAAAGTAAAAATATAACACTGGATGATCTTGCTAATTAACATTGCAAAAAAATTGGAGGAAAATCAGGACTCCATGTAGCATGAGCAAGAAATCCTATAGCAAGAAGTCCTACAACAATAGCTAGAACCAGAGTAGGAGTTGTTACAGCCACTTCAAGAGCAAGAACAATAGTTCCTGAAACAAAAGGAATAAGAAATAGTACCTTTTCAACCTGAGATAACTAGATAGCCTGAGTCCATGTAGATAGTACCATATGAGGAGTGACCACTAAAAATACTGGTAGGAATCCATAAGCCTCCTGATTTTATAATGCATGTAGTTCTTTTGAATTTATAGAAAGAAATACAAAGAAGAAAGGAAGAATGGAAAAAGGAAAAATGAAAATGAAAGGAGGAAATTCAAAAGAGGGATGAAGAAATTGAGGATAAAAATGTAGAAATTGCCACCTTGAAGCAAAGGGTAGATGATATGGCAGCCTTGGTGCCAAAGATTCTAGAATGTAGAGATCCTCCAAGAGTATATGCTCTACTCCTAAAGGAGAGGTATCTCTCTTTTAAGATGTCAAGAATTTCCTTAGGTTTGAATCCTTCTATTGATACCCCCATGGAATTCTTCAATTCTTATAGGATTGCCTCACCTGAAATGAAAAATTTACTATGTCAATTTTATTCGCATAATTATGTTGTAATAAAAGACCATGATTGGAATCCATTTCTATATGTTGGAGATATTCAATTGAGACCATTCATGTCTTGGGTACAAAGTGAGATTAGTTGGGGACAACAACATAGTTCTTATAAACAATTTGAATCTGATACTCCCTTGCATGTTAGAGCTAAATCAAGCAACCCAAAGGAAATTTACAAGGAATGGCACAAAATGCTACTTAGACCAAGTTATGCCAATAAAATTATGCCTTGGATTGAGGCAGTTTATAGTGAGTATGAGGTAAAGACAACATCAAAGGAAGAGGCCATGAGGAGATTTTTATCCCAAAGATGGAATAGTTTGACTGATGAGCTGAAATAGGCTGAGCCTCATTCCATCGACAATTATGCTACAACCCTAAAAATAATTCAGAGGTACATTGAGATTGGGAGAGAATAGGGGCAAGACTAGCTTCCCCTTACTTTCTAGCCACCCATGCTCATGTGGCTCTGCCAAATTTTAGATTTTACCAGTTTGATGTTGCTACAGAGAGGTAGAGATGGAACACGTTTGACAGATTGGGAGGATTCTATTGGGACCCAAACTCACGCACTGCAGCCACTGATGTTGGACAACTCTCTATTGCAAATTTAGAGCTTTGACCAAGCAAAAGAACAACCCTTCCCCTGTTGGAGGACCAAAAAAATGTTAGGTTGGGGGAAGTGATGAACCTAGTTTTTGGTCTAATTTTGGGTAAAATATATAGTCTATTTGCTAGTAGATGCCATGGACTTTGATTATTAAGTGTTGGTATTGGTATAATGTTTCCCTCAAACCATTGACATTTGACAATATCCTATCTCTACAAGTTTTAATGACATTTGGCATAATATGTGGGTTATCTATATTGATTTTGCATGTGATTAATGGATGTTTCTTAGAGTATTTATAGATGTGAAATTATTATGTGTACTAACTCTGTCATGCAAATTTAATGAGCTAAGCTAAGGAAGACACCGCCAACTAGGCATGCACCATAGTGTCCAGCTGAGGAATCACTCCAAGTCAAAGACAACCAGTAGCAGAGATTCTTCATGCAATTGAGTGTAACTTCCTTGTACACTATGCTTGACTTGAAGCTATTCCTTGTGCATAACTGCCATTGCTCCACTATTTATGGTGTCCCTCCTAGTCAAGTTGACTAACCTATTGCATGCATTCTTGACATTTGATTTATACCCTTCTTAATCCAATGTTGGTAAGTAATCAATTTTCTTAGTTTAGCATTAGCCAGTTAGACATTTGTCGACCTATCTACTATTGCTTCATGTTTGTTCCATACATTCATTAGCATAATTGATGTTGCTTCAAACAATCTTTGAGTATTCTTAGCCGTAGAATGCAATGGCTACTTCCGCCCCTAGTGCACATACTATGTTGACCTATTTCAATTTCACATCCTTGGGTTGACAAGTTAAATGCACCTTCATGATGATCGAATATTGATTCAGGTTAGATGTCTAATCTCTTAGTCATGGTTGTAAAGGCTTAGTTATTAAATCATTGTAGGAGGCCAACACCTAGTCTGCATCAATTTCAACATTTTCAACATTTCAAATCTCCATTCAAGCTCCCATAGGTTTACAGGTGCACATCTCTAATTTCTTAGCTTTCTATTTTGTTTCTCATTCATTTCTAGGTCATTTAGTGAAGTATTGCATATCATTAACTTCTTTATTATTAACTCTTGCATATCATTGGTATTTCCAAGCCCTGGCTTGGTGGTGAAACCCTCTTTAGTCATTAATCATACCCTCAGACACCCTATTGCAATATCTATTTCCCCTACTTCACCCTTGGATTGAGATATCTAGAGTTTCCTTGAGTGAGAGAGAAGAAGATTATTGTTCTATGTCCTAAACCATAGTCAACAACAATTTTCCACCTCTCATTTTAGTGAACCTACATTTATGGATATGTGCAGGATCATGATGGGCCAAAAGTGGCAATATGATGGGTATGTGGCTGATGACTTTTTTTAACCCAAAATTGATGAAACAAAAAGGGTTTTTAAAGGAGATTCTCAACTTTCCATTGATATAAATTATTCTTTACTTTGAATTTAATAAGTAATTATTATTCATTTTCAATTCAAATTACGACTAAAGTTTTGATTGATAGGCTGATTGAAAAAAAATATAGCTTTCAAATAGTATCATATTTTATGAATTCAAAGCATGTGTCACATTCTATGCTTCGCATACTATAGGATTAGAAAAATAAAAATTGAATTTCATGAAATTTTGACCAAGTTAAGGTGGTCAAACATACAAATTTTAATATTTTTTAGAAAGTTGTAATAAAAAATTCATAATTAATTATTTATTTGGAAAAAAATTACAAAAAAATATGCATCACGTCGAGGCATGAGTCCTCTACTTATACCTAAAATCTTATAAAAAAATGTAATCATTTTATGGTGGTTAGGGTGGTCAGATAGATACCTACTTATTTTTTCCCCTTAATTTAAGCACCACTGCATTGAAATTTCAAATTTTCACTAGATTTTTTTTAAACAAACCTAGTAGTTTAGAAACTAAATCCAAATTTATACAGATTATATTGTTACCTATTTTTGAAATAATATAGATAACTTATTCAAATTTTTATGTCAAGTTTCCTAACTCTAATTTTTTTGAAATTTTTTGCCACTTAAGGGCCTATTTTTTCCATGATGATCTTAATTTTGATTTGGAGTGCATCATCATCCTAGATTTATCTTGAATTAACATTGCAGAATGATCTATATTAGTTAATTGGCATTCTAGGGTTTGGAATTCTTGGATTTGTGAAAGTGCATATAGGTTGCATTTTTGCATCTTGCATCATTGAATTTTATCAAAAATATACATTTTCACTTAGCTTAGAGATCATCCAAAAAAAAAAACATTCACACAATTTTTTTTGAAAGTGGCAAATAGCTTCCATTCTTCCCACTAGGGAAAATGTCTCTTCAAAGTCTATTCCCTCAACTTGTGAATAAAATTTGCATACAAGCCTTTCCTTGTTTCTTACAACTTCACCATTCTCATTCATATTATTCCTGAACACCCACTTTGAACTAATTGCATTCTTATTTATAGGTCTAGGAACCAATTCCCATGTCTAATTCTTCTCTATTTGTTGCAATTCTTCTTTCAATTCTCTAAGCCAACTTTAATCTTTGCATGCTTCACACATTGTTTTACATTCTATCTTTGAAATTAAACATAGATTTACCCCAACTACTATCACTTTTCTTGTCTTTACACCTTCACTTTTTCCTCCAATTATCTATTCTTTAGGATAATTCTTTTGTAAATACTTTGGGGTCTTAGCAATAGCTTTTAGAGCTTCTTCTTCTTCTTCTTCTTCATTATTCTCTTCCTGTACTTCTCCATAGATAGGCTCATCTAGTTCAACTTCACTTATTTCAGCTAGTCTATGCATATCTTCATCAACCTTCACATTTGCACTCTAAACAATATTCCTCAATCTTTTATTGAAGCTTCTATAAGCTTTTCTACTAGTTGAATATCCAAGGAGAATACCTTCATCACATTTTGCATCAAACTTTCCAAGGTTATCATGATATCTTTTGATGTAACATCTGCTTCCAAACACCTTAAAGTAATTCACAGTAGGAATCTTGCTAGTCCATAACTCATAAAGAGTCTGTGTGCTATTACCTCTGATTTGAACTTTGTTTAGACTATAAACAGTAGTGTGAATTCCTTCTCTATAGTATACATTAGGTACATTTGCTTCTTTCATCATAGTTCTTGCATCCTCTTGCATAGTCTAGTTCTTCCTCTCAACAAATCCATTATGTTGAAGACTTCTAGGAGCAAAAAATTGTCTCTTTATGCCATTCTATTCACAAAATTTATGAAACTCACTAGAAGTGAATTCTCCACCTCTGCCAGAACTTAAACATTTGATTCTTAGGTTCACTTCATTCTCTACCCTGGCCTTGAAAACTTTGAATCTATCTAGAGCTTGAAATTTCTCCCTAAGAAATGTGACTCATGTAATTCTAGAATAATCATCAATAAGGAGCATGAAATATCTACCACCATTAAGACTTTTTGTTCTTATAGGACCATAGAGCTTTGTATGAACCAATTCCAACATTCTTCTGATAGTTGATTTCTCTTTTCCTTTAAAACCACATCTTGTTTGCTTTCCTAGCTGACAACTTCTGCAAATAGTACTAGTAGGTTTTGTGAGTTTAGGTAGATCCCGAAAAACCTCTCTTGAACTCATCCTAATGATATTATCAATGTTTACATGTCCCATCCTTGGGTGCCATGGCCAACTTGCATTAACTTGAGATACAAGGCACTAAAGATCAACACCCTTAAGCTAATAAATGTTTCCATATGTTCATCTTCCTACAACTAGCACAATTTTGAAACCTTTTTTGATATCACAAGTATTATCCTGAAACAAAAGCTTAAATCCATTGCTACACATTTTTCCAATAGTCAAAAGATTGTGCCTTAATCCCTTAACATAATAGACATCATCAATACTATGTTTTCCATCAAAACTAATTGTTACTTTTCCAACAATCTTTGTACTGGTATCATCTCCAAACATGAGTAATCCACCATCATAATTTTCAAGTTTAGTGAACTTAATTTTTCCTTCGGTCATGTGATTTGAGCAGCCACTTTCAATCACCCAATAGTCTTCATCTTTTCTAGCATGAAAGGTAGAAACCAAAGTACCTTCCATCTGATCCTTCTTGTTCTCTAGACCACTTTCCCTTGCACATCTTCCAGAGTTAGTAGACACTAATTTATTCTCTAAGGATAGAAACAAGCATTCATCATTATCATCATCAAAAATTCCAGCATCTTCTCTAGGATAGTTCAACTTCTTGAACTTATGTTTTTTGTCTTTATTGTTTTAGTTCTTCTTGTGTACAATTCTTTTCAGAAATCTTGAAGCACAGTTGTAGACACAAAAAATGACCTAGGCCTACAAGCTCTATTTTCATCATTTTATTCCTAGCATAATTAAGACATTTTAATTATGTCCTTGGTCCACTTTCGACTATTAATTCAATAATTCATAATTATTTAATTAATTCATGTCTTTTATTCTTCTTGATTATTAAATAAATAAATTTTATATATTTATTTACCACGTCACTAATTGTCTAATGTCTTTATAATTAAATAAATTTCTTAATTTATTTAATTATCTTTTTCCACCAATAACTTCCCAGTTATTTAAATAGATAAATTTTATTGATTTATTTAATACGTCATTAATTCAAAATAGTCTTTTTCCTCCAAAAATAAAGTAATTTCTAATATTATTTAATTTTCCAGCCACCTCTTTTTTTGTGCTAATCTTATCTCCTTGTCACATGCATTGTCAACCCTTGATTTGATTTTCTCAAATTGAATCTTGTCCACTCATTTCAAACTTGACCTAATTTTGCCCTAACCCTAATTGTGGCTTGTCATATTCAATCTTGTCCATTAATTCTAGGGCACTTTTTTAATCTTCAATCTTCATCATTCACTCAAAATTCCATTTTCTATAAAATGGAAATTTTGGTCTCATTTGCATCTCATGCAATCTTGTCATCTCATAGGCATACTTCATCCCACATTTGGCATTTTGGCATACTATGGTCATTAGTTTAGATTTGCTTACTAGTTGCATAGTATTGCATTTTTTCAATCAAATCCTTCAACATTTTCTTTGGTCTTGCCATTGTCACATATTGCTCACTCCAAATCTAAGGAAAAACTACATATTGCAGCAAGTTGAGAAGGTGTAATGGAGGTCAATCATGGAGGTTGAAGACTTAAGGTGATATGTTTCTTATTTTCATGTTATTTCCTCCTTTTTGCTTCATTATTTCTTTGGGTTTTGATGTATTTAGCTATTAATCTACTAACCTAAGATTTTCCCCAAGTTACATTGGTGAAATCGATGCCAAAATTGTGACTTTCTATTTTTTTTCCATACGGCCTTTTGTTTTGTTTTGCAGCTATAGGTATAGAATGACACATTTGCAGCTTCTAGCACCACAACTATCGTGTCATGACACATTTGTTCAATAGAGCAATGCATATAGAGAGATGAGCCACATTTGACATTTCAAGTAACACATTCACCAATTCTACGATGCAATCGACATCTAGAATGACACATTTATATACTGCAACACATCTGTTATGCATATTGATGCATTCAACTGACAAATCTTGGCATACCAACTTGAGACACATCTAACTTGTAGAGTGACACATTCGCTCTATTGTGAGGCATTCAATTGGTAAATGTTTGTTTTTAGATTTTTCCAAAATTTTCTTAATTTCTATTTGTAATTTGTTAGTTTAGGGGTTTTCTGGCTACTAATGGGTTGTTGTAGCATGTGGCTTTGATTATTTCATGGGTCCAAGACATCCTTTTGAAACTATTAACAAGTGGTTTTGTAGGTTCGATTGTCCAAGGCTATTATTTTGAAACATTTGAGTTTGTTTATTTTGAGATTAGAAAACACTTCCATTGGTGCTTGAAAATGAAAATTTTCTTGCCATTTGCTTGATTTTTCTTGAAGTTGGTAGGTGATTATGCTCTCACCTTGTGTAAACTAGGAAATAAAAAATCTAGACTCATCTACTTTTTGTGTCACCCTGATTCAATAATCAAAGTATCCTCTCCCCTTGCACACTTGTGTGATCTTGAGGGTAAGAGAAACAATTATTAACTCTAGGAATTGGGCCTTCCTTGGTGGGAAAAGTACTCACCCCATGGTGACTCAAACTAGAAATGGAGCTCTTTGGTCGAGCTATCCCCGACCAATATATAAATGAGAATCCTAATGGAAAACTTAGGATTATGAGTGCAGATGTGTCACACAAACAAGTGAACTCCGCAAAACCCTATTGAGAATAACCTCTTCAGGTTGTAGCTCCTCCTTATCAGATATGATCTTTCCCCATGTGTGGACACTCGAATGGGGGTCCCAAACTATAAAATTTTGTGTAGTAAGCCAAAATTCCATCTATTTGCTAGCATAGCAACGATTGTTGTGAAGGCATCCACATTCTCGCAATTCTTAGTAGAGGTGATCAACCTACCATGGGAGATTTTGTGGGGTTGGAAGCTTGGTTGGCCTAAGAAGTGAGTGTAATGCAAGGGGGGGCCATGCGGCCAAGCTTCTAGACTCATCCATTAAGAATAAGTGTGGTTGGGGAAGCCCACGTGGAATCTAGCAAATATTGTCCTTTTCAAACCTAGGATTGTGCTTGATCAAGAAAAAATATTGTGTTTTCCAAGTGTTTTTAGACATTCAAACAAGTGAACATCATTTCACAGCCCTAGAAACAAACATTCAAATTGAGACTTCAAAAAATTTCCAAAAATTTGCAAATAAATTTGACTTATTCTACTACAACACATCTGTTGCAAGGCATTCACCTTTCTGCACCACAGTTTCCATTTTCTATGATGCAACTGCCCTACTAAGACACATTTTCTATCTCTGGTGATGCATCTACCTAGTCTATACTATATTTGCTCAACATAAATTCACAATTTCTTTTTTGAGTTGCATTTGATGTCTGTAATACCACATTCGTTGAATCCGCAATGCATCTGCCAGACTAAAAAACATTCACAACTTGGAACAATGCATTTTCTTGATAGAAACTAAAACACTATTGCAAACCAAAAATTGAGAGAAAAATTGTACAATTTGTCATTAAACATATTTTTCTAGCAGTCTCTTCCAAAAAATAGGAAGAGATTTGCTCAAATCTTCAACCATTTGTATCTTTGGCTTGCATTTACCCATAGGTTTAACTATGAAAATTATAGTTGCATCCTTTAGGTCTATCATATTCATTTTCAGTCATAAACTAGCCATTAAGTCCCCATTTCATTCTCAGATTTTGGACTAGGAAACCTTAACATACTTTGCAAGATCATTGCCTCCAAGAGTAGGTGGTCATTGGACTTAGTCATCATCATTTCCTTTAGTCTTTTTTGTGAAAATTTCCAACTCAAATGTCTAGTTAGGAAAGCTCACTTTGTCATTTTGGCCTTTGGTCACATAAGTCCTTTGATGACCCAAATTGAGACATAGATCAAGCTTAGAGTGGTTGAGAAACCTTTCTCCAAGTCACTTAGACCTTTGTATTTGCATACCATAAAAATATTCTAGTCATCTTTGTCCTCATCTTTCATACTTTTCATAATAGTCCTTATTGTCCTTTGGCATTTGTTAACATTGTCATATTGCTTTATCATTCCTTATATTTACAAAATCCAAACACATAGTTTGCATTGTCATTCCTTGCATTGTCATCCCTTGCATTTGTATCCCTCATATTCAAAAATCCAAAAAATAGTGTCATTTAGTTGTCATTTTCATCCTCTTCCTAATTTGAGCAATTCCTTATATGGTTGAGACTAGGCTTCAAAGAAAATGAAGAAAAATAGACAATTTTGGAAAATACAACAACACTTACATATTTTCCAATGATATGAATCAAGACACAACCTTTGTCAAACCTTTTAGCTAAATGAAAATACCTTCTTCGTCATGTAATCCCTTTGAACCATTCATACATAGGGATGAACATGGACAAGTATTCGAGGAAGACGTAGAAGTTGCAACTCAAAATCTAGAATTGGCCTTCTTTGTAGAAGAATTGGTTTTACAAGATAGAGATAGATATTTAGCCATACTTCTAAGTCAAGGAACAAAATTTCCATGTGGCTTTGACATTAATTCTTTGAGACCCCTCTCTCCACATCATGTGCCAACATCAATACAAACAACATTTTCAACACTAGTCAACCTCAAAAGAATATAAACAATGCTTTTGTTGGTGTCACCTCACAAATTTCCACAAGCACTATTAATTCCACCTCCAATAACACATCCAATCAAAACAATTCCAATTCAATCAATGCAACATTTGTTGGAGGAACACCAACTATGTCACAAGCCATGTCACAATACATGGAAACAATGTCAACAACATCCTCACAATTAGTTGGAGCTACCTTTGGGTCCTCATCAATGGGGGAAATCACTTCAAACCCTCTATTTGGAGCTTCATCTAGTGCCATGGGAACATCATCATCGAATCCTTTTATTGGTACCTCATTTAATCATTTTGGAGGAAATGCATGACGTATCTTTATTCGAGGACCACAACCAAATGTTAACACATCATCACAACTTAATACTAATACTTCCCAAAGGAAAAACACAAACATTCCCCATGGATAATTCCAACAATTTGGACAAGGAAATCAGAATACACAACATATGACCTTGTTTGGACACCAAAATATTCATAGTCAACATATCCCACAAGTTTTGACTCAAATGGCTAGAGGGCACATTCCTACATATGCATCACATGTCCACACTCATCAACATGTCCCCAGTAAAAACTTTCAATGCCAACAACATTCAAAACAAAACATGCCATATATCTCACAACAATACATCCCACAAAAAAACACCAACATCTCTTCACAAAAAATGGGGACCCATGGGATACCCGTCACTCCCATGTGTGATGTAATGAACAATCATATAATTGATGTCTTAATAGCTCAAGTGGCTCACTTGCAAAAGACTATAGAGACTATGCACACTTTTGACAAAAAGACACATACGTCATATGACCTATGCCCATATCCTTTTGACATGAGTATGTAAATGCCACCATTTCCTCCTGGGTATGTGCCACCAAATTTCACCAAGTATAAGGGAAAGACAAATCCTATTGAACACATTCAAGAATTCATGACCAACTGCATAGACATTGCCTATGAACATACTTACTTGATGAGACTCTTCTCCAAAAGCCTTACAAGACATGCACTTGAATGGTTCTCCACTTTAAAGGGAATAAAAACATGGGATGAATTTGCAGATGAATTTGTGAAAAATTATGCCTATAACATTGACATAGACACCTCCATCACTAGCTTATGAACACTTACACAAGAAGATGCTAGTGAAACATTTATCCCATTTTTCCAAAGATGGAGAAGTCTAGCAAGTCATTGCCACATTGACATATGTAAAAAGGAAAAATTTGACATGTTTGTCCAAACACTCCTAGGCCCATTGAAATATGGCTTGCAAGTTCATTGTTTCACAACTTTCACAAACCTAGTAAAAAAAGGTTTCCAACTTGAAAAAGGCCCTCATTGCTAAATGAGAATTAAAATATGTCCCTAAAAAACAAACACAAACCCATCCATGGAAAAAAATAAGTATTGGTTCAAAACTAAACATGTTACCAATGATGGCATTGTCGATGTTGTGGTAGTGAACACAATAGATCCATTACTTACTCTTAAAGGAGCTCAACCAAAAAATAGACCAACAACAACACTGACACCCCTAGCCAATGTCATTCCAAATAACCAAAATGGTCAAAACAGTCAAAGTCAAGGACAACCTTTCCAGACAAGGCAATTCCCAAAAAGGTGTACATACACCCCCTTGGGAGAACCAATTGAGGATGTCCTTAAGAAGCTCCTTCAAAACGGTATCATCACACTTGAGGACCCTAAGCCATATGACCTAGGGAAGTTTAAACCATCATGGTGGGATGATAATGCTTTTTGTGATTACCAGCAGGCTAAAGGGAATAAGACATCCTCTTGTTGACAACTAAGAAGTATTGTACAAGACCTCATTCAAAATCACACAATTGAATTGGGTGGGCCACAATTTGCATCAAATTCAGACCATACTATTCACAAAAACCCACTGCAAGACCATGCTTCAAATAACTCCTCAATGTCAGGTCCTAAGAAAAATAATAATTGTGCCAACTATGCCTGCACGACATTTGATTATTTAGGAGGAACTATTATTAACCACTTTCAAACCGATGATGAATATGTCAATACCATCACTATCAAAAGAGCACCCAAATGTAATGCCAATACTCATAGCGGAAAAATCACCATAGCTGGTCCTCCTCCTCAGAAACCAAAAATTACAATACCCTATCCATCCACAAAGAAACCACAATCTGGCCCATCTACAAAGTAGTCACAACATAAGAGTTAGATTATCCTTATTGATCAACTAGGGAAAACCCCTACACAAATTTCCATACTCAAGTTGCCTCGCATTTCTCCCGTACATAAGGCTATACTTGACAAAACCTTGCAAGAGCCCTCTGTTCCTCAAGACATTGATGTCAACCAGTTTGAAGCTATGGTGGGATACCTCACTACACCTCATTATGTAACATGTTAAGACCAAGACAATTCATCACCAAAGTCCAACCATAATGATGTATTACACATTGAAGTCTTTATCCATAAGCATAAGGTCAGACAAGTTTAGTAGATGGAGGAGCAGGACTAAACATATTTTCCTTAAAACTAGTTAAGGCTCTAGGAATTTATGATGCTTGTGTAGACGCAACAAAGAGCATAGTTATAAAGGCATATGCTCACAAAGAATGTTCCTCTCAAGGTGTTATCACTCTTCCAATCAAAGTTGGGCCAGTCATTATAGACACAACTTGTCAAGTCCTAGATCTTGAATTACCCTATAACATCTTGCTTGGTCGACCTTGGATTCACACCCTCAAATCTATTCCATCCACCTACCACCAATTTTTGAAGCTTCCCTTTAACGACACAGAAATCACCATATATGGAGACCCCGATCCCTTTCAATATTGCACCAGTCTAAGGGGTATTTGAGAACATCAAGTTCCCATCAACCAAGAAACTCCTAGTCCATCTTCCAAATTAATTGACCCTTCCACACTCACTTCTTCATCCACATCCACTCCTTCCACATCTTCAGCCACACCATCATCCTCCTTGCCTCCTAAGGCTAAGTCAAATGTCAAGATCCGGGACCTAGCATGTGGAGATTTCAAATTGAATACAACATATTGCATCATGAAAATACCCAAGCCTCCTAAGGTCTATGGTCGGCCTTGTTTTAGAATGGAACCTAAAGAAATTTTTAAAGTTCCACCAACAACCATTTTCATAAAATGGGGAGACATGAATAATGAAGACATTGAAGATATATCGAGATGGATTTACAAAGAAATGGAAAGCTTATATCCAATACTAGTCTAGATATACGGAAAAGGCTATGACATAATAAAGGAAAAAGGCTACGATGGAACTAGTGGCCTTGGCAGAAATAAGATTGGAAGGCATCAACCAATCATGCCTCCCCATAGACCAAAACTTCTTCGATTAGGGTATGGACTACCTGAAAATGATGATTGACATACCAATGGACTTTCAATTGAGAGAATGAATGCTTTATAATGTGTCAAGACTATTGAGGAATCCCTTACCAAAACTGACTCCCATGAGTGGGAATTTGGCTCCTAATGATCCCTAAGTGACTGTCGCCTTGATAACTTGTTCCTTGAACTTGGAGAACTTACAGCTAAAAAATGATTTTAGAAAACATTTAAGATTGATTCAACATCGAATAATGAAAATCTTAAGATCCTAAGGAGACAAGAAGATTTGGATTGACTCTTTTTCCCAAGGAACAATGACAAGCCTAAATCATCTTCCCATACTGTGGCCATAACCCTGACATACCTATCCAGCCATCTAATAACATTGACCAACATTCAGATTCACATGAAACACCACATGACACTAATACCAACCCATTTTTCCCTTATTTTGACAAAGAATATGAATCAAGTGAAGGAGAATATTGGATAGAATATGATTAGGAATTGGATAATGAAAATTTCATCTTCAATGTGCCTAAATCCATTTGCATGATTTTTGCATCCTCCCCACCATTCACCAACACTGATGATGGTATATCCTTAGTCAACCCACAATTAGTTGATTGGGATCAACAAGGCCCACCAGTCATGGACACATTTCATAATGATGAGGCCATTGCAAAATTCATGGGACTACATGAGTGCATACCAAGTGGAGATAACAAGGCCAAATTTTCCATTGACTTACATTGTGTTGCTTACTTTGGGGATATTGCTTTATCCTCTAGTTGCAAAATGAAAAATAAAAATAAAACAAGAAATGGAATGTGTTTAGGTGAAAACTGAAAGGAACCTTCTAATGATAAAAAAGTAAAAATAAAGGATGTATCTGCAGGTGAAAACCTCTCTGAGGTGCCCAAAGGTGGAGGATTGGACTTTCTTCCTTTGAATAAAGAGAAATTGGCAATGCTCATAGAGGACACCATGGAAGTCAATATATCTACAACAAAAGGTCCTAAAATTGTCCTCTTTGTGGCATCCTTGATAGAAGAAGAAAAACTTGAATTCCATAGATTATTTTTAGAGCGCAAGGTCCTATGCCGATATGCCTAGTTTAGATCCAGAACCAATCTTACACCATTTGCCACTTGTTCTAGACACTAAGCTAGTGGAACAAAATATATGTAAAATGCATCCTTAGAGACTTAAACAAAGCATTTCCAAAGGATGACTTTCCATTGCCAAACATAGATATCATAGTTGACCTCATGCTAGGATACAAGATGTTGTCCCTCATGGACAATTTCCTGGGTTATAATGAGATTCATATTACCCCTAAAGATCAGCATAAAACAACATTCACATGTCTTTGGGAAACATACTATTGTAACGTCATGTCTTTTGGTCTCAAGACTGGAGATGCCAAGTATCAGAGAGCTATGACAACAATATTCCATGACATGATGCATAAGATAATGGAGGATTATGTGGATGACCTTTTGAAAAAATCCTTGACACAAAAAAAGATCATTTGAGTGTGTTGTACAAAATCTCCAAGAGACTGGAAGAGTATAAAGTCCGCTCGAATCCCAAGAAATGTGTCTTTCGTGTGACATTAGGAAAGCTTTTGGGGTACATAGTTTCTTGAAGAGGCATTGTGGTTGACCCTACCAAAGTGAAAGCCATAGTAGGCATGCTTCATCTAAAAGGAATAAGTGAACTCAACACATTGTAGGGCACATTACAATCTAGCTGACGTTTCATAGCACAACTAGCCAAAAAGTTTCAACCATTCCAGTATCTCCTATGTAAAGGTATCCCCTTTGTGTGGACAGATAAATGTCAAGAGGCTTTTTAGAAAATAAAGGATTACCTACTCTCACCATCTATTTTAATGCCACCAATTGAAGGGAAACCTTTGATTCTATACATTTCTACAACAAATTCAACATTGGGGGCATTATTGGAACAAAATGACCATGATGAGAAGGAAAGGTCCATATACTACATTAGTCTGAAATTGGTTGGATATGACCTAAATTACACAATCATCGAATGTGCTTGGCTAGTAGTTGTCTTTGCTTCCCAAAAACTAAGGAACTACATGTTCAATCAAAAGACACATCTGGTAGCAAAGATTGATCCCCTGAAATATCTTCTAAGTTGCGCAACATTAACAGGTCATCTGGAAAAGTGGGTAATGATTTTGAGTGAGTGTGATATTAAATATGTGGATCAAAAATCCATAAAAGGGACAAGTGATAGAAGGTCAACTGGTAGATGCACCTATACAAAGTGATCACCCATTGGTGGTGGATTTCCCTGATGAGTCCATATTTCATGTAGAGCCTAAGTCACCTTGGAAGCTTTATTTGGATGGGTCTCATACTAGTCATGGCTCTGGAGTAGGAATATTGTTCATAACACCAAAAGGAGACTCCATCCCTAAATCATTCTACATTTCTTTTCCATATACAAATAATGTCACAGAAGACAAGGCACTTGTCACAGGACTTAGAATGGCCATAAAATGGAAAATAAAAAAATTGCATGTCCTAGGAGATTCTCAATTGATCATCAACCAAGTTAATGATGAATATGACATGAAGGATGAAAAATTCATGCCTTACAAATGAATGGTTGATAGTTTTCAGACATATTTCCACAAGATGGATTTTGAACAAATTCTAAGGACACAAAACAAGGTTGTAGATGTTATGGCTTCAATTGGCTCTCTCCTGGATATTCCAATTAATATGCCTCAATTTGAGTTCTTGGTAGAACAAATTTTGGTCCCTACATATGATATTCTAGAATCAAAGATGGTTTGTGAGCTCGTTGGTCCCAATTCTCCATGGTATCAAGACATTTATGACTACCTCAAGCCCCAAACCCTTCCCCTAAACCTCTGCAACAACCAACAAAATTCCTTTATCTGAAAAGCCACCCGATATACCATCATTAGTGAAACCCTATACTACCATAGCTTCAATGAAAATACCCTTCTTTGATGTCTTGACACTAATGAAGCACGAACAACCTTTCATAAGGTACATGAGGGTATATGTGGATCTCATTTGAGTGGTCCTACTTTAGCCAAGAAAATAATGAGACTTTGGTATTACTAGCCAACCATTGAGAAGGACGCACTGGAGTTTGTCACAACAGGTTGCCAATGTCAGATACATATTGATTTGATTCATGCACCTGCACAAGAACTTCATCCAATTAATTTTCTATGGCCCTTCACACAATGGGGACTCGATCTCATGGGAAAAATCCATCCCACCTCTTCCAACAACCACAAATTCATTTATCACCACCATTGAGTACTTCACTAAGTGGATCAAAGCCATCCCCCTTAAATACATAATTGGAATTTTTTTTCCAAATTCATCCTCAACTACATCATCTTCCAGTATGGTGTACCCTAGACCATCATCATAGACAATGGGCATCCTTTCAAAAATCAATATGTTCATGAGTTATGTGAACATTTCCATATTCAACATTATTTCTCCACACCATATTACCCGCAAGGAAACATTCAAGCTAAGGCGTCCAATAAAACCATCATCAAGATTCTTAAGAACACCATCAATGACACTGGTTATGACTGGCACATCCAACTTAACCCTGCTCTGTGGCCTTACCGCACTAGCATATGTACACGCATAGGAGCCACTCCCTTGTCCTTATTCTTTGGATTTAAAGTCGTTCGACCCATCGAGGTTAAAATTCCTTCTTTTTGAGTCTCAAATCATTTCCAGTTTGACCTAATGTTTCCCTAACCCTGATTGTGTGTTGTCATATTCAATCTTTTCCATTGATTTTAGGGCATTTGTCAATCTTCAATCTTGGCCATTCACTCAAAATTGCATTTTCTATAAAATGGCAATTTCGGTCTCATTTGCACATCTCATGCAATCTTGTTTTAGGAAATCTCATGTCATCTTGCAATCATGTCATCTCATAGGCATACTTCATCTCTCATTTGGAATTTTGGAATACTATGGTCATTAGTTTAAATTTTCTTACTAGTTGCATAGTTGCATAGTATTACATTTTTTCATTCAAATCCTTCAATATTTGCTTTGGTCTTGGCATTGTCACATATTGCTCACTCCAAATCTGAGGGAAAACTACATATTGCAACAAGTTGAGAAGGTGTAATGGAGGTCAATCATGGAGGTTGAACACTTAAGGTGATATCTTTCTTGTTTTCATGTTATTTCCTCCTGTGTGCTTCATTGTTGCTGTGGGTTTTGAGTTGTTTAACTATTAATCTACTAACCCATTGATGATAATGACTTATCTTGCTTTTCTTTCTAGTCTATCATATGTCTATAGTTGGTTGTGACAAAAATATTGGGGCAATCATGCTATTTTATTGAGTCATGATCATCCTTGTTTGTGACTACTTGTCTCATGTGATGGTACAACCTTGCACACCTTGATCTATGTCATATCGTGGTGTTTGTTGGCCATTACAATAATCCACCCAATGAAAATTAAGATCAATGATTTTCAAGACCTATGGTAACATGTTGAAGAATTTGGTATTTGAGTTAACATTCATCTCCTTTTTTCTCATCATTTCATCTCATTTGTCTCATGTTGATATCCTGTGGCATGCAAAAAAATAAGTGCATACATGATCATATAGGCATTGCATTAGATTTTTTATGCATAACATGTAAATGCATACATCATCCATATCCTTAAACCATATATATCACATCATAAGATTGCACATTCCATACATATATATAGTCATGCGTCAATATATCCATAATCACACAATCATACATTAGGAATTCATATAATTATTATTAGGCATCCATGTCATATTCATTACAACATAAACCATTATAATCAAAAAATTATCCATAGCATCATCCATAGCATCATCCTGGCATATAAGAATAAATATAAATAATCATCCCATCGTCATGTCATCTCATCATAAGTAGACATCATAAATGCATACATGACATAGCATATAAAATAAATCTTCATAAAAATCGTAAGTGCATAAATCCCATCACATAGGAATCATTTTGTCATCATAAATGCATCATCATAATCATCATCACATAAGAATACATCATAAAAATAGTCAACACATAATGCATCATCACATAACATAGATCATATAGGCCGCATCAAAACTGCATTGCATATATATATCATCTCAAAATATTAGACTATCACAAGATAGAGTCATAAGATATCCCAAAAAATAGAGCTTGTAGGCTCGATAGTCAATATATAAAGTGTCTGAAGCATGATAACAAAATAAAAGTATCCTGAAAGACCGTATGTTGTGCTCTCTTCATCCCTGTAAGGAGAGGACTGTGGTGACTGATTGTTTGTAAGAGGAATGGAGGCCATCATAGTAATTGTTGGTTGTTTGTGAGGCTGAAGGATCTATCACTGGAAATTGACTAGGAATTGATCTATGCCCTAACCCAGAAGACCCATGGCTATGACTGGACCTATGATCTGATGAGTTCTTGTGAGAGTGATGAGACCTATGACTTGATGAGTGCCCTGAGAATGTCGAGCTACCCAAACTGACCTAGATCTGGTTACTGTTGATGCTCCTTGTCCTGCTCCCATTGCCTATCCTCATCTAAGATCATGTTAGGGTAGGATCCCATCTCTTAGGTGGTGCCACTTACTCATATATTAATCTGTAATGTACCAAGGTGCTAACCTTGGCCAAATCTCTCACTAGGTATCCTGATGGTTTTGAACATAACTCTACAAACTCTATGCACCATTGAGTTGAATCATGTTGGAGGATCACAACTTGATCCTACTTTACTCTAACCACCTCTAGATCTAATAGTAAGGTCATCACCTATGTCACTCTCTCATCAAGCCTCGTCTACATGTTGAATAGATTTTCATCTACAATGGCATCCTAAGGCAATAACAACACACTAACTATCTTTGTGTCTCCATTGATCATCCTCTCGTAGAGTTGTCTCTCCACCTCATCCATATCATCTCCCACATTAGTGTCCTCCTCATTACCAGTATCCTCCTCACCCCTCTAAACTCCCTCCTCTCCTTCTCCAACCTCAAGGGCCTCCTCCTCCTATTTCGGTCCCTCCTCCTCTTGCCTCAGTCCCTCCTCCTCCTATATTCTCTCCAGCTCCTACCTAGCCTCCTCCTGTCTTCGCCCATCCTCCCTATCCTCTTCCTTAGGAACCTCAAGAATAACCTCTAGTGGACCTCTCTCCACCCTTTGTCAGACTCACCTGGCCTATCTCCCCCAATCCCCTACTCTCCTCCTCCATCCACCACCATCGCCATCTCCTCCATCATCCCCTCAGTCATCTCCACCACCTCTCTTGCCATATCCTCTCCTACCATCTCCCCTAGCACCATTTACTCAACCTCCATCTCTGCCTCTCCCCTACCTATCTGCCCTCCTTGTTGCACCCTCGAAATAAAAAATCTTCGGTCAACAAGAGTTGGTGCATCTTGATCAATTAGTGGGATCAATCTATTAATTTGTCATCATCCATAGATTGGCCACTCCCCCACTCCACCCCCATGGTTGTGCCACTAGACTCTCAATCTTCTACTATGCAAAAGGAATTGATATAGTAGGCATCCACCGAGGCCCTTGCGATGTCCTTGCATACTCATTTGTCCCCATCGGTACATCCTGCTACTCACTAAACTGTCATAGAACTCACTCAGGTACTTACATCTCAATAATCATCTGACTCTGAATAGTCCAACCAATTAGGTACCTAAATTGTTAGAAAAATGATAAATGGTCCCCCTCATCATCCGATGGCACACAATCCATTTACAACCTCCACACAAATGATGTCATAGTGTCAATCCTATGCCTCCAGAAGCTGGTCTCTCCAACTTTGGTCTGTTGTAGGGCCCCTACATAAAGATATACATATGGCATCCCATCTACTGGCTACGACCTCTGAATCGGTGGCTAGAAGATGATGATATGCTCCCATGCCTAGATCATTAGTAATGTTGTACCACAACTAATACTACTCCCACCCCTGTAGCATACCTCACGTAGCTAGTGGTAAAGCATGCCCAGAAGACAAGGCCCCAATGGAAAAAAAATTGATCCTATTGCATCCACACAAGTACATCACCCCATCTAATAAGGAATCCATGTTCCCAATGATCTAGTATCAGTACTCTAGCAATCATTGTACAAAGCATGGCATCCCACCGTGGGTACTGCTATGCAAGAAACTACCATCAGATCTCATATCCTATCACACCAAGCCTTGCATCGTTATCCACCTCATACAACTCTATCATGACCTTCATGCTTCATTGAGGATCATAGACAACCTGCTCCCTTTGGATCATAATATGTAAAATACAATACACATCCTCTAAGGTGATTGTTGCCTCTCGAGTCGGCAAGTGGAATGAACAAGTCTCAGAATGCCACTGCTCGGCTAGTGCTATCAATAATCCCCTATTAGCCCAAATAATGGGCATATAGGTGACATAGTATAAACCAAGTTGCATCAAACTTTGCCGCTCTCGATCTATTAGCTGATCTTGAAATGCATATGTTGATGGTCTAAACTCTCATGTATAAATCAATGCTAGTCATTTATGCACATGTAGAAATGGGAGTTAGCACATTATTGCAAATCATTATTACCATCTATCCAACTAAACAAGAGAAAAAATATAGTCTAAAACTAAGTCAACATTGGTCAAACCCTGGTCAAAGTCAAATATGCCACGTTGACTTCATTTGCATCATGTTCTAGCATTTGCATCACTTCGTACAATAGTTGTGTTGCACCATAGCACTTGTGTTGCTTGGCATCACAAATGAGTCATCCTTAGTCAATTTTGTTGCTCCATAGTCAAATGTGTCATCGTAAATAAAATGTATCACATTTGTACACATTTGTGTTGCAATCTTGTGATTGTGGCTTTATGCCTATCACTTGTAGCTTGACTTGGAAAATGTGAATCAATTTTTTTAAAATTTGACTCACCTAATAGAACTACCCTATGGACCCTTGGAATTTTCATCACAATATATCGAACACAACATCGAATGCAACTTATGTGAATGCAGATTTGTTGTGGTGCATTGCCTAACTACCCTGAAACCCAAAGAATGTGCATAAAACAAGAAAATGATAAAGTGGATTAGGTGCACTCACTGTTGGGTCTACACCCTCTAGCCATCTGTATGTCTGCACGATGTGAATGTGATGCTCAGTCACTAGAATCACCATCCTCATATCTGCTATCCTCACTCTGGGCTCTCCAAATTTACTATAGTCAATGTGAAAATAATTTAACTTTTACCCCATTTTCAACCTATTTATAGGATCAAAGTGGGATTTTTCAAAAAAAATATTATTGGAGGCTCTTTTGACCACCTTTGACTGGACCATTGACCACTTAAACATGTTGAAATTCTAAAACGCTTGTGTCATTGATTTTTTGGTCATTAGATGAACTTGTCGAGACATTTTCCAAATTTTTCAGTCACCAGGCCAAAATGTGAAAATTTTCCTAAAGGAGAAAGAAACCTTTGGTAGGGCATGTTTTTGACTAAATTTTATTTTTCACAATGTGATAGGCTACATTATGACAAAGAGGGGGCTATGTGTAGGGTCATGATGGGCCAAAAAGTGGCAATATAATGGGTATGTGGCTGACGACAATTTTTTTACCCAAAATTGATGAAACAAAATGGGTTTTTAGAGGAGATTCTCATCTTTCCATCGATAGAAATTATGCTTTACTTTGAATTTAATAAGTAATTATTATTCATTTTCTATTCAAATTATAACTAAAGTCCTAATTGATAGGCTGATTGAAAAACATTTGTAGCTTTCAAATGGTATCACATTTTTTTGAATCCAAAACATGTGTCACATTCTATGCTTCACATACTATAGGATTAAAAAAAGAAAAATTGAATTTCATGAAGTTTTGACCAAGTTAAGGTGGTCAGACATACGAGTTTTTATGTTTTTTAAAAAGTTGCAATAAAAAAATCATAATTAATTATTTACTTGGAAAAATATTACAAAAAAATATGCATCACATCGGGGCATGAGTCCTCTACTTATTTCTAAAATATTATAAAAAAATATTATCATTTTATTGTGGTTATGGTGGTTAGACAGACACCTACTTCTTGTTTCTTCCCTGAAATTTAAGTACCACTGCATTGAAATTTCAAATTTTCACCAAATAGATTTTTTAAAAAGAAACCTAGTAGTTTAGAAACTACATTCAATTTGCTACTAATTATATTCTTACATGTTTTTGAAATAATATAGATAACTTATTCAATTTTTTACATCAAGTTTCCTAACTCTGATTTTTCTAAAAATTTTGCCACTTAAGGGCCTGTTTTTTCCATGATGATCTTGCACATACCCAGGGGAAAATGTAGAGACATAAAAATGACCTAGGCCTACAAGCTCTATTTTCATTATTTCTTCCTAGTATAATTAAGACATTTTAATTATTTCCTTGGTCATCTTTGTCCACCAATTTCTTCTTGATTATTTAAATAGATAAATTTTATTTATCTATTTAATACATCATTAATTCTAAAAAGTCTTCTTTTAATTAAATAAATTCTTTAATTTATTTAATTATTGTCCACCTCATCATTTTAGTAAATAATTTAAATTAATTATTTACTGTCATGTGACCCAACCTTTTGAATTAAATTAATTTTTAATTCAAAATAGTCTTTTTCCTCCAAAAATCAAGTAATTTCTAATATTATTTGATTTTCCAGCCACCTCTTTTTATGTGCAAATCTTATCTCCTGTCACATGCACTGTCAACCCTTGATTTGATTTTCTCAAATTGAATCTTTTCCACTCATTTCAAATTTGACATAATGTTTCCCTAACCCTAATTGTGGGTTGTCATATTCAATCTTGTTCATTGATTCTAGGGAACTTGTCAATTTTCAATCTTGGTCATTCACTCAAAATTGTATTTTTCTATAAAATGGAAATTTTGGTCTCATTTGCACATCTCATGAAATTTTTTTTTACAAAATTTCATGTCATCTTGCAATGTTGTCATCTCATAGGCATACTTCATCTCTCATTTGTCATTTTGGCATACTAGGGTATGTTTAGGATCATGATGGGCCAAAAAGTGGCAATATGATGGGTATGTGGCTGAAGAACTTTTTTTTTACCCAAAATTAATGAAATGAAAAGGGTTTCTAAATGAGATTCTCAAATTTCCACCAATATAAATTATGCCTTACTTTGAATTTAATAAGTAATTATTATTCATTTTCTATTCGAATTATGACCAAAGTCTTGATTGATGGGTTAATTCAAAAACATCTATAGCTTTCAAAGGGTATCACATTTTTTGAATGAAAAACATGCATCACATTCTATGCTTCGCATAATATAGGATTAAAAAATGAAAATTTGAATTTCATAAGGTTTTGACCAAGTTAAGGTGGTCAGACATACGATTTTTTATATTTTTTAAAAGTTGTAATAAAAAATTCATAATTAATTATTTACTTGGAAAAAAAATACAAAAAAATATGCATCACATCAAGACATGAGTCCTCTACTTATATCTAAAATCTTATAAAAAAATATTATCATTTTATTGTGGTTAGGGTGGTCAAACAGACACCTACTTCTTATTTTTTCCCTGAAATTTAAGTACTATTGCATTGAAATTTCAAATTTTCACCAAATAGATTTTCTTTTTTTTTAAGAAAACTTCATAGTTTAGAAACTACATTCAATTTACTACATATTCTATTCTTACATATTTTTAAAATAATATAGATAACTTATTCAAATTTTTACGTCAAGTTTCCTAACTCTGATTTTTCTAAATGTGTTGCCACTTAAGGGCCTATTTTTTCCATGATGATCCTGCACATACCCACTATGGTCATTAGTTTATATTTGCTTACTAGTTGCACAGTTGCATAGTATTGCATTTTTCATTCAAATCCTTCAATATTTATTTTGGTCTTAGCATTGTCACATATTGCTCACTCCAAATTTGAGGGAAAACTTAATAATGCAGCAAGTTGAGAAGGTGTAATGGAGGTCAATCATGGAGGTTGAAGACTTGAGGTGATATCTTTCTTGTTTTCATGTTATTTCCTCCTTTGTGCTTCATTATTTCTTTGGCTTTTGATTTATTGAGATATTAATCTACTAACCTAAGAATTTCCCTAAGTTACAATAGTGACCAATATTTCCATAATTGAAATATTTAAAATCCAACATACCTTTGTACTTACTGATACCTTTCTTCAACTTCCTTGTAAAATTTTCTTCCAGCTCCTCTCAACCTTCAGTAACCTGATCATCTTCTGCCTTAGTGGCTCCAAAGGTTGATTTTGTCTTCTTCTTTTTTCCAAACTTCCTCATTTCAAATTTAGTCAAGGTGTCAAATAGCTATTTTTTAGTGAACTTCTTAGGATCATACACTTCCTTAATAGCTCAAACCTTATCACTGTAACTCTCTAGTAGAGTCATCACAATATTCTCCATTACATCTTCATTAGTCATAGTACCACCCTGATTTTTAGCTTCATTCACTGCAATATCAACCCTCTAAAAATAGTTTGCAATATCTTCTCCTTCTTCCATTTTCAAATTCTCATATATGTGCTTAGCTATTAGCTTCTTTAACAATTTGACTATCATTTCCTTCATAGATATCTTCCAAATTTTTCCAAACTTCATAAGCAGTGCCCAAAGAAATAAATTTTGTCAGCTCAGTCTTAGATAAAGCACTATAGACTGCATACCTTGCTTTTTCATTTTCCTCATAAGAAGAAATCTCATCTATAGAAGAAGGATCACTTGCTAGTGCAACATATTTTGTCTCAAAAAATTTCCAAGTCTTGTACCCAAGAGAGATCAAGTAACCTTTCATCTACACTTTCCATTCAATGTAGTCAGATCCATCAAACATATGGATTGGAAATTTTTGTTCCATCAGATCTACCTCAAGTGGTTAAGTTATTAACTAAGGAACCAAAGCTCTTATACCAATTGTCAAAAGGAACAACACAATTGAGAGGAGGGGTGAATTAGTTGTCACCAATCTTAATCACAAATCTCAAACACTTATCAACTTCACATCCACTAAATTATGTTATTAAGTATAAACATGAAATGCAAATAATAGCAAGCAATATCAATACAAGAAACACCAGATTTATGTTGAAAACCCAATAGGGGAAAAACCATGGCGAGGATTAACTCACAATATAAATTAATTCCAAAACCGATTGTAAAGAGGCTCATTTCCCAAAAAGAGTCACTATTTGGATACAACACTCACTGCTTACATATATGACTCACTGTCCAACAAGAAGGTTCACTTCCTACAGATACAAAAGATAACAAAAAAATACACCACAAAATTTTAAACACATTCATAGCCTTGATCAAAATATTGCAGACACCATCAACTCTCTTCTTTTAGGAGTCTAACACATTAAATTATTGTGTCCTCAATTCACTTTTGCACACTCTTGCTTCTCACACTTGTGGAATTCTTGATCCATCAATCCATAAAATATCAACTTCTTTTTATACCATTTTCGAACTTAGAAACTTTCTCCAAGGTCGGCTTTGTTGTGCCTATAACACACATGCCCCATTCAGAACAAGGACCCTCTATTTTTTGCTTTTGTTGGGTCACTTTTTCCTTCATCTTTTTTTGTGTGCCCCCTATTTTGGGTCCTAAGTGGTCAAGGATTCCTAAAGCTATCATCTTGAGTTGACCAAGTTTCACCACCTTTGAAATTGTCAATTCTTCTGCCTTTGCAGAGTTCCTCTGGTAGTTTTCCTTAAGTCCTTAAATTTGTCATCTTTTGCCTCATGTGGGTCTAACCTTGCAGGTTCCACATGTGGAATTCGGTTATGCTTTCACATTTTCTCTAGTGGCTGATTCAGGGCATCCACCCACATTGTAGGATCTACATCCATCAATTTTTCCCCTTTACCAACCTGCTAAACAACAAACTCATGGCTACCACCCGCTCTATGAGCTCCAACCGTCCTACCTCCATCTGTTTTGAAAACCATGCTCACCAACCATGTTGACTATCGTACAATATTAAATTTAGGTAATAAATTCCAAATTTAATATATATAGTAAGAGCCCACCTATCATTTTCAATCTCTTAGCCAAAAATTATTAGAGCTCTACCTTTCGTCGCTACTTTTGTGCATGCATGATCTCGTTATCGTTCAAACATCATAGCCATCAGACTCTTCACAAGATCTTGCGAGATCTATAGGTACATTTTCTCCCACCACACAACTTATATATTTTTCAATGGGTTTTACAAAGTTATCAAAGTATTGAAGAAGAAAAGCTTAAAACTAGTTAGAGAACAAAACCATGCACAAAACCCACCTTTTATAAATTTGAAAACCCTTCAAAAATTGACCTGTTAGGACCATGGAAAACATGCCTCCTCATTCATTGTTCTTGAACTAGGATGCCCATGCCCTTGCAGCCTGCAGTCTCCTCTACTATCTAGACTTCAATTAAAAGACCCTAGGCCTTTTCCCTTGGTGGGTCTTCTCATGCGGATGAATGCCCCTTTTCGCTATGCCCTATTGGAGCTAAAAGAAAGCTAAGTAAAAACACATCTCTAGGCCCTTGTAGTTCCGCTTTTATGGACTTCCATGTGTGGGAAGCTCTCTGTTGTTCATCATTTCAAAATAGTCATCCTATACATGTCCTCTAGATTGCAGGTCCGCTATCCTCAAATCTGCTAAAGTCATGAAACATTGGAACCCGTTTGAAGGTCATTCTTACCAGAACTCCTCACCCTCATTTCCATTGTTTCTAATTCCTTCATCAGCAGCTAAGCAAATCCTTCTTTCCACCTCATGGACCCCACTTCTCATGTCATCATCCTAATCACTCAAAATTTTCCTAAGGGTGGACTTCCTTGTGGGTGGAACACTGTGGGGGTCCACTAGTGGGCCACCCCCTACTCTTCGCCATCTCTAAATCGCTGACCACCCTCGTCCATCAACTTTGTGGGTTCCACGCTACCCATTTCTTTCTAACTTCCTTACATGAAAATTGGCTAAGTGTTTGATGTGGGTGTAGACACTTAAAAATGACCTAGGCCTGGAAGATCTATTTTTACCACTTTCGTCCTAGCATAATTATGACATTTAATTATGTCCTTGGTCTACATTCGACTATTAATTAAATAATTCATAATTGTTTAATTAATTCATGTCCTTTTATTCTTCATGATTATTAAATAAATAAATTTTATTTATTTATTCAAAACATCGTTAATTGTCTAAGTCTTCCCTTAATTAAATAAATTTCTTAATTTATTTAATTACCCTTCGTCATATATTTCTTCCTAGTTATTAAATAAATAAATTTTATTTATTTATTTAATATGTCACTAATTGTCTTAATTAAATGAATTGATTAATTTATTTAATTAATTAATCTTATCTTCTAAATTAAATAATTATCTTTAATTATTTAATTGTCAAAATTATATTCCTCTCATTTTAAATAAATGAAATTATTTAAAATGTCATCACAATCTTAACTGACAATCCATTTTGGTAAATAATCTGAAAAGATTATTTATTATTTCACAAAATCCATAGTTTGAGTGGATTTAATTGAAATTGGTAGCTTTCTTCTAAAAATCAAATAAAGCAAGCAGTTTCTTGATTTTATCAAATTTGCTTTTCAGTCCACCTTTTATCTTTTTGATTTTTGGAATCTCACAAAGCAGGTTATCTTTATCTTCTTAATTTTGAAATTATTTATTTTTGAAATTAATTATCTCATCTTTTCTCCACCGCCGATTCAATTTTCTCAGATGACATCTTGATCACTCACTTAAGGATTTTACCCTAACCCTACTTAGGGATGGTCAGATTTAATCTTGTCCTCTAATTTTAGGTTTCTGTCAAGAGTCGATCTCGTCCATTCATTCAAAATTGCATTTTCTATTAATGTCAATTTTACTCATAATTTAGAATTCGATCCACCACTTCATTATTATAGGCATTTATTATTCATAGTCATTTATCATTTATCTATCATAGGCATAGGCATAATTCTATTCAAATCCTTCAAAATTGCATAAGACAATGGCATAGTTGTAATGCTCACACACTCGATCTGAGGGCATCAATCATATGCTGCAAATTAGAAGGTGTTATGGAGGTGATTTATGGAAGCTTCGCGAATCTGGTATAATCGTTCTTGTTTAGCTTTCATTGTGCTTCATATCTCTTTGGGTTTTATTATTATACTTTCAATTTATTGAATCTAACCTAAATTTTACCCTTAGTTACATTGGTGAACCTGACGTGAATCCTTTGATCTAGCCTGTTATTTTGCAGGTTTTATTGACATTTTGTTACAAATCTGCCAGTTTTTGGACAAAACTATAGGTTTTACAAATTTCTTCATATATTCTACACAGCTATGATTTTTTGCACAATATTTACACAAAGTATTTTTCATTATCTCAAAAGGCTACAGTAAAAAAATCAAGGGTTTATCATTAATTTTGTAGGAGTTATTGTAATTTTATGTTTTTTCATAAAATTGTTTTTTTGGACACAAATCGATGAATTTTTCATAATTTTTTATATTTTTGGAAATCTCTTGAAATTCTAATGGGGTTCTATATTCTATAGATTTAGTTTGGAGGTCAAATACAATGCGCAAAAATCTGATCTCTTTTTTCTATATAGTTTTCACAAATCCGCGTTTCTGAGAGCAAAACAAGGAATTTTTCTGACTTCTTTACATTTCTGGAAAGCTCTCAGAAAATTATTAGGGATCTCTTCTTTGATTTTTCATTTTTTAGATCAATAAAATTTTCAAATAATGAAATCTAATTTGGCTATGTCAAAAACATGTATCTGAAATTGCAATTTTCTGATGAGCTTATTTTTTTTTATGGTTGCATTATAATATCATTTTTTCATCTTGTAGGTGATCATAAGGAGCTATAGTAGCAGAAATATCAGTCATAGATAGAAGATTGGAAAGTGAAAACTTCCAGGCGCACTCATTTAATCTTTCACCTCTTAATCATTGTTTGTCACACATTTGGATTTGGGCTCTTAAAACGAATCTTGTTTTCAATCACATATAAAAAATTGAGGCTAATATTCACCATTGTCTTCAATCACACATCTTGATTTGGGGTTAAAAAGAACAAGCGTTTGAATTGCTTTACACACATTTCAATTTTCTAAAAGGAAATTAATCGCTGTGAGTGTGAATCAAGTGTGTGTGTGATCACAAACACCTCACTTGGTTTGCTTTAGTCAAACCCTTCCTAGGAGGCCTGCTAGGGGATTTCATCATCCCTGGGGATGACCTCAATTGAAGTGTGAATTGAAAGACATGCTTGTTTGGGAGTTAAAATCTTGTCACTCTTGGCTAAGCCCCAAAGAACTTTATACCTTTGGGAAGTGAAGGTGAAGGGTGGGTTACCCCTTTCTCCCGGCTATGTGGCAGGATTTTTCTTTCAAATCATCCTTAGTCAACCTTGTGCAGACTAGCTTGAGACCTAATTGGCCATACCCCACTTGACTAGTCATAGGGCTTCTTGTTGTGTATTCAAGTGTTTACTTAATCATAACATTTAATCTTCAAAGACAAATTTATCATTGTGTTTGGTGTGTGTGTTCATGCATTTACATGTGAAATATTGTGTTTGATAGTGTCAAAGTCAAACTTCCAATAAACACTTGCCACATCATCCAAATCATTCAATCTTTTTATTCCACATCATATCTTGATCATTGTCATTTCTTTAATCCAATCAACATCATTTTACACCATGAAAACATTGGAAGATGTAGCACAAGAGCTTGTTCGCATGCTTCACATGGCTAAAACAAGTCAAGCACCTTTACCTCAACAACTCATTCAAAGAGCCCATGACATAATACAAAAACTTCAAGCCAATAAGTCACTTCAAATGCAACAACTCATAGCTAAAATCCAATACTTCATAGCCACTTGTCAAATCCAACAAGCACATCATCAAGTCCAATCACCACATCAACAAATTTCACCTATCAATCCTATCAACGTCAACATGCCCTATCAACCATCCACCAACTCATGTCAAGTCCCTACATCATACCATATCGATCCGGTCTAAGTCTCTACGTCCTATTTTGGTCAACCTTACAATAATCCAGCCCAAGACTCCATGGCATATCCGGTCGAAGTCCCCATGTCACATCCTATGCCGTCACATCCTAATCCAGTCTGAGACTCCATGTCATATCTGCTCCAAGTCTCCATGTCATACCCTTGTCCTTCACATACTAGTCCAATGCAACTACCCATGCCATATCCTAATCCTTCACATACTAGTCCAATCCAAGTCCCCATGTCCTATCGTAGTCCATCATTCATTAATCCTTTTCAAATCACCCCCTCACAAGCCACATCTAGTCATGAAAATTATGTTATTACTCAAAGTCAAATCCCATTTAATAAATGTGAGGATACATGTCAAAATGAAAGCCCAAAGCATGACCTTATAATGTCACCCTCATGTCAAGAACAAGGTAGTCCATCCCAGGACCGTATCTTTTAGTCCATCCATGAAGTCCTTCAAGACAATCATGACATCCAAAAACACCTCTCCTTGACAATGACTCTATTTTTTATTGTATCATCCACGACACCCCCATCTTTGACCAATACCCCATCATTGACCAAGAAGTCCAAATCCATGACAACCCCATCTTCAACTAAGACCCTACCATTGACCAAGAAGTCCAAAATGATCCACTCCTTGACCTTTATGCCATTCATGATCAAACACTTGCCGACCTTATAAAGGCCTCGACTATTAACACTTCCCATGATGAGATACTTGCCTCCATGGAACACATAGACGATATTCCTCCAGAACAAAAATCTTCCACTAGGGACATGTGTGCATATGATCAAGTTATAGCTAAAATTATTGGACTCTATGACACTAAACATAATGATGGCTTTGACATTGCCTTGGAAGCACCAACAGAATCATCTGAACCTGACATGTCAAAAGATCAGACCAAAGATATCAGTCAAGAATATGTCCAACATGACAATGAAGCTAAGACACTTTATCAACTAGGGTCATCTATGTTTGTTAGAGTAGGCTTTCTTGTAGACGAAAATATTACAAGTGACAATATCCACATACCTAATGATGGGTTAGCATTTTTCTTTCAAAACAACAAATACCCTATCGCAAATAGAATATGTCAAAGCATGCAATATTAAGGCAAAGGACTAGGCATACATGAGCAAGGCATTATAGAACCAATATAGCTTTAGGAAAATTACAAACATCAAGGTCTTGGCTATTCCTCAGTTAGTAAATCAAACAATGTCAGTGATATCTCCTCGATATTGGGGGCAACCTTGTCAGATACAAATGTCAAAATGGAATCCATGAGAAATCCTTGTCATAAGATTGTTTCCAACACCCTGTCCACCCACACCATAAACCATCATTCTATCATGAATCAACCTCCCCTTTGGGACCAACAAAACAAAAGTCTTACAAGTCAAAAGATAAAAATCAAATGTCAAAGGCCATTGAATCAAACAAAAGTACAAGTGGACAAATGAAATGGATCCCAAAAAAAGATGGATCAAACAAAGACACCAAGTCAAATACAAAAGTCAATCACAATGTGGAGCCACAAGACAAGAGGACTCCCACATACAACAAATGTCCACCTCCTTCAAAATGGTTATCAATCAAGGCATATAAAAGTGTTGGTTCGAAAGACCATCCCTCCAAAATCCGTCATCCACCATCCCAAGGTTGGAAAATAAAAAGTCATTCATCCAAATGTCCAAACAACCTTTCCACATCTACCATCATCTATCATAATCCTACATCTCGCCTAAAGTCCAAAAATCCCATGTCACAAATCCGTCACATCATGGCAGCAACTCTTTACCACAAGGACTCTCATGGCACTCTATCGTGATGTGCATATTCTGATAAGGCCAACTCTAGTACCAGAAAGGACCACAATGACATCGATCAGTTGTATACAAGTGCTACGATCCTAACAAGACAACTCCTTCAACAAGGTCATTATTGGCATATCATTGCACCAGTCTCTACATTAGCACCATCAGTGGATTCAGAATAATCAGTGGTAATCTAAAGCATCTAGGCTATCCACAATATCAAAAACACACAAATTTTTTTTTTTAAAAATCATCACCCTGATGAAAACCTGGTAAACAGGCATCTTGGTGACACCAAAAAAATCAAAAAGTCAAGAAAATAGTAAAGAGAAAAATTTCATCCTATGGTGAAAACCTAGAAAACAGGCGCCCTCGATAAGTACCATGATGAAAACCTGGCAAATAGGCGTCATGTATAAAATAAATCATCTATGTGGACTCTTACACTTGGGGGGAAAGTCATCTCATATCCTATGCCTTCCTCTTGACATTGGCATCCAACCATTTAATCCATATCATTCCCACCTATCTTGGTCTTGACATAAAACTGGCACACATAAATCATGTTTTGGGAAAAGTTTTGACATGCCTATCCTTTGGTCATACATTATTTGTGAAACATCATGTCATTGACTATCATAGTCTTATTATCCTTATGTGATATAGTCCTTGAAAATCATATGACAATTCCCTTAGTCTCATGTCTCCCGTCCTTTACCAAGGCCACCTCTTATCCTTTCATGTATGTCACCTATCTTGGCTTTGCCTTGTCAATCGGTCTAAGGATAATCATCATCCCATCTAGTCCTAACCAAGTCATTCCAAATGCAACGAGCACATTATCCAAAACGTTACTTGACTGCGTTCTTGGCCCTATTGTAGACCTTCGTACTTTCATCACATTATCGTCATCATCCTCACATTGTTTCGAGATGCATCCTTCCCACACCAAACAACGTTGTCATCACCTATCAATTGGTATTCAACTTGACTAGGGGCACAATCATTTTTTTCCTTGGATTCTCATATGTAGGAATCAGTCACATGCATTTGTCATAATCCCCTTAAACCATTCAAAAAGACCAAAAACATTATAAAATGTCCTAAAAAAAGACAAACATCATAAAAGTCCTGAAAAAAGGCAAAAAAATCATTAAAAGTCTTGAAAAAAGATTAAAAAAAAAATCATAAAACATCCTGAAGAAAAACACAAAAAAATCCAAATCAATGTCAAAATCTTAAAAATGGAGTCAAAGTCAGTCATGTCATTTTCAAATTACGTTGTCTCTGTGCATTTGCTACGTAGGCAAGGCCATCAGTCAATGAGTCCCCGAAACATTAGGTCAGTCCTTTTAGGTTTGTCCAAATAAAATCACAACATTTGTCACAATCGTCACATCAGTAAAATAAGTCAGACATAGTCAAACTCAAACACAAGAAATTCATTCGAAACATCAATGTCAAAATTGGTCAAAATTAGACAACATAGTCCAATCAATCATATAGTCAATATCAATCAACTTGCCAAAACATATTAGTCAAAACAATGTCAATCCCATCACTCTTTGGTCCTCTTCAAGATGTGTCCTTTTTGGAGTTAGACCTCGTCAAAATGTCCTTTGCATTTTCAGGATGTGTCCTTCCTAACAATGGGCCCCGTCAAACTATCAACACCATCAAATTGACAAAACCCTTAAACTGTCAAAACTGTCAAATTGACAAGAAATCAATCTTTGGCAAACAAACATTGGCAAACAAAATAAAATGGTTGTTAATCTTTCTGGTCTATCTTGTCTTATCTTTTGACTATCTTGTCTATTTTTGTCTTATCTTTTTACTATCTTTTCTTTGTGGTCATGTTACTAGCTACCTCAAGGATGTCCCATGAAGGACTTAGAGGTGTGATGACGTCTCTTGGACTATTTTATTTTCTTTGCCTGCTGTCTGTGGATTGTCTTGACAAAAAGACTGGGGCAACTTCGCCCTTAGTATGAGTTAGGACATTCCTTGTCTGTGCCTATCTATTTTTCAAGTGGATGACCTTACACACCTTGGTCTACGTCATATCATGGTGTTTGTTGTCCATTTGTGTCATTTTTACTACCCAATGATGATTAAGAGCAATAAATATTAAAGTCCCACTGCAAGTTTTGAAGGATTCTCTCATATAGGCATTGCATCCATATCATCATCCATATGTTTTGCACTAACATTTCTTTGTCTCTTCATATTCTAGTCTTCTCATTAATTTTAAGAGCACACCCATATTCTTGGAACCTATCTGTCCTCTCAAGGGGGCATACCACTACCCTCGTCATTCTTCCTCATCTTATTTTGCACTGGGGCATATTTTTGACTTATTTTCTTTGTCACAATGCGACATGCTACATTATGACAAAGAGGGGTAAAATGTAGACACTTACAAATGACCTAGGCCTGCAAGCTCTATTTTTACCAGTTTTGTCCTAGCATAATTACGACATTTAATTATGTCCTTGGTCCACATTTGACTATTAATTAAATAATTCATAATTATTTAATTAATTCATGTCCTTTTAATCTTCATGATTATTAAATAAATAAATTTTATTTATTTATTCAATACGTCGTTAATTGTCTAAGTCTTCCCTTAATTAAATAAATTTCTTAATTTATTTAATTACCCTTCGTCATATATTTCTTCCTGGTTATTAAATAAATAAATTTTATTTATTTATTTAATGTCACTAATTGTCTTAATTAAATGAATTGATTAATTTATTTAATTAATTAATCTTATCTTCTAAATTAAATAATTATCTTTAATTATTTAATTGTCAAAATTAATATTACTCTCATTTTAAATAAATGAAATTATTTAAAATATCATCACAATCTTAACTGACAATCCATTTTGGTAAATAATTTGAAAAGATTATTTATTATTTCACAAAATCCATATTTTGAGTGGATTTAATTCAAATTGGTAGCTTTCTTCTAAAAAACAAATAAATCAAGCAGTTTCTTGATTTTATCAAATTTGCTTTTTAGTCCACCTTTTATCTTTTTTATTTTTGGAATCTCACAAAGCAGGTTATCTTTATCTTCTTAATTTTGAAAATATTTATTTTTGAAATTAATTATCTCATCTTTTCTCCACCGCCGGTTCGATTTTCTCAGATGACATCTTGATCACTCACTTAAGGATCATTACCCTAACCCTAATTAGGGATGGTCAGATTTAATCTTGTCCTCTAATTTTAGGTTTCTATCAAGAGTCGACCGATCTCATCCATTCATTCAAAATTTTGTTTTCTATAAAATGTCAACTTTACTCATAATTTAGGATTCGATCCACCACTTCATTATTATAGGCATTTATCATTTATCTTTGTCATAGGCATAGGCATAATTCTATTCAAATCCTTCAAAACTTGCATAGGACAATGGCATAGTCGTAATCTCACACACTCGATCTAAGGGCATCAATCATACGCTGCAAATTAGGTGTTATGGAGGTGATTCATGGAAGCTTCGTGAATCTGGTATAATCATTCTTGTTTAGCTTTCATTATGCTTCATATCTCTTTGGGTTTTATTATTATGCTTTCAATTTATTGAATCTAACCTAAATTTTACCCTTAGTTACAGTGGGTATGCCGGTGCAAATCATCGCCTATGGTCTACCATCTTACGATCATCGTCTCAAAATGGCTATGCCAAAACTGCCATCTACCTTGAGAAGGCGCCCCTCCACTGTCGTCTGACTCTCCTTGAGTGAATATTTCATGTTGATGCTCTTTGTGGGATCGATAGTGCAGACCACCGCCTTGCCTCCATCGTCTCCAAGTGGCTGTCACATAACAGAATCTTGTCGATCCTTGCCCACATCACTCTGAATGAGTTGAAGTTAGAAGTTAACACTAGGTTGACCTTTCCTTCTGGGGGTCCCACAATGCAAATGTAGATCTCCACCTTGAGAACACTGTTCCAAATGGTGGAACTCCAAATGGCCGAGACATCACCTACCTCCACACCCTCTTGACCCACATGAGAAGTAGTTGAACAAGCACCTCCAAAACTTCATGAGCAATGAACCCATGTACTCAAATGCCTTAGCACCTTGGTGGGGCATAGTCATAACACAAAAATGTTGATGCGGGTGGCCGCATATGAGTCAATGTTCCCTCTTCGTTGTCTCCCTGTTTCCTTCTCCAAAATGGCTGCCAGCCTAGGGAAATCCACATCCCTTGGCCCACATTGCTCTATCTTCCCTAAACAAAATCCAAATGATGAATTTTAGCAGCTATTATGATCTTTAAAAGATGAATTATTTGATCTAACACCTATTTTGTATGATTTCACTAATGTTCCCCTCATTTTATATATGAATATGCTTACTGCTCCTTTAATTGTAGGATTTATAGAATCAATTGCAGGACCATCGGGGGCATCCACACAAAACGAAAAAGGGAAGAACTCTACTAAGGTCCCAAGAGGAAAAGAAGACAAAGATCAAATGAAGTATCAATTCTAGGTAACATAAGTCACCTCCAAGGTCACTACCAAGTGGGACATGATTATAGACACCAACCTTGGACATATTGACATAGATCAGTTTAGATAGAGGGTCATTGCCAACCCCACTACATATAACACAAGAAAAATCAAGAAGAGTGGTTTGGCTAAGGTAGCCAGTTTCCATCCAGCTCTTGTGGTCCCAAAACTAGTAATCGCTTGTAGAGAAGCCTATCAGGAAAAAGTAGGATCATTGATCATGATTGAAAAGTTTTGGCTGACCTATTTTCTAGTTCCATGGGGAAAACCTTCCACATCCCTGCCTTTGACCCTATGGAGGAAATGCCAAAGGAATATGCAGAAAGTATGTGGAAGACCAACTCTTTAAAATTCAAAAATGTTGATTAACCAATACTGGTTAAAGGAGAAGAGGGGTAGCACAAACAAGGTGCCTGTAGAATTGTTCTAGAGTTATTTTTATGAATAACACCATGATTTTGTGGCCTTGTTGAGCAGATTCATGGGAATCCCTACTACAACCTACTTCTGGGAATGAATGTTTTAATTCATAGAGGAGATTATTGGAGGAAAGACTAAGTTCCACTAGGTTGGAATGATCAGTGACAACATGCATCAAAAGTTCTTGGTGGCCAAGAAGACCTCCCAATTTTATATGACCTCTTATTTGGTCTATCTTATAGCCGATCCCTTTCCATGTAGGGGATTATTTGTTGTGCAAATCCCAACTTTTGGAAGAGAGTTACAAGTATATGATAGGCATCCGCAGCTCCAATACCAAAATTTCAAGAAAGACTACTTCAAGGTGAACAATGCCCTTATTGGGAACATTATTAGACTTCTTAGAGGGGACATTGAGAGGAGAGTCACACATGATCCTCGTACATTTATTCATAGGTTTAGATTCTTGTTTATATAATTCCCCAAGTTCACCTACGTCTAGATAGAGGGCTTCACTAACAAGTCATACAAGCTGCCCTAGTATCCAACCAATTAGCTAATCTTGCTAGAAGTCTCAAGGTAGCTACAAAATACACATATTCTTCTAAGTGGAAAAATACCATATCCCCTCACATTCATGTAGGGAATATATGCCCTCATAGCTACCCAATGTGTTGAATATTTACAGAAGGAGATCATTGAGTACAATTTGGGTCTCAACACTACTCGGCCTCAGATGGATCCATATGGAAAGTTGAAGAATTTTGTTGGAAGGGAAATTCCCTTCTACATAATGTTGAATATTTTTGGGCCAACTGTTGAGATGATAAGGAGGCATGCATGAGGCATTATATGTGTATGACAACATACTTTGTCAAGATGGTCAAGTTGTTCCTAGTACTAGATCAGATTGTAGAAGATGAGAACATTGTCATAGATCTGATGTATGATGTCTTTTCCAACCTGCTATTGCCCATAATAGACTAGAATGAAGAAGAGTTCAACAACCTCAATATTCCGATAAAGCCAATAGAGCACAAAACAAGGTAGTGGATCAATGCACAAATTACTTAGTTGAAGCTCTAAGGAGTCACTCTAACCTATGGTGAGCTCAAAGATGAGCTTGAGAGAGAAGCAGATAGTGGGAATGTTGCTACCACAACTAGGGGAGCTCCTAAAAATCCTCTAGCAACAAGGTCAAGGAAAAGAAAAAGAGGTAACTGAGCACCAGCCTAAGCATAAGATGTATTCAAGGAAGGCCTCAAAGGGTGAGACCTAAAAGAAGGAAAGGAAGTCGGGAAGATTCTTTGAAATTCCTATGATCTAAGATGATCCACTACATGAAGGAGAAGAAGAAGAGGTTGAGAAACCAAAGTCACCACCTTTCACCTTTGCTATTTCCATGACAACCACTATCACTACTGCTACTCCTCCTCTAGTGTCGCAAGCATTAATACCTTCCTCTCTGCCTTCGGATGACATCTCGATTCACCTTGCCTCCACTTTTTCAACTACTCCAAGTATTGTGAGGGATTCCTCGTCTACCACAACTTCCCCACTCTCATCCACCTCAATGTCTCCATCAATTGCAATTCCTCTAGCATCCACAATTAAAATACCTACTCTCACTCTACTAGAGGAATTTTCCAACCATATGCAGAATATATCCATGGAACTCTCTGGGCTATTGATGAACACTACATTACAAGCTACTATGGCTCAAGTTGTTGTTAGTCTCCCCATCCCTCCTCTAACAGAACTACTAAAGATGGAGGCAACCATGTAGATATCTAAAGAACTAGAGAGACAACAAAGGGAGGCCACAAAAGAAATGGATGAGGAATTTGAAACTCTTCAAGGATTACTACCATAAGCACCTAGAGCATCAGAACATGATCATCAATGAGGTGGTATATAAAGAAGAAAGGTCACAATCTTCAGAAGAAGATCTTGAGTATGTTGGTACCAAATATATAGTGGAGTCCTCGAACCAAGAACTTGAAGAGGAGTTTTCCAAACAACTCAAAGATGTGGGAGAGGAAGTTGAGAGGTAGTTTTCTGAAGAAAAGGAGGAAACTAGTGATGACAAAGGGACAAGATGAAGGCCTCGATCAAGAAGAAGATATACCCACTAATAAAGAGGAAGAAAAGAAAGAAGATAAGGTTGAAGAAGAGCAAAGCTTGAAGAAGAGGTTGAAACAAAAAAGATCCCTGAGGCATACCACTATACGAAGCTTAGGCAAGAGGAAGAAAGAGAATGTCACAAGGGGAAGACAGCCCTAAGGAAAACATAGTTGCTATTAGGCCACAAGAAGAAAATACCATATTCATCTAGGACTCAGATGAAGAAGAAGAATAGAAAATAGAGCAAGTCTGAGGCCATAAAGAAAAGGAGATCCACCATGCTCAAAGAGATGAAGGTGATCATGAATCACTAAAGGGTGGATCTCAAATGCCTAAGTGGTTGGAATATCAGCTACAAATGAAGACCCCCACTCTCATGGATCTCAAGGAAAGGCTAGAGTCTATCCTAGCATGAGATCAAATAGGAGCAAAGAAAGAAAGGAAGTAGAGGGTTTGATCCCACATTACGATGGATGCATCAAGATCAAGGACAGTACAAATTTCCACTCTCGTAATGGACAAGGTAGGAGTTAACTATAATATCTCTACCATTAACCTAGGTACAACTATAAGAGACCAAAAGATTAATCAGCTCCAAGGGTCCATCATCACTATCGTTCATCAGATGAACAAGGATCACTTTGCTAAGGAGGAGTTGAAGGCACATGTGGCAGACCTCACCACCTACATACATTAGTGGTCTTCTATTGAGGACCTACCAATGACCTCATCAGCCCTGCCAATGTTGCTATCCAAAGAGCACATAATAAAATTAGAGAGAATAAATAACTAGACCAAGGCTACTAAATAATGGTTTCAGTTGGTGATCTACAATGGTGATATGGTCATTGGTCACGTGTCCAGACAACCAATAAGTTTTTGGGAGTGAAAAATTCGCTCAAAGACACACAAAAATTATGTACTAAATTCCTAGAATTATATAGTATTATGTATCCTAAGCTCAAGGCTATCCTCAAGATTCCTAAGAAGACTTGGGAGAAGGAGATGGCCTTGGCAAAGGATGATCATTGGCTGGTTGAGACATGGAAAATGGGTCTAGACAATAGAAGAGAAGTCCTAGAGTGGATGCTCCATGAAGTGGATCTCGACCTAAAGTGGGTCAAAGAGCATCACATAAACTATGAATAATATCTGAAGCTCATCATGGATTATGACATGCCTGTCATTGAGCTAGATCCTAAGAAAATAATGCCATATTTTCATAAGAAAATGGAGAATGGGGCTACAAATTCAATAACACCAGACTTATGGAGAATGGGGCTACCTGAGCCTTCACCCAATAAAAAAAGGTGATCAAGAACATGTAGAAGTGTACAAAGAATTGGGAGCTAATCACCAGTAGGGTATGTACAGGATCATGATGGGCCAAAAAGTGGCAATATTATGGGTATTTGTAGGGTATGTGGCTGACGACTTTTTTTTACCCAAAATTGATGAAACAAAAAGGGTTTTTAGAGGAGATTCTTAGCTTTCCACCAATATAAATTATGCTTTAATTTGAATTTAATAAATAATTATTATTCATTTTCTATTAGAATTACAACTAAAGTCCTAATCAATAGGCTGATTGAAAAACATCTATAACTTTCAAACGGTATCACATTTTTTGAATATGAAACATGTGTCACATTCTATGCTTCACATACTATAGGATTAAAAAAAGAAAAATTAAATTTCATAAATTTTGACCAAGTTAAGGTGGTCAAACATATGAGTTTTTATATTTTTTAAAAGTTGTAATAAAAAATTCATAATTAATTATTTACACTTGGAAAAAAATTACAAAAAAATATGCATCACATCTGGACATGAGTCCTCTACTTATATATAAAATCTTATAAAAAAATATTATCATTTTATTATGGTTAGGGTGGTCAGATGGACACCTACTTATTATTTTTTCCCTACAATTTAAGTACTACTACATTGAAATTTCCAATTTTCACCAAATAGATTTTATTTACTTTTAAATAAACCTAGTAGTTTAGAAACTACATTCAATTTTCTACAGATTCTATTCTTACATATTTTTGAAATAATATAGATAACTTATTCAAATTTTTACGTCAAGTTGTCTAACACTGATTTTTCTAAATTTTTTGCCACTTAAGGGCCTATTTTTTCCACGATGATCCTGCGCATACCGAGTAGATCCAGGAAGTTGACCTTCTAGGTGCTCCAATTGGATATAATGGAATGGAATAAACTTCGGGCGCTAATAGGAAAATTTGTGGGGTATTCCACTATAAAGAAGAATGAAGGAAAGCATGTTATTGATGATGAGTTCCTCACTGTGTAGCTACAACAAAAGGGAAATCAACTAGAAGACAAAAATGCTACAATGTCGTACCACTAGAGGACAAAATAGGAAAAAAATAAGAAATGTATTTTAAATTGTAAAATATTGGGGGTGGGAGAAAACCTAATTTGTAATGAATCTTGGCCACACAATGAGATTAAATCTTGGTCATTCATTCTTCTTTTTGAAAGCTATAAATAGTGGGTCTCCTCTCGTTTTCAAAGAGAGAGTTGAGTTGATGTAAAGACATGTTGAAATTCTAATAGAAATTCATTCATTTTGTTGGATTCTCGAGTTTCCTTCATGTTTCATGATTCATCTCCTTATAGTTGATATATTTGAGTACATCTAGTTTGTTGTTCTATGTATTTTGCATGCTTTTAGTAGTTTAGTAAATGTTTTTCAATGATGTTGTAGAATGTTGTTGTGTTGATGCCCTTCCTTGTTCATGATTTTTATTGTTTGTTGATGATAAATAGCAATTTAAATCTAGTCTGAACATAGATTCATTGTTATACTTAAATTTCATCTATTATTCATGCTTTATTGTGAATGAACAGTTGAAAATATGAGGACCTTAGAAGATAGCACTAGTTTCATGATACTTTACTAATTTGGTTAAGTGGAAATTAGTTTTAGGAAGGTTGTCCATTGTAGCATCCTACATTATCATTGTTCATTGGTAGTTGCAAGTCTAGGAACTTCCTCCTTCCCTTTCCCTTTTGAGTTTTCTTTGAAATAGTAATTTAGACAAAGTTCTAGCATCATTGTAAAATCAAATCTGATGATAAAAGTGGAGTTTTAGACTATTGTTTTGAACTTGCAGCAATTACACATCAACTCCAATACTTCAAGAACTCCATTTAAAGAATAAATCTCCCTCCAAATTAACATACGTAAGGCTTCCATGTGATTACCAAAAAATCACATCAACCAACTAAGACATTCCAAGCACTATCATGACCTGACACTCGAGAGACCTTGGGATAATTTTTTGCAATTTGGTTGTAGGAAATTGCTTTTCAAGAGAGGTGATGAACTTATGAATTACCTATGTTGAGAAGTGAAAAAACACCCATCAACAAACTGGGGCTAGAAGGAGGGCCTTCCTTGTGTTAAGATGGATCAAATCGATTCATTCTCTCCTAAAAGATTTCATAGAGTTTTGAAGTCCACACCAAATAAAGGGGAGTTTCAAGAGTTACAACCCCCTACCAAGGCTAAGAGAGCTAAAAGAGGGGAAGCCACTTTATCATCCTCATCTACTCCATCCACTTCACCTCCATCCTCACCTCCTCCCTCTATTCATTTTTACCATACTCATCCTTCCTTTTCAATATCCTCTTCCTCCACTCAGCCACCCCAAGCTACCTCCGAGCTATTCACTTCTCATGGCTAAGGCACTGCCCCTACCCCATCCCTAGGTTACTGTCATATAGCAAGTACAACATCCACCTCCTTTCATGGCTTGGTTGGGAAACAATCCTTCATTGTTGTCCTTCAATGATTATCATGACAAGCCAAAGAACTCAAAGGGTTTTTGCACAAAGTTTCATCCTCGCGATCCACAAAGGACAATAGAAGAACATATCAAAATATTTCAAATAGAATTGAAAGATATGCAAATCGATCATGAGGACATGGCTTTCCAACTCTTTCCTTATTCCCTGGGGTAAGAGAATTTTTATTGGTACATTAACTTGCCAATGGGATCCATCACCACTTGGAACCACTTGAATAATTCCTTCTTGCAGAAGTACAAGATCATGGTGAGCCCTTCTTAATTATATCAGCATTTCATTTCATTCATAGGGAGGTCAATGACCCAATAAACTCCTTCAATGACTAGTTTCATTAGGCATACATGTGCTTACAATTTCAATGCGTGGTTAATGATGCTTCCCTACCAATTTATTATTCTGCCCTAGACAACCTTACCATTGTGTTGGTGAAAAGAATGCATCCACCACCCACCAGGTTGTTAGATGCCTATGTTGAGGTAGTCATAGGAAGCACTAACTTGGTGAAAAATATTTCTAGCCCACTGCCTTCTTTGGGACTGGTTGCTCATCCAATGCAATTTTAGGGACTTACTCGAGCCTTGACACATCAGAAACCTATTATGAACCAAGTCCCACAACTACCCATGGTTCCTCATCGAGGATAGCCATTGAACCAGATGCCTCTCATGCCTCACTATTTGTAGCCACAACAATAGTAGGTCTATCCTTAGCCACCTCAAGTACCTTCATATTTACAAGGGCCTAAATATAAACATGCTCAATAAAACCAACTAGTGGTTCAGCTAGTCTTCCTCCAATCCCAAGCTCCACAACTGAGTAACACAGAGAAGGATCAAATAGATAAAATAATGGAGATGATTAGGAAAATGTGTACCAAAATGACACACTTAAGAAATAAAAAAAACTAGTTGCAAGCTTTCCAATAGAGTATTCAAGACAACCTAAATTGAGATAATATGGATAACTATGATGTAGGTACCTCATCTAGTAAAATTTATGAAAGAGTATAGAGCTCAAACCAGAACTTCAAAAGGAGGCCTTCACAAAGGTAGAACCAGACATGCAATACGATGCCCAATAATGGGGGCATTCCTACCCCTCTTGACCAGTCAACTAATACAAATAAAATGATAAGAGGGGTATATTTAGCTGAGGAAAATTTGTTCAGATGGTGCTAGATCCATAAAACAAACAAACACTATGACCTAGACTGCCCCAAGTTCTAGACAACTACATAAATCTTTCAAGTAGAACTCCAGAACATCATCGATAGTATAGGCTATAGAGACATAGTTCCATCTAAGCCCTATGACTCTTCAGTGCTCATAGACAATCAAGCCCCCTTTCCATGAAGTGAAAGCAATGTACCTAAAAAGGAGATCTCTCCCTTAAAGGATGAAGAAGAAAAAGAGGTAAGTGACAAAGAAACTCTATCTCAGCTCTCTACTTCAGTAGATAATGCTCTAGTAGATGAAGATGAATCACATGAGAATAAAGTCCAAATGTTTCATCAAAGAGTGAACCTATGTAACTTAAGTAATAAGAAAACAGGGAACCCATTCATGACCTATATTCCACCTAATAACTTCAGCACCCCACCTGATCCAAACACTAGAAACAATCTAAGTTACTCCCATGTGCCCACTCAATATTTTAAAAAGAAAAAATGACCAAACCAAATGCAAAATCGGTTTGCTAACTCTTCTCAAGGAAAATCCTTTGAGGTTGAAATTAAACAAATGGGCGAATACATAGATAATGAATTCAAGAAGGTCAAAATAAGTTTTTCTGCCTTCGAGTTGCTTAAGGTATGAGCAGTAAGAAATGCTTTCTTAAGAATGATTAACTATACTACCTCTTCTAGGTTGTCACAGGAGATGCCTACCAAAAGGGTTTCATTTGATGAATTAGAACATGAGCATGTGTTCAAAGAAACCTTAGGAAACAAAATGGATTCCCCCTCACATCAACCAATAGGGAAGCAACCTTCCAAAGAGAAAAATCAATTGCAAACTAAGGAAAAGGCCAATGAAAAAGATAAAAATTAGGTAGCTCAAGTGGATAAACCCATGGGCCTGTTTCAAGAGAAGTTAGAAACACCACCCTTCCTTACCACTATAAGAATATTTGGGAAGAACCTACATAACTATTTGATTGATGCAGGAGCATCGACCATTGTCATGCCTCTTGCCACATGCAATACATTAGGAATAGTCCCCACTCCTTCTAGCTGAAAGGTGACCCAACTAGACAAAATAGAGGTGAACATAGTTGGTGAAATCAACCAAATCCCCATGTAGATTGTTGCATACCTGAGGGTGAAACAAGTAATTTAAATTCAAGTTGTGGATATCCCAGAAAAGTATGACATAATACTAGGATGATACTTCACCAAGGCATTGAATGGATATGTCACGACCAACTTTTCTCACATATGGCTTCCATGGAAGGGGTTGCCAAACTAGATTCATATTGATCGAGAGTCATGCATGAAATTTATGATCAAAAAATACAAGACTAATGAGGTGCTATTTTCTGAAATTGAGTTGGGTAATTATTCTCCTATGGCATACTAAGAAGAATCAGAGCTCCAAGAAGAGGATGCAATAGGAGAAGTCCTCTTAGTACTATGAAACCCCCCTACAAATTTGATTTATATGCCCCAAAGTACCAAAATTCTAGTTGATTTAGATGATGAGGAATCCCATGATGATGGAAATTTGGGATTATTGGATGGGTTCCAAGAATTTATTAAGAAATGTGTGCAAGATCAACTTAGTTTAGGTGTGAGGATGGATTTCCAAGAGCTCTTGTTGTTGAGTTTGTGGAGGGTTCACAATGTTTCCTATTCATAATTCAAATGCTACCTTTTCCAAATAGTGGTTGCTCATATCAGTGGATAAGTTTTACTGAAGGAGGATCCCTAAATGGAATAGCCTAACATAAACAATACTAAACCCATTCCCTCCCTAGGAATTGTAGATACAAGTGTGTAGCCAAGGAAAGATGAATGTATGATCATCCTTGAAATTAAAGGATTCCCCAAGTTTTGGACACTACAATTTGATGGATCTAAGTCCAAGAAAGGAGCAAGAGCTAGGTTTGAACTCATTATCCTCATGGGTAAGACCTACTTCATTACTTATAGGCTTCAATTTTATTGTACAAATAATGTAGCAGAGTACAAAGCACTAGTCCATGGTATTTTTATGGGTTTAAGCAAGAAGGTCAAAATGTTGCAAGTCTTTGGTGATAGAGTTAGTGGTAAAATAAGTTAGGAAATCATATTCTTACCATAAAAAAGGGCTATTAAACTATAGACATAGGTTTTGGGTTCTTTTAGAGATCATAGATGCATTTAATATTCAGTTGATCCCTCAAAGTAAGAATCACACTGCTGATGCCTCTGCCCAAGCCGCCAAGACCCTCCAACCTCCGTCATTGTCTAAGCTCAAAAGGTTCACTATTGAGCTTACTTCCATCCCATCAGTGCCAAACAATTTTAAAACTTTTTAGGTGTTCAATGATGACAAGCACATCTTGGATTTTATCACCAACTTAGATGTGTTTGCAACCCAAATAATTGATGAGACCAAGCCCGAAGAAGCTGAATTGGATATAGAAGGAGTCATTAACCTCAAAACCAACATGATTCCCAAGGGTATGGTCTAGCTTGAGTGTATATTTGATTTAGAATAGATCAGAGATCAGCCAACAAGCAAAGAAAGATTACATCAATGACCAGTGGGATACTCATAATCTTGGAACAATCGAGGAAGTCAGCAAGGTGTGCACATCAGAAGAAAAGAAAGGGATCATTGATGCCTTACGAAAGCACCATGGTGTGGTCACTTGGAGCTGTGAGGATTTAAATACATACATCACATTGATCATCACACACACTATTCCTCTCAAGCTAGACATGAGACCATTTCGACAATGGAAACACCCAGTCAACGCATTGCTAGAGCCTATTATTTACAAGGAGATTCAAAAGTTGTTAGCTAGAATTATATTTCCAGTTAGGCACTCCATGTGGGTGTCCAATTTGGTCCCAATTACTAAAAATAATGGAGAAATCAGATTGTGCATGGACTTTCACAACTTGAATAGAGCTTTAGAAAAAGGAAAATTGTCTAGTGCCCTAATTGGATGAGGTGTTATAGATAGTTAATAGATCTCAAATGATATATTTCTTAGATGGATACTATAGTTATAATTAGGTAATGGTGGAATATGAGGATAGGCACAAGACAACATTCACCACCAATTGGGGAACCTTCCAATATAGAGGGATGTCATTCAGACTCATCAATGCTCATGCCACCTTCCAGTGTGCAATGGATATAGCCTTCAAGGATCTGATTTACAAGTGAACTATCATCTACATGGATGATCTCACAGTGTTTTCAAATAAGTGAGAGGATCATGTTAGAGAAGGTAATATGCTTGGGGATGTAATTTTAGAGAATGGAATCTCAATAGACCCTAAGCACATTCAAGCAATCCTAAAAATTCAGCTACCAGGTAGCAAGAAAGAGTTGAAATCTTTCTTTGGAAAGATAAACATTGTTAGAAAATTCATCACAAGCTTTGATAAGATAGTCAAGCCACTCAATACCATGCTGAAACAAGATTCCAAAGTTGAGTGGATACCGGAGGTGAAGAAGGCTTCAAGGAAATCAAGAAATCCATTATTTATGCACCTGTACTAGTCAATCTTGATTACCTAAAGTCGTTTTACATTTACTCATTTGCTTCAGACCATTCTTGTGCTAGCATATTGACTCAAAAGGATGATAAAGGAAGTGAGTACCCAATTTTCTTCATGAGTTCTCTACTAAAGGATGTTGAGCTAAGGTACATAATGTGGAGAAACAAGCATATGCATTGGTCAGGGGAGTCAGGAAATTTAGACATTACATCTTGTGGAACAAGGTGTTTGCCATAGTGCTTGACTCGACAATAAAAAAATTGTTGATGTAGAATGAGATGGGAGAAAGAAGGGGAAAATGGGTCACCTTTCTGTAGGAGTACAACATGGAGATTCAACCCATGAAGTTAGTAAGAGGGTAGGTCCTCACTCGTATGATAGCTGAAACACTAGTTGATGTAGGACCAAAGCTTACTATACAACAATACCAACTTGAAGATGTCTCCCCTCGAGAGTGGTATGATGACATCATCTACTACCTTCTAAGTAACAAGTTCCTGCCTCACTTGCAGGGAGTCCAAAACAATGCTCTCTAATTGAAGAGTAATAGCTATATGTTGCAGGGGTCCATACTATATAAGAATCATGAAGGGGTTTACCTCAGGTGCCTTGGAAAAGAAGAGGCAACACATGTATTAAAGGAGTTTCATGAAAAAATTTGTACTAGTCATGGATCTGGCCCTTCCACCACTCATCAAATCTTGTGGGTCAGGTACTATTGGCCGATGGTATTCAAGGATGCATACAATCATGTTTGAACTTTCTAGGTGTGCCAGACTGCTGCAACTAGAGAACGAAACGATGTTGTCCCACTGTAACCAGTCCTGGAGGTAAGACCATTGGTCTCAACTTTATTGGTCTAGTAAGTTCACCATCCCCTGTGGATCACAGGTACATTCTAACCGCCTCTTATTACTATACTAGATGGATAGAATCAATTGTATGTAGACAATGTACACTACTGAGGTAGTTATTAATTTTCTTGAAATTTTTATTCTAAATTGCTTTGGTTGCCTCTATGCCCTTGTTTGTGATAATGGCCTACCCTTTTCCTCACTCAAATTTTCTAGTTGGGCCTTCGATTATGGTATTTCCCTGAAGTTCTCATCTAACTACTATCCCTAAGGCAACAACCTAACTGAATCCACAAACAAAAATTTGATCACTGTAATTAAGAAGTTGCTTGACAGGAACCCCAAAGATTGGCACACCCAGCTATGTTTTTCTCTTTGGGTAGATTTTACATGCCACAAGACTTCCCTGGGTGATTCCCCATTCCATCTCATTTATGGCTTAGAGCCTATGTTTCCCATCCACTTCAAGAGCCCTACCCTCTAGTTTATCAACAATTTTTATGAAGAGGGGGATCGACGAGAAGCCCATTTAGCCAAACTACTCCACTTACAAGAAGGCCATGACCGAGCTATTGAAATTTTTTCAAAACATCAGGGCATGGTTAAGAGATTTTTTGACTAATGATCCAAAGTTAAGGCCTTTAGAATTGTTGATTTGATCCTTTGTTGGGACAAGACCCATGAAAAGAAAGGGGGACATGACAAATTCGACAAACTTTGGCTTGGCCCCTTTCAGATCTTTGAAATTTTAGGAGATGATACTTGGGTGTGTGCAAGAAGTTGAGTCCACTTTTTGGCCAAAAAGTGGAAGTGTTTTCCCTGATTTTCAGCATTTGACACATTTGACCTTAAAATTTGAAGCACTTAGAGATGAAATCTTCAAAAAAGTCACTAATCATAAAATGTAGTACTTAGAGTCTAGTTTCCAAATATATAATTTATTTCAATACCCAGATTGTACAAATTGAGTTTCAATAGGCATTTCTAAAAACCATTGTTTAAAAGTCACTTTTTTTTACCATACCATGCACGTGTACAACATCCATATTTTGACCTAAATTATCATATTTTTTTAAATCCTTTTGGGAAAAGATTTGTGACTCATGAAGCTTGTTCTTGATATTTTTTGTAATTTTTATTGAATACTTTTTTTTGTTAATTTTTTATTAGGCATATTTGTCGTTTTGAAAAATCGTCATGTACGACACGCATAAGATGACCTTAACTTATCATTTTTTGATTTTTTTTTAAATTGAAAAGAATTGTCTGAAGTTTGATCTCGTGCAATCCATTCGTCAAAATGTTATGTTGATCAAAAGTTATTAAAATATTAAAAACCCTAATATTTAAAGTTTATGGACTAGTTTCATTAGAAATTAATTGAAAAATAGAAAAAATAATCCAATTGTAAAAATATATATATTGGAATCTACATTGTCTCATCTAAAATGGGTTTTAATTTCCAAAAAATTTCAAAAAAAGTTGTCAGCCATATGTTCAAACTTGGTATTTTTCTCTGACATTGTTAGGACCTTCAACTTGCAGGTCAAACCAGGTTGAAGGCCTAGGTTCGGATTCCCAATGCTTTTCCCGAACCAAAATACAAGGCAAAAACCCGCCTACAAAGAAAACCCAATTTCAATTTTTTGGAAACGGGATGCTGTTTTGTAAAGCAGGATCCCATTTTGGTTCTACAAAACGGGATCCCGTTTTCAAAATCGCCATTTTTCAAAATTTTATTGAAAATTTTCAAAAATGGAAAATTTTCAAATCGGGATCCTATTTTGAAACTTTCCATTTTGGAAATTTCCGTTTTGAAAATTTTCAATATGGGATCCTATTTTGAAATTTTCCAAAACGAAATTTTAAAAATGGGATCCCAATTTTTTAAAAAGCGGGATCCCATTTTTTTAAAAACAGGATCCCGTTTTTAATTTACCCTCGGGATCCCGAAGCTAGATGGGATCCCTTTTTTAAAAACGGGATCCCGTTTCTTAGAAGCGGGATCCCGTTTTTGCAATGCCAATTTTTTTTTTTGGCTAAAGCAAAAACTTCCACGTTTCATGGACTCAACTTCTTGCACTTACCCACTTTCTGCCTCAAGACACTAACTAGTGAAGATGTTTCATTTCCTATCAACGGGAAGCACCTAAAGCATTATTTTATTGCCTGAGCTCTTTCTAGCTGACCTTTGTAAATACCTATATATAGGTTAGTTTAGGTTTCCTTTGTTTCGCTTTCTCACTTTGCTTTTGTTTTGATCGTTCTCTCAAATGTATCATTTTGCTGAGGGTGTTCATTTGTTTCTGGTGTGGTGGCCATACTCGGTTTAATGAATAGTTCACTTTGTTGCCCTCTCTTTGGGTTCTCTAAATAAATATGCACTCCCAATGATTGATCTGTGATTAATTCTATGGGGTGGTTTCCTTATTTGAACTCTAACTTGAACTAGAACATGACCCATGGTAGAATCCCTTAACACTCCTCTCAAATCATGCACAAAACACACACTAAATTATTTCTGGAGAACTATACAGTGGTTGTTATGAAGGCCTAGCAAGTAAAAAATGTTAAGTCTACTCCAATGACCACTATGATTCCAAATCCACAGTAAGCTTTGATGCTTATGTAGTTGAGTAAAAGATCACCAAAAGAAAATATCTAAAAAAGAAAAGAAAGAAAGAAATTAATTAAAGTAAGGCAACTGTGTGGGTTTGCGAACAACTCTATGGAGGCTATGGATTCTCAGCTGGCAGTAGAGCAATGTTTGTGGGGTCACAACGACAACTTCATCGGGGTTATGGATATCTAGCTAAGAGAGGAGCAATTCCCATATTACTTTTAGGGATAGGCAATTTACCTAGCTTACCTTTCCTAATTAATGGTCTCTCGATATGGTTTCTGAGGAAGGGAATGAACTCACTTTACACACTTCTGAGATGTTCATGTGATCTGATTTAGCTAAGGATCCTTGTTTTCTTTCAATTTTCTCAGTTCACTTATGGAAACAAGCCCCTATTTTGTGAAACTAGAGATTGCAGGTTCTAAATGAGTCTTTACCCTTAGAATGCTCAGGAGCATTCTCCTAGTAGAGTCACCATTTGTTGTGCCTATAGACACACGCCCCATTTGGAATGGGGACCCTCTCTTTTTCGCTTTTGTTGGGTCACTTTTTCCTTCATCTCATTTTGTGTGCCCCTTGTTTTGGGTCCTAAGTGGTCAAGGAGTCCTAAAGCTATCATCTTGAAGTGACCAAGTTTCACCACCATTGAAATTTTCAAGTCCTCTACCTTTGCAAAGTTCCTTTGGGAAATTTCCTTGTCCTTAAAATTATCCTCTTTTTCTCAGTGCGGGTCCACCCTTGTGGGTTTCCCCATGCAGAATTTTGTTATGCTTTCACCATTTCTATAGCGGCCGATTTAGGGCATCCACTCACATTGTGGGATCCACATCCTTCATTGTCATCCCCTTTGTTGACTTTCTAAATGACAAACTTATGACCTACTTTGTGGGCTCTAACCTTCCTGCTATTGTCTATTTTGAAAACCACTCTCACCAATTGCATTAGCCACTGTACAACATTAAATATAGGTAATAAATGCCAAAATTTCTATAAATAGTAAGAGACCGCCTATCGTTTTCACTCCATTAGCCATAAGTTATTAGATCTCTTCCTTACGTTGTCGCCTTCGTGCCCATGTGATCTTGTTGACATTCAAATGTTGCAGCCATTAGACTCTTCACAAGTTCTTGCATGATCTCTAGGTAGGTTTTCCACCACCACACCATTTCTATATTTTTCAATGAGTTTTGCAAAGTTATCAAAATATTGAAGAAGCAAACCTTAAAACTAGTTATAAAACAAAACCACCCACAAAACCCATGTTTTAGAAATTTAAAAAACAATCAAAACTAGCCTGTTAGGGCCACATGGAACATGCCTCCTCATTCATCATTCTTGAACAAGGGCACCCAAGCCCTTGTGGCCCATAGTCCTCCCTCTGCCATCTAGACTTCAACTAAAATACTTGAGGCATTTTCCCTTGGTGGGTTTGCTCATGTAGATGGATGCCCCTTTTTGTCATTCCCTATTGGAACAAAAAGGAAGCTAAGTTAAAAAACATCTTTATGCCCTTGCAGGTTTGCTTTCATGGACTTCCGTTGAAGTCATGAAACACTATAACCTATATGCAGGTCATTCTTAATGGATCTCATCACCCTCATTTTTGTCATTTCTAATGGATTCATCAATGGCCAAGCCAATCCTTCTTTCCACCTCACAAACCCCATTTCTCATGTTGCCATTGCAATTGCCTAAAATTTTCCTAAGGCTAGACTTCCTTGTGGGTGGAACACTATAGAGGTCTGCTAGTGGGCAGCCCCATGCTCTTCACCATCTCTAAATTTCCTACTTCCCTCACCCATCCACTTTGTGGGTTCCACACCACCCATTTCCCTCTGAATTCGTTATGCCAAAATTAGCTAACTGTTCGATGCGGGTATGTTGGTATAGACTGTCACCTACAGTTTGTCATCTTATGACTGTTGTCTCAAAACAACTATGCCCAACCTAATGTCTGCCTTGTGAAGCTCCCCCTCCACTACCATCTAACTCTCCTTGAGTGAATATTTCATGTCAATACCATTTGCAAGCTTGACGGTGTGGATCGCCACCTTGCCTCCACCATCTCCAAGTGGCCGACACATAATAGAATCTCACTGATCCTCACTCAAATCACTTTGAATGACTTGAACTTAGAAGTTAACACTATGTTGGGCTTTGCTTCTATGGGTCTCACAAGGTGGGGCTCTATACGCAGATCTCTACCTTGCAAACACCGTTCAAAATGGTGGAACTCCAAATGACCAAGACATCACCTATCTCCACACCCTCTTGACCCACATGAAAAGTAGTTGAACAACCACCTCTAGGACATCATGAATGATGAACCCATCTACTCAAATGCTTGAGCAACTTGGCAGGCCCTAGTTATAGCACATAAATCTTGATGCGGGTGGTAGCATGCAGGCCATCCTACCCTCTTTTCCATCTCCTTGCTTCCTTCTCTAAAATAGCTGCCAGCCCAGGGAAACCCACATCCCTAGGCCCACATTGCTCTATCTTCCCAAAACGAAAGCCAAACAATGAATTTTAGCAGCTATTATGATCTTTGAAAGATGAATTATTTGATCTAACACCAATTTTGTAGGATTTCACTAACTCTCTCCTCATTTTATATATGAATATGCTTACTGCTCCTTTATTTACAAGATTTATGGAATCATCTGCAAGACCATCAGAGGCATTTGCAGAAAAGGAAAAAGGGAAGAAGTTTTCTAAGTTTCCAAGAGGAAAAGAATACAAAGATAAAATGAAGAATCAATTCTAGGGAACATAAGTCACCTCCAAGGTCACTACCAAGTGGGACAAGGTTATAGACACCAACCTTGGATAGATTGACATAGATGAGTTCAAATAGAGGGTCATCACCAACCCCACTACAGATAGCACAAGAAAAATTAGGAAGAGTGTTCTGGCTAAGAGAGTTGGTTTCCCTCCAACTCTTTGTGGCCCTAGAATTGGTAATGGCTTTAATAGAATCCTATTAGGAAAAAGGTAGAAGGATCATTGATCGTGATGGAAAAGTGCTGGCTGATCTATCTGCCAGGTCGATAGGGAAAAAATTCCACATCACTACCTTTGACCCTATTGAGGAAATAAAAAAGGAATGCAGGAAGTAAGTGGAAGGCTAACCCTTTAAAATGCAAAAAGTTGATTAACTAATACTAGTTAAAGGAGAAGAGGGGCAATGCAAAAAAGGTGCCCCAAGAATTGTTCAAGAGTGATTTTTATGAATAGTACCATGATTTGGTTACCATGTTGAGTAGAGTCATGGGAATACCTATTGTAGCCTACTTCTAGAATTGGATGTTTTACTTCATAGAGGAGATTATCAGAGGAAAGACCAAGTTCCACAAGGCTAGAATGATCAATGACAACTTGCGTCAGGAGTTCCTAGCAGTCAAGAAGACCTCCTAATATTATATGACCTCTTATTTGGTTTATCTTCTGGTTGATCCCTTTCCATGTAGGGGATTATTTATTGTACAAATCCCAACTTCAGGAAGAGAGTTAAAAGCATATGAAAGAAATCTACAAATCCAATACCAAAATTTAAAGAAAGACTACTACTGGGTGAAAGATTCCTTTATTGGGCACATTATCAGAATTCTTAGAGGGGAATTTGAAAGGAGATTCACACACAATGCTCATGCATGTATTCATAGGTTTATATTCTTGTTTATACAGTTCCCTAGGTTCACCTACATCGAGACAAAGGTATTCATTGAGAGGTCATACAAGCTACTCCAGTATCCAAAAAATTGGCTAATCTTTCTAGAAGTCTCAAGTTAGCTACAAAATGCACATACTCTCCTTAGTGGCAAACTAGCATATCCCCTCACATTTTAGAAAGAAACATATGCCCATGTAGTTGCCCAATGTGATGAATATGCAGAGAAGGAGATCATTGAGTATAATGTGGGCCTCCACACTACTCGGCCTTGGCTAGATCCATATGGAAAGTTGATGAATTTTTTTGGAAGGGAATGCGACCATTTGAGTAACGTTGAATATTTTTGGGGAAACCGCAATGACGATAAGGAGGTATGCATGAGGCATTATAAGTGTATGAATTCATACTTTGTCAAGATAGTCAAACTGTTCCTAGTACCAAATCAAATCGTGTAAGATGAGAACACTTCCATAGATCTCAAGTATGATGTTGTTTCCAACCTGTCATTTCCCCTAATAGACTAAAAAGAAGATGTCAATGACCTCAATATTTTGACAAAGCCAGTAGAGAATAGAACAAGGAAGTGTATCGATGCAAAAATTACTCAATTGAAGCTCCAGGAAGTCACTCTTACCTATGGCGAGATCGAAGATAAGCTCAAGAGAAAAGTAGACAGTGGGACTATTGCTACCCCAACTAAGGGAGCTCCTAAGTCTCCTCTAGCCACAAGGTGAAGGAAAATAAAAGAGGTAACAAATCACTAGTGTAAGCATAAGGTGTATTCAAGGAAGCCCTCATAGGGTGAGACCTCAAAGAAGGCAAGGAAGTTAGGCAGATTCTCTGAGATTCCCACAATACAAGAGGATCCACTACACGAAGGAGAAGAAGAAGAGCTCGAGAAACCTAAGTCACCACCTACAAGGTGTACTATTGCCATGACCACCACTCCCACTGCTACTACTCCTCCTCTAGTATCTCAAGCATTACCTACATCCTCTTTGTCTACAGTGGAAATCCTGATTCACCTTTCCTCCACCTTGCCAACTACTCTATGGTTAGGAATTGCTCCTCTTCTACAAATTCTCCACTCTTATCCACCTTAATGTCTCCATCAACTACATTTCTTCTAGCATCCACAATTACAATGCCTACTCTCACTCTACCAGAGGCATTTTCACAACATATGTAGGATATACCCATGGAAATCTCCAAGTACTAATCAACCCTATAGTATAGGCTGCTATGGCTCAAGTTGCTACTAGTCTCCTTATCCCTCTTCTGATGGAACCTCCAAAGATTAAGGAAACCATATAGATCTCTGAAGAACTAGAGAGACAATAGAGGCAGGCCACTAAAGAAATGGATGAGGAATCCAAAGACTTCTTCAAGGATGACTACCATGAACACTTGAAGCATCAGAACATGGTCGTCAATGAGGTGGTATATGAAGAAGAAAGGTCATAGTCTTTGGAAGAAGATACTAAGGACCTCAATACCAAATATATAGTGGAGTCCTTTGACCAAGAACTTGAAGAGGAGTTTTCAAAACAACTCAAAGACATCAGAGAGGAAGTTGAGAGGTAGTTTTCTGAAGAAAAGGAGGAAACTAGTGATGACATGGAAGTATTCATAGAACCTCCAACAAAGTGACAAGATGAAGGCCCTGATCAAGAAGAAGAAATACCCCCTAAGAGAGAGGAAGAAAAGAAAGCATTTAAGGCTAAAGAAGAAGCTAAGCTTGAAGAAGAGGCTGAAATAAAAAAGAGCCTTGAGGTAGAACACCATATGAAGCTCATGCAAGAGGAAGAAAGAGCATCTGAATGGGAAGATAGTCCTAAAGAAAACATAGCTACTATTGGGGCATAAGAAGAAAATACCATATTCATCTAGGACTTAGATGAAGAAGAAGAGAAAATAGAGTAAGAAGTCTCGGGCCATAAATAAAAAGAGATCCAAGATGCTCAAAGAGAGGAAGGTGATCATGAATCACCAAATGGTGGATCTAAGATGCCTGAGTGGTTGGAAAAGCAACTAAAAAAGAAGACCCCCACTCTCATGGATCCCAAGGAAAGGCTAGAGGCTATCCTAGAATGAGCTCAAATAGGATAAAAGAAAGAAAAGAAGTTGAGGGTTTGATCCCACATCAGGATGGATGCATCAGGATCGATGACAATACTAATTTTCACTCCAGTAATGGACAAGGGAGAAGGAGTTAGCCATAATATCTCTACCATTGACCTTCTTGCAGAGAGCAAGAGATTGATCATCTCTAGGGGTCCATCGTCATGATCGTTCATTAGATGAGCAAGGATCAATCCACCAAGGAGGACTTGAAGGCACAAGTGGCAGACCTCATTGCCTACGTACAATAGTGGTCTTCTACTAAGGATCTACCAATGACCTCGTTGGCCTCACCAATGTTCTTGTCCAAAGAGCATATAAGAAAATTAGAGAGAAATAATTAGACCAAGGATACTAAAGAATGGTTTGGGCAGTTGATCTACAATGCTAATATGGGCATTGGTCACGCCATTCAAACAATCAATAAGTTTCAAGAATTGTAAAAGCATCTCGAAGGAACAAAGAAATTATGTATTGACTTCCCATAATTATATAGGATTACATATCTTAAGCTTGAGGCTATCCTCAAGATGCCTGAGAGGACTTGGGAGAAGGAGATAGCCTTGGAAAAGGATGATCATTGGCTGGTAGAGACATGGAAAATGGGATTGGACCATAGAAGAGAAGTCTTGGAGTGGGTGCTCCATCAAGTAGACCTCAACCTAGAGTGGGTCAAAGAACATTAGATAGACTGTGAAGAATATATGAAGCTCATGACGGATTATGACATGCATGCCATCAAGCTAGATCTTGAGAAATTAAGGCCATATTTTCATAAAAAAATGGAGAAGGGGCTATGGATTCACTAACGATCGACTTTATGGATTTCACTATCTGAGCCTTCACCCAATCAGAACAAGTGATCAAGAACAGGGACCCTATCTTTTTCACTTTCATCAGGTCACTTTTTCCTTCATCCCATTTTGCATGCCCCCTGTTTTGGATCCTAAATGTTCAAGGAGTCCTAAAGATATCATATTGAAGTGACCAAGTTTCACCACCATTGAAGTTTTCAAGTCTTCTACCTTTAAGGAGTTCCTCTGGCAATTTTCCTTAAGTCCTTAAAATTGTCATCTTCTTCCTAGTGCAAGTCCTCCCTTGTGGATTTCCCCATGAAAAATTTCATTATGAATTCACCATTTCTATTGTAGCCAAGTCGTGGCATTCACCTGCATTGCAGGATCCACATCCTTCATTGTCGTCCCCTTTTCCAACCTACTAAATGACAAACTCATGGCTGCCACCTATTTCATAGGCTCTGACCTTCGTGTCATTGACTATTTTGAAAACCGTGCTTACCAACTATGTTGGATGACATACAACATTAAATATAGGTAATAAATATGAAAATTTCTATAAATAGTAAGATCTCACCTACCATTTTCACTCTATTAGCCAAAAAAATTTCAAAGCTTTTCCTTCCATCTCCACCTTCATGCCTACATGATCCCATTGTCGTTTAAACATCACAACTATCAGAATCTACTCTTCACAAGCTCTTGTGAGATCTCTAGGTAGGTTTTCTTCCACCACACCATTTATATATTTATCAATGGGTTTTACAAATTTATCAAAATCTTGAAGAAGAAAACCTTAAAACAAGTTAGAGAACAAAACCACCCACAAAACCCACCTTTTAGAAATTTAAAAACCCTTCAAAACTGGCCTATTAGGGCCATGTGGAACATGCCTCCTCATTTGTTGTTCTTGAACTAGGGTGCCCATGCCCTTGCAGCCTACAATCTTCCCTCTACCATCTAGACTTCAACTAAAAGACTTGAGGCCTTTGCCCTTAGTGGGTCTGCTCATGTAGATGGACACCCCTTTTCATCGTGCCCTATTGGAACAAAAAGGAAGCTAAGTAAAAAACCATCTTTGGGCCCTTATGGGTCCACTATCATGGACTTCCACGCACAGGTGGCTCATTTTTTTTTTCCATTTTGAAACAACCATCCTATACATTCCCTCCAACTTGTGAGTCCTGCTAGCCTAAAATACGCCAAAGTCATGAAGCACTAGAACCAATTTGCGGGTCATTCTTAGTGGATCTCCTCACCCTCATTGCCACCATTTCTAATGCATTCATTATTGGCTAAGCCAGTCCTTCTTTCTGCCTTGTAAACCCAACTTCTCATGTCACCATCCCAATCACTCAAAATTTTCCTAAGGCTAGACTTCCTTGTGGATGGAACACTGAGGGGGTCCTCTAGTGGGTCGGGCCCTACTCTTCACCATCTCTACACAATATTCTTCCCTCATCCATCCACTTTGCAAGTTCTGTACTACCCATTTCCCTCCAGCTTCCCTACATGAAAATTGGCTAAGTGTTCAATGTGGGTATGTCGGTGTAGACCATCGCCTGTAGTCCACCATCTTACGACTACTATATCAAAATGACTATACCAACCTATTGTCCACCTTTTGAAGCCCCCCTTCCACTGCCATATGACTCTCCTTGAGTTAATATTACATTTTGATGCCCATTGCAAACTCGATGATGTGGACCGCCGCCTTGCCTCTACCATCTCCAAGTAGTCGTCACATAATAGAATCTCGTTGATCCTTGCAAGCATCACTCTAAATAACTTGAACTTAGAAGTTAACATTGGGCCAGCCTTTCCATTTGTGGATCTCCACCTTATCAATGCCATTCCAAATGGTGGAACTCCAAATGACCGAGACATCACCTGCCTCCACACCCTCTTGAACCGTATGAGAAGTAGTTGAACAACCACCTCCAGGACCTCATGAATGATGAAACCATGTAGTCTAATGCCTTAGCACCTTGGTGGGCCCTAGTTATAGCATAGAAATCTTGATGTAGGTGGCCATATGGAGGCCTCCATGCCCTATTCACCATCACCCTACTGCCTTCTCCAAAATAGCTACCAGCCCAAGGAAAGGGTATGTGCAGGATCATGATGAGACAAAAAGTGGCAATATGATGGGTATGTGTAGGGTATGTGGCTAACAACTTTTATTTTACCCAAAATTGATGGAACAAAAAGGGTTTTTAAAGGAGATTCTTATATTTCCACCAATTTAAATTATGCTTTACTTTGAATTTAATAAATAATTATTATTCATTTTCTATTTGAATTATGACTAAAGTTCTTATTGATGGGCTGATTGAAAAACATCTATAGCTTTCAAACGATATCACATTTTTTGAATTTGAAACATGTGTCACATTCTATGCTTCACATACTATAGGATTAAAAAAAAATGAATTTCATGAAGTTTTGACCAAGTTAAGGTGGTTAGACATATGATATTTTTTATTTTTTAAAAGTTGTAATAAAAAAATCATAATTAATTATTTACTTGGAAAAAAATTACAAAAAAAATTCATCACATCGAGACATGAGTTCTCTACTTATGTCTAAAATCTTATATAAAAACATTATCATTTTATTGTGGCTAGGGTGGTCAAACAGATACCTACTTCTTATTTTTTCCTTGAAATTTAAGTACTACTACATTGAAATTTCAAATTTTCACCAAATAGATTTTTTTTAAAAAAAAAAACCTATTAGTTTATAAACTACATTCAATTTGCTATAGATTCTATTTTTACATATTTTTGAAATAATATAATAAATTATTCAAATTTTTACATAAAGTTTCATAACTTTTATTTTTCTGAATTTTTCGCCACCTAAGGGACTATTTTTTCCATGATGATCCTACACATACCCAAAACCCACATCCCCAGGTCCACTTTGCTCTATCTTCCCCAAATGAAAGCAAAACAATGAATTTTAGCAACTATTATGATCTTTGAAAGATGAATTATTTCATCTAACACCTATTTTGTAAGTTTTCACTAACGCTCCCCTCATTTTATATATGAATACCCGTACTACTCCTTTGTTTACAAGATTTATCAAATTAGTTGGAGGACCATTGGGGGTATTTGTAGAAAAGGAAAAAAGGAAGAAGTCTGCTAAGGTCCCAAGAGGAAAAGAAGACAAAGATCAAATCAAGTATCAATTCCAGGGAACAAAAGTCACCTCCAAGGTCACTACTAAGTGGGACATGGTTACATACACCAACCTTGGATATATTGACATAGATGAGTTTAGATAGAATGTCATCACCAACCCCACTACAGATAATGTAAGAAAAACATAGAAGAGTGGTTTGGCTAAGGTAGTCAGTTTCCATCCAACTCTTGTGGCCCCAAAATTAGTAATGGATTGTAGAGAAGCCTATCAAGAAAAAAGTAGAAGGATCATTGATCGTGATGGAAAAGTGTTTTCTGAACTGTCTGGCAGATCCATAGGGAAAACATTCCACATCCCTACCTTTGACCCTATGGAGGAAATGAAAAAGGAATATGTGGAAAGTATGTGTAACACCGACCCTTTAAAATGCAAAAAATTGATTAACCAATACTCGTTAAAGGAGAAGAGGAGCAGTGCAAACAAGGTGCCCCAAGAATTGTTTAGCAATGATTTTTATGAATACTACCATGATTTGGTGACCATGTTGAGTAGAGTCATGGGAATCCCTATTGTAACCTACTTCCAAGATTGGATTTTTTACTTCATAGAGGAGATTATTAGAGGAAAGACCAAGTTCCACTGAGCCAAAATGATTAGTGACAACTTGCATCAAGAGTTCTTGGCAATCAAGAAGAGCTCCCAATATTATATGACATCTTATTTGGTCTATCTAATGGATGATCCTTCTCCATATAGGGGATTATTTGTTGCGCAAATCCCAACTCTGAGAAGAGAGTTAAAAGTATATGAAAGGCATCCATAGCTCCAATACTAAAATTTCAAGAAAGACTACTATAGGGTGAAAGATGCCTTTATTGGGTACATTATCAGACTTCTTAGAGGGGACTTTGAAAGGAGAGTCACACACAATGCTCATGCATTTATTCATAGGTTTGGATTCTTGTTTATAAAGTTCCCCAAGTTCACCTACATCTGGATAAAGGGCTTCACTGAGAGGTCTTACAAGCTGCTTCGGTATCTAAACAATTGGCTAATCTTGCTAGAAGTTTCAAGGTAGTTGAAAAATGCACATACTCTCCTTAGTGGAAAATTACCATGTCCCCTCACATTTGGGTAGGAAATGTATGCCCTCACAGCTGCCTAATGTGTTGAATATTCAGAGAAGAATGTCATTGAGTACAATCTAGGCCTCCACACTATTCAGCCTTGGATAGATCCATATGGATAGTTGAAGAAGTTTGTTGAAAGGGAATATGCCCATTTTCATAATGTTGAAGATTTTTGGGCCAACTATAGCGATGTTAAGGTGGTACACATGAGGCATTATATGCATATGACCGCATACTTTGTCAAGATGGTCAAACTATTCCTAATACTAACTCAGATCATAGAAGATGAGAACACCGTCATAGATCTAAGGTATGATGTTGTTGCCAACCTCTCATTGCTCCTAATGGATTGGAATGAAGAATAGGTCAATGACCTTGATATTCTGAGAAAGCCAGTAGAGCACAAAACAAGGCAGTGGATCGATGCACAAATTACTTAGTTGAAGTTTGAAGGAGTCACTCTTACCTATGGCAAGCTCAAAGATGAGCTTGAGAGTGAAACAGACATTGGGACTACTACTGCCCCAACTAAGGGAGCTTCTAAATCTCCTCTAGCCACAAGGTCAAGGAAAAGAAAAGAGGTAACTAAGTGCTAGCCTAAGAATAAGGTGTATTCAAGGAAGGCCTCAGAGGGTAAGATTTGAAAGAAGACAAGGAAGTCAGGTGGATTCTCTAAGATATCGACAATCCAAGAGGATCCACTACATGAAGGAGAAGAAGAAGAGGTCGAGCAACCAAAGTCACCACCTGCCACCTACGCTATTTCCATGACCGCCATTGTCACTGGTGCTACTCCTCCTCTAGTGTCTCAAGCATTACCTGCTTCCTCTTTTCCCATGGTGCACATCTCAGTTCACCTTACCTCCACCTTGCCAAGTACTCCAATTGTTGTGAGGGATTCCTGCTCTACCACAACTTCCCCACTCTCATCCGCCTCAATGTCTCCATCAATCGTAGTTCCTCTAACATCCAAAATTACAATTCCTACTCTCACTCTAACAAAGGAATTTTCCCAACATATGTAGAATATACCCATAGAAATCTTTGGGTATTGATGAACCCTATAGTATAGGCTGATATGGCTCAAGTTGTTACTAGTCTCCTTGTCCTTCCTCTAACGGAACCTCCAAAGATGGAGGAAACCATGCAAATATTTGAATAATTAGAGAGACAACAGAGGGAGTCCACTAAAGAAATAGATGAGGAATCTAAAGATCCCTTGAAGGATGACTACCATGAGCACTCAGAGCATCAAAATGTGGCCATCGATGAGGTGGTATATGAAGAAGAAAGGTCACAGTGTTCGGAAGAAGATACTAAGGACCTTGTGGTGCAGGAGCACCCAAGGTCCTTAGGGGTCAATTCAAGAGCCAAGAGTTTGCAGGGGTCAGGAAGACCTGTCAACCATTCCAAAGCATCAACTATGATGTCTTGAAGCCTATAATGGAATTTGGCATGGATAAATGTAATAACAGAGTCAATTGTCCTAAGGGTCCTGATAAGGACCCTAGGACCAAATTGCAATATAAAGGGAACAATCATGTTCTAGGAGGTTAGGTAGGTTTATAATGCTTTAATGGTGTCAAATAAGGTTGAACAATAATAATGTAATGGTTTTTAATGTTTCTAGTTAGTAGGAAACAATAAAATGTAAGTTTGGAAATTCAAATATTTGAAAATCCACTTTGGGCGGGTAACTAGTCTTTAGGAGTTTTAATCACTTTTATGTAACCTAATCAACCCCAAATGGTTTGAGAAGTTGGATAAGGGTGATAAAAATCTCCAAAAGTCATTTTTATGGAGGTTGATCATTTAGAACAAGTGTTGTACAGACTGTTCTCAGGAAAAAGCAGTAAAACTACAGTTTTTGCATTCTTTTGTGTTCTTTTTGATGGTCTATTGATTCCTATTGAAGTTTGATTCATTTTGATGGCTTAAGGACTTGTATTTACATGATTTTAAACCTTTTTATGCTCTGAAAGACAATAGGAATCAATTTCTTGTATAATACATTGACTGTCCTCAAGGAAACATAGAATTTACACTAGTTTTGAGGGTTTTTCATGATGAATGATCCATTTCATTGGAAATGTGACTGAGACCAATGAAATGGATCATGATTAACTTGTATCATACCAATCTAACAATCTAAAAGTGTAGGAAAGAGGAATCATATGGTGTACACCAAGTTTTGACAGTGCAAGGTGCATGAGGATGGGGGTTAAAGTATAGCAGTAGAGGATCTGACTTAACAAGTGATATCTTTTTGTGTTTTAATAGTTGAGACATGTTGAATTAATGGTGAAAAGTCTAAAATTAGGACCTCGAAGTGTTTGGGAGGTCAAGATCCAAGAAGCCCTAGTTTTGAGGCAATTTAAGGAGGGTTTGTGTTTGATCATGTTAGAGGTGTCATAGAATCCTAAAAACTTGGAATATTTGGTTTTGAGACATCTTGAGAGACTGTTGAAAGTTTCATGGTCAAGGGATAACTTTAGAGGGGGGTTGCTTTGGAAAAGAGGGCTAATTATGCCTGGTTTTTGAGGAAACAACATATTTTGGTTGGTGTTTTCTAAAAAAAGTGCCATCAGGGAGTTGATATGTTGTTTTCCATCATAAACCAAAACTTAATCAGTCAATAGATTGGGTGTTCCTTTGGAAAGTTTGAGAGAAAAGTAAAAAATCCTTCGCTAGAGGCCTAGTTGGGCTAGAAGGCCTAGTTAAGGTGGAAAAGTGGATTTTGTTCAAGATAGAGGTTTGAGGCTTTGATTTCATTTAATACAAGTGTAATTGTGTCTTTTAAGAGTATTCCTAGGGTTTGGGTTTATAACGAAGGAAAATAAGTCATTTGGTGCATTATTGAGGTTTGTCTCCACTAGGGTGTCTGAAGAAGGGTTGAGATTGCATCATTAAGTTCCTTGAAATATTTGTGTTTGTTTCAAAGTCCTAGACCCTCTGCATTAGAGTGGTATCAGAGTAGTAAGTAGGTCCTTTAGGGATTGAAAAATTAGAAATGGCACCTAAAAATCAATTGGCAAGAGAGTTGGAGGAGTTAAGGGAAATATTGGAAAGGGAGAGAAGAGAAAGAAGAGAACAAGAAGCAGCAAGAGCAAGAGAAGAAAGGCAATGGAGAAGGGAGAGAGACGCCATGTAAGCAAGGATAAATAACCTTGAGAGGAGTAGGAGGAGAGAAGAACAAGAAGACCAAGAAAACAATGATGAAGAAGAAGAGCATGTGAGGGTAAATCAGGAACATCAAGCAGATGAGAAAGAGGACCTTGAGGAAAGGAGGTTACTGAGATTGTTGAAGGCAGTACAAGGTCATGGAGGAAAGAGTCACATATATTTTCCTATCTATCAAGGGAAGATGGATAGTGAAGAGGTGTTAGGATGGATTGATGCCTTAGAAAACTATTTTGAGTTTGAGGAGATGGATGAAGAGAGGAAGGTTAAATTTTCCAAAACCAAGTTGAGAGGTACAACTTTGACATGGTGGACTAGTTTTCAGAATGATAGGATGGCTAGAGGATTGGAAAAAGTTTCTACATGGGCTAGGATGAAGAGTTTGGTCAAGGAGCAATTCCTACCATCTGATTACACAATTCATGTGAAGAGGATGAGGCATAATTTAAGACAAAAGGACATGGATGTGATGTCCTATACTGGCAATTCAACAAGCTTAGTATTAGAGGAGGTTATGAAGAAGAGGATGAGAAAATAGCCAGGTATATCAATGGCTTGAGGTATAATCAACAAGATGAGATTGGTTTGCAATTGCCAAGGACATTAGGAGAATGTTTTCAATTGGCCAATAGAGCAGAAGAAAAGGTGAAAAGGAAGCAAGGAAAATCAAGCAATGGTGGAAGAGGAGGTAGTTCAAACAGGGGCAAAGGTAATAGAGATCAAGGACAAGGTAGCAATGATAAGAGCAGCAATGACAAAGGCAAAGAGGTATTTTTTGATCAAAGAGGTGGATACAATCCTAGAGGAGGAGGTAGATTTGGACAAGGTAGAGGCCCATTCACAGGTAGGTGTTTCAATTGCAATGAACCAGGGCATCCTTCCTTCAAGTGTCCTAAATGGGAACAAGCTAATAAGGGAAGAGATAGGAGAGCTAACTTGGTACAAGAAGGAGGAATAAAAAACATTCATGGTAGACCCTGTGACTGATGGTGAGTTTCTTATGGTCAAGCAAGGAGAAAGACTTCATCAAGAGCCAAAGGTAACTATTTTCAAAACAATTTTTTTGATTCATGGTAAAATATGCAGATTTCTCATAGATTCAGGGTCACATAGCAATTTAGTTTCAGTTGATATGATAACCAAGCTAGGGATTGAAACATTTGATCAACCTACTGCCTACAAGGCCACTTGGGTAACTCAAGGACAACATGTAGAGATTTGTAAGAGGGCTTATGTAGATTTCTCAATTGGATCATATCATGATAGGGTGCTTTGTGATGTCATTCCTATGACTTGTGGTCATGTCATCTTGGGGAGACCATGGTAGTATGCTAGGAGGATAGTGCATGTTGGATACCATAACACATATTTGGTTCAAAAAGGAGATGTTAGATACAAATTAGTGCCTTTGCCTTTGGAGCAGTCAAATGAAAGTCTTATGATCTATTTTGAGAAACATTTGCAGGTAAATAAGCAGGGTGAGATAAGGGAAGACATTGGTAGGTTGAGAAAAGACAAGTTGCAGCAGGGTTGTGAAGGATACAATCCTAAAAACCAAAATTTGTGGGACTTGGACAGTATTAAGGTGGGGAATATTGAATGCCCTATAGTTGAGGGTAATAGAGATGGAGTTCTTTCACCAAGAAATTAGGGGAATGAAGGCAGAAATAGGGTATAGGGACATACTGATCTTAAACAGCCAAGAGGACACACAAATCCATGTTTTGATTCTATCAAGAGTGCAGATTGGTAGAAGAGGAAGACAGTGACTTTGGGAGATTACATGCCCTGTCATTTGAAGGTGCAAACATCCAGGAGCCAGGGGTCTTTTGGTGGCAACAAGTGGGATACTTCTTGGGGCAAGAAATTTCTCCTTCTTGGGGAGAATGATGCAGGAGCACCTAAGGTCCTTAGGGGTCAGTTCAAGAGCCAGGAGTTTGCAAGGGTCAGGAAGACCTGTCAACCATTTGAAAGCATCAACTATGATGTCTTGAAGCCTATAATGGCATTTGGCATGGATAAATGTAATAAGAGAGTCAACTGTCCTAAGGGTCCTGATAAGGACCCTAGGACCAAATTGTAATATAAAGGGAACAATCATGTTCTAGGAGGTTAGGTAGGTTTATAATGCTTTAATGGTGTCAAATAAGGTTGAACAATAATAATGTAATGGTTTTTAATGTTTCTAGTTAGTAGGAAACAATAAAATGTAAGTTTGGAAATTCAAATATTTGAAAATCCACTTTGGGCGTGTAACTAGTCTTTAGGAGTTTTAATCACTTTTATGTAACCTAATCAACCCCAAATGGTTTGAGAAGTTGGGGAAGGGTGATACAAATCTTTGGAAGTCATTTGTATGGAGGTTGATCATTTAGAACAAGTGTTGTACAAACTGTTCTTAGGAAAAAGCCGTAAAACTACAGTTTTTGCATTCTTTTGTGTTCTTTTTGATGGTCTATTGATTCCTATTGAAGTTTGATTCATTTTGATGGCTTAAGGACTTGTATTTACATGATTTTAAACCTTTGTATGCTCTGAAAGATAATAGGAATCAATTTCTTGTATAATACATTGACTGTCCTCAAGGAAACACATAATTTACACTAGTTTTGAGGGTTTTTCATGATGAATGATCCATTTCATTGGAAATGTGACTGAGACCAATGAAATGGATCATGATTAACTTGTATCATACCAATCTAACAATCTAAAAGTGTAGGAAAGAGGAATCATATGGTGTACACCAAGTTTTGACATTGCAAGGTGCATGAGGATGGGGGTTAAAGTATAGCAGTAGAGGATCTGCCTTAACAAGTGATATTTTTTGTGTTTTAATAGTTGATACATGTTGAATTAATGTTGAAAAGTCTAAAATTAGGACCTGGAAGTGTTTGGGAGGTCAAGATCCAAGAAGCCCTAGTTTTGAGGCAATTTAAGGAGGGTTCTATGTTTGAGCATGTTAGAGGTATCATAGAAGCCTAAAAACTTGGAATATTTGGTTTTGAGATATCTTGAGATACTTTTGAAAGGTTCATGGTTAGGGGATAACTTTAGAGGGGGGTTGCTTTGGAAAAGATGGCTAATTAGGCCTAGTTTTTTAGGAAACAACATATTTTGGTTGGTGTATTTTGAAACAAGTGCCATCAGGGAGTTGATATGTTGTTTGCCATCATAAACCAAAACTTAATCAGTCAATAGATTGGGTGTTCCTTTGGAAAGTTTGAGAGAAAATTCAAAAATCCTTTGCTAGAAGGCCTAGTTAAGGTGGAAAAGTGGATTTTGTTCAAGATAGAGGTTTGGGGCTTTGATTTCATTTAATAAATGTGTAATTGTGTCTTTTAAGAGTATTCCTAGGGTTTGGGTCCATAAGGAAGGAAAATGAGTCATTTGGTGCATTATTGAGGTTTGTCTCCACTAGGGTGTCTAAAGAAGGGTTGAGATTGCATCATTAAGTTCCTTGAAATCTTTGTGTTTGTTTCAAAGTCCCAGACCCTCTGCATCACCCTGATACCAAATATATAGTGGATTCGTCTAACCAAGAACTTGAAGAAGAGTTGTCCAAACAACTCAAAGACATCAGAGAGGAAGTTGAGAGGCAGTCTTCTGAAGAAAAGGAGGAAACTGGTGATGACATGGAAGTATTTATAGAATCTCCAACAAAGGGACAAGATGAAGGCCTTGATCAAGAAGAAGAAATACCCCCTAAAAAAGAGGAAGAAAAGAAAGAAGTTGAGGCTAAAGAAGAATCTAAGCCTGAAGAAGAGGCTCAAATGAAAAAAGAGCCTTGAGGTAGAACACCATATAGAGCTCAGGTAAGACGAAGAAAGATTATATGAAGGGGAAGATAGCCCTAAAGAAAACATAGTTGCTATTGGGCCAAAAGAAGAAAAAACCATATTCATCTGGGACTTAGATGAAGAAGAAGAGAAAATAGAGCAAGAAGTATCAAGCCATAAAGAAAAGGAGATCTAACATGCTCAAAGAGAGGAAGGTGTTCATGAACCACTAAAGGGTGGATCTTAGATGCCTGAGTGGTTGGAAAAGTAGCTACAAAAGAAGATCCCCGCTCTCATGGATCCTAAGGAGAGGTTAGAGGTTATCCTAGCATGAGCTCAAATACAAGAAATAAAAGAAAAGAAGTCGAGGGTATGATCCTACATCAGGATGGATGCATCGAGATAGACGGAAATACTAATTGCCACTTTAGTAATGGAGAAGGGAGAAGGAGTTAGCTATAACATCTCTACCATTGACCTAGGTATGGCTATAAGAGAGTAAAATATTGATCATCTCCAGGGGTCCGTCATCATGATCATTCATTAGATGAACAAGGATCAATCCTCCAAGGAGGAGTTGAAGGCACAAGTAGTGGACCTCACTCCCTACATACAACAATGGTCTTCTAATGAGGATCCACCAATTACCTCATTGGCCCTACCGATGTTGTTTTCCAAAGAGCACATAAAAAAATTAGAGAGAAGAAAGAACTTGAGTAAGGCTACTAAAGAATGGTTTAGGCAGGTGATCTACAATGGTGATATGAGCATTGGTCACACCATTTAGATAGCCAATAAGTTTCAAGAAGTGAAAAAGAAGCTTGAAGGCATAGAGAAATTTTTTACTGACTTCCTTGAATTATATAGGATTATGTATCCTTAGCTCTAAGATATCCTCAGGATGCCTAAGAAGACTTGGGAGAAGGAGCTAGCCTTGGCAAAGGATGATCATTGGCTGGTTGAGACATCGAAAATGGGCCTAGACCATAGAAGAGAAGTCTTGGAGTAGGTGCTCCATAAAGTAGAGCTTGAGATAGAGTGGGTCAAAGAACGTCAAACAAATTATGAAGAATGTCTAAAGCTCATGAAAAATTATGACATTCCTTTCGTTGAGCTAGATCCCTAGAAAATAAGGCCATATTTTCATAATAAAATGAAGAACAAGGCTAGATATTCACTAACACCAAAATTTATGGATTTCACTAACCAAGCCTTTTCCCAATCAAAGAATGTGATCAAGAACACCCCAAAGTGTACAAAGAATTGGGAGCTAATCACCAGTAGATTTAGGAAGTTGATCTTATAGGTGCTCCAAGTGGATATAATGGAATGGAATAAACTTCATGTGCTAATAGGAAAGCTTGTGGGGTATGCCACTATAAAGAAGAATGAAGGAAATCATGTTATTGATGATGAGTTCCTCACTATGTAGCTGCAGCAAAAGGGCAATTAGCTAGAAGACAAAAGTGCTACAGTATTAGGCTACTAGAGGAAAAAATACGAAAAAGATACAAGAAATGTATTTTAAAATTGTAAAAATATTTGGGGTGGGTGAAACCCTAATTTGTAATGAATCTTGGCCACACAATGAGATTAAATCTTGGTCATTCATTCTACTTTTTAAATGCTATAAAATGGGGGTCTCCTATCATTTTCAAAGAGAGAGTTGAGTTGTTGTAAAGATATGCTACTAAAATTCTAATAGAAATTCATTGATTTTGGTGGATTCTTGAGTTTCCCTCATGTTTCCTGATTGATCTCCTTGTAGTTGATAGATTCGAGTAGATCTAGTTTATTGTTTTATGTATTTTGCATGTGTTTAGTAGTTTAGTAAATGTTGTTCATTAATGTTGAAGAATGTTGTTGTGGTGATGCCCTTCCTTGTTCATGATTTTTGTTTTTTGTTGATGATAATAGTAGTGTAAAGCTAGTCTAAACATAGACTAATTTTGGCACTTAAATTTCATCTTTTATTCATGCTTTATGGTGAATGAATAGTTGAAAATCTGCATACCCTAGAAAATAGCACTAGTTTCATGATACTATTACTGATTTGGTTAAGTGGAACTTAGTTTTAGGAAGGTTGTCCATTATAGCATCCTCCATTATCATTTTTCATTAGTAGTTGCAGGTCTAGGAACTTACTCTTTCCCCTTCCCTTTTGAATTTTCTTTGAAATAGTAATTTATGAAAAGTTCTAGCATCATTGTAAAGTCAAATTTGATGATAAAAGTGGAGTTTTAGACTACTGTCTTGAACTTGCAGAAATTTCACATCAAATCCAATACTTTGAGAACTCCATTTAAAGAACCAATCTCCCTCCAACTTAACATAAGGCTTCCCTATGATTACCAATAAATTACATCAACCAACTAAGACATTCCAAGCATTGTCATGACTTGACACCTAAGAGACCTTTGGATAGTTTTCTGCAATTTGCATGTAGGAAATTGTCTTTCAAGAGAGGTGATGCACTTATGGATTACCTATGTTGAGAAGTGTAGAAATACCCATCAATAGACTTCACATCCTTCATTTCATAAATTTAAATTAGGTGCGCAACTAAACATTCCTACAATTTGATGGAGCCTCAAATTTAAGTCCTTGGTTTCCTTTTATTATTAGTTTGTCTTGATTATTTGGAAGGTACTTGGGAAAGGAATTTTTCTTTGCTTTCATGAAACCTTGGTGTTCTATCTTTGGGTTGGGTCTTTTCTGTCATTACCTTTTGGGAGGGGTTTTGAAAAACAACTTATGTCCCATTGAATCGTCTAGGCTTGACCCCTTTCTCATAAAAAATGCTAAATATTTCGCTTGCCCCCTTTTATTTACTAAGGTCTGGGCCGGTCTGTACTCTATGCTTTTACAACAGCATTGAGTCATCGACTGTCATTGCCCTAGGCAGTGTCCCCTTCCCCTTATTTTCTTCTAAGTAACTTTAATGTTTTGCTAGGGTTATTTTGATGAACGTCAATTTCCCTGCTGTTGATCCTGACCATTCCCTGCGATATCGTGATATCGTGGGCGAGTGCCACGTGTATTCTTTTGGCACTACATATTATGGTGGGCCCTTGCTAATAATGTGGAGGTGTTGTCAGCTTCTTTTTTGAAGATAACCATTCGATGATCTGACAGAAACAAGAGATCGACGGTGAAGATTTAAATTTGAATCAAATATAATTGAAGCCGTTGGCGCGGCATGCAAGTAAGCTTTAATGGTGGATGAGATGTCTACTGGCCTTTTTCTTAAATTATAATTATTTAATTTTAGGCTATCTTCACCACAAATGCATTCAAATTTTTTTGAAGCGGTCCAGAGCCAAAGATAGAGTTTTTTCAAAGCAATTACAGTAGGGTTTGATTTTCTGCAGGGTGCGAAATCCCGTGAGTTGCTTTCTTTCTCACTGTTTCTATTTGAATGTGATTATCAAGTGTGGAGGGTTGGGTTGTGTTGGTCAGGGGTTTTTCTTGATTAAGGTTCTAGGGTTACTAGTTCTTTTGAATTGTGGGAAATTGTAAAATTCTACTATAATTTCATTTTGGGTAGCCCTACTTTGTTTACAAATTTGATTTTAGGAGAAGCCCTAGTTGTTTGAAATGGCACCACCAAAGCAGTATTATGGCCATATTGATTATTTGTAAAGTAATCTATACGATGATTTCCTTGACCAATTCCCTTTGTCAACAAATGACAAGAAGAGGGGTTTGATCTTAATGAGTGGGACAGCCTTAGGTGAGGGATTAAGATATAAAACCTATAACATTGCAGATGCTAGGGTACCAATGATGGGCTTGGAAATATTTAGGAGATGGTAAGGGCAGCGAAATGCGTCTCATCCTTTTTCAAATGGTTGGAGATATGATATGGGAAAACTTGTGGTACCGAATGTATTTCCTGATGTTGACCTACTCAGGGCAGTGGCTGCACGATATGATCCTGTCACAAGGATTATTAGGGATAATGATGGCGGGGTTTTACTAAATATAAATGAAGATGAGATTCGATAGGTTTTTGATTTAAGTGAATATAGCTCATTCTTGGTCCAGATAGAACTTGATGAAATGAGGCAGGAATATGCCAAGGAACAACCTCTTTTCAGATTAAAGTTGCTTCCTCCTCATTTAGCCAGGATGGGTAGTTCAACGATTCACATCAGCCCAACTGACCGGGAACCTTTCAGGTTGAGTTGTTTTGCTAATCATTTCTTGGCAACTTTTTATTCACTTTGCCAAATTTTAGGTTTTAGCCCTAATACCGTGATGCCCATCGCTTATATGTTTATGGGGGCTCAAATTCAACATCCTAACTTTTCTATAGTATACGACTATGCTTCTTTGCTTGCTGAAAGAATACATGAGGGTTTGCTGAACTTGTATGTGGGGGACACTGGTACTCCTTTCTTTTGGTATTCTTTATTAATGCACATTTTCTTGTATAAGAATGTCGACTTCTTCTCAGAGAAAATGGAGTTGAGATAGGAGGTGAATGGAGAAAAATTACCGATGCAAGCTTGGAGTGCAGACTTGTCTTGCAACAAGGGAGGTGCCAGTTTTGTGCAATTTGATAACTGCTTTGCTTCGAGGCTTAGAGCTAGACTGATGGTGAATGTGCCAAGGATTCCCAAGGATTTGCATGACTTCCTCTGACCCAAAGTGAGGAAGTCTAATTTAAAGGTGTGTCATAATTGGGGTGACATATTCTATACCCTGTAAGCACTGTCCTAAAAGTTTATGGTTTCTTGGAGCTCCTCATATTTTCTGGTATAATGTACCATCAAGGATGGGATTTGTAGAGGTCTTGTGGCAACTAGGTTGCATTCATGAAGATAATTTGATAGGAAAAGAAAAAGGGACTTTTTCCCTCATTATACTATTGTTTCAGACTTTGTATTTTCCAAGGGAGGATGGGTTCACTTTGATAGATATTTTGATGATTACCATTTGAAGAGTGGATCTAGGAGGAAGCATTACTCTGAGGGATTTTTTTCCCTATTCAGGCAAAGAATTAAGGGTGGCAAATTTTCTCATGTTTTCAATTTTCCTGAGGATTTGATTAGAAATGAGTTTGATTTGAGCCAGCAGGAATTAAATAATGAGAAATGGATTACTTATGAGAAAATGTTGGCCACGGTGCATAAATTGGATCCAAAATATGATCCACTGATGGAGTTTAGGGACTAGAGGTGAGGCCTAAGGAAACAAGTCCGACCTATTAGGCACTAGTGAACATGCCTCTATATAGGAGGAAGAGAGATGATAGCAGTGATGAAGAAGGAGGAGATAAAAAAGGCAAACAAATAATGAAAACATCATCACAACCGGGTCATGGGATTAGGAAACCTGGAGGGGTAAAAATTGTGGATCTGGATTCACCACCCAGAAATGACCCTAAAGAGCTGCCATCAGAGCTAAGCCTTAAGAGGCGAAGAGTTGAGAAATCACAAGAGGCTCTGGTGGATGAAATAATTATAACTGATTAGGACATGGAGGTTGGTACCCCCTCCCTTCCTACATCAGCACAATTGGTGCTAACTGATATGGATATAAATGGGCAGTGTGTACAGGATGCCAGGATGGCGGCTTGCAAGGCATTCTTGGATGATGATGCCTTTGTGAAAACTCCTATATTCTTGCAGTTGATTTGGGGGATGAAACTTAAAGAATATCAGGATAAGTGCAAGAGCAGGAGGGAATCAAGACCTGATAGGTCTAACCAAGAGAATGATGATGAAGTCAAAGCCAGATTTATGGAGCAATTCAAAAGCATCACTCCTGATGAAGGAAGGAAACTTGTATCTCAGGCTGGTGTCTTACTCCTCCCTGAATGGGACATAGATGATGTCTTGGCATTCAATGCTATTATGTAGTCCAAGCATCTTATGCAAAATAGTGAAGAAGAAGTCAAGGAAGCTCTACAAGATTCTGCCTTTAGTGAGGAATACGAGACTTTAGCTATATGGGCATTGGAACCTCGGGGTAAAAAACCAAATGTGGCTGATATTAGCCCAAATTTAAGGGGTGGGATCATTATCAAGAGAGCTTTTGAAACCTCAACAACAGAAGCCACAAGCCTGACATTGAATGTGGCCAAATTGGACCAAAAGACAACTGAAAGAGATGAAGCTGAAAAGAAAAGCCTGATGGAAAAGTACAATGCAATAATTGGGGAATATAGTAGAATGCAGCAAAAAAATGTTGAGCTACAATCTAAAATAGATAGGTTCAAATACATGTAGGTGGGAGAATCCTCTAGTGCCCCTGCTATCAGAGCACAACTTACTACTTCAGGGTCATTACCCCCTATTATCCCAATCATTTCTATTCCTGGATCCCCAATTCAGACACCTGCTAACCTTGCATCAGGGCCAGTTGAAGAGCAAGTTGAACATTTTGCAAATCCTACCAAAAAGTAGATGATGAATAAAATCATAGAATTTTAGGCTGCCCTAAGGGTGAGTGAGGATGGTGCTGTGGCTAAACACAATGAAGTGGTTGACACCATTTTGAGGAATTTAAATGAGAAGGTTGATTCTAGGTTTCTAGCTATACATTCTTTATATTCTTTATTCTTGGGTGCAATACAAAACATTAACAGAGATCGGGAAGTGGTTCTACCTCTGGTTGAGAAGTGGATCCCTTGGGCCACTGATTTAGATGTTATGCTTAAGGCTTCCAGATTTGATGCAAATAACAGGCCCCAGTCATTGAAGCCCACTCAAATCTTTGTGAAATCATTGAAGGGATTCCAGGCCCATCCTAATGATTTGAGTAGGAAAATTAGAGAATTAGTAAAGAGTTTTGATAATTGGAATGATACTTTTCTACCAGATGTAATAGATGCACAGGGAAGGATTAAGACATTGCAACAATGCAAGATAAGGCAGAAGAGGTTATTGATGCACAAATCAAATGGATTTGTGATGAATCGGACCATGACTTGTTAGTAAGCATCATGGATAAAATAATTAATACTAGCATGTTCTTAGAGTCATTTAAGAAGGAGGCCAATCAGGTTGCGGTGAAATTCACACCTTAAAATACCAAGGTGATGGAGGTGGTGAAATTTAATTGGCCAACAGATGAGGAATATCAAAATTGGGTGGACAAGTACTTAACTAAAGAGGAGTGAAACGGTGTCTATTACTGGCAACTGACAGCTCAGCGGTTGTATTATAACAGTTTATGGTTATGTTTCCATGGTGGATTTGGGCACAGGTTTTGAGGTGTAACAAATGTTGTGGCTATTGTGTAACGAGTAGAATCAACGAAAAGATGCTCCAAGACTTGGTGGTTTTGATTATAGTTTTGAATTGGCACATAACGGTCCAATTGAGCGGTGACATGTGTAATTTCTGGCCCGATGTTGTTGCTCCTTCATTTCTATAAGAAGGATTTCAAGGCAGGAAATAGGGGTTGGCAAGTCAGATATTTTGAAGGTTGAGTCTAAGTATAGTTGTAGAGCAGATTGTAAGAACTTTTTTTTGAATGACAAGGCAATTTAGTTTTGGGGTTATCTCATAATGGGTTTTAAATTTATGAAGATTTAATGTTTTGTAACAGTACTAGCATTTGAGCTATGATATTATATCTTGAGCTCATGTCTTTCCTCTGTAAAAACATATCATAATTTTGAATAGAATAATCAAGGATTATGATCATCTCATTGCTCTGATGTGTGTGTTTTCCATTTTGTCTTTAATTCAAAGAATTAATTGAAATGCTTGGATGGAATCATGGATGGGTATGTTTGTAAAGGGATTTAGTAAGAAGTATTGGGCTGGGATAGAAATTGACATTATTGTAATGCAATATTGCTAGGGAGCATGCGTGCTAAGTATTTAAATCTATTGTTGAACTGTGGATGTTTGTGAATTTGACTCCCCAATGGTATATGGCATTGATCTAAATTTTATGAGTCTGTGAAACTCTGTGTTTGTATGTCTCTGCTTAGGGCTTGCCACCAAATTGCAAATAAAATGACTATCACAAGTTATGAAGTAATGTTGTAATCATCTCATGCTCCAAGTAGTCGATATTGCTGGTGAAAGGCCAATTCATTTTAGTGGTATCCTATTCTGTTGAGCTATTTATGGGATTATCTGTGAATTGTTAATGATTGTTTATGAGTTTAGTGCAGAGATCATAAACACATCATAGAGACCACCCTCCTAGATCTTATAGAGCCCAAAGTGTAGGAGGTTATTATTAAAATCCTCGATAGTTGGTCCACGTCCTCCGAGCTACCCTTGATTGGAATTGGCAATTTCATAGGTAGATTAGGAGACAAACCTGGTTTACAGGAAAAAAACACCAACAAAATGGTGGCTCTGCTGGGGACATTGGCTTGAATGTTTGTTGTCAATGGGTCGATTATCCCATTTGCATAGAGTCTACCATAGTATTTCTGTGATTTGAAGGTTGAGCCCTGGGCGTTGTGTTTCTTTATCCAATTAAGTGTGTTAGTTGAAAAGTTGCATATATCTCATGTAATATGTCTTGTGTATTGTCAATACGATAATTTCTGAGGATATTTTAAGGTATTATCATGTGTTTTTGAATAGTGGATATTCCCAAGATAATTGGGTGGTGACTTTGATAGTCTTTGCACCAGTGTTCACTTTATTTGAAATTTTATACAAGTTGAAAGATCTTTGAACACGCATAGAGGAATGAAAAGTACCAGATCATTCATGAAGAATCACCCAGAATCCAAGTTGGAAGGTGAACTTCCTAAAACAATGAAGAGAGACTGGATAAAGAAGAAACCAGAGACCAGTAATGCTGCTCCCGCGTCCTAGAATCCTATACATCAAGGTACAAGTAAGCCTCTACATCCTATCCTTGAGACTTTTGAGCATGTGTCTAGACATTCTAAACCAGATAGCTGTGGATTTTTTGATGCATTATTTGATACACCTGTTCAAGAGGATGTAACATGTCATAATAAAGGGCCTGTTAATGTCCAATATATTAAGAGAAGAAGTAGGAGTAGAAGTCGAGGCCATCACAAAGAATGTACCAGTGATGTGCCTCCTCCTCCTGTTGATGATGATGGAACCCCTTTATTATTCAGACAAGAGGGAATAGATTTGATAGATTTAAGTGAGACATCAAGTTCTGATATAACTTTGCCTGACCCTGAAGATGTTTTTGGGGATATTAGTTCTTTGAGACAAGAAATCCAAAAATAGCTTGAACTTAGGATAAAGAAGGACAAAGAGAAGGAAGCAGACTTGGTGAGTGCTATTATTGAAAGGGATAGGTTAATTAGATAGTTGGCAACTATGAAACTCTTGAATCAAAGTAGACCGAACCCAGAAGAAAATGGTCATGTTGTACAAAAAATTGTTGATAAGGAAGTGAAGACAATGTCCGTAGTAGGTCCAGAGGGTCAGGCTAAGGTCCAACCAAAGCCAACCAATCTGAAACCCTTGAATCCTATTATGTCACAATCAGACAATCCAAATCTTAACCCTGTTGCAGACAAGGGAAAATGGATGGCCTAAGGGATCAAGATAAATGAAAGGATGGTTTCCCACCAGCCTAAAAAGGATCCTCTCCCACATGTATCATCACAAGCGGAGACTTCCTTAGAAAAGGCTAGAAGGGAAGGGGAAGCTTTAGCAAAACAATTAGAGAGGACTGAAATGGAGGCTACAAATGCAAAAAAGAGAAGGAAAATAAGTTTCCTAAAAATGACAAGTCTGGGTGATGTTGCACAAGTCACAACTTCATCAGGTCATCAGGAGATTTCAAAAAATGATCCTAAACCTATTTAGGAGAATATCACAAATAATTCTAACCCAAAGGTTCAGGCAACCCAGTTTGTTAATTCACATCGAGATGGTTCTAAACCTCATAATAGAGTTGTGGGTGATGGTCCTCAAAAAGTTGATGGATTATTGCAAAGGAGACCAACCCTATCCCTAATGATTTAAGGGAAAAGATGAACAAATTTGTATGGAATAATGCCTTTTCAGTAGAGGAGCATTTGAAAGGTTTCATGGATATGTTAAATGATTATGAGGTAGAACATGAAGATGTAGTGATGAAATTATTTGTCCAATCCTTGACAGAAGATGCAAGGGATTGGTACAGGGGTTTACCGAATGCCAGTATTGGTTCATGGGAGGAGTTTGAAAAATGATTTAAAGAACAATATGGTGACAACAAAAATGCTAGTTTTATGTTGAATGAGTTCAATACTATAAAAAAATTAGCTAATGAGCCTGCAACAAAGTTTAAACTTAGATTTCAAAAGGCAATGTATAAGTTGTTTCAAGTGATGAAGCTTGATGAGAATGTTTGTTTAACTACTTATTTCAATGCTTTTGATGCTAAAATGGCATATCTTCTCCATGACAAGGACCCTCAAACCATAAGGGATGCTTTTAGAGCAGCTATTAATATTGAAAGAAATAGGAGAGCTTCTGACAAGTATGGTAGGAGGGAAGAACCTACTCTTTTGAAGAATCCTAGAGATAAAACTAAGAAAGTCTCTACTATAGGCATTAAAGATGATGAGAAGTGGGATAAGGTCCTTAGCACTTTGAAGGATATAAAATATATTGTTGCTAAGCAAGACAAGGGTCTTGGAGGTGATAAGCAGCAATATAATAGAAGTGAAAAACCTCCTAGATTGCAGAATTATCCCTACAATACAAATTGGAAGAATGGAAAACCAATACTGCCTGTCTAGAAGCCTAAAACTGATCAACAAATACTAGATCCTTTGCATAAGCATTCTATAAATCTGGCACAAGATAGATGATGGTGTATGGTGTGTGAACACCCACATGATCATAATTATTGTGGTGTTGCTCATCTGATTGCTGCTGAAGGAAAATAAGAGAATGTTCATCAGTAGACTCCTGATTTCGAGCAAGATGATGTAGGGTGTTCTATGGCCTGGTCATATATTGATGAGGTTGAGTTTTCTTCTGATGAAGAATTACAAGAAGTTGATGTGAATAATTAATGACAGAAAAGTGAATTATACCATCAACAAGTTTTTTCCGATGAAGAAGGTGAGTTTAGCCACCATGCATGCAATATGGAACAGGCTGAAGATCCAGTATCCTTAAGAAGACCATCAGAAGATGAGATTTCCTGGTTAATTGAAGAGATGCCTGCTTAGATGAGAAGTACATTATAGTTAAGAAATAGGATTGTGGGCAGTGAGCAGGGCAAACCTGCTGGCCTTTTCATTAAGGAACAAAAAGGTAAAATCAAGGATGCTAATGAAGATAGAAAAAATGATGTCAAAATACAGGATGTCAAGAAAGACAAGATATGGGCAAAAAGGACTGAGATCCAAAAGCATAGTGAAGATGCTCCTCTATTGGTAAAAGCTAAAGTAATTGTCAAATCTGCTGAGTTAATTGTAGAGGAAAAGCAAAGAAAGCTTGAAGGAAAACAATAGTTGGAGAAGAAAGAAACTAATGATGGTATGATTCTTAACCTATCCAAATACACACCCGTGGATATATTTCAAGTGTTGTCTCAAGTTAAAGTTAATGTACCCCAGCTCGAGATGATGAGAATAAATGAGCATAGAGAAAAGACAATAGCCTTGATCACCAGAATTCCTAGTAGTAAAGTTGAACAAGGAAATTGTAAAGAAACCAGGGAAAAGGAAGAAATAAAAGTGAAAGAGTTGGAGGGAATTGTAACTCAAATTCCCCCTGTGTACCTAGGGAATTCTATCAATATATGCTTAGAGAATATCAGTCCTTTTTTCTTGAGTATTAATATAAATGGGAAAACTCTGAGGAATTGCATGATAGACTCAGGAGCATCAAATAATGTTATGCCAGTAAAGATTATGGAAGCAATGGGCTTGATAGTTGATACTACTCAAGGTAAATGTTATGCGTTGGATTCGAGAGAGGTGCCTATTATTGGGACCATTAAGGCCTTTCCTTATGTGCTGGCTCAATATCCTGATAAGGTTCTAGCCATGACTGTTTTAGTTGTAGACATTCCTCCTCATTTTGGAATATTATTATCAAGAAAGTGGAGTGCATCAATGGGAGGCAACATACAATGTGATTTGTCATTTGCTACCTTTTGCATTGATGGAAACGATGTCAAGGTCGAAAGAGAATCAAAGGTGCCTCATATGATTGAGCATGGTTTGAATAAGGATTAGACATGTTTTATTGACTGTGGCATAAATGAGTTCAAGGATGAAGAATCCCCTAGTAACTGTGATAAGTTTGTTGCACCAATTGATACAGAAGTTGAAAATCTATTAGAGTCTGATGATGTGTGGACTATGTTTTTTGATGGTGCTAATTCAAAGGAGGGATCTGGTGCAGGTGTGTTGTTAAGCTCGCCAGGTGGAAAAACATTCAAATTTTCTTTCACCCTATTATTTGAATGCACTAACAATGTAGCTGAATATGAAGCATTGTTGTTAGGGTTAAAATTAGCTCAAAAACATGGGATCAAGAAGCTCAAAGTGATTGGAGATTCTGAGCTTGTGATTTCCCAAGTAAGGTCCCTATATGTGTCAAATAATAAAAGGTTGAAATAGTATAGAAATGTTGTTTGGGATGAATTGGAAAGTTTTGATGCTTTTGGGATAAATTGGATGGAGAGAGGTCACAATAAGGTGGCAGATTTGTTAGCAAATATCGCACTAAGGCCGAATGACATGACTTATGCTAGAATTTCAAAGATTGAAGTGCAAACCAAACCATCTGTTCCTAATAATATTAAGCACTGACAGGTTTTTGATAGTGATGATGATATATTAAGATTTTTAAATTGTGTGGATGAGTATGAAAATCAGGAAATAGATTTTGGAGCTTTTGTTGAAAATATTGATGGTAAAGATACTGTGTTTGGGAATGAAGTTATTTAGTTAAAAACTAACACAATTCCTAAGGGTTTAGTTGTTCTTGAAAGAGTGTTTGACAATCAGGATAGGACTAAGGCTAATTGTGCTGCTTCCCATCCTGATGACTTGGAGGAAGTAAACCTAGGAACAAATGCATCACCAAAAATGGTGTATATTGGAAAGAAATTGTCACCAAAGGTGAGAAAAATGTTGGTTGACTTGTTAAGAAAGTTTATACATGTGTTTTCTTAGTCTTATGATGATCTTAAGGCTTATAGGAAGGATTTGTTTCAACATGAGATTCCTTTGAGTAGTGATGCCAAGCCTTTTAGGCAAAAGTAGAGACCTATTAATCCCACCTTGGCTTCAAAAGTGCAAGAACTTACTAAGTTAAGAGATGCTGGAATCATCAAACCAATTAGACATTCATCTTGGGTATCTAATCTGGTTCCCATGAGAAAAAAGAACGGAGATATTAGATTATGTGTGGATTTCAGAAATTTGAATGTGTCTTCATTAAAGGATAACTATCCATTGCCGAATATGGAGGCCATGTTGCAAAGAGTGACAGGCTGTGAGTTAATGTCCATGATGGATGGGTTTTCTGGTTATAACCAAGTCATGGTTAAGGAATCTAAACAATTTAAGACAACTTTCACTACACCTTGGGGGACTTATGTATATGTGAGAATGCCTTTTGGTCTAACAAATGCAGGGGCTACTTTCAGAGAGCCATGGATGTGGCATTCTCATATTTCATTAATTTGTTCCTGGTAATTTATCAAGATGATTTAATGGTGTATTCCAAGAAGGAAGATGATCATTGTGAGCATCTTGAGAAAATATTCATTAGGGGAATTGGAATATGGTATTTCCCTAAATCCCAAGAAATGCACTTTTGGAGTAAGGGAAGGAAAGTTGTTGGGACATATTGTTTCTAAGAATGGAGTTAAAATTGATCCAGAAAGGGTAAAGGCAATAGATAAGGTCTTGCAACCCCAGAATGTCAAGGGAATCCAGTCTTTCTTTGGGAAAATAATTTTTTTAAGAAGATTCATTACAAATTTTGCTGAAGTGGTTCGCCCTATTTCTAAGATGCTTAAGAAAGGGGCTAGGGTCGAATGGGAAGAAGCATCAGTACAAGCTTTCCATGATATCAAGCAAGCTATTAAGGAAGCACCTGTGTTGAGGAACCCTGATTTTTCCAAACCTTTGTAGATTTTCTCATTTGCTTCATTCCACACAATTGCAGCTATGTTATTACAAAAGAATGTTGAAGGTTTTGAACAACCTATATCTTTTTTCAGAAAATCCTTGCAGGATGTAGAACTCAAGTATGACACAAATGAAAAATAGGCATATGCATTAGTAAAAGCAGTTAAAGCCTTTAGGACCTATTTGATAGGAGCTACCATAATTGCCTATGTGACCAGTGCTGCTATGAAGGACATTTTTACACAACAAGAAGTGTCAGGAAGAAGATGTAGATGGATTAATAGGATCCAAGAATTCAACATTGAAATTCAGATTACCAAGTTAGTGAGAGGACAAGGATTGGCCAAACTTATGACCCAAAGTAATCTTGAAGCAAATCAGATAAATTTGCTTGAAGAAGAAGAGAGACCATACATATGTGACATGGAACATTCTGATTGGTACAAGGGTGTGATCTATTATTTGTAAAAGATGAAATGTCCTAATGATTTGAGTGAGAATGAAAAGAGGACATTGAAGTTACATGCTATCAAGTATGTTATCATAATAGGAAAACTTTGGTGGAGAAATGGAGAGGGTGTTATGCTAAAATGTGTAGACCAGGAGCAAGCAAAGGAACTTTTGAATGAAATGCATAGTGGAGTTTGTGGAGGGCATTGTATGGCCAAAACTACTACACACAAAATAATACGGACTGGGTCCTGGTGGCCTACTATTTTCAGGGATGCACATCAATTAGTAAAGACATGTGATGCTTGTCAACGCTTCTTTGGTAAGTTAAAATTCTTTGGTAACTTACCTTTAAAACTGGTTGTAGTTCAATTTCCATTCCAGCAATGGGGTATTGATTTTGTAGGAGAGATAGCATGCAAATCAAGTGGGGGCCATTCATGGATATTAGTGGCCAGTGATTACTTTACCAAGTGGGTGGAAGCAATTCCAACAAAGAAAGCAACTAGTAAGGTGGTAATTGATTTCTTAATGAATAATATAGTGACTAGATTCAGATGTCCTGAAAGGATTGTGTCAGATAATGCAATGTGTTTTAGCTATGAGGAATACATGGAATTTTGTGAAAAATATGGCATCCAAGTCTCTTATTCATCACCTTACCACCCACAAGGAAATGGACAAGCAGAATCAAGCAATAAAAGTTTGATGAAGATTATCAGGAGGATCTTAGATCAAAATAAGAAGGCATGGGATTCTAAATTAAAGTTAGTAGTCTGGGCAGACAAGGTGACTGTGAAGAAGGAAATAGGATGTGCCCCATTTGATTTAGTCTATGGGGTAAATGCAAGGTTGCCCCAGAATAACCTTATGGGAATGTATAGATTTGTTCAGATGAATGATGATGAGATAGAAGATGAAATGCAACTGAGAGTAGAAGCTCTCATAGAACTGGATGAAACCAGGAGGGAAGCTCAAATGAAAAATTCCAAATTACAGTCGCAGGTAAGAAAATTGTATGACAAAAGGACAATTGCAAGAACTTTCCAGAATGGAGATATGGTTTTGATGTGGAATGCCAGGTTGGAAGAGAAGGGGAAACATGGTAAATTTGATGCAATTTGGCTAGGTCCATTATTGATTATTGACAAGTGGGGGGAGGATTCATATTTCCTTCAAGAAATGACAGGTGATATTCTTGAATTGCCAGTTCATGGACAATTCTTGAAGTTATACTTCAGTTGAGGTATTGTTTTCTATGAACAGTAGGTTTATGTTTGTATATAGGTTTGTTGTTCATTTATTTTTGTAGGATTGTCTTTTCTGGATAATCCTTTTGGTTGTCTCTTCAACTGGTCTACTCTACCTGAGATTCTATTTTTCTCGCTTCATTCCAGTGGAATGAACGTCCCCAACTGGAGCCACTGATGGAGCCTCAAATTTAAGTCCTTGGTTTCCTTTTATTATTAGTTTGTCTTGATTATTCAGAATGTACCTAGGGATGGAATTTTTCTTTGCTTTCATGAAACCTTGGTGTTCTATCTTTGGGTTGGGTCTTTTCTGTCATTACCTTTTGGGAGGGGTTTTGAAAAACAACTTATGTCCCATTGAATTGTCTAGGCCTGGCCCCTTTTTAATAAAAATGCTAAATATTTTGCTTGCCCCCTTTTATTTACTAAGGTCTGGATCGGTCTGTGCCCTATACTTTTAAAACAACATTGAGTCATCGATTGGCGTTGCCCTAGGCAGTGTCCCCTTCCCCTTATTTTCTTCTAAGTAACTTTAATGTTTTACAGGGGTTAGTTTGATGATCGTCGATTTCCCTGCAGTTGATCCTGACCATTCCCTGCAATATCGAGGATGATATCACCGCTGGCTATTTGGTGATCATGATATCACTGGCGGGCACCATGTGTCCCAGGTTGTCGGTGCTAAAAAGAGTGAATAAATTGTTTAATATGTGTATCGGACTTGAATGCATTATAGAGCGGGTTACTAAACCACATGTGAGATGCACATATTCATGATCAATGACGATGTTTTAACCTTGGTGAAAAAGTTGCTCGACGGATAGGCATTGATGTTGCTCCTTGTTACTTATGATCATGATCACCAATGAAGGGAATCAATGGTTGCCTGCCATCACGTGATCCTAAACTGAAGGGAGTTTAGTGTTCCCAATATCGCAGGTGGGCACCACGTGTATTCTTTTGGCACTGTTTATTATGGTGGGCCCTTGCTAATAATGTGGAGGTGTTGTCAGCTTCTTTTTTGAAGATGACCGTTCGATGATCTAACATAAACAAGAGATTGATGGTGAAGATTTAAATTTGCATCAAATATAATTGAAGCCGTTGGCGCAGAATGCGAGTAAGCTTTAATGGTGGACGAGACATCTACTGGCCTTTTTCATAAATTCTAAGTATTTAATTTTAGGCTATCTTCACCACAAAGGCATTCAAATGTTTTCAAAGCAGTCCAGAGCGAAAGATAGAGTTTTTTCAAAGCAATTACAGCAGGGTTTGATTTTCTACAGGGCGCAAAATCCCGTGAGTTACTTTCTTTATCACTGTTTCTATTTGAATGTGATTCTTGTGGAGGGTTGGGTTGTGTTGGTCAGGGGTTTTTCTTGATTAAGGTTCTAGGGTTACTGGTTCTTTTGAATTGTGGGAAATTGCAAAATTCTACTATAATTTCATTTTGGATAGCCCTACTTTGTTTACAAATTTAATTTTAGGAGAAGCCCTAGTTGTTTGAAATGGCACCACCAAAGCAGTATTTTGGCCATATTGATTATTTGCAAAGGAATCTATACGATGATTTCCTTCACCAATTCCCTTTGTCAACAAATGACAAGAAGAGGCGTTTGATCTTAATGAGTGGGACAACCTTAGGTGAGAGATTAAGATATAAAACCTATAACATTGAAGATGCTAGGGTACCAATGATGGGCTTGGAAATGTTTAGGAGATGGTATGGGCATCGAAATGCATGTCATCCTTTTTCAAATGGTTGGAGATATGATATGGGAAAACTTGTGGTACCGAATGTATTTCTTGATGTTGACCTACTTAGGGTAGTGGTTGCACGATATGATCCTATCACAAGGATTATCATGGATAATGATGGCGGGGTTTTACTGAATATAAATGCAGATGAGATTTAGCAAGTTTTTGATTTAAGTGAATATAGCTCATTCTTGGTCCGGATAGACATTGATGAAATGAGGCAGGAATATGCCAAGGAAAAACCTCTTTTCAGATTAAAGTTGCTTCCTCCTCATTTAGCTAGGGTGGGCAGCTCAACGATTCACATCAGCCCAACTGACCGGGAAACTTTCAGGTTGAGTTTTTTTGTTGATCATTTCTTGGCAACTTTTTATTCACTTTGACGAATTTTAGGTTTTAGCCCTAATACCGTGATGCCCATCACTTATATGTTTATGGGGGCTCAAATTCAGCATCCTAACTTTTCTGTAGTATATGACTATGCTTCTTTCCTTGCTGAAAGGATACATGAGGGTTTGTTGAACATGTATGTGGGGTACACTAGTACTCCTTTCTTTTGGTATTCCTTATTAATGTATATGTTCTTGTATAAGAATTCTGACTTCTTCTTAGAGAAAATAGAGTTGAGATAGGAGGTGAATGGAGAAAAATTACCGATGTAGGCTTGGGGTGCAGACTTATCTTGTAACAAGGGAGGTGCCAATTTTATGCAGTTTGATAACTACTTTGCTTCTAGGCTCAGAGCTAGACTGATGGTGAAAGTGCCAAGGATTCCTAAGGTTATGCATGACTTCCTCCGACCCAAAGTGAGGAAGCCTGATTTAAAGGTGTGTCATAATTGGGGTGACATCATTCTATACCCTGTAAGCACTGTCCTAAGAGTTTATGGTTTGCAGGGATCTCCTCACATTCTACCATATAATGTACCATCAAGGATGGGATTTGCAGAGGTCTTGTGGCAACTAGGTTGCATTCATGAAGATAATTTGATAGGAAGAGGAAAAGGGACTTTTTTCCCTGATTATACTATTGTTTCATACTTTGTATTTTCCAAGGGAGGATGGGTTCACTTTGAGAGATAGTTTGATGATTACCATTTGAAGAGTGGATCTAGGAGGCAGCATGACCCTGAGGGATTCTTTGCCCTATTCAAGCAAAGAATTAAGGGTGGCAAGTTTGTTCATGTTTTCAATTTTCCTAAGGATTTGATTAGAAATGAGTTTGATTTGAGCCAACAGGAATTAAATAGAGAGAAATGGATTGCTTATGAGAAAATGATGGCCATGGTGCATAAATTGGATCCAAAATATGATCCACTGATGGAGTTCACTCTATTTCATAAAAGAATTGATTTCTTGATGAATAATTTCAAAGAAATCATGAGCACCCTAAGAACCAAGAAAGTAAATTTGGAAGTGGACTGGGGAGTTCAGGGACTGGAGGTGAGGCTTGAGGAAACAAGGCCAACTTATCAACCACTAGTGAATAGGCCTCTATACAGGAGGAACATAGATGATAGCAGTGATGAAGAAGGAGGAGATAAAAAAGGTGAACAAATAATGAAAACATCATCACAACTGGGTAATGAAGAATATCAGGATAAGTGCAAGAGCAGGAGGGAATCAAGACCTGATAGGTCTGACCAGGAGAATGATGATGAAGTCAAAGCCAAATTTATGGAGAAATTCAAAAGCATCACTCCTGATGGAGGGAAACTTGTATCTCAGGTTGGTGTCTTACTCCTCCCTGAATGGGACATAGTTGATGTTGTGGCATTCAATGCTATTATGCAGTCCAAGCATCCTATGTAAAATAGTGAAGAAGAAGTCAAGGAAGCTCTACAAGACTCTACCTTTAGCGAGGAATATGAGACTCTAGTTATATGGGCATTGGCACCTTAGGGTAGAAAAACAAATGTGGCTGACATTAGCCCAAGTCTAAGGGGCGAGATCATTATGAAGAGAGCTTTTGAAACCTCAACAATAGAAGCCACAAGCCTAAAATTGAATGTGGTCAAATTGGCCCAGAAGACAGCTAAAAGAGATGAAGCTAAAAAAAAAAGCCTGATGGAAAAGTACAATGTAATAATTGGGAAATATAGTAGAATGCAGTAGAAAAATGTTGAGCTGCAATCTAAAATAGATAGGTTCAGATATGGGTAGGTGGGAGAATCCTCCAGTGCCCCTGGTATTAGAGCACAACTTACTACTTCAGGATCATTACCCCCTATTATCCCAATCATTTCTATTCCTGGATCCCCAATTTAGACATCTGTTGACCCTGCATCAGGGCCAGTTGAAGAGCAAGTTGAACATTTTGCAAATCCTACCAAAAAGTAGATGATGAATAAAATCACATAATTACAGGCAGCCCTAAGGGCGAGTGAGGATGGTGCTATTGCTAAAAACAATGAAGTGGTTGACACCGTTTTGAAGCATTTAAATGAGAAGGTTGATTCTAGGTTGCTAGTTGTACATTCTTTATATTCTTTATTCTTGGGTGCAATACAAAACATTAATAGAGATCGGGAAGTGGTTCTACCTTTGGTTGAGAAGTGGATCCCTCAGGCCACTGATTTAGATGTTATGCTTAAGGCTTCCAGATTTGATGCAAATAATAGGCCCTAGTCATTGAAGCCCACTCAAATCTTTGTGAAATCATTGAAGGGATTCCAGGCCCTGCTTGATGATTTGAGTAGAAAAATTAGAGAATTAGTAAAGAGTTTTGATGATTCGAATGATACTTTTCTACTAGATGTAATAGATGCACAGGGAAGGATTAAGACATTGCAGCAATGGCAAGATAAGGCAGAAGAGGTTATTGATGCAAAAATCAAATTGATTTGTGATGACTCAGACCATGACTTGTTGGTAAGTAGCATGGATAAAATAATTAATACCAACATGTTCTTAGAGTCATTTGAGAAGGAGGCCAATCAGGTTGCAGTGAAATTGACACCTTACAATACCAAGGTGATGGAGGTGGTGAAATTTAATTGGCCAACGGATGAGGAATATCAAAATTGGGTGAACAAGTACTTAATTGAAGAGGAGTGAAACAGTGTCTATTACTAGCAACTGACAACTCAGCGGTTGTATTAAAACAGATTATGGTTATGTTTCCATGGCAGGTTTGGGCGTAGGTTTTGAGGTGTAACAAATGTTGTGGCTATTGTGTAACAAGTAGAATCAATGAATAGATGCTCCGGGACTTGGTGGTTTTGATTATAGTTTTGAATTGGCACATAGTGGTCCAATTGACCGGTAACATGTGTAATTTTTGGCCCAATTCTTGTTGCTCCTTCATTTCTATAAGAAGGATTTCAAGGCCGGAAATAGGGGTTGGAAAGTCAGATATTTTGAAGGTCGAGTGTAAGTATAGTTGTAGAGCAGATTGTAAGAACTTTTTTTTGAATGACAAGGCAATTTAGGTTTGGGGTTATCTTGTAATGGGTTTTAAATTTATGAAGATTTAATGTTTCATAACAATACTAGCATTTGAGCTATGATATTATATCTCGATCTCATGTCTCTCCTCTGTACGAACATATAATAATTTTGAATAGAATAATCAAGGATTATGACGTTCATCTCATTGCTCTGATGTGTGTGTTTTCCATTTTGGCTTTAATTCAAAGAATTAATTGAAATGCTTGGATGGAATCATGGATGGGTATGTTTGTAAAGGGATTTAGTAAGTAGTATTGGGTTGGGACAGGAATTGACATTATTGTAATGCAATATTTCCAAGGATCGTGTGTGAGCTAAGTATTTAAATCTATTGTTGAACCATGGATGTTTGTGAATTTGACTCCCCAATGGTATATAGCACTGATCTAAATTGTATGAGTCTGTGAAAATCTGTGTCTGTATGTCTTTTCTTAGGGATTTTTGCCAAATTGTAAATAAAATGACTATCACAAGTTATGAAATAATGTTGTAATCATCTCATGCTCCAAGTAGTCGATATTGCTAGTCAAAGGCCAATTCATTTTAGTGGTATCCTATTCTGTTGAGCTATTTGTGGGATTATCTGTGAATTGTTAATGATTGTTTATGAGTTTGGTGCAGAGATCATAAACACATCATAGGGACCACCCTCCTGGGTCTTGTAGAGCCCAAAGTGTAGGAGGTTATTATTAAAATCCTCGTCAGTTGGTCCAGGTCCTCTGAGCTGCCCTTGATTGGAATTGGCAATTTCATAGGTAGATTTGGAGACAAACCTAGTTTATAGGAAAAAACATAGACAAAATGGTGACATTCCTAGGGACATTGGCTTGAATGTTTCTTGTTAGTGGGTCGGTTATCCATTTTGCATAGAGTCTACCATAGTATTGCTGTGATTTGAAGGTTGAGCCCTGGGCATTGTGTTTCTTTATCCAATTAAGTGTGTTCATTCAAAAGTTGAATATATCTCATTCAATATGTCTTGTGTATTGTCAGTACGATAAGTTTTGAGGATCTTTTAAGGTATTATCATGTGTTTTTGAATAGTGGATATTCCCAAGATAATTGGGTGGCGACTCTAATAGTCTCTGCACCAATGTGCACTTTATTTGAAGTTTTAGACAAGTTGAAATATCTTTGAACATGCATAGAGGAATGAAATGTACTAGGTCATTCATGAAGAATCACCTAGAATCCAAGTTGGAAGGTGAACTTCCTAAAATAAAGAAGAGAGACTGGATAAAGAAGAAACCAGAGACCAACAATGCCGCTCCCGTGTCCCAGAATCCTGTACATCAAGGTACAAGTAAGCCTCTACATCCTATCCCTGAGAATTTTGAGCATGTGTCTAGACATTCTGAATCAGATAGTTGTGTATTTTTTAATGCATTATTTGATACACCTATTCAAGAGGATGTAACATGTCATAATAAAGGGCCTGTTAATGTCCAATATATTAAGAGAAGAAGTAGGAGTAGAAGTCGAGGCCATCACAAAGAATGCACCAGTGATGTGCCTCCTCCTCCTGCTAATGATAATGGAACCCATTTATTATTCAAACAAGAGGGAATAGATTTGATAGATTTAAGCGAGACATCAAGTTCTGATATAACTTTGCCTAACCCCGAAGATGTTTTTGGGGAGATTAGTTCTTTGAGACAAGAAATCCAAAAATAGGGTGAGGTTAGGATAAAGAAGGACAAAGAGAAGGAAGAAGACTTGGTGAGTGCTATTATTGGAAGGGGTAGGTTAATTAGACAGTTGGCAACTATGAAACTCTTGAATCAAAGTAGACCAAACCCAGAAGAAAATGGTCCTGTTGTACAACAAATTGTTGATAATGAAGTGAAGCCAATGTGCAAAGTAGGTCAGGAGGGTCAGGCTAAGGTCCAACCAAAGCCAACTGATCTGAAACCCTTGAATCCTATTATGTCACAATCAGATGATCCAAATCTTAAACCTGTCATAGACAACAGAAAATAGAAGGCTGAAGGGATCAAGATAAATGAAAGGATGGTTTCCCACCAGCCTAGAAAAGATCCTCTCCCACATGTAACATCACAAGCAGAGACTACCTTAGAAAGGATAGAAGGGAAGGGGAAGCTTTAGCAGAAGAATTAGAGAGGACTGAAATGGAGGCTGCAAATGTAGAAAAGAGAAGGAAAATAAGTTTCCTAAAAATGACAATTTTGGGTGACGTTGCACAAGCCACAACTTCATCAGGTCATCGAGATATTTCAAAAAATGATCCTAAACCTATTCAGGAGAATATCACAAATAATTTTGACCCAAAGGTTTAGGCAACCCAGTTTGTTAATTCACATCGAGATGGTTCTAAACCTCATAATAGAGTTGTGGGTGATGGTCCTCAAAAAGTTGATGGATTATTGCAAAGGAGACCTATACAATTGGAAAGATATAGGCAACTATTTTTTGATGGTATTCCCATGTACCCAAACTTTGTCCCTGATGAGTTAAGGGAAAAGATGAACAAATTTGCTGGGAGTAATTCCTTTTCAGTAGAGGAGCATTTGAAAGGTTTCATGGATATGTTAAATGATTATGATGTAGAACATGAAGATGTAGTGATGAAATTTTTTGTCCAATCCTTGATAAAAGATGCAAGGGATTGGTACAGGGGTTTACAGAATGCCAGTATTGGTTCATGGAAGAAGTTTGAAAACTGATTTAAAGAACAATATGGTGACAAGACAAATTCTAGTTTTATGTTGAATGAGTTCATGATACACTAGAACAAATCTCAGATGCCTTTAGATTCATTGATAAGAAATGCAACAACCTTCATACATGAAACACTTTCAATCATCCATTCAAACTGTATAGACATACACAACAACTCTGAAACTCATCTTCTTTAGCACCAAACCATGAAAACCTTTTTCATAACATAGATAACACTATTACAAGCCTTCTACCAAATTTGCATGTCTTGAAAAAAAATAGTAGAGTACTATTGAGCAGAAACATTTCTCCTAAGCCACATACAAACATCTTTGTCAAATAAGTTCACACACTGGTGAACACAAATTTTACTGTGCATCAAATCAGAAGCTCTAATCCAAGATATATCACCAAAAGATTCCCATAAACAATACTTTAGATCCATACAAGGATAGGATCAAGACAAAAGAAATATCGAGCACAAATCAAAGCTCATTCTAAACACACAATTTTGACTTCACTTTTTCTCAAAAGCACCTTGGAAACTCATCATAGCAATACACCTGCAACACCATAAAGATAGCTCCATGTACTCACATCTCTATTGTATCTCAACTATACATGCACAACCTGCAATCACTTGATTTCTTTCTCTTCACCAACATGTATTGTGTTGACATCAATGCCAACATCAATGACAACACCACTAAAATCACTCATACATGCAACACTGATGATGCAGTTCCTTAAGGAAATTATTTAAAAAATTATATATCATAGGAATAGTGCCTTAAAGTGGGACCCTTCCACTCCTTTCCATGTAATAGTTGTAGGTCATTCCTATTGTCACTATAACATGATATACACTTATTGAAAATCATCTCAAAATGCAAGATATTTCCCATCACTTACCTTGGTACATTCTTTTCTTACACTCAATGGGGTAAAGAATAAGATAGCTTTTCCTTAGTAGTGCATTTGTTTTTGTCCCTATGGCTAGTTGTCTACCTTTTGTGCATGATGAACAAGATGGGGATGCAGATGACTTGCCATAGGTTAACTCACATGTACCTTAATAGTCCTTTGCATTATTTCTTTTATTTCTTTATGTGATTTCATGTGTGTAATGTGAGCCCCCATGATGTTTTATTTGATGTATCTCTCTCTCTTTGTGATATTCCTCTATTTGTACCTACATTCTCGTCTATGTCCTAAATCTCTTTCCTTTATCTTTTCTTTTTATTTTTTTCCTTTTTGGGATGATGCAGGGCGTCAAGACATTCATGTCTCTTCCATGTTAACCTAAAAGCTTTTCCTTTATCTTTCCATTTATCTTTTTTTTTTTCCTTTTGGGGATGACATAAGGCATGGAGACATTCATGTCTCTTCCATGTTAGCCCAAAGGCTTTTCCTTTATCTTTTCATTTCACTAGTAGAAAAACAATAAATGACTTCAAAAACTACTAAAAATTGCATATATGTGACTAAGCTTGGTCATGTGGCCCTTAGAATTTTATTTCCAATCATTAATCACATGACCAAATTCATGACTAAACCATTTTAGTCATTTTTTGGTTGTTTTTATTGATCAATTTGGTAGTATATTTAGTCATTAATTTATTCATTAATTGTTGTTAACTAGTCACTTATTTAGTCATGCTAGTCATTTATTTAGTCATAGTAGTTGTTTATTTATTCATTGTAGTCATTTATTTATTCATGGTAGTCTTTTATTTAGTCATGGTAGTCATTTATTTAGTCATTGCAGTCATTTATTTAGTCATGGTAGTCATTTATTTTAGTCATGGTAGTCATTTATTTGGGTGAATTAGTGATTCAAGTTACAAATCAAATCTAACTTAATTAATTCTCATAGACTTATGCATATAAACTTCAAGTATCATAGATATTAAAATGTTGAGAGAATCACCATGAAATTAAGACTAAAATTCTTGAACTAATATGATTGATTAGACACAAATAGATCATAAACCAAGAGGAGCCACAACACAGTATTTATGAGTGGAAAACATTGTATAGGGAGAAAAAACCACTCTTGAAATTTATTTCAATAAGCCTCATTGGCAAGTCAAAAAATATAAATGATGTGCCTCACCAAGAACTTGTCTCACTGACTATTTTACAACATTTATTGAAGAATTGAAGAATTCAAAAAAGGCATAAAAATAGAGAATCACTCTGTATCAATGACTTTCTTTTCTTGAATGTTTCATTTGGATTTGAAACTCAAGAACCTTTACTTCTCCACTTGAAACACAATGAATATTATAAAATGTGTTTCTCCTTATTCAAAAAAAAATCCATCTCAACAAATGCACTGTTAATTAGTGAATTTGTATCAGACCATTTCATTTGCACTTCATTTCTTGAGTATTTCAATTAAATTTGAAACTCAAGAAATTTTTCATATTTTTAACACTTTGACACTGTTCTCATCACTTGAAAGATTTGTTTTAAACTAAAAATTTCACCTTATTTACAAAGATCAATAATACTAAACTCATAAATTGCATGAAAACCTTCAAAATCAATGATATGGAATTCATCATGCATGACTCATCCAACCGAAGACAAGAGTTGATGAGCTGCCAAAATCCCTCTCATAGACTGAAGTATTTGTTTCAATTTTGAGACCCTTACTGAAGGACCAATCCCTACTAGGGGGAGAATCCCATCCTTGGTTTCTACAAATATATGACCACCTTCTGCAGATAAATTCTTTGGAAGAATTTGTAGGAGAATTCATCATAAATTTCAATATCCCATTTTGCAAGCTCCAATGCCATGAAAAAATTGAAGCACATGGAAGCCAATATGAACAATAGTTCAAATTTCATGGGATGTCAATCTCTTTGGGCTATATTAGTTATCTTTTACCATTAAGCACAAGGCACTTCAAAAAATCAATAGGAAATATAATGAAAATTAGTAGACTAAAGATTAATGAAGTTACAAATCTACTGGATACTAATGGGTGACATTCAAAACATACATTTATAATGTCAAGCGTTGAAGTGTCACAAAATAATTAAGATTAAACCATACAAACCTTAGATCAGAGACTTCATGCTTGCACTAGTCCTCCATTTGACTCCTCCAAACTCTTCCTTGCTGGTAATCACCTTTCTCTTCTCCAATTTGAAGAGCTACAACCTAAAAATAAGGCTTCGACAAGGGTTTTAGAGTATTTTTATTAAAATGAAATTGCAGCCAAGATCTTATAATGAGCACATTTAGGTTTTCACATTATGGCATCCTTTACCTCAGCTACAATAAGATCGTTTAGTTTTGGGATTGCCCCACCTCTTTCTATGGCATGCATGACATGAAAAGTAGATTGATTCACCATCTGTGTAGTAGGGTAGAGCATTGAATTGAATTTGTGTGAGACCCAACCCAATGTAGAAATATCAATCTCATGGGCGACGATTAGGTTGGGAAGTTGCTATACCTTCATCACTAAATCCAGGCACTTGGATATCTAGAATAGAATCAAGGGCCACCCATTGAGCCCTACTATTGTGGCCAGGGGTGCTATGTTTTTTACCATTTTTTGCTACTTTCCCCACTGCTATTGGTTTTGGCTCCCCCAAACTCTTCCTTGGTGGTATTCACCTTTCATTTCTTTAATTTGGGGAGCTGCAACTTGAAAATAAGGTTTCAACGAGAGTTTTAGAGTATGTTTCTTAAAATGAAACTATAGCCAAGATCCGTTAATGAGCACATTTAGGTTTTTACATTATTGAATCCTTTACCTTATGTGTTCTATCATTTTTTACTGCTTTCCCTGCTACTATGGATTTTGGATCCTCCAAACTCTTCCTCACTGGTATTCACTCTTCTAATTGTAGCTATCACATGCTATGCAAGTAGCAGGATAAAGAGGATTTTAAAATGGAATCCAAAGTAAATAAATTAGAATACATAAATCTCCTACTTGTCTTGCACAATAAATATTATTAAATATATTATAATATTATATTATATTAAAATATAACATAATGTTATATTATATTATTATACTATATTATATTATACAATATATAATATAAAAATATATTAAATATACAATAATATATTGTAATACCCCTCCATGTCAGTTGTTTTGGACTTGTGTGTGTGTGTGTTTCATTGGTTACTGAGTTATTTGATTGTGTGGAAAATATAATATGTTAGTAATCATGTTTAAATAATTAATTAAATCCTAAATGAAATTGCAAGGTTATTTAAAATATAATTAGGAATTAAAATAATAATCAATTAAATCAAATCAAATGATTTAGAACAAATGATCAATCAAACTAATTCGTTAAAAATAAAAGTGATATTATTAGATAAATTGATTTAAATTGTTATGAACAAGTAATCTTGAAAAGATAATTATTATAATAAGAAATTTAATGGATACTTATTTAGAATCTTGCAAATGGTTGATTTTAATTATTCTAATGTGGAAGTAATTAACAAATAGTGTATTGTGAATATAATGAATATATATTCAAATAGAAGTTCATTTTTGTGGAGTTAAATTTATTTAGTTTAATCAAAATGCTTGATAAAAGAAAATGAAATATAAATACTTGAAAAGGAAACAAAAGGAATTAAAGGGATTAAATATTATTTGGATTTATTTCTTGAGTTGTGACTTTTGGTTTTCACTGGAGAATATGAAGAATAAACAAATATAAAACTCCATCTTTTGTGGATTTGAATGTAATTAAATTTCATTTTTTGGAGAAGTGACTTTTGGTATTCGCGGGAAGAGGAATTGAAAGGATTCCTGGGCATAGAATTTAATAAGGGGTTTTCCTTGTTGGAGAGGGGGTTTTTTTGGAATGCTGGAGAAATTTCTTTTCCAATCAATTTTCTGTCTTTAGTTCTTTTTTGTTGTGGAGAAATTGGTGAAGAGGAAGGAGGATTCGGATCAGTTGCTAGAAGATTTGCAGCAAGGGAAATTGATACAGAAAAAGGATCGAAGCTTCTTCAATCTTCTGCAAGCGAAGGATGCCAGGTTCCTTCTTTAATTTATTTACCTCTGTTAAAATAGGGATTTGTGCTTGTGAATTAAATTTGTATTTAAGATTGAAAATTAGTAAGAAAATTCACTGGGGTTACAGTTTAATCAAAGGAAATTGGGGATTGTTATTAGATTGATGAAATTTCTGGGGTTTCCAGGTTGTGGCTGGTTATTTAAAAAGAGGGGTTTTAATTGAAATCTGGGAATTAAACAATTTTATATTATTTCATTTTGTTTTTAAAAAAAATTTATTATTGTTTTGAAAACAATTACCTCTCTCAATTGGTTTATATATATATATCTCTTCACCAAATCTTTTTATTCAATCATACGGTGAATTTCATTATGGAGAGGCGATGAATTCTTCTGTAATATTAGAACCTAAAATATATATATATATACATATATTTATATATATATATATATAGTCATATTATATATAGGATATATATAATATATATATATTTATAATGAATGGAAATTTGTTTGGAAATTTGGAATTGTGAAACCAGTCTGCTTTATTCTTTCATTTAATTTCTTTCTTTTTATTCATATCTTGTGTATGGTGTGGGGGAGTTGACTCATTACCTGCCTTCTTTAGTATGACGGTGATAGATACGGTGATCTGGTTTGTCCACAGAATCCTTGAATTTGTGTTGTCTGTTCATAGACTACGGCCAGTGGGGTCAGGTCTTATCTCTTGTTGTGTTGGGATTAAATCCCACTTGAATTTTAATATGTTTAAACATAATGTTTAATATGCGATTTTTAAGATATGATTTCTGTGCGGATTTTTATTTGATATATATATATATATATATGAATATTTGTATATATATACTCTCTCTCTCTTATGAATATTTGTATATATATGTCTATATATATATATGTTGTGAATATATATATAAATATTATATATATAAGTTAATATTAATTACGTTTGTAGTAGTATTTAATCAATTTTGTTCAAGGAAAATATATCATATATTTTAAATCATTGTCTATATATTAATTGAATTAACATTGGTTAAAAAATGTATAAATATGTTGTTCTCTTCTTTTTCATTAAAAATAAAGCAAAATTTGTTACAATGAAAATAATAGTAAAATATTAAAAGAAAAAAATTTGTCTTATGGATTTGTTAAATTATAACTTTGAGTGGATATTGTTTACGAAAGTAAAACAACATTGTTTATTTAATTCTTGTTTAAATGTGAATATTTTTGGGAATAGAATTTATTATGGGATTAAATAAGTTGTTCTTTTTATATTTCATCTTGTAGTATTGTTGGATTCGTAGAACAGATCTTTTCTCTTTTTACATCCCCTCCTCAAAAAGAATTAAAATAAATATAAATGCGTAGTGGTTTTTAAACATAATTGTGTGTGTAGATTTATTTAGATAGATGTAAGATTTTAAGGTAGTAAGTTTTAATATGTGGTTTAAGAATTTAGAATATTGTTATTATGGTCATTTTAAAGTATAGACAATTGGTCTTAAATGGTTTTCACAATTAATTTAAATATTGGAAGTGAATGTTAAGTGAGTATGATGAAAGGGGAAATTTAAATGTATGGGTATAGTTAGAGATTGATTAGGGTAATTTTGAATTGGATAGTTTATTGGTGAAATGGAATTTTAATCTTTTGAAAATTGACTTCCCTTATATTCATTTAATGATTGATTTGTAAGTACGCTTTATGGATAAGACTTTTAGAATACTTGTGATGGTTATCATGAATTGTTTTAGTATGGGTAAGTTGTAAAGTTATTTAGTTCTGGTCATTAATTTATTGGTTAATAAATATTGTTCTCGATTGAATTGTTGATTGATGTTTATTATATAAGTGTTTTTGTGGAGTTGTGAGTGGTTGAGTATTTAAGGTGTTCTTAAATTTTGGTGCCTTGGATGCCTGGTTGAATGCTTTTACCTTTGTTGTTGAAGGATTGTTTTTGGGTGGTTCCATGTTGGTGTGAATGCCTTTGGAGGTTAGTTTTGATTCAAGGAATCCTTTGTCTTTTAAATTTGTGTTGCAATGTAATTGGGAATTTGTATTTTGTTGATGAGTTGTGGGAGGTTGATCTTCTTGGATTTCTGATTTATTTTGCATCAAAGTTGTTTATGTGGTTTGGATGGGGTGGATGATCTTATTTTAATGTATTCACTCATCATTTTCGAATTGAAATTAGATCTGGTGGCCTTGCAATTATTGTTGTCATTGCTATGTTGTTGTTTTTATGAAAGTGGTTTGTGTACCATCATAAGGGGGTTCTAGTGAGGAGAAAATTGAGGTCTCCCATGGAATGCCTAGTTGGTGGCTTTTGGTTTTATTAAGTGATTTTGTTTAAAGGTTGATTTTCTTTTGCGTTCCCTATTTGAGGTAACACCATTGTTGATTTGTGGATGGGTATTGATGAATCTTCCATTTTTATGGCTTTTCTGAGTTACTTTCTTATTTGAGGAAATTTTATCCTTGTGTTGGATTTATTGGAGAAATACTCATGTTGCTTCACTTTACCTTTGTTTATGGGTTTTCATTATTTTGGCTTCCAGAGGCTTGAGATGATTGTCAGTTGATGTTCTTTCTCTTATGTGCCCTTGAGGTGGCAAGTGTTTTGGTATCTGGATTTTGAAAGGGTTGTACGAGAATTGTTGAGACTCTAATTTTGTACTCGTTAGCGAGATGGGTAATGCCTCGCATGCTCTTATGTTGTGATTCTTTGTTCAATTTATGATGGTACAACCCTTGGTTTTTATGTTGTTGGGGTCTCTAGGGAGAGTGGCTCCTCGTGGGGGCCGGTGCCTCGTTTAAGGGGAAGGGCACAGGATAACCCACGAGTGAGTTAGTAATCAAGTGAAAACCTAATAATTAACTTAGGTGGGTTGGGTAGTAATATCATTACAAGATTAAAAAAAATGGATGCCTCATCTTCATTAGTGCTTCCGCAGACTAATGGAAGGCTAAGAAGGCCGTGGTTGGCAAGGTCGTGACCTTGTCCTCACGAGAGGTTTATGGCTCCGCATGAGTCACCCTATGGACCGGCGCCTCCAGTTGGGAGGAAGAGCACAAGACAGCCATAGATGGGACCAGCGCCTCCAGTTGGGAGGAAGAGCACATGACAGCCCATGTAGGACTATGCGATGACACTCTCCCCTAATTGCCCATGTGTTTTAATTTATTGAGTTCCTCTAGAAGTGGGTTATGGGAGTTGTTTTAGATTGTTGTTTGAATTGATTTAAATTGATTTATGATTATTGTTTTAATACATCTTTAGTATGCTTTGTGGTCTTGTAGGATCTCATTGATATTTGATTTACAATCTTGTATCTTATGATACTGTGATATGATGTTATTGTATTATTTGATTGAAATTTGGAATTGTATTATGTTTATGATCATCCTTTGGTTACTTGTTACTGGTCATTGCTTTGATTTATGTGATGAGATGTATGATTTTAAGTTATTTTAATGACTCTTGGGTGTTGTTGATTATGTCATGGTAATCCTTGAGTTTTATGATACTTTTGTATGGCATTGAGTCTTGTGGTTCCCTTTTTGGATATTCTTGGTTGAGGTCTCTTTCTTGTTAGCTCCTAGCACGGGGGGTGGGTCTTTAGACTCACATGGTCGGGTGGAACGTGCTAAGCACCCCATTGGGTCCCCAGTCGAGGATCGAGAGGTGTAGATTGGTGCGGTTGCAGCAGCTCCAGAGTTGTATCCATCTTGGAGCTAGTTTTCATCTGTTTATTTGTATTATGTTATCTTATGTATGGTTTCCATTTATGTTTGGAAACACTCTTGTATCATTGTACTTCTCGAACATTGTATTGTAATGTAACATTAAACCTTATGTAGCTATTTACAGTTGATATTCATTGCGTTGAGTTAATTATTTATATGTTGTATTTATGTACTCAAATGGTTTCTTATCAATGTTTATCATGTATGTGTTATATTTGTCAATGTTTATTTTGTTATGGATTATATCTTTGGATTTTATTCTTTATTGTTGTTGTGTGGATCTCAGTCTCGTAATGACTCTTCGTGTACCCCAAAGGATGTATGTGTTAATAAATCTTCTTAAATGAAATTCATGTCATGACTTAATGCGTATTACACGTATGTTATGTGTACTTTAAAAAAAAAAAAAAAATTGTGCTATAATTATTGTTTAATTGTCCTTTGGGGTTCGTACGGCGGGGCGTTACAAGAACCATTAGACTGTCTATTGGAAAACCACACCAATTATGTCAAAAATACAAAGAAACCACCATTCAATCAACTTGAAACTACCACATTTCCCTAGGAAACATTCAGATAGGTTACAAAAATTCCATAACACCAAATTTTAGGGACTGAAAGACTCAATTTTTCAACATATTATAAAATCATCATTCTAGTCAATCTTGACCAAGCAAAACAGGGGTTTATTGAAAGTATAACCTCCAAACCTCAAGAAAACTTGTAGATGCTTCCAAAACCTTGGAATGTTCCTGTACAAACTATAAAAACCATCTTCCAACCTTCATGCATGCCTTCACATCAAATAACACCTTGGAGCCATATGTTTTATGAGGAAATCTTTGTATTTTTGTAAGGACAACAACATCCATTCTGTAATCTCACCTTCCCCTACACATTTCAACATGCACAAACCTCAAAAAATTCTAACCTAGCCTACTCCACCAATCTATAGGGCCCAATTCGGTGGAGTAGTCATTATAATTTTATTAGACTCTCAAAAACCCAATATTGAGGGTTTTCGACCGAGTTAAGGAAAATCAATTGAAACAAATGAAATACTTAGTGGATTCCCCTCAAAAAGGATGTAAATGAAAACTAATTCCCTATGCTACTTGAAACAACAAGATTTAAGGCCTAATACTAATGTGCAGATTGTACAACTAAAAAACAACAGAAAGAAACTCTGAATTTACTAAAACAAGGTACTTTTATTGATAGAAATTCTTCAAGATTACAATGAATGATCATTTGCTCACCTTAAAAATGATTATATAGATGTTCCCAATGAGTTTTTGTAACTTCCCCTTCAACTTCATTTTTCAAACCTTCAATTTTCCCACTTGACTCTTCATATTCTTGCCTTTTTTGCATTTTACAAGTTTAGCAACTTTTGTAATTTTTGCATGTTTTGCACTTTTCACTATTTTGACCACCTAAAGACCTATTAGGGACTAAAATACATTGAATTGATCACAACATGACTCTTTTACATGGTTTTACATTTGAAAACTCAAATTTTACAATTTTTCCTTTTGAAGGCATATAGTGGACAAGGTGCTCCTACACCATACAACCACCCTACAAAAAATTTCCAAGTCCCTTTGGAAATATGTTGTATCAACCTTGCTTTTTCTTTCACCTACATATCAACTTCAAGTTTGTCTTGGACTACTTCTTCTTTATTTCTCTTTGAATCTTGTACTTGCCTTTATCTTTGCCTTCAACTCTATCTTCATTTCTGACTTTTCTTGTCTTAACATGTCTTTTGTTATCTCTCTTCTCTGCCTATCAGGTTCACAATCACTCTTCTCATTCAAAAGGACATAGGAGTTTCCTTTCACAAATCTCAACCTTCCACTAATATTTTCTCTCAAAGGACACAAGAATGTCCTTTCTCATTGCCTTTCAAAGAAATCTTTCCTCTTTTTCCATAATTCATCCTTGACCTTCTCTGACCAATCATCTTTTCATCTATTCCCATCAGTGGATTAATCTCAAACTAACATCTTCAAATGGCTACAAACTCAATTGCTTCTTCAGACAGGTATCCATCTCCCTCACTGCCTCACCATGCAACTCAACAAACCATCCATCTTACTCAACAACAAACCCTAGAAGATGCCTCATCTCTTTCGTTCCACCTTCTACCCAACTTAATCTCCATTGAAGGATGGTGACCACATACCTCAGCTTGTCTACCAACACACAACTTCTCAAAACTCTTCCTTTCTTCCACTTAGATGGATCAAGCACCTACAACCAACCAAAAACTCAACAACAACATAGTCATTATCAGAATTAGCTAGTTCTAATACCAATTGATGCAGAGTATCTTCCAAAACCACAAACCATCAAGGCTACTTCTGACCCTAAACATAACATGAGAATATCCATTGCTAATTCACCAAAAACTCACTATTCATTTCAACAAAAATCCATCAAATTACTTGAAATTATAAGGCTGCCAATAAGCCAAATCACCACATCAACATTCTATACCTTTATTAGATTCTAACATACATTAACCAACATCAAATTGACTGAACCAATATAGTAATATCATTGAAAAACACTGAACCAACCAAACCATTCACTATTCACCAAATTTCAACTTGTTTCATTAAGGAAAAAAGAAAACATTCACTCAATCTAGCTTCAAAGCTCCCAACAGACCTTAAATTACTTTCTTCCACATTACATTAACTAAAACAAAGAAACTATCTAATCAGGAAACTCTGTATCCACTCATCCATTCAACATGCACCAAATTTATTCTTCTATGCAACTCACTCCATAATGCAAAATGACATCAAACCATGCATTCTTGTTACAAAACTTTTACCTAACCTCCAAGACACTGTATTCATCATGATTTTGATTAAAACAAACCAAGAACATACTCACCTAACACTGATCTATCAGATCCTTTGATTCTTGCAGTCAAAACCCCATTTGCACATGGGGTTCATATTGCTCAAACACATCAAATCAACAATTACTATATCTAGACCTCTCTCAAACCTTAGATACACCTTTACCATCATTATTTTATCAGTTACAATATAAAGTAATCACTTAGATCTTTGTATTCATTGAATTTCACTTTCTAACAGTCATAAACCCAAAACCCTAGTAGTACAACAACATTACAGAAATGGGTATACTAGCCAGTCCACCTTGAATCTTCATGAACTATACATATCTTTAGGAACCCTTTCTAGTCTAGTTCCACATAACTCAAGAGAATACATAGTTGTTTTGGAAAATGTATGAGAACCATTAGACTGTTCGCTGGAAAATCACACCAATTAGGTCAAAAATACAAAGCAAACAACATTGAATCAACTTGAAAGTACCAGATATCCCTAGGAAACATTGAGATAGGTTACAAAACTTCCATAACACCAACTTTCAGGGACTGAAATACTCAATTTTGCAACATATTATAAAACCCTCATTCTAGTCAATCTTGACCAAGCAAAACATGGGTTTATTGAAAGTAAAACCTCCAAACCTCAAGAAAACTTGTAGATGCTTCCAACACCTTGGAATGTTCCTGCACCAATTATAAAAACCATCTTCTAGCCTTCATGCATGCCTTCACATCAAATACCACCTTGGAGCCATACTTTTTGTGAGGAAATCTCTGTATTTCTATAGGTACAACAACATCCAATCTATAATCTCACCTTCCCCTACACATTTCAATATACACACACCTCAAAAAATTCTAACCTAACCTACTCCACCAATCTATAGGGCCTAGTATAGTGGAGTAGTCATTACAATTTTATTAGACTCTCAAAACCCCAATATTGAAGGTTTCAAACCGAGTTAAGGAAAATCAATTCAAATCTCAAAAAGGATGTAAATAAAATTTAATTCCCTATGCTACTTGAAACAACAATATTTAAGTCCTAATACTACTATGTAGACTGTACAACTAAAAATCAATAGAAAGAAACTCTGAATTTACTAAAGCAAGGTACTTTTATTGAGAGAAAGTCTTCAAGATTACAATGAATGATCATTTTCTCACCTTACAAATGCTTCTATAGATGTTCTGAATCAGTTTTTATAACTTCCCCTTCACCTTCATCATTCAAACCTTCCATTTTCCCACTTGACTCTTCATATTCTTACCTTTTTTGTATTTTACAAGTTTGGCAACTTTTGCAATTTTTGCACTTTTCACTATTTTGACCCCCGAAAGACCTACTAGGGACTCAAATACATTGAAATTGATCACAACACGACTCTTTTACATGATTTTACATTTGAAAACTCAAATTTTACAATTTTTCCTTTTGAAGGCATTCAATGGACAAGGTGCTCCTGCACCAAACACATTAAAGCTCACACTATATTTCACACTTTCACACTTCACATCATACCCACTATATATCTATTCTCCATCAACTCAAAACTTACTTATACCATATCTCACAATATTTAGGTGAAGTGATTGTGAGTGAATGAGGTAGAGGTGACACCACCTATTGAAATGACAAGGAGTTCTTTATAATGTCACGGTAATTTTGTTGAAATGACAAGGCATTCCTCATAATATCACAACACCACTATTGAAATGACAAGGTATTCCTCATAATATCACGATGCCACTATTGAAAGAGCAATGCATTCCTCATAATTTTATGTTGCCACTATTGAAATGGCAAGGCATTCATCACAATGTCATGGTGCCACCATTGAAATGGCAAGGAATTCCTCATAATGTCGTGGAGCCACTAATCTCATCTTTAAATTTATTAAAGCAATCAGTTCTCCTATTGTAGCTGCATCATTTCTAGTACAACTACTCATTATTGAAAATCCTTCACCACTATCCATAATATTTGACTAGCTCAAAGATCTTGTTTTGCAACTTTGCATGCCAAAACGTCTCGGGCTACATTGCATCGACAATTTCTCATAAGATACCAAAATGCAAAAGGGAAGAAAAATCTGATGAGTTGTTACTAAAAAATTATGGAACTTAGAAACATTTCGCCTAAAGGTACATGGTCATATAGGGTCCCTCTATAATAACATCTCTTATTTTTTCATACCTCCAATCCATTTTCCCATGGTGACAAGTTTTTAGTCAATTGAAAAAGCGTTAAATGCATGGAGTGTAAAGTTGCAAGGTGGTGTAATTTTCATTCTATTTTAAATGTGACCAAAATGATAGTTCCAACACATTTTTGTAGGTAGGTTTATGCTAGAAAAGGTCATGTTTCACACCCCAGTATGTTAGAACGTTCCAAGCTACATAGCATCAATGATTTCTCATAAGAGACCAAAGTGCAAAAGGGCACCAAACTTTGACAAGCTATTACTCATAAACCATGGCACTTAGAATTTTTTTTCTAAAGGTATAAGATCACGTAGGGTCCATCTATAATAACCTCTCTCAGTTTTTCATACCTCCAATCCATTTGCTCATGGTGACAAGTTTTTGGTTGATGGAAAAAGCGTCAAATGCATACTATGTAAAGTTGCAAGGTGGTGTAATTTTTATTTTGTCATGAAACAAAATTGATAGTATCAACATGTCTGGGTGGGTAGTATTATGCTAGGCAATGTTTTTTTTTACACCCCAGCATGCCAAAACATTTCGGGCTATGTTGCACTGATAATTTCTCTTAATAGACCAAAGTGCAAAAGGGTAACAAACTTTGACAAGTTATTACTTGGAAACCGTGGCACTTATAAACATTCCATCTAAAGTTACAAGATCATGTAGGGTACCTCTAATATAACCTCTCTCATTTTTTTATACCTCCAATCCATTTTCCCATTGTGACAAGTTTTTAATTGATGGAAAAAACATCAAATGCATACAGTGTAAAGTTGTAAGGTGGTATAATTTTTTAATTTTTTTATGCGACCAAGCCAATAGTCCCAATATATTTGGATGGGTAGGATTATACTAGGAAAGGTCCTATTTCACACTCCAACATGCCAGAATGTTCTGAGCTACATTGCACCGATGATTTCTCTTAAGAGACCAAAGTGCGAAAGAGCAATGAAATTTGACGATTTGTTACTTGAAAACCATGGAACTTAGAAACATTTCATCTAAAATTATAGGATCATGCAGGGTCCCTCTATAGTAACCTCACTCAGGTTTACATACCACCAAACCATTTTTTCCATGGTGACAAGTTTTTAGTTGATGGAAAAAGCATCAAATGCATGTAGTATAAAGTTGCAAGGTGGTGTAAATTTCATTATGTTCATCTTGTGACCAAACCAACAGTTCCAAAAAATTTGGGTGGTTAGGATTATGCTATGCAAGGTATTATTTCACACTCTAGCATGCCAAAATTTTTTGAGCTACATTACACTAGTGATTTCTAGTAAGAGACCAAAGTGCGAAAGGGAAAAAAACTTTCACAAGTTGTTACTTAGAAACTATGGCACATAGAAACATTCTTTCTAAAGGTATAAGATCATGTAGGGTCCCTCTACAATAACCTCTATCATTTTTTTATAGTTGCAATCCATTTTCCCATGGTGACAAGTTTTCAGTTGATGGAGAAAGAATCAAATGCATGTAGTGTAAAGTTGCAAGGTGGTGCAATTTTGATTTTGTTCATCATGTGACCAAACTGAAAGTTCCAACACATCCAGATGGTTAGGTTTATGCTAATAAAGGTCTTGTTTTGCACCCCATCATGCTAGAATGTTCTAGGCTACATTGCATTGGTGATTTCTCTTAAGAGACAAAAGTGTGAAAGGCCAGCAAACTTTGATGAGATGTTACTCAGAAACTGTGTCTCACATCTCAATTTCATTGCTTGCATTTAATAATGTTAAGTTAATTGAAATATTTGAAAAATGGAATTTATCATTTAGTATTTTTGGGATTTGATAAATGCAATAATATTTGAAAAAAATGATTATCTTGCAATTTTATGATTTAGGAGTTATTTCATAATTATTATCGATTAAAGGTTATTGATAAAGTTGGCAAGTGCAAGAACATGTGTGTGAAGGAACATGTTGAAGAATGAGAACTTGGTTGAGGCAGAAATGCTTAGCTGGATGACGAACAACAAACAAGAGTGGAATCTAGAATCTCACTCACCATAGTAGACCATGGCATCTGTATTTGTCTTGTAACTAAAAAATATCCTTCTTTCTTGTATGAATGTGAATGAATAAATAGGCAACTTAAATGAAAGAAACAAATTCATGGAATTATTTTCCTTACCTTGTCTATTCTAAAGCTAATTTCATAATGGAAATGGAAATGCATTTAATTATACCTAACTCTCATGAGAAGAATGATTGTGTTGTTTGATCTTTGAAAAGAACTTGAAAGTAAACTCCTGATAAAGGAAATAAAAAAATGTATGATTGTGAATTTAGATATATATATACAAATAAGTATAAAATATTTTATACAATATAAGTGTTTTTTTTATTTGAAACTCCTTAATAAATTATATGGAAGGAGTGATGACAGTGATTACTAACGTAATCCCCCTTCATAATGCCAACCCCTTCCATATTGGAATGGATGGACAATAACAACGAAAATGGAGTGGGTGGCTAGATAGTGGACGTATAGAGAATTAAGAGCACTCCAAGAATAGAATGCACCTAGAATTGAAGCACATAGATGGTGGTAATTTTGAATTATAGGAGTTAATTAGGAAAAAGCAGGGGAGGAAATTGAGGAAAAGAAGCAGAAGGAAAAAAGAACGAAAAGAAGGGGAGATAGTTGTTTCCATTCGATTGAGGAAAGAGAATCTATCTTGTAGTCAAAAGTTAAGAACGATGCCTTCTTAAAAAATTTCCTTCAAAGTAAATCAATTTTTCCTTATCTCTAGAGCAAATATCGTCTTAAACAAAAATTGAGCACCCTATTATTATATTTGTTTCATACTCCTGGATTTGTTTCCATTTTATGTGTTGTGAAATTATAGAAAGCCATGTTTGGGGAAAATGGAAACCCTAGTTTTGACCTTTGTTATGTGTAGTGACATGCTAAGCATGGTTGGATGGAAGGTCTTTGTTTGGGCTCTAGTTCGCATTTTGTTTAATCTTCAAACTTGAGAACATCAATATGTTCTTTGTGGTGGAAATACCATTTTTGGTGTCGACCACCCATGATTTATATTCAAATGATATCTACGTTCACTGTAATATGTATGTATATTGTTTCCTGGGGCTCAATGGTATGGACCATTTGAGTGTAAATCTTGACTCAGAATCATCCATATCATTTTCTCCATGTGTATATTAATGGACAAATA
>VDFB02000008.1:120962823-120973902 GCA_007258455.2 Sequoia sempervirens
AATGGAAAAAAAATTGATCCTATTGCATCCACACAAGTACATCACCCCATCTAATAAGGAATCCATGTTCCCAATGATCTAGTATCAGTACTCTAGCAATCATTGTACAAAGCATGGCATCCCACCGTGGGTACTGCTATGCAAGAAACTACCATCAGATCTCATATCCTATCACACCAAGCCTTGCATCGTTATCCACCTCATACAACTCTATCATGACCTTCATGCTTCATTGAGGATCATAGACAACCTGCTCCCTTTGGATCATAATATGTAAAATACAATACACATCCTCTAAGGTGATTGTTGCCTCTCGAGTCGGCAAGTGGAATGAACAAGTCTCAGAATGCCACTGCTCGGCTAGTGCTATCAATAATCCCCTATTAGCCCAAATAATGGGCATATAGGTGACATAGTATAAACCAAGTTGCATCAAACTTTGCCGCTCTCGATCTATTAGCTGATCTTGAAATGCATATGTTGATGGTCTAAACTCTCATGTATAAATCAATGCTAGTCATTTATGCACATGTAGAAATGGGAGTTAGCACATTATTGCAAATCATTATTACCATCTATCCAACTAAACAAGAGAAAAAATATAGTCTAAAACTAAGTCAACATTGGTCAAACCCTGGTCAAAGTCAAATATGCCACGTTGACTTCATTTGCATCATGTTCTAGCATTTGCATCACTTCGTACAATAGTTGTGTTGCACCATAGCACTTGTGTTGCTTGGCATCACAAATGAGTCATCCTTAGTCAATTTTGTTGCTCCATAGTCAAATGTGTCATCGTAAATAAAATGTATCACATTTGTACACATTTGTGTTGCAATCTTGTGATTGTGGCTTTATGCCTATCACTTGTAGCTTGACTTGGAAAATGTGAATCAATTTTTTTAAAATTTGACTCACCTAATAGAACTACCCTATGGACCCTTGGAATTTTCATCACAATATATCGAACACAACATCGAATGCAACTTATGTGAATGCAGATTTGTTGTGGTGCATTGCCTAACTACCCTGAAACCCAAAGAATGTGCATAAAACAAGAAAATGATAAAGTGGATTAGGTGCACTCACTGTTGGGTCTACACCCTCTAGCCATCTGTATGTCTGCACGATGTGAATGTGATGCTCAGTCACTAGAATCACCATCCTCATATCTGCTATCCTCACTCTGGGCTCTCCAAATTTACTATAGTCAATGTGAAAATAATTTAACTTTTACCCCATTTTCAACCTATTTATAGGATCAAAGTGGGATTTTTCAAAAAAAATATTATTGGAGGCTCTTTTGACCACCTTTGACTGGACCATTGACCACTTAAACATGTTGAAATTCTAAAACGCTTGTGTCATTGATTTTTTGGTCATTAGATGAACTTGTCGAGACATTTTCCAAATTTTTCAGTCACCAGGCCAAAATGTGAAAATTTTCCTAAAGGAGAAAGAAACCTTTGGTAGGGCATGTTTTTGACTAAATTTTATTTTTCACAATGTGATAGGCTACATTATGACAAAGAGGGGGCTATGTGTAGGGTCATGATGGGCCAAAAAGTGGCAATATAATGGGTATGTGGCTGACGACAATTTTTTTACCCAAAATTGATGAAACAAAATGGGTTTTTAGAGGAGATTCTCATCTTTCCATCGATAGAAATTATGCTTTACTTTGAATTTAATAAGTAATTATTATTCATTTTCTATTCAAATTATAACTAAAGTCCTAATTGATAGGCTGATTGAAAAACATTTGTAGCTTTCAAATGGTGTCACATTTTGAATCCAAAACATGTGTCACATTCTATAACTTCACATACTATAGGATTAAAAAGAAAAAATGAATTTCATGAAGTTTTGACCAAGTTAAAGATTGGTCAAACATATGAGTTTTATGTTTTTTAAAAGTTTGCAATAAAAAAAATCATAATTAATTATTTACTTGGAAAATATTACAAAAAATAGCCATCACATCGGGGCATGAGTCCTCTACTTATTTTTTCTAAATATTATAAAAATATTATCATTTGATTGTGAAAGTTCCCAGGGTGGTCAGAGACGGAACTTCTACTTCTTGTTTCTTCACTGAAATTTGTTTTCCATTAAGGGGTTTTGATTTCCTAAATAGATTTTTAAAAAGAAACCTAGTAGTTTAGAAACTACATTCAATTTGCTACTAATTATATTCTTACATGTTTTTGAAATAATATAGATAACTTATTCAATTTATTACATCAAGTTTCCTAACTCTGATTTTTCTAAAAAATTTTCCACTTAAGGGCCTGTTTTTTCCATGATGATCTTGCACATACCCAAGGGAAAATGTAGAGACATAAAAATGACCTAGGCCTACAAGCTCTATTTTCATCATTTCTTCCTAGCATAATTAAGATATTTTAATTATTTCCTTGGTCATCTTTGTCCACCAATTTCTTCTTGATTATTTAAATAGATAAATTTTATTTATCTATTTAATACATCATTAATTCTAAAAAGTCTTCTTTTAATTAAATAAATTCTTTAATTTATTTAATTATTGTCCACCTCATCATTTTAGTAAATAATTTAAATTAATTATTTACTGTCATGTGACCCAACCTTTTGAATTAAATTAATTTTTAATTCAAAATAGTCTTTTTCCTCCAAAAATCAAGTAATTTCTAATATTATTTGATTTTCCAGCCACCTCTTTTTATGTGCAAATCTTATCTCCTGTCACATGCACTGTCAACCCTTGATTTGATTTTCTCAAATTGAATCTTTTCCACTCATTTCAAATTTGACATAATGTTTCCCTAACCCTAATTGTGGGTTGTCATATTCAATCTTGTTCATTGATTCTAGGGAACTTGTCAATTTTCAATCTTGGTCATTCACTCAAAATTGTATTTTTCTATAAAATGGAAATTTTGGTCTCATTTGCACATCTCATGAAATTTTTTTTTACAAAATTTCATGTCATCTTGCAATGTTGTCATCTCATAGGCATACTTCATCTCTCATTTGTCATTTTGGCATACTAGGGTATGTTTAGGATCATGATGGGCCAAAAAGTGGCAATATGATGGGTATGTGGCTGAAGAACTTTTTTTTTACCCAAAATTAATGAAATGAAAAGGGTTTCTAAATGAGATTCTCAAATTTCCACCAATATAAATTATGCCTTACTTTGAATTTAATAAGTAATTATTATTCATTTTCTATTCGAATTATGACCAAAGTCTTGATTGATGGGTTAATTCAAAAACATCTATAGCTTTCAAAGGGTATCACATTTTTTGAATGAAAAACATGCATCACATTCTATGCTTCGCATAATATAGGATTAAAAAATGAAAATTTGAATTTCATAAGGTTTTGACCAAGTTAAGGTGGTCAGACATACGATTTTTTATATTTTTTAAAAGTTGTAATAAAAAATTCATAATTAATTATTTACTTGGAAAAAAAATACAAAAAAATATGCATCACATCAAGACATGAGTCCTCTACTTATATCTAAAATCTTATAAAAAAATATTATCATTTTATTGTGGTTAGGGTGGTCAAACAGACACCTACTTCTTATTTTTTCCCTGAAATTTAAGTACTATTGCATTGAAATTTCAAATTTTCACCAAATAGATTTTCTTTTTTTTTAAGAAAACTTCATAGTTTAGAAACTACATTCAATTTACTATAGATTCTATTCTTACATATTTTGAAATAATATAGATAACTTATTCAAATTTTTTTCGTCAGAGTTTCCTGGCATTTTCTAAATGTGTTGCCACTTAAGGGCCTATTTTTTCCATGATGATCCTGCACATACCCACTATGGTCATTAGTTTATATTTGCTTACTAGTTGCATAGTTGCATAGTATTGCATTTTTTCATTCAAATCCTTCAATATTTATTTTGGTCTTAGCATTGTCACATATTGCTCACTCCAAATTTGAGGGAAAACTTAATAATGCAGCAAGTTGAGAAGGTGTAATGGAGGTCAATCATGGAGGTTGAAGACTTGAGGTGATATCTTTCTTGTTTTCATGTTATTTCATCCTTTGTGCTTCATTATTTCTTTGGATTTTGATTTATTTAGCTATTAATCTACTAACCTAAGAATTTCCCTAAGTTACAACAGTGACCAATATTTCCACAATTGAAATATTTAAAATCCAACATACCTTTGTACTTACTGATACCTTTCTTCACCTTCCTTGTAAAATTTTCTTCCAGCTCCTCTCAACCTTCACTAACCTGATCATCTTCTGCCTTAGTGGCTCCAAAGGTTGATTTTGTCTTCTCCTTTTTTTTCCCAAACTTCCTCATTTCAAATTTAGTCAAGGTGTCAAATAGCTATTTTTTAGTGAACTTCTTAGGATCATACACTTCCTTAATAGCTCAAGCCTTATCACTGTAACTCTCTAGTAGAGTCATCACAATATTCTCCATTACATCTTCATTAGTCATAGTACCACCTTGATTTTTAACTTCATTCACTGCAATATCAACCCTCTAAAAATAGTTTGCAATATCTTCTCCTTCTTCCATTTTCAAATTCTCAAATATGTGCTTAGCTCTTAGCTTCTTTAACAATTTGACTATCATTTCCTTCATAGATATCTTCCAAATTTTTCCAAACTTCATAAGCAGTGCCCAAAGAAATAAATTTTGCCAGCTCAGTCTTAGATAAATCACTATAGGCTGCATACCTTGCTTTTTCATTTTCCTCATAAGAAGAAATCTCATCTGTAGAAGAAGGATCACTTGCTAGTGCAACATATTTTGTCTCAAAAAAATTCCAAGTCTTGTACCCAAGAGAGATCAAGTAACCTTTCATCTACACTTTCCATTCAATGTAGTCAGATCCATCAAACATATGGATTGGAAATTTTTGTGCCATCAGATCTACCTCAAGTGGTTAAGTTGTTAACTAAGGAACCAAAGCTCTTATACCAATTGTCAAAAGGAACAACACAATTGAGAGGAGGGGTGAATTAGTTGTCACCAATCTTAATCACAAATCTCAAACACTTATCAACTTCACATCCACTAAATTATGTTATTAAGTATAAACATGAAATGCAAATAATAGTAAGCAATATCAATACAAGAAACACTAGATTTATGTTGAAAACCCAATAGGGGAAAAACCATGGTGAGGATTAACTCACAATATAAATTAATTCCAAAACTGATTGCAAAGAGGCTCATTGCCCAAAAAGAGTCACTATTTGGATACAACACTCACTGCTTACATATATGACTCACTGTCCAACAAGAAGGTTCACTTCCTCCAGATACAAAAGATAACAAAAAAATACACCACAACATTTTAAACACATTCATAGCCTTGATCAAAATATTGCAGACACCATCAACTCTCTTCTTTTAGGAGCCTAACACATTAAATTATTGTGTCCTCAATTCACTTTTGCACACTCTTGCTTCTCACACTTGTGGAATTCTTGATCCATCAATCCATAAAATATCAACTTCTTTTTATACCATTTTCAAACTTAGAAACTTTCTCCAAGGTCGGCTTTGTTGTGCCTATAACACACATGCCCCATTCAGAACAAGGACCCTCTATTTTTTGCTTTTGTTGGGTCACTTTTTCCTTCATGTTTTTTTGTGTGCCCCCTATTTTGGGTCCTAAGTGGTCAAGGATTCCTAAAGCTATCATCTTGAGTTGACCAAGTTTCACCACCTTTGAAATTGTCAATTCTTCTGCCTTTGCAGAGTTCCTCTGGTAGTTTTCCTTAAGTCCTTAAAACTGTCATCTTTTGCCTCATGTGGGTCTAACCTTGCAGGTTCCCCATGTGGAATTTGGTTATGCTTTCACAGTTTCTCTAGTGGCTGATTCAGGGCATCCACCCACATTGTAGGATCTACATCCATCAATTTTTCCCCCTTTACCAACCTGCTAAACAATAAACTCATGGCTACCACCCGCTCTATGAGCTCCAACCGTCCTACCTTCATCTATTTTGAAAACCATGCTCACCAACCATGCTGACTATCGTACAATATTAAATTTAGGTAATAAATTCCAAATTTAATATATATAGTAAGAGCCCACCTATCATTTTCAATCTCTTAGACAAAAATTATTAGAGCTCTACCTTTCGTCGCTACTTTTGTGCATGCATGATCTCGTTATCGTTCAAACGTCATAGCCATCAGACTCTTCACAAGATCTTGTGAGATCTCTAGGTACATTTTCTCCCACCACACAACTTATATATTTTTCAATGGGTTTTACAAAGTTATCAAAGTATTGAAGAAGAAAACCTTAAAACTAGTCAGAGAACAAAACCATGCACAAAACCCACCTTTTATAAATTTGAAAACCCTTCAAAAATTGACCTGTTAGGACCATGGAAAACATGCCTCCTCATTCATTGTTCTTGAACTAGGATGCCCATGCCCTTGCAGCCTGCAGTCTCCTCTACTATCTAGACTTCAATTAAAAGACCCTAGGCCTTTGCCCTTGGTGGGTCTTCTCATGCAGATGAATGCCCCTTTTCGCTATGCCCTATTGGAGCTAAAAGCAAGCTAAGTAAAAACACATCTCTAGGCCCTTGTAGTTCTGCTTTTATGGACTTCCATGTGTGGGAAGCTCTCTATTGTTCATCGTTTCAAAATAGTCATCCTATACATGTCCTCTAGATTGCAAGTCCGCTATCCTCAAATCTGCTAAAGTCATGAAACATTGGAACCCGTTTAAAGGTCATTCTTAGCGGAACTCCTCACCCTCATTTCCATTGTTTCTAATTCCTTCATCAGCAGCTAAGCAAATCCTTCTTTCCACCTCATGGACCCCACTTCTCATGTCATCATCCCAATCACTCAAAATTTTCCTAAGGGTGGACTTCCTTGTGGGTGGAACACTGTGGGGGTCCACTAGTGGGCCACCCCCTACTCTTCGCCATCTCTAAATGGCTGACCACCCTCGTCCATCCACTTTGTGGGTTCCATGCTACCCATTTCTTTCTAACTTCCTTACATGAAAATTGGTTAATTGTTTGATGTGGGTGTAGACACTTAAAAATGACCTAGGCCTGGAAGATCTATTTTTACCACTTTCATCCTAGCATAATTATGACATTTAATTATGTCCTTGGTCCACATTCAACTATTAATTAAATAATTCATAATTGTTTAATTAATTCATGTCCTTTTATTCTTCATGATTATTAAATAAATAAATTTTATTTATTTATTCAAAACGCCGTTAATTGTCTAAGTCTTCCCTTAATTAAATAAATTTCTTAATTTATTTAATTACCCTTCGTCATATATTTCTTCCTAGTTATTAAATAAATAAATTTTATTTATTTATTTAATATGTCACTAATTGTCTTAATTAAATGAATTGATTAATTTATTTAATTAATTAATCTTATCTTCTAAATTAAATAATTATCTTTAATTATTTAATTGTCAAAATTAATATTCCTCTCATTTTAAATAAATGAAATTATTTAAAATATCATCACAATCTTAACTGACAATCCATTTTGGTAAATAATTTGAAAAGATTATTTATTATTTCACAAAATCCATATTTTGAGTGGATTTAATTCAAATTGGTAGCTTTCTTCTAAAAAACAAATAAAGCAAGCAGTTTCTTGATTTTATCAAATTTGCTTTTTAGTCCACCTTTTATCTTTTTGATTTTTGGAATCTCACAAAGCAGGTTATCTTTATCTTCTTAATTTTGAAAATATTTATTTTTGAAATTAATTATCTCATCTTTTCTCCACCGCCAGTTTGATTTTCTCAGATGACATCTTGATCACTCACTTAAGGATCTTACCCTAACCCTAATTAGGGATGGTCAGATTTAATCTTGTCCTCTAATTTTAGGTTTCTATCAAGAGTCGACCGATCTCATCCATTCATTCAAAATTTTGTTTTCTATAAAATGTCAACTTTACTCATAATTTAGGATTCGATCCACCACTTCATTATTATAGGCATTTATTATTCATAGTCATTTATCATTTATCTTTGTCATAGGCATAGGCATAATTCTATTCAAATCCTTCAAAACTTGCATAGGACAATGGCATAGTCGTAATCTCACACACTCGATCTAAGGGCATCAATCATACGCTGCAAATTAGGTGTTATGGAGGTGATTCATTGAAGCTTCGTGAATCTGGTATAATTGTTCTTGTTTAGCTTTCATTGTGCTTCATATCTCTTTGGGTTTTATTATTATGCTTTCAATTTATTGAATCTAACCTAAATTTTACCCTTAGTTACAGTGGTGAACCTGATGTGATCACAGTCTAACTTGTTATTGGCTGCGTTTATTGACATTTTGTTGCGGTTTTTGGACCATGCGGGTTTTCTAAGAAATTTCTTCATATCTTCTACATAGCTATGGTGGGGGTGTATATTTATATTTCATAAGTATTTTAATTTCATCGATTGAATTTTCATAATTTTTATATTTTTGGGAAATATCTTGAAATTCTAATGGGGTTCTATGTTTACAGATTTAGTTTGGAGGTCCAAATACAATATAAAAAATCGATCCAATAAAATTGTCAAATAATGAAATCTAATTCGGCTATGTCAAAAACATGTATCTGAAATTGCAATTTTCTGATGAGCTTATTTTTTTTTATTGTTGCATTATAATATCATTTTTTCATCTTGTAGGTGATCATAAGGAGCTATAGTAGCAGCAATATTAGTCATAGATAGAAGATTGGAAAGCGAAAACTTCCAGGTGCACTCGTTTAATCTTTCACCTCTTAATCATTGTTTGTCACACATTTGGATTTGGGCTCTTAAAACGAATCTTGTTTTCAATCACATATCAAAAATCGAGGCTAAAATTAACTATTGTCTTCAATTACACATCTTGATTTGGGGTTAAAAAGAACAAGTGTTTGAATTTGTTTACACACATTTCAATTTTCTAAAAGGAAATTAATCATTGTGAGTGTGAATCAAGTGTGTGTGTGATCACAAACACCTCACTTGGTTTGGTTTTGTCAAACCCTTCCTAGGAGGCCTACTAGGGGATTTCATCACCCCTGGGGACGACCTCGATTGAAGTGTGAATCGAAAGACATGCTTGTTTGGGAGTTAAAATATCGTCACTCTTGGCTAAGCCCCAAAGAACTTTATACCTTTGGGAAGTGAAGGTGAAGGGTGGGTTACCCCTTTCTCCCGGCTATGTGGCAGGATTTTTCTTTCAAATCATCCTTAGTCAACCTTGTGCAGACTAGCTTGAGACCTAATTGGCCATACCCCACTTGACTAGTCATAGGGCTTCTTGTTGTGTATTCAAGTGTTTACTTAATCATAACATTTAATCTTCAAAGACAAATTTATCATTGTGTTTGGTGTGTGTGTTCATGCATTTACATGTGAAATATTGTGTTTGATAGTGTCAAAGTCAAACTTCCAATAAACACTTGCCACATCATCCAAATCATTCAATCTTTTTATTCCACATCATATCTTGATCATTGTCATTTCTTTAATCCAATCAACATCATTTTACACCATGAAAACATTGGAAGATGTAGCACAAGAGCTTGTTCGCATGCTTCACATGGCTAAAACAAGTCAAGCACCTTTACCTCAACAACTCATTCAAAGAGCCCATGACATAATACAAAAACTTCAAGCCAATAAGTCACTTCAAATGCAACAACTCATAGCTAAAATCCAATACTTCATAGCCACTTGTCAAATCCAACAAGCACATCATCAAGTCCAATCACCACATCAACAAATTTCACCTATCAATCCTATCAACGTCAACATGCCCTATCAACCATCCACCAACTCATGTCAAGTCCCTACATCATACCATATCGATCCGGTCTAAGTCTCTACGTCCTATTTTGGTCAACCTTACAATAATCCAGCCCAAGACTCCATGGCATATCCGGTCGAAGTCCCCATGTCACATCCTATGCCGTCACATCCTAATCCAGTCTGAGACTCCATGTCATATCTGCTCCAAGTCTCCATGTCATACCCTTGTCCTTCACATACTAGTCCAATGCAACTACCCATGCCATATCCTAATCCTTCACATACTAGTCCAATCCAAGTCCCCATGTCCTATCGTAGTCCATCATTCATTAATCCTTTTCAAATCACCCCCTCACAAGCCACATCTAGTCATGAAAATTATGTTATTACTCAAAGTCAAATCCCATTTAATAAATGTGAGGATACATGTCAAAATGAAAGCCCAAAGCATGACCTTATAATGTCACCCTCATGTCAAGAACAAGGTAGTCCATCCCAGGACCGTATCTTTTAGTCCATCCATGAAGTCCTTCAAGACAATCATGACATCCAAAAACACCTCTCCTTGACAATGACTCTATTTTTTATTGTATCATCCACGACACCCCCATCTTTGACCAATACCCCATCATTGACCAAGAAGTCCAAATCCATGACAACCCCATCTTCAACTAAGACCCTACCATTGACCAAGAAGTCCAAAATGATCCACTCCTTGACCTTTATGCCATTCATGATCAAACACTTGCCGACCTTATAAAGGCCTCGACTATTAACACTTCCCATGATGAGATACTTGCCTCCATGGAACACATAGACGATATTCCTCCAGAACAAAAATCTTCCACTAGGGACATGTGTGCATATGATCAAGTTATAGCTAAAATTATTGGACTCTATGACACTAAACATAATGATGGCTTTGACATTGCCTTGGAAGCACCAACAGAATCATCTGAACCTGACATGTCAAAAGATCAGACCAAAGATATCAGTCAAGAATATGTCCAACATGACAATGAAGCTAAGACACTTTATCAACTAGGGTCATCTATGTTTGTTAGAGTAGGCTTTCTTGTAGACGAAAATATTACAAGTGACAATATCCACATACCTAATGATGGGTTAGCATTTTTCTTTCAAAACAACAAATACCCTATCGCAAATAGAATATGTCAAAGCATGCAATATTAAGGCAAAGGACTAGGCATACATGAGCAAGGCATTATAGAACCAATATAGCTTTAGGAAAATTACAAACATCAAGGTCTTGGCTATTCCTCAGTTAGTAAATCAAA
>VDFB02000008.1:120974002-120991920 GCA_007258455.2 Sequoia sempervirens
TGTTCAAGAATGATGAATGAGGAGGCATGTTCCATGTGGCCCTAACAGGCCAGTTTTGATTATTTTTTAAATTTCTAAAACATGGGTTTTGTGGGTGGTTTTGTTTTATAACTAGTTTTAAGGTTTTCTTCTTCAATATTTTGATAACTTTGCAAAACTCATTGAAAAATATAGAAATGGTGTGGTGGTGGAAAACCTACCTAGAGATCATGCAAGAACTTGTGAAGAGTCTAATGGCTGCAACATTTGAATGTCAACAAGATCACATGGGCACAAAGGCGACAACGTAAGGAAGAGATCTAATAACTTATGGCTAATGGAGTGAAAACGATAGGCAGTCTCTTACTATTTATAGAAATTTTGGCATTTATTACCTATATTTAATGTTGTATGGTGGCTAATGCAATTGGTGAGAGTGGTTTTCAAAACAGACAATAGCAGGAAGGTTAGAGCCCACAAAGCAGGTCGTAAGTTTGTCATTTAGCAAGTCAACAAAGGGGATGACAATGAAGGATGTGGATCCCACAATGTGAGTGGATGCCCTAAATCGGCCGCTATAGAAATGGTGAAAGCATAACAAAATTCTGCATGGGGAAACCCACAAGGGTGGACCCACACTGAGAAAAAGACGATAATTTTAAGGACATAAGGAAATTTCCCAAAGGAACTTTGCAAAGGTAGAGGACTTGAAAATTTCAATGGTGGTGAAACTTGGTCACTTCAAGATGATAGCTTTAGGACTCCTTGACCACTTAGGACCCAAAACAAGGGGCACACAAAATGAGATGAAGGAAAAATTGACCTGACAAAAGTGAAAAAGAGAGGGTCCCCATTCCAAATGGGGCGTGTGTGCTATAGGCACAACAAATGGTGACTCTACTAGGAGAATGCTCCTGAGAATTCTAAGGGTAAAGACTCATTTAGAACCTGTAATCTCTAGTTTCACAAAATAGGGGCTTGTTTCCATAAGTGAACTGAGAAAATTGAAAGAAAACAAGGATCCTTAGCTAAATTAGATCACATGAACATCTCAGAAGTGTGTAAAGTGAGTTCATTCCCTTCCTTAGAAACCATATCGAGAGACCATTAATTAGGAAAGGTAAGCTAGGTAAATTGCCTATCCCTAAAAGTAATATGGGAATTGCTCCTCTCTTAGCTAGATATCCATAACCCCGATGAAGTTGTCATTGTGACCCCACAAACATTGCTCTACTGCCAGCTGAGAATCCATAGCCTCCATAGAGTTGTTCGCAAACCCACACAGTTGCCTTACTTTAATTAATTTCTTTCTTTCTTTTCTTTTTTAGATATTTTCTTTTGGTGATCTTTTACTCAACTACATAAGCATCGAAGCTTACTGTGGATTTGGAATCAAAGTGGTCATTGGAGTAGACTTAACATTTTTTACTTGCTAGGCCTTCATAACAACCACTGTATAGTTCTCCAAAAATAATTTAGTGTGTGTTTTGTGCATGATTTGAGAGGAGTGTTAAGGGATTCTACCATGGGTCATGTTCTAGTTCAAGTTAGAGTTCAAACAAGGAAACCACCCCATAGAATTAATCACAAATCAATCATTGGGAGTGCATATTTATTTAGAGAACCCAAAGAGAGGGCAACAAAGTGAACTATTCATTAAACCGAGTATGGCCACCACACCATAAACAAATGAACACCCTCAGCAAAATGATACATTTGAGAGAACAATCAAAACAAAAGCAAAGTGAGAAAGAGAAACAAAGGAAACCTAAACTAACCTATATATAGGTATTTACAAAGGTCAGCTAGAAAGAGCTCAGGCAATAAAATAATGCTTTAGGTGCTTCCTGTTGATAGGAAATGAAACATCTTCACTAGTTAGTGTCTTGACGCAGAAAGTGGGTAAGTGCAAGAAGTTGAGTCCATGAAACGTGGAAGTTTTTGCTTTAGCAAAAAAAAAAAATTGGCATTGCAAAAACGGGATCCAGCTTAAGAAACGGATCCCGTTTTTAAAAAAAGGATCCCATAGCGGGGATCCCGAGGGTAGAAATTAAAAAAATGGGATCATTTTAAAATTTAGATCCCATTTTTAAAAATTTTATGGAAAATTTCAAAATAGGATCATTGAAATTTTCTCAAAAGCAGAAATTTCCAAAATGGAAAGTTTCAAAATAGGATTCCGATTTGAAAATTTTCCATTTTTGCAAAATTTTCAATACAGGATCCGTTTTGAAAATTTTCCATAAATGGAAATTTTTGGTTTTTGGTGATTTTGAAAACGGGATCCCGTTTTGTAGAACCAAAATGGGATCCTGCTTTACAAAACGAGATCCCGTTTCCAAAAATTTGAAATTGGGTTTTCTTTGTAGGCGGGTTTTTGCCTTGTATTTTGGTTCGGGAAAAGCATTGGGAATCCGAACCTAGGCCTTCAACCTGGTTTGACCTGCAAGTTGAAGGTCCTAACAATGTCAGAGAAAAATACCAAGTTTGAACATATGGTTGACAACTTTTTTTGAAATTTTTTTTGATGAAATTAAAACCCATTTTAGATGAGACAATGTAGATTCCAAATATATATATATATTTTACAATTGGATTATTTTTTCTATTTTTCAATTAATTTCTAATGAAACTAGTCCATAAACTTTAAACATTAGGGTTTTTTAATATTTTAATAACTTTTGATCAACATAACATTTTTACGAATGGATTGCACGAGATCAAACTTCAGACAATTCTTTTCAATTTAAAAAAAAATCAAAAAATGATAAGTTAAGGTCATCTTATGTGTGTCGTACATGACGATTTTTCAAAACGACAAATATGCCTAATAAAAAATTAACAAAAGTATTCAATAAAAATTACAAAAAATATTGAAGAACAAGCTTCAATGAGTCACAAATCTTTTCCCAAAAGGATTTAGAAAAATATGATAATTTAGGTCAAAATATGGATGTTGTACACGTGCATGGTATGGTAAAAAAAGTGACTTTTAAACAATGGTTTTTAGAAACGCCTATTGAAACTCAATTTGTACAATCTGGGTATTGAAATAAATTACATATTTGGAAACTAGACTCGAGTACTACATTTTATGATTAGTGACTTTTTCAGATTTCATCTCTAAGTGCTTCAAATTTTAAGGTCAAATGTGTCAAATGCTGAAAATCGGGGAAAACACTTCCACTTTTTGGCCAAAAAGTGGACTCAACTTCTTGCACACACCCAAGTATCATCTCCTAAAATTTCAAAGATCTGAAAGGGGCCAAGCCAAAGTTTGTCGAATTTGTCATGTCCCCCTTTCTTTTCATGGGTCTTGTCCCAACAAAGGATCAAATCAACAATTCTAAAGGCCTTAACTTTGGATCATTAGTCAAAAAATCTCTTAACCATGGCCTGATGTTTTGAAAAAATTTCAATAGCTCGGTCATGGCCTTCTTGTAAGTGGAGTAGTTTGGCTAAATGGGCTTCTCGTCGATCCCCCTCTTCATAAAAATTGTTGATAAACTAGAGGGTAGGGCTCTTGAAGTGGATGGGAAACATAGGCTCTAAGCCATAAATGAGATGGAATGGGGAATCAGCCAGGGAAGTCTTGTGGCATGTAAAATCTACCCAAAGAGAAAAACATAGCTGGGTGTGCCAATCTTTGGGGTTCCTGTCAAGCAACTTCTTAATTACAGTGATCAAATTTATGTTTGTGGATTCAGTTAGGTTGTTGCCTTAGGGATAGTAGTTAGATGAGAACTTCATGGAAATACCATAATCGAAGGCCCAACTAGAAAAATTGAGTGAGGAAAAGGGTAGGCCATTATCACAAACAAGGGCATAGAGGCAACCAAAGCAATTTAGAATAAAAATTTCAAGAAAATTAATAACTACCTCAGTAGTGTACATTGTCTACATACAATTGCTTCTATCCATCTAGTATAGTAATAAGAGGTGGTTAGAATGTACCTGTGATCCACAGGGGATGGTGAACTTACTAGACCAATAAAGTTGAGACCCCATTGCTCTAATGGTCTTACCTCAAGGACTGGTTACAATGGGACAACATCGTTTCATTCTCTAGTTGCAACAGTCTGGCACACCTAGAAAGTTCAAACATGATTGTATGCATCCTTGAATACCATCGGCCAATAGTACCTGACCCACAAGATTTGATGAGTGGTGGAAGGGCCAGATCCATGACCAGTACAAATTTTTTCATGAAACTCCTTTAATACATGTGTTGCCTCTTCTTTTCCAAGGCACCTGAGGTAAACCCTTTCATGATTCTTATATAGTATGGACCCCTGCAACATATAGCTATTACTCTTCAATTAGAGAGCATTGTTTTGGACTCCTTGCAAGTGAGGCAGGAACTTGTTACTCAGAAGGTAGTAGATGATGTCATCATACCACTCTCGAGGGGAGACATCTTCAAGTTGGTATTGTTGTATAGTAAGCTTTGGTCCTACATCAACTAGTGTTTCAGCTATCATACGAGTGAGGACCTACCCTCTTACTAACTTCATGGGTTGAATCTCCATGTTGTACTCCTACAGAAAGGTGACCCATTTTCCCCTTCTTTCTCCCATCTCATTCTACATCAACAATTTTTTTATTCTCGAGTCAAGCACTATGGCAAACACCTTGTTCCACAAGATGTAATATCTAAATTTCTTGACTCCCCTGACCAATGCATATGCTTGTTTCTCCACATTATGTACCTTAGCTCAACATCCTTTAGTAGGGAACTCATGAAGGAAATTGGGTACTCACTTCCTTTATCATCCTTTTGAGTCAATATGCTAGCACAAGAATGGTCTGAAGCAAATGAGTAAATGTAAAACGACTTTAGGTAATCAAGATTGACTAGTATAGGTGCATAAATAATGGATTTCTTGATTTCCTTGAAGCCTTCTTCACCTCCGGTATCCACTCAACTTTGGAATCTTGTTTCAGCATGGTATTGAGTGGCTTGACTATCTTATCAAAGCCTGTGATGAATTTTCTAACAATGTTTATCTTTCCAAAGAAAGATATCAAGTCTTTCTTGCTACCTGGTAGCTGAATTTTTAGGATTGCTTGAATGTGCTCACGGTCTATTGAGATTCCCTTCTCTAAAATTACATCCCCAAGCATATTACCTTCTCTAACATGATCCTCTCACTTCTTTGAAAACACTTTGAGATCATCCATGTAGATGATAGTTCACTTGTAAATCAGATCCTTGAAGGCTATATCCATTGCACACTGGAAGGTGGCATGAGTATTGATGAGTCTGAATGGCATCCCTCTATATTGGAAGGTTCCCCAATTGGTGGTGAACGTTGTCTTGTGCCTATCCTCATATTCCACCATTACCTAATTATAACTATAGTATCCATCTAAGAAATATATCATTTGAGATCTGTTAACTATCTATAACACCTCATCCAATTAGGGCACTAGACAATTTTCCTTTTTCTAAAGCTCTATTCAAGTTGTGAAAGTCCATGCACAATCTGATTTCTCCATTATTTTTAGTAATTGGGACCAAATTGGACACCCACATGGAGTGCCTAACTGGAAATATAATTCTAGCTAACAACTTTTGAATCTCCTTGTAAATAATAGGCTCTAGCAATGCGTTGATTGGGTGTTTCCATTGTCGAAATGGTCTCATGTCCAGCTTGAGAGGAATAGTGTGTGTGATGATCAATGTGATGTATGTATTTAAATCCTCACAGCTCCAAGTGACCACACCATGGTGCTTTCATAAGGCATCAATGATCCCTTTCTTTTCTTCTGATGTGCACACCTTGCTGACTTCCTCGATTGTTCCAAGATTATGAGTATCCCACTGGTCATTGATGTAATCTTTCTTTGCTTGTTGGCTGATCTCTGATCTATTCTAAATCAAATATACACTCAAGCTAGACCATACCCTTGGGAATCATATTGGTTTTGAGGTTAATGACTCCTTCTATATCCAATTCAGCTTCTTTGGGCTTGGTCTCATCAATTATTTGGGTTGCAAACACATCTAAGTTGGTGATAAAATCCAAGATGTGCTTGTCATCATTGAACACCTAAAAAGTTTTAAAATTGTTTGGCACTGATGGGATGGAAGTAAGCTCAACAGTGAACCTTTTGAGCTTAGACAACGACGGAGGTTGGAGGGTCTTGGCGGCTTGGGTAGAGGCATCAGCAGTGTGATTGTTACTTTGAGGGATCAACTAAATATTAAATGCATCTATGATCTCTAAAAGAACCCAAAACCTATGTGTATAGTTTAATAGCCCTTTTTCATGGTAGGAATATGATTTCCTAACTTATTTTACCACTAACTCTATCACCAAAGACTTGCAACATTTTGACCTTCTTGCTTAAACCCATAAAAATACCATGGACTAGTTCTTTGTACTTTGCTACATTATTTGTACAATAAAATTGAAGCCTATAAGTAATGAAGTAGGTATTACCCATGAGGATAATGAGTTCAAACCTAGCTCTTGCTCCTTTCTTGGACTTAGATCCATCAAATTGTAGTGTCCAAAACTTGGGGAATCCTTTAATTTCAAGGATGATCATACATTCATCTTTCCTTGGCTACACACTTGTATCTACAATTCCTAGGGAGGGAATGGGTTTAGTATTGTTTATGTTAGGCTATTTCATTTAGGGCTCCTCCTTTAGTAAAACTTATCCACTGATATGAGCAACCACTATTTGGAAAAGGTAGCATTTGAATTATGAATAGGAAACATTGTGAACCCTCCACGAACTCAACAACAAGAGCTCTTGGAAATCCATCCTCACACCTAAACTAAGTTGATCTTGCACACATTTCTTAATAAATTCTTGGAACCCATCCCATAATCCCAAATTTCCATCATCATGGGATTCCTCATCATCTAAATCAACTATAATTTTGGTACTTTGGGGCATATAAATCAAATTAGTAGGGGGGTTTCACAGTACTAAGAGGACTTCTCCTATTGCCTCCTCTTCTTGGAGCTCTGATTCTACTTAGTATGCCATAGGAGAATAATTACCCAACTCAATTTCAGAAAATAGCACCTCATTAGTGTTGTTGTATTTTGTGATCATAAATTTCATGCATGACTCTCGATCAATATGAATCTAGTTTGGCAAGCCCTTCCATGGAAGCCATATGTGAGAAAAGTTGGTCGCGACATATCCATTCAATGCCTTGGTGAAGTATCATCCTAGTATTATGTCATACTTTTCTGGGATATCCACAACTTGAATTTAAATTACTTGTTTCACCCTCAGGTATGCAACAATCTACATGGGGATTTGGTTGATTTCACCAACTATGTTCACCTCTATTTCGTCTAGTTGGGTCACCTTTCAGCTAGAAGGAGTGGGGACTATTCCTAATGTATTGCATGTGGCAAGAGGCATGACAATGGTCGATGCTCCTGCATCAATCAAATAGTTATGTAGGTTCTTCCCAAATATTCTTATAGTGGTAAGGAAGGGTGGTGTTTCTAACTTCTCTTGAAACAGGCCCATGGGTTTATCCACTTGAGCTACCTGATTTTTATCTTTTTCATTGGCCTTTTCCTTAGTTTGCAATTGATTTTTCTCTTTGGAAGGTTGCTTCCCTATTGGTTGATGTGAGGGGGAATCCATTTTGTTGCCTAAGGTTTCTTTGAACACATGCTCATGTTCTAATTCATCAAATGAAACCCTTTTGGTAGGCATCTCCTATGACAACCTAGAAGAGGTAGTATAGTTAATCATTCTTAAGAAAGCATTTCTTACTGCTCATACCTTAAGCAACTCGAAGGCAGAAAAACTTATTTTGACCTTCTTGAATTCATTATCTATGTATTTGCCCATTTTTTTAATTTCAACCTCAAAGGATTTTCCTTGAGAAGAGTTAGCAAACTGATTTTGCATTTGGTGGTTGTTTTTTCTTTTTAAAATATTGAGTGGGCACATGGGAGTAACTTAGATTGTTTCTAGTGTTTGGATTAGGTGGGGTGCTGAAGTTATTAGGTGGAATACAGGTCATGAATGGGTTCCCTGTTTTCCTATTACTTAAGTTACACAGGTTCACTCTTTGATGAAACATTTGGACTTTATTCTCATGTGATTCCTCTTCATCTACTAGAGCATTATCTACTGAAGTAGAGAGCTAAGATAGAGTTTCTTTGTCACTTACCTCTTTTTCTTCTTCATCCTTTAAGGGAGAGATCTCCTTTTTAGGTACATTGCTTTCACTTCATGGAAAGGGGGCTTGATTGTCTATGAGCACTGAAGAGTCATAGGGCTCAGATGGAACTATGTCTCTATAGCCTATACTATCAATGATGTTCTGGAGCTCTATTTGAAAGATTTATGCAATTGTCTAGAACTTGGGGCAGTCTAGCTCATAGTGTTTGTTTGTTTTATGGATCTAGCACCATCTAAACAAATTTTCCTCAACTAAATATACCCCTCTTATCATTTTATTTGTATTAGTTGACTTGTTAAGAGGGGTAGGAATGCCCCCATTATTAGGCATCGTATTGCATGTCTGGTTCTACCTTTGTGAAGGCCTCCTTTTGAAGTTTTGGTTTGAGCTCTATACTCTTTCATAACCTTTACTAGATGAGGTACCTACATCATAGTTATCCATATTATCTCAATTTAGGTTATCTTGAATACTCTATTGGAAAGCTTGCAACTAGTTTTTTTTATTTCTTAAGTGTGTCATTTTGGTACACATTTTCCTAATCATCTCCATTATTTTATCTATTTGATCCTTCTCTGTGTTACTCATTTGTGGAGCTTGGGCTTGGAGGAAGACTAGCTAAACCACTGGTTGGTTTTATTGAGCATGTTTATATTTAGGCCCTTGTAAATATGAAGGTACTTGAGGTGGCTAAGGATAGACCTACTATTGTTGTGGCTACAAATAGTGAGGCATGAGAGGCATCTGGTTCAATGGCTATCCTTGATGAGGAACCATGGGTAGTTGTGGGACTTGGTTCATAATAGGTTTATGATGTGTCAAGGCTCGAGCAAGTCCCTAAAATTGCATTGGATGAGCAACCAGTCCCAAAGAAGGCAGTGGGCTAGAAATATTTTTCACCAAGTTAGTGCTTCCTATGACTACCTCAACATAGGCATCTAACAACCTGGTGGGTGGTGGATGCATTCTTTTCACCAACACAATGGTAAGGTTGTCTAGGGCAGAATAATAAATTGGTAGGGAAGCATCATTAACCACGCATTGAGATTGTAAGCACATGTATGCCTAATGAAACTAGTCATTGAAGGAGTTTATTGGGTCATTGACCTCCCTATGAATGAAATGAATTGCTGATATAATTAAGAAGGGCTCACCATGATCTTGTACTTCTGCAAGAAGGAATTATTCAAGTGGTTCCAAGTGGTGATGGATCCCATTGGCAAGTTAATGTACCAATAAAAATTCTCTTACCCCAGGGAATAAGGAAAGAGTTGGAAAGCCATGTCCTCATGATCGATTTGCATATCTTTCAATTCTATTTGAAATATTTTGATATGTTCTTCTATTTTCCCTTGTGGATCGCGAGGATGAAACTTTGTGCAAAAACCCTTTGAGTTCTTTGGCTTGTCATGATAATCATTGAAGGAAAACAATGAAGGATTGTTTCCCAACCAAGCCATGAAAGGAGGTGGATGTTGTACTTGCTATATGACAGTAACCTAGGGATGGGGCAGGGGCAGTGCCTTAGCCATGAGAAGTGAATAGCTCGGAGGTAGCTTGGGGTGGCTGAGTGGAGGAAGAGGATATTGAAAAGGAAGGATGAGTATGGTAAAAATGAATAGAGGGAGGAGGTGAGGATGGAGGTGAAGTGGATGGAGTATATGAGGATGATAAAGTGGCTTCCCCTCTTTTAGCTCTCTTAGCCTTGGTAGGGGGTTGTAACTCTTGAAACTCCCCTTTATTTGGTGTGGACCTCAAAACTCTATGAAATCTTTTAGGAGAGAATGAATCGATTTGATCCATCTTAACACAAGGAAGGTCCTCCTTCTAGCCCCAATTTTTTGATGGGTGTTTTTTCACTTCTCAACATAGGTAATTCATAAGTTCATCACCTCTCTTGAAAAGCAATTTCCTACAACCAAATTGCAAAAAATTATCCCAAGGTCTCTCGAGTGTCAGGTCATGATAGTGCTTGGAATGTCTTAGTTGGTTGATATGATTTTTTGGTAATCACATGGAAGCCTTACGTATGTTAATTTGGAGGGAGATTGGTTCTTTAAATGGAGTTCTTCAAGTATTGGTGTAACGCCCGTCGTGCAAACCCCAGAGAACACACACATAAAACGAATAATTTTTTTTTTTTTAATAATAAAAGTAAACATGCAATAACATTAAATCATAACACATAGCATATCACATAGCATTAATACACTTGGTTCTCTGGGGAACGCGAGGTTACATTGCAACCACAACACAATCATAAAGATAATGAAAACATCATAACCCTTTAATTTATAAAAACCATATACAGAGATACAACTGATAGCCATGATGCGAGTATGACAACATCGCATAATTACATCCATGATAAATCTTTTAACATGATCCAATTCAAACCTAACTATTACATCATGAAATAATATTACATTACAATTTCCTTTGATACAAGAATTACATTGAATTTCCCAACATGGGGATTGATACAAGAATAATGAACATGAAGTACAACTGATCACTGGAACATCTGCACTGCGGAAAGCTGAGATGACAAGACGCTGATGGGGAACCCAACGGGTGCGGAGCACGTTCCACCCAACCCTGTGAATTACGAAGTAACTCACCCCCCGTGCTCAGAGGTGACGAGGAAGTGAACCCGACCATGGATGTCAACCGACTCAACAACATGATGCAGAACAAGTATAACTCAAATATGCAATGCACAACCATCGACGTACTCAAGTCACATAACAAGTTAAACTAAGAACTCATCATGATAACATGAAGTAATATCACTGAACAATCACGAATTAAATTCACAAGAAATTAAAGATACATCACAAAGAGATAACATCCAGAGGCAACAACAAAGCACAAGGGTGTCAAGTGGAGAGTGTCATCGCATAGCCCTCATGGGATTTCCTGGCCCTTCCTCCAACTGAGGCGCCGACACCCATCTACAGATATCCTGGCCCTTCCTCCTAACTGAGGCGCCGGCACCGTAGGGTAGCTAATGCAGAGCCAATAATCTCTCGTGAAGACGAGACTATGACTATGCCGACCACGGCATTCTCAGTCTATCACTAGTCTAAGGTAGCCCTAATGCATAGCCGAGGAATCCAAGTTTTATTATCTTGTATTTTTAAACTACCCATCCCCCTAAATCTATTGTTTAGGTTATCACTTGTTTACTACTCTTCGAGGGTTATCCTGGCCCTTCCTCATCCGAGGCGCCGGCGCCCACGAAGAGCCACTCTCCCACCTATGACCCCTAACATATCTCAAATCAGGCAAGGGTTGGACTAACACATAAAGTCATAAAACCAAAATCCAAAACACGAGGCATAAACCATCTCGCAACTGCACATAAGCAACAAACTTGCAAACCCGTCCAACCCTTCCTAGCATAACACCAATAACGCTCAATAGCATAAACAAGAGAAATTAACATTTAAATTCACAAGCCTCTAGAACAGAATTTCACAGTCCAATACGGTTCCCACATCGACGACACTGAACGAGGAAACTACAACAGGAAAGGAAAACTCACATCACATTCACAAGGTTGTACTATTCCGTTTGTTCCGATCCATTGATACAAGTAATTTCAATTGTTTTCAACAAGTTCTACAAACACAATTAAAAGCTAACGCTTGTCTATCAGATTTATTTAGAACAAAGAATGATACACGTTACCCAATTTTAATAAATACAATTTAACAAAATTAAATATAGAAGAAATCCCACCTAAAATTTACATTTATACTATATAATAAATTTCACCAAAATTAATAATCATCATAATCTTATTTAAATAATGTAGCATTAAATAATTATAAGTTTTATTCTATTTATTTCATTTTTACTTTATAACTTTAAAATAAACATATTATAACTAAATTTCCATAAAAAAAATATATTTAAAAACAAAATATTAAATATATATAAATTTATTTATATATATATATTATAAATAAATATATATATATACTTATTTATAATTTATATATATAAATTACACAAATAAAAAAAATAAATAAAATAAAATAAACAAAATAAATAAAAAGCGATTCGTGACATTTTTTAGATCGCCTTGCGTCCCAAGGCGTATGCAGTAAGGGCTGCGTGGGCCAGATCCCAAAGGTGGGGGGGATCTAGACTCTTCGCGGAGATTTTAGGAGTGCGAGAAGAGGAGACCCCTCCCTTCCCAAAAAAAACTTTTAATTTATTTTTATTTTAAAAAAAAACATAAATACAATCTTTAAAAAAAACACGAAATTTCATAAACTTTATTTTAAAAAAAAAAACATGCACGAAATATTTACTGCGCACAGTCAATCACGGATTTCAAAAATCCGATTTTCGTTTTCTGATAAAAACCATATAAATATTTAACAGTAAGGATTTTAATGGAGATAAAGTAGAGATATATATATATATATATATATATATATATATATATATATATATATATATATATATATATATGTATGTATATATATATATATAAATCAGGGAATAAATATGTCAATAAACACCCAAACACACATATATTTCAACATGAGGGCAGAAGTACAGAGACAAATATTAAATTGGAGAACAAAAGAATAAAATAGAGCAATAAATATTTACACATACCCAGATATTTTCAAATTTTCAAAAGCATTGTTTTTCAAGAGGGGAAATCACTTTTCTCTAAATACTATTTTGATAATTTGTATGTTTCAGAAGATTGGGTTTTTTCTTTGTTTTGACAATATCTGGAACCATATAATAACTTTGATTTTCCTTGTTTTCTAGTATGATAACTTGCCCTAGTTTCAGTTTTCAACAGAGGGTTTTCTATAACAAAAATTATTTTTAATAACATTTATTTCTTCTTTTCAGAACAAACAGAAAGGTATGAGAAGAGAACAACGAGAGGAACCTGGAGTCCAATGCAAATTCGAAGATGCCTGCTTGACTCTGATGCTTTTGAATCCGATTCCAATCCTAGTCCAGAACGAAATCCACCTTCACTTGAGCACTTCAACTTCTGTTCCTCTGGGTGTGTGTGAGAACTCTCAAGAATTCATAATTAAATAAAATATATTCTTCATCTCTCCAAAGCTCTCCAAAAAAAAATCCAGATAAAAGGAAAAATCAATCTTTAAAACAAGCTTTCTTTTCAACACTCAAACCCTATTGGCTCACACTGTCTTTTTATTCTTTTATTTGTTTTTATTACTTTAATTCCCTTTTTCAACTTTTCTTGCAACTCACATCTCACATTTATTTTAAATAAATTATTCACTTAATTATCCACCACCAATTTAATTGATTAAAATAATTAAGCTATATTTAATATTTAATTATTATTTAATTGCAATATATGATTTTCAAAATAATTAAAATAATTAAATATTTAATTACAATATAATCCAGCATTAAAATAAATAATTTATTTCAATCATAAAGACAAGTCATAACTGTAAATGCCCTCATAGTAAAATAAGACAAAACACAAACACAATAGACAAAGACGACAATTACACAAAATCAACAACTATACCAACAATGAGACGACGTGACATCATGGAACGGGAGGACTTCATCGTCACCTCTGTATCAACATTTCTCCGTTGGGTTATTTGGTGCTCGCCCTGTCCTGCCGAAGCAGGTGGAATCGAGACTTATACCTGCAATCCTGCATACAAACGAAGTTGTGTACATGTGCATATATACATATATATCAAAGCATTAAATCAAAGTACTGCATTGTGAGAAGGAATCGCAACATAACAGGGTACTCGCGAACGAGTGATGCTATATTGTCCTTCGTCACACCTATTCTAACAATAATAACATAATCAATGAATTTCATTTCTAACTAACAATCATCTCATAACTTATTAAATTAAATCACTGCATCATAACATAATTCAGAGAGGAAACTTATATAATCAACCATAATGTCATATAAAGTCATCATGTCCAAAACGAAGTAACAACATTATCTAACATCTAACCAAACATATCAAACAACAACAGTATCCTCATAGTATCTGACTAACCACATCAAACAATACAGTATCATCATAGTCTCCAAGCAACACACAGAAAATAATAAGTCTAAACCGTATGAGGGGTATTACATCCTCCCCCCCTAGGATATGGCTTACTCCTGGAAGCCATTAAATAACAGAATAAAATAAAAATTAAGATTCTCAAATAAGGGAGACATCCTCCAATGACGCCAAGATCACAACGTTTAGGACACCATCGAACCCCTTTCGAGCTCACTCGCGAACTCCGAAGCCAGAACCTCATCCTCTACCAGAAGCCTCTGCACCTGCATCCTGGTATCCACCCTGGCGATTGTCGACAACGGAAAACACTTGATGAGATCTACCTGCATAACCCACCGTCGGCTCAGAAGCGGCAGGTCTCTGATAAAAACTAGAAGTGCTCTTCTGTGGACACACTCTAGCAATATGCCCTTGTTGCCCACATGAGTAGCAACCAGTACCTCGGCCAAATCCTCTGCCCTTGGATGGAGCATTGGATTGTTGAAAGCTTGCTCGACTCGGCGCTGACTGAAAACTAGGTGCAGGCTGAGCAAAACGATCCTGTCGAATTTGGTGCCTGATCCTGTTCCGATCCCTACGAAACTGCGAATTGCCACCTTGCTGAGATTGAAAGTTTTCATGCTTCGGCTGTGATTGTTGTTGTTGATACTGCTGCTGCTGACGTTGCTGACCCTCTTTAGAAGGTGGGTTCATGTTCCTAGAAGCTCCTGCTCCCTGTGACTGCCCTCCATGAGCAACATACCCAGATGCGGGTGTGCTACCAATCTGTACTCCAATGTGACCACCCAAAGCCATGGCCAAATTCTCCTCTACTAAGCGAGCCTTCTCCACTGCCATCTCCATCGTCTTTGGCTCAAAGACTCGTACACCACCACTGATGCGGGCATTCAAGCCTCGAACAAAATGCTGCACTAACATGCCCTCATCGTGGCTAATCCCTGCATACTGCTTCAACTCATAGAAGCGCCTCTCATACTGCTCCACTGACATAGACAACTGCTTGAGATCATGAAACTCGTCAGCCTTGCGTTGCCTCCAGTGAACTGAGAGGAAACGAGCTCTGAACCTCTCTAGGAACAACTCCCAAGTAACCATACTGAGATCAAGGTGTAGTTTCTGTTCCTCAAGACGCCACCAAGTAGACGTGAAGCCTCGCAAGTGCATAACTGCACACCGAGCCTTGGTATTGCTACCGTAGGGGTGCATGGCGAAGCAACGGTCTAAGCCAATTAACCAAGTCTCAGCCTCAAGACCTCCTTCAGAACCATCAAAAGTAGGAGGGTGTGCCCTCATCAGATCTCTCATATGGCCTGCTACGACTGCATCTGGAACCACATCTGTATCCCTACATCTCGGAGACCTCTCTCTCTCCCTCTCCACCTGGTGCACCTCATCTGGCTTGGGTCCTAATCGGTCAAGGATCTCTCCAAGCATATGCTGTAACTGACCGTCTAGGCCTGGCGGTGCTGGATTCTGGTCACCTGATGGAACACTGTGAAGACTCTGCTGTTCCTCATGCTCAGAGCCATGGGAGCTAGGAACTGAGGGGCTTCGCCGATTTGCTCTATAACCGGCACCACGGCCTCTTGCACGGCCACGTCCTCTACCTCGAGGCATAATTCTGTACCACAAGATAAAGTACAAAATGAGCACAAGAGTTGCACATACGGTAACCTAATGGACTACACTACCCAAAGACCCTAGCGTTTGCAACCTTGGCTCTGATACCAAGTTGTAACTCCCGTCGTGCAAACCCCAGAGAACACACACATAACACGAATAATTTTTTTTTTTTAATAATAAAAGTAAACATGCAATAACATTAAATCATAACACATAGCATATCACATAGCATTAATACACTTGGTTCTCTGGGGCACGCGAGGTTACATTGCAACCACAACACAATCATAAAGATAATGAAAACATCATAACCCTTTAATTTATAAAAACCATATACAGAGATACAACTGATAGCCATGATGCGAGTATGACAACATCGCATAATTACATCCATGATAAATCTTTTAACATGATCCAATTCAAACCTAACTATTACATCATGAAATAATATTACATTACAATTTCCTTTGATACAAGAATTACATTGAATTTCCCAACATGGGGATTGATACAAGAATAATGAACATGAAGTACAACTGATCACTGGAACATCTGCACTGCGGAAAGCTGAGATGACAAGACGCTGATGGGGAACCCAACGGGTGCGGAGCACGTTCCACCCAACCATGTGAATTACGAAGTAACTCACCCCCCGTGCTCAGAGGTGACGAGGAAGTGAACCCGACCATGGATGTCAACCGACTCAACAACATGATGCAGAACAAGTATAACTCAAATATGCAATGCACAACCATCGACGTACTCAATCACATAACAAGTTAAACTAAGAACTCATCACGATAACATGAAGTAATATCACTGAACAATCACGAATCAAATTCACAAGAAATCAAAGATACATCACAAAGAGATAACATCCAGAGGCAACAACAAAGCACAAGGGTGTCAAGTGGAGAGTGTCATCGCATAGCCCTCATGGGATTTCCTGGCCCTTCCTCCAACTGAGGCGCCGGCACCCATCTACAGATATCCTGGCCCTTCCTCCTAACTGAGGCGCCGGCACCGTAGGGTAGCTAATGTGGAGCCAATAATCTCTCGTGAAGACGAGACTATGACTATGCTGACCACAGCCTTCTCAGTCTATCACTAGTCTAAGGTAGCCCTAATGCATAGCCGAGGAATCAAAGTTTTATTATCTTGTATTTTTAAACTACCCATCCCCCTAAATCTATTGTTTAGGTTATCACTTGTTTACTACTCTTCGAGAGTTATCCTGGCCCTTCCTCATCCGAGGCGCCGGCGCCCACGAAGAGCCACTCTCCCACCTATGACCCCTAACATATCTCAAATCAGGAAAGGGTTGGACTAACACATAAAGTCATAAAACCAAAATCCAAAACATGAGGCATAAACCATCTCGCAACTGCACATAAGCAACAAACTTGCAAACCCGTCCAACCCTTCCTAGCATAACACCAATAACGCTCAACAGCATAAACAAAAGAAATTAACATTTAAATTCACAAGCCTCTAGAACAGAATTTCACAGTCCAATACGGTTCCCACATCGACGACACTGAACGAGGAAACTACAACAGGAAAGGAAAACTCACATCACATTCACAAGGTTGTACTATTCTGTTTGTTCTGATCCATTGATACAAGTAATTTCAATTGTTTTCAACAAGTTCTACAAACACAATTAAAAGCTAACGCTTGTCTATCAGATTTATTTAGAACAAAGAATGATACACGTTACCCAATTTCAATAAATACAATTTAACAAAATTAAATATAGAAGAAATCCCACCTAAAATTTACATTTATACTATATAATAAATTTCACCAAAATTAATAATCATCATAATCTTATTTAAATAATGTAGCATTAAATAATTATAAGTTTTATTCTATTTATTTCATTTTTACTTTATAACTTTAAAATAAACATATTATAACTAAATTTCCATAAAAAAAATATATTTAAAAACAAAATATTAAATATATATAAATTTATTTATATATATATATTATAAATAAATATATATATGTATACTTATTTATAATTTATATATATATATATAAATTACACAAATAAAAAAAATAAATAAAAAATAAAT
>VDFB02000008.1:120992020-121481843 GCA_007258455.2 Sequoia sempervirens
GATATCGTGGGCGAGTGCCATGTGTATTCTTTTGGTGCTACATATTATGGTGGGCCCTTGCTAATAATGTGGAGGTGTTGTCAGCTTCTTTTTTGAAGATGACCATTCGATGATCTGACAGAAACAAGAGATCAACGGTGAAGATTTAAATTTGCATCAAATATAATTGAAGTCGTTGGCGCGGCATGCGAGTAAGCTTTAATGGTGGATGAGATGTCTACTGGCCTTTTTCATAAATTCTAATTATTTAATTTTAGGCTATCTTCACCACAAATGCATTCAAATGTTTTTGAAGCGGTCCAGAGCCAAAGATAGAGTTTTTTCAAAGCAATTACAGTAGGGTTTGATTTTCTGTAGGGTACGAAATCCCGTGAGTTACTTTCTTTCTCACTGTTTCTATTTGAATGTGATTATCAAGTGTGGAGGGTTGGGTTGTGTTGGTCAGGGGTTTTTCTTGATTAAGGTTCTAGGGTTACTAGTTCTTTTGAATTGTGGGAAATTGCAAAATTCTACTATAATTTCGTTTTGGGTAGCCCTAGTTTGTTTACAAATTTGATTTTAGGAGAAGCCCTAGTTGTTTGAAATGGTGCCACCAAAGCAGTATTATGGCCATATTGATTATTTGTAAAGCAATCTATACGATGATTTCCTTGACCAATTCCCTTTGTCAACAAATGACAAGAAGAGGGGTTTGATCTTAATGAGTGGGATAGCCTTAGGTGAGGGATTAAGATATAAAACCTATAACATTGTAGATACTAAGGTACCAATGATGGGCTTGGAAATATTTAGGAGATGGTAAGGGCAGCGAAATGCGTCTCATCCTTTTTCAAATGGTTGGAGATATGATATGGGAAAACTTGTGGTACTGAATGTATTTCTTGATGTTGACCTACTCAGGGCAGTGGCTGCATGATATGATCCTATCACAAGGATTATTAGGGATAATGATGGCGGGGTTTTACTAAATATAAATGAAGATGAGATTCGATAGGTTTTTGATTTAAGTGAATATAGCTCATTCTTGGTCCAGATAGAACTTGATGAAATAAGGCAGGAATATGCCAAGGCACAACCTCTTTTCAGATTAAAGTTGCTTCCTCCTCATTTAGCCAGGATGGGTAGTTCAACGATTCACATCAGCCCAACTGACCGGGAACATTTCAGGTTGAGTTGTTTTGCTAATCATTTCTTGGCAACTTTTTATTCACTTTTCCAAATTTTAGGTTTTAGCCCTAATACCATGATTCCCATTGCTTATATGTTTATGGGGGCTCAAATTCAACATCCTAACTTTTCTATAGTATACGACTATGCTTCTTTCATTGCTGAAAGGATACATGAGGGTTTGTTGAACTTGTATGTGGGGGACACTGGTACTCCTTTCTTTTGGTATTCCTTATTAATGCACATTTTCTTGTATAAGAGTGTCGACTTCTTCTAAGAGAAAATGGAGTTGAGATAGGAGGTGAATGGAGAAAAATTACCGATGCAAGCTTGGAGTGCAGACTTGTCTTGCAACAAGGGAGGTGCCAGTTTTGTGCAATTTGATAACTGCTTTGCTTCCAGGCTTAGAGCTAGACTGATGGTGAATGTGCCAAGGATTCCCAAGGATTTGCATGACTTCCTCTGACCCAAAGTGAGGAAGTCTAATTTAAAGGTGTGTCATAGTTGGGGTGACATACTCTATACCCTGTAAGCACTGTCCTAAGAGTTTATGGTTTCTAGGGAGCTCCTCATATTTTCTGGTATAATGTACTATCAAGGATGGGATTTGCAGAGGTCTTGTGGCAACTAGGTTGCATTCATGAAGATAATTTGATAGGAAAAGAAAAAGGGACTTTTTCCCTCATTATACTATTGTTTCAGACTTTGTATTTTCCAAGGGAGGATGGGTTCACTTTGATAGATATTTTGATGATTACCATTTGAAGAGTGGATCTAGGAGGAAGCATTACTCTGAGGGATTTTTTTCCCTATTCAGGCAAAGAATTAAGGGTGGCAAATTTTCTCATGTTTTCAATTTTCCTGAGGATTTGATTAGAAATGAGTTTGATTTGAGCCAGCAGGAATTAAATAATGAGAAATGGATTACTTATGAGAAAATGTTGGCCACAGTGCATAAATTGGATCCAAAATATGATCCACTAATGGAGTTTAGGGACTAGAGGTGAGGCCTAAGGAAACAAGTCCGACCTATTAGGCACTAGTGAACATGCCACTATATAGGAGGAAGAGAGATGATAGAAGTGATGAAGAAGGAGGAGATAAAAAAGGCAAAAAAATAATGAAAACATCATCACAACCGGGTCATGGGATTAGGAAACCTAGAGGGGTAAAAATTATGGATCTGGATTCACCACCCAGAAATGATCCTAAAGAGCTGCCATCAGAGCTAAGCCTTAAGAGGCAAAGAGTTGAGGAATCACAAGAGGCTCTGGTGGATGAAATAATTATAACTAATCAGGACATGGAGGTTGGTACCCCCTCCCTTCCTACATCAGCACAATTGGTGCTAACTGATATGGATATAAATGGGCAGTGTGTATAGGATGCCAGGATGGCGGCTTGCAAGGCATTCTTGGATGATGATGCCTTTGTGAAAACTCCTATATTCTTGCAGTTGATTTGGGGGATGAAACTTAAAGAATATCGGGATAAGTGCAAGAGCAGGAGTTTATCAAGACCTGATAGGTCTAACCAAGAGAATGATGATGAAGTCAAAGCCGAACTTATGGAGCAATTCAAAAGTATCACTCCTGATGAAGGAAGGAAACTTGTATCTCAGGCTGGTGCCTTACTCCTCCCTGAATGGGACATAGCTGATGTTTTGGCATTCAATGCTATTATGTAGTCCAAGCATCTTATGCAAAACAGTGAAGAAGAAGTCAAGGAAGCTCTACAAGACTCTGCCTTTAGTGAGGAATATGAGACTTTAGCTATATGGGCATTGGAACCTCAAGGTAAAAAACCAAATGTGGCTGATATTAGCCCAAATCTAAGGGGTGGGATCATTATCAAGAGAGCTTCTGAAACCTCAACAACAGAAGCCACAAGCCTGACATTGAATGTGGCCAAATTGGACCAAAAGACAACTGAAAAAGATGAAGCTGAAAAGAAAAGCCTGATGGAAAAGTACAATGCAATAATTGGGGAATATAGTAGAATGCAGCAAAAAAATGTTGAGCTGCAATCTAAAATAGATAGGTTCAAATATAGGTAGGTGGGAGAATCCTCTAGTGCCCTTGCTATCAGAGCACAACTTACTACTTCAGGGTCATTACCCCCTATTATCCCAATCATTTCTATTCCTGGATCCCCAATTCAGACACTTGCTAACCTTGCATCAGGGCCAGTTGAAGAGCAAGTTGAACATTTTGCAAATCCTACCAAAAAGTAGATGATGAATAAAATCATAGAATTTTAGGCTGCCCTAAGGGTGAGTGAGGATGGTGCTGTGGCTAAACACAATGAAGTGGTTGACACCATTTTGAGGAATTTAAATGAGAAGGTTGATTCTAGGTTTCCAGCTATACATTCTTTATATTCTTTATTCTTGGGTGCAATACAAAACATTAACAGAGATCAGGAAGTGGTTCTACCTCTAGTTGATAAGTGGATCCCTTGGGCCACTGATTTAGATGTTATGCTTAAGGCTTCCAGATTTGATGCAAATAATAGGCCCCAGTCATTGAATCCCACTCAAATATTTGTGAAATCATTGAAGGGATTCTAGGCCCATCCTGATGATTTGAGTAGGAAAATTAGAGAATTAGTAAAGAGTTTTGATAATTGGAATGATACTTTTCTACCAGATGTAATAGATGCACAAGGAAGGAATAAGACATTGCAACAATGCAAGATAAGGAAGAAGAGGTTATTGATGCACAAATCAAATGGATTTGTGATGACTCGGACCATGACTTGTTAGTAAGCATCATGGATAAAATAATTAATACCAGCATGTTCTTAGAGTCATTTAAGAAGGAGGCCAATCAGGTTGCGGTGAAATTCACACATTAAAATACCAAGGTGATGGAGGTGGTGAAATTTAATTGGCCAACAGATGAGGAATATAAAAATTGGGTGGACAAGTACTTAACTAAAGAGGAGTGAAACGGTGTCTATTACTGGCAACTGACAGCTCCGCGGTTGTATTATAACAGTTTATGGTTATGTTTCCATGGCGGATTTGGGCACAGATTTTGAGGTGTAACAAATGTTGTGGCTATTGTGTAACGAGTAGAATCAACGAAAAGATGCTCCAAGACTTGGTGGTTTTGATTATAGTTTTGAATTGGCACATAACGGTCCAATTGAGCGGTGACATGTGTAATTTATAGCCCGATGTTGTTGCTCCTTCATTTCTATAAGAAGGATTTCAAGGCAAGAAATAGGGGTTGGCAAGTCAGATATTTTGAAGGTCGAGTCTAAGTATAGTTGTAGAGCAGATTGTAAGAACTTTTTTTTGAATGACAAGGCAATTTAGTTTTGGGGTTATCTCATAATGGGTTTTAAATTTATGAAGATTTAATGTTTCGTAACAGTACTAGCATTTGAGCTATGATATTATATCTCGAGCTCATGTCTCTCCTCTGTAAAAACATATCATAATTTTGAATAGAATAATCAAGGATTATGATGTTCATCTCATTGCTCTGATGTGTGTGTTTTCCATTTTGTCTTTAATTCAAAGAATTAATTGAAATGCTTGGATGGAATCATGGATGGGTATGTTTGTAAAGGGATTTAGTAAGAAGTATTGGGCTGGGATAGGAATTGACATTATTGTAATGCAATATTGCTAGGGATCATGCATGCTAAGTATTTAAATCTATTGTTGAACTGTGGATGTTTGTGAATTTGACTCCCCAATGGTATATGACATTGATCTAAATTTTATGAGTCTGTGAAACTCTGTGTTTGTATGTCTCTGCTTAGGGCTTGCCACCAAATTGCAAATAAAATGACTATCACAAGTTATGAAGTAATGTTGTAATCATCTCATGCTCCAAGTAGTCGATATTGCTGGTGAAAGGCCAATTCATTTTAGTGGTATCCTATTCTGTTGAGCTATTTATGGGATTATCTGTGAATTGTTAATGATTGTTTATGAGTTTAGTGCAGAGATCATAAACACATCATAGAGACCACCCTCCTAGATCTTATAGAGCCCAAAGTGTAGGAGGTTATTATTAAAATCCTCGATAGTTGGTCCACGTCCTCCGAGCTACCCTTGATTGGAATTGGCAATTTCATAGGTAGATTAGGAGACAAACCTGGTTTACAGGAAAAAAACACCAACAAAATGGTGGCTCTGCTGGGGACATTGGCTTGAATGTTTGTTGTCAATGGGTCGATTATCCCATTTGCATAGAGTCTACCATAGTATTTCTGTGATTTGAAGGTTGAGCCCTGGGCGTTGTGTTTCTTTATCCAATTAAGTGTGTTAGTTGAAAAGTTGCATATATCTCATGTAATATGTCTTGTGTATTGTCAATACGATAATTTCTGAGGATATTTTAAGGTATTATCATGTGTTTTTGAATAGTGGATATTCCCAAGATAATTGGGTGGTGACTTTGATAGTCTTTGCACCAGTGTTCACTTTATTTGAAATTTTATACAAGTTGAAAGATCTTTGAACACGCATAGAGGAATGAAAAGTACCAGATCATTCATGAAGAATCACCCAGAATCCAAGTTGGAAGGTGAACTTCCTAAAACAATGAAGAGAGACTGGATAAAGAAGAAACCAGAGACCAGTAATGCTGCTCCCGCGTCCTAGAATCCTATACATCAAGGTACAAGTAAGCCTCTACATCCTATCCTTGAGACTTTTGAGCATGTGTCTAGACATTCTAAACCAGATAGCTGTGGATTTTTTGATGCATTATTTGATACACCTGTTCAAGAGGATGTAACATGTCATAATAAAGGGCCTGTTAATGTCCAATATATTAAGAGAAGAAGTAGGAGTAGAAGTCGAGGCCATCACAAAGAATGTACCAGTGATGTGCCTCCTCCTCCTGTTGATGATGATGGAACCCCTTTATTATTCAGACAAGAGGGAATAGATTTGATAGATTTAAGTGAGACATCAAGTTCTGATATAACTTTGCCTGACCCTGAAGATGTTTTTGGGGATATTAGTTCTTTGAGACAAGAAATCCAAAAATAGCTTGAACTTAGGATAAAGAAGGACAAAGAGAAGGAAGCAGACTTGGTGAGTGCTATTATTGAAAGGGATAGGTTAATTAGATAGTTGGCAACTATGAAACTCTTGAATCAAAGTAGACCGAACCCAGAAGAAAATGGTCATGTTGTACAAAAAATTGTTGATAAGGAAGTGAAGACAATGTCCGTAGTAGGTCCAGAGGGTCAGGCTAAGGTCCAACCAAAGCCAACCAATCTGAAACCCTTGAATCCTATTATGTCACAATCAGACAATCCAAATCTTAACCCTGTTGCAGACAAGGGAAAATGGATGGCCTAAGGGATCAAGATAAATGAAAGGATGGTTTCCCACCAGCCTAAAAAGGATCCTCTCCCACATGTATCATCACAAGCGGAGACTTCCTTAGAAAAGGCTAGAAGGGAAGGGGAAGCTTTAGCAAAACAATTAGAGAGGACTGAAATGGAGGCTACAAATGCAAAAAAGAGAAGGAAAATAAGTTTCCTAAAAATGACAAGTCTGGGTGATGTTGCACAAGTCACAACTTCATCAGGTCATCAGGAGATTTCAAAAAATGATCCTAAACCTATTTAGGAGAATATCACAAATAATTCTAACCCAAAGGTTCAGGCAACCCAGTTTGTTAATTCACATCGAGATGGTTCTAAACCTCATAATAGAGTTGTGGGTGATGGTCCTCAAAAAGTTGATGGATTATTGCAAAGGAGACCAACCCTATCCCTAATGATTTAAGGGAAAAGATGAACAAATTTGTATGGAATAATGCCTTTTCAGTAGAGGAGCATTTGAAAGGTTTCATGGATATGTTAAATGATTATGAGGTAGAACATGAAGATGTAGTGATGAAATTATTTGTCCAATCCTTGACAGAAGATGCAAGGGATTGGTACAGGGGTTTACCGAATGCCAGTATTGGTTCATGGGAGGAGTTTGAAAAATGATTTAAAGAACAATATGGTGACAACAAAAATGCTAGTTTTATGTTGAATGAGTTCAATACTATAAAAAAATTAGCTAATGAGCCTGCAACAAAGTTTAAACTTAGATTTCAAAAGGCAATGTATAAGTTGTTTCAAGTGATGAAGCTTGATGAGAATGTTTGTTTAACTACTTATTTCAATGCTTTTGATGCTAAAATGGCATATCTTCTCCATGACAAGGACCCTCAAACCATAAGGGATGCTTTTAGAGCAGCTATTAATATTGAAAGAAATAGGAGAGCTTCTGACAAGTATGGTAGGAGGGAAGAACCTACTCTTTTGAAGAATCCTAGAGATAAAACTAAGAAAGTCTCTACTATAGGCATTAAAGATGATGAGAAGTGGGATAAGGTCCTTAGCACTTTGAAGGATATAAAATATATTGTTGCTAAGCAAGACAAGGGTCTTGGAGGTGATAAGCAGCAATATAATAGAAGTGAAAAACCTCCTAGATTGCAGAATTATCCCTACAATACAAATTGGAAGAATGGAAAACCAATACTGCCTGTCTAGAAGCCTAAAACTGATCAACAAATACTAGATCCTTTGCATAAGCATTCTATAAATCTGGCACAAGATAGATGATGGTGTATGGTGTGTGAACACCCACATGATCATAATTATTGTGGTGTTGCTCATCTGATTGCTGCTGAAGGAAAATAAGAGAATGTTCATCAGTAGACTCCTGATTTCGAGCAAGATGATGTAGGGTGTTCTATGGCCTGGTCATATATTGATGAGGTTGAGTTTTCTTCTGATGAAGAATTACAAGAAGTTGATGTGAATAATTAATGACAGAAAAGTGAATTATACCATCAACAAGTTTTTTCCGATGAAGAAGGTGAGTTTAGCCACCATGCATGCAATATGGAACAGGCTGAAGATCCAGTATCCTTAAGAAGACCATCAGAAGATGAGATTTCCTGGTTAATTGAAGAGATGCCTGCTTAGATGAGAAGTACATTATAGTTAAGAAATAGGATTGTGGGCAGTGAGCAGGGCAAACCTGCTGGCCTTTTCATTAAGGAACAAAAAGGTAAAATCAAGGATGCTAATGAAGATAGAAAAAATGATGTCAAAATACAGGATGTCAAGAAAGACAAGATATGGGCAAAAAGGACTGAGATCCAAAAGCATAGTGAAGATGCTCCTCTATTGGTAAAAGCTAAAGTAATTGTCAAATCTGCTGAGTTAATTGTAGAGGAAAAGCAAAGAAAGCTTGAAGGAAAACAATAGTTGGAGAAGAAAGAAACTAATGATGGTATGATTCTTAACCTATCCAAATACACACCCGTGGATATATTTCAAGTGTTGTCTCAAGTTAAAGTTAATGTACCCCAGCTCGAGATGATGAGAATAAATGAGCATAGAGAAAAGACAATAGCCTTGATCACCAGAATTCCTAGTAGTAAAGTTGAACAAGGAAATTGTAAAGAAACCAGGGAAAAGGAAGAAATAAAAGTGAAAGAGTTGGAGGGAATTGTAACTCAAATTCCCCCTGTGTACCTAGGGAATTCTATCAATATATGCTTAGAGAATATCAGTCCTTTTTTCTTGAGTATTAATATAAATGGGAAAACTCTGAGGAATTGCATGATAGACTCAGGAGCATCAAATAATGTTATGCCAGTAAAGATTATGGAAGCAATGGGCTTGATAGTTGATACTACTCAAGGTAAATGTTATGCGTTGGATTCGAGAGAGGTGCCTATTATTGGGACCATTAAGGCCTTTCCTTATGTGCTGGCTCAATATCCTGATAAGGTTCTAGCCATGACTGTTTTAGTTGTAGACATTCCTCCTCATTTTGGAATATTATTATCAAGAAAGTGGAGTGCATCAATGGGAGGCAACATACAATGTGATTTGTCATTTGCTACCTTTTGCATTGATGGAAACGATGTCAAGGTCGAAAGAGAATCAAAGGTGCCTCATATGATTGAGCATGGTTTGAATAAGGATTAGACATGTTTTATTGACTGTGGCATAAATGAGTTCAAGGATGAAGAATCCCCTAGTAACTGTGATAAGTTTGTTGCACCAATTGATACAGAAGTTGAAAATCTATTAGAGTCTGATGATGTGTGGACTATGTTTTTTGATGGTGCTAATTCAAAGGAGGGATCTGGTGCAGGTGTGTTGTTAAGCTCGCCAGGTGGAAAAACATTCAAATTTTCTTTCACCCTATTATTTGAATGCACTAACAATGTAGCTGAATATGAAGCATTGTTGTTAGGGTTAAAATTAGCTCAAAAACATGGGATCAAGAAGCTCAAAGTGATTGGAGATTCTGAGCTTGTGATTTCCCAAGTAAGGTCCCTATATGTGTCAAATAATAAAAGGTTGAAATAGTATAGAAATGTTGTTTGAGATGAATTGGAAAGTTTTGATGCTTTTGGGATAAATTGGATGGAGAGAGGTCACAATAAGGTGGCATATTTGTTAGCAAATATCACACTAAGGCCGAATGACATGACTTATGCTAGAATTTCAAAGATTGAAGTGCAAACCAGACCATCTGTTCCTGATAATATTAAGCACTGGCAGGTTTTTGATAGTGATGATGATATATTAAGATTTTTAAATTGTGTGCATGAGTATGAAAATCAGGAAATAGATTTTGGAGCTTTTGTTGAAAATATTGATGGTAAAGATACTGTGTTTGGGAATGAAGTTATTCAGTTAAAAACTAACACAATTCCTAAGGGTTTAGTTGTTCTTGAAAGAGTGTTTGACAATCAGGATAGGACTAAGGCTAATTGTGCTGCTTCCCATCCTGATGACTTGGAGGAAGTAAACCTAGGAACAAATGCATCACCAAAAATGGTGTATATTGGAAAGAAATTGTCACCAAAGGTGAGAAAAATGTTGGTTGACTTGTTAAGAAAGTTTAGACATGTGTTTTCTTAGTCTTATGATGATCTTAAGGATTATAGGCAGGATTTGTTTCAACATGAGATTCCTTTGAGTAGTGATGCCAAGCCTTTTAGGCAAAAGCAGAGACCTATTAATCCCACCTTGGCTCCAAAAGTGCAAGAACTTACTAAGTTAAGAGATGCTGGAATCATCAAACCAATTAGACATTCATCTTGGGTATCTAATCTGGTTCCCGTGAGAAAAAAGAATGGAGATATTAGATTATGTGTGGATTTCAGAAATTTGAATGTGTCTTCATTAAAGGATAACTATCCATTGCTGAATATGGAGGCCATGTTGCAAAGAGTGACAGGCTGTGAGTTAATGTCCATGATGGATGGGTTTTTTGGTTATAACCAAGTCATGGTTAAGGAATCTAAACAATTTAAGACAACTTTCACTACACCTTGGGGGAATTATGTATATGTGAGAATGCCTTTTGGTCTAATAAATGCAGGGGATACTTTCCAGAGAGCCATGGATGTGGCATTCTCATATTTCATTAATTTGTTCCTGGTAATTTATCAAGATGATTTAATGGCGTATTCCAAGAAGGAAGATGATCATTGTGAGCATCTTGAGAAAATATTCATTAGGGCATTGGAATATGGTATTTCCCTAAATCCCAAGAAATGCACTTTTGGAGTAAGGGAAGGAAAGTTGTTGGGACATATTGTTTCTAAGAATGGAGTTAAAATTGATCCAGAAAGGGTAAAGGCAATAGATAAGGTCTTGCAACCCCAGAATGTTAAGGGAATCCAGTCTTTCTTTGGGAAAATAATTTTTTTAAGAAGATTCACTACAAATTTTGCTGAAGTGGTTCGCCCTATTTCTAAGATGCTTAAGAAAGGGGCCAGGGTCGAATGGGAAGAAGCATTAGTACAATCTTTCCATGATATCAAGCAAGCTATTAAGGAAGCACCTATGTTGAGGAACCCTGATTTTTCCAAACCTTTGTAGATTTTCTCATTTGCTTCATTCCACACAATTGCAGCTATGTTATTACAAAAGAATGTTGAAGGTTTTGAACAACCTATATCTTTTTTCAGAAAATCCTTGCAGGCTGTAGAACTCAAGTATGACACAAACAAAAAATAGGCATATGCATTAGTAAAAGCAGTTAAAGCCTTTAGGACCTATTTGATAGGAGCTACCATAATTGCCTATGTGACCAGTGCTGCTATGAAGGACATTTTTACACAACAAGAAGTGTCAGGAAGAAGATGTAGATGGATTAATAGGATCCAAGAATTCAACATTGAAATTTAGATTACCAAGTTAGTGAGAGGACAAGGATTGGCCAAACTTATGACCCAAAGTAATCTTGAAGCAAATCAGATAAATTTGCTTGAAGAAGAAGAGAGACCATACATATGTGACATGGAACATTCTGATTGGTACAAGGGTGTGATCTATTATTTGTAAAAGATGAAATGTCCTAATGATTTGAGTGAGAATGAAAAGAGGACATTGAAGTTACATGCTATCAAGTATGTTATCATAATAGGAAAACTTTGGTGGAGAAATGGAGAGGGTGTTATGCTAAAATGTGTAGACCAGGAGCAAGCAAAGGAACTTTTGAATGAAATGCATAGTGGAGTTTGTGGAGGGCATTGTATGGCCAAAACTACTACACACAAAATAATACGGACTGGGTCCTGGTGGCCTACTATTTTCAGGGATGCACATCAATTAGTAAAGACATGTGATGCTTGTCAACGCTTCTTTGGTAAGTTAAAATTCTTTGGTAACTTACCTTTAAAACTGGTTGTAGTTCAATTTCCATTCCAGCAATGGGGTATTGATTTTGTAGGAGAGATAGCATGCAAATCAAGTGGGGGCCATTCATGGATATTAGTGGCCAGTGATTACTTTACCAAGTGGGTGGAAGCAATTCCAACAAAGAAAGCAACTAGTAAGGTGGTAATTGATTTCTTAATGAATAATATAGTGACTAGATTCAGATGTCCTGAAAGGATTGTGTCAGATAATGCAATGTGTTTTAGCTATGAGGAATACATGGAATTTTGTGAAAAATATGGCATCCAAGTCTCTTATTCATCACCTTACCACCCACAAGGAAATGGACAAGCAGAATCAAGCAATAAAAGTTTGATGAAGATTATCAGGAGGATCTTAGATCAAAATAAGAAGGCATGGGATTCTAAATTAAAGTTAGTAGTCTGGGCAGACAAGGTGACTGTGAAGAAGGAAATAGGATGTGCCCCATTTGATTTAGTCTATGGGGTAAATGCAAGGTTGCCCCAGAATAACCTTATGGGAATGTATAGATTTGTTCAGATGAATGATGATGAGATAGAAGATGAAATGCAACTGAGAGTAGAAGCTCTCATAGAACTGGATGAAACCAGGAGGGAAGCTCAAATGAAAAATTCCAAATTACAGTCGCAGGTAAGAAAATTGTATGACAAAAGGACAATTGCAAGAACTTTCCAGAATGGAGATATGGTTTTGATGTGGAATGCCAGGTTGGAAGAGAAGGGGAAACATGGTAAATTTGATGCAATTTGGCTAGGTCCATTATTGATTATTGACAAGTGGGGGGAGGATTCATATTTCCTTCAAGAAATGACAGGTGATATTCTTGAATTGCCAGTTCATGGACAATTCTTGAAGTTATACTTCAGTTGAGGTATTGTTTTCTATGAACAGTAGGTTTATGTTTGTATATAGGTTTGTTGTTCATTTATTTTTGTAGGATTGTCTTTTCTGGATAATCCTTTTGGTTGTCTCTTCAACTGGTCTACTCTACCTGAGATTCTATTTTTCTCGCTTCATTCCAGTGGAATGAACGTCCCCAACTGGAGCCACTGATGGAGCCTCAAATTTAAGTCCTTGGTTTCCTTTTATTATTAGTTTGTCTTGATTATTCAGAATGTACCTAGGGATGGAATTTTTCTTTGCTTTCATGAAACCTTGGTGTTCTATCTTTGGGTTGGGTCTTTTCTGTCATTACCTTTTGGGAGGGGTTTTGAAAAACAACTTATGTCCCATTGAATTGTCTAGGCCTGGCCCCTTTTTAATAAAAATGCTAAATATTTTGCTTGCCCCCTTTTATTTACTAAGGTCTGGATCGGTCTGTGCCCTATACTTTTAAAACAACATTGAGTCATCGATTGGCGTTGCCCTAGGCAGTGTCCCCTTCCCCTTATTTTCTTCTAAGTAACTTTAATGTTTTACAGGGGTTAGTTTGATGATCGTCGATTTCCCTGCAGTTGATCCTGACCATTCCCTGCAATATCGAGGATGATATCACCGCTGGCTATTTGGTGATCATGATATCACTGGCGGGCACCATGTGTCCCAGGTTGTCGGTGCTAAAAAGAGTGAATAAATTGTTTAATATGTGTATCGGACTTGAATGCATTATAGAGCGGGTTACTAAACCACATGTGAGATGCACATATTCATGATCAATGACGATGTTTTAACCTTGGTGAAAAAGTTGCTCGACGGATAGGCATTGATGTTGCTCCTTGTTACTTATGATCATGATCACCAATGAAGGGAATCAATGGTTGCCTGCCATCACGTGATCCTAAACTGAAGGGAGTTTAGTGTTCCCAATATCGCAGGTGGGCACCACGTGTATTCTTTTGGCACTGTTTATTATGGTGGGCCCTTGCTAATAATGTGGAGGTGTTGTCAGCTTCTTTTTTGAAGATGACCGTTCGATGATCTAACATAAACAAGAGATTGATGGTGAAGATTTAAATTTGCATCAAATATAATTGAAGCCGTTGGCGCAGAATGCGAGTAAGCTTTAATGGTGGACGAGACATCTACTGGCCTTTTTCATAAATTCTAAGTATTTAATTTTAGGCTATCTTCACCACAAAGGCATTCAAATGTTTTCAAAGCAGTCCAGAGCGAAAGATAGAGTTTTTTCAAAGCAATTACAGCAGGGTTTGATTTTCTACAGGGCGCAAAATCCCGTGAGTTACTTTCTTTATCACTGTTTCTATTTGAATGTGATTCTTGTGGAGGGTTGGGTTGTGTTGGTCAGGGGTTTTTCTTGATTAAGGTTCTAGGGTTACTGGTTCTTTTGAATTGTGGGAAATTGCAAAATTCTACTATAATTTCATTTTGGATAGCCCTACTTTGTTTACAAATTTAATTTTAGGAGAAGCCCTAGTTGTTTGAAATGGCACCACCAAAGCAGTATTTTGGCCATATTGATTATTTGCAAAGGAATCTATACGATGATTTCCTTCACCAATTCCCTTTGTCAACAAATGACAAGAAGAGGCGTTTGATCTTAATGAGTGGGACAACCTTAGGTGAGGGATTAAGATATAAAACCTATAACATTGAAGATGCTAGGGTACCAATGATGGGCTTGGAAATGTTTAGGAGATGGTATGGGCATCGAAATGCATGTCATCCTTTTTCAAATGGTTGGGGATATGATATGGGAAAACTTGTGGTACCGAATGTATTTCTTGATGTTGACCTACTTAGGGTAGTGGTTGCACGATATGATCCTGTCACAAGGATTATCATGGATAATGATGGCGGGGTTTTACTGAATATAAATGCAGATGAGATTTAGCAAGTTTTTGATTTAAGTGAATATAGCTCATTCTTGGTCCGGATAGACATTGATGAAATGAGGCAGGAATATGCCAAGGAAAAACCTCTTTTCAGATTAAAGTTGCTTCCTCCTCATTTAGCTAGGGTGGGCAGCTCAACGATTCACATCAGCCCAACTGACTGGGAAACTTTCAGGTTGAGTTTTTTTTTTTATCATTTCTTGGCAAATTTTTATTCACTTTGACAAATTTTAGGTTTTAGCCCTAATACCGTGATGCCCATCACTTATATGTTTATGGGGACTCAAATTCAGCATGCTAACTTTTCTGTAGTATATGACTATGCTTCTTTCCTTGCTGAAAGGATACATGAGGGTTTGTTGAACATGTATGTGGGGGACACTAGTACTACTTTATTTTGGTATTCCTTATTAATGTATATGTTCTTGTATAAGAATGCTGACTTCTCAGAGAAAATAGAGTTGAGATAGGAGGTGAATGGAGAAAAATTATCGATGTAGGCTTGGGGTGTAGACTTATCTTGTAACAAGGGAGGTGCCAGTTTTGTGCAGTTTGATAACTGCTTTGCTTCTAGGCTTAGAGCTAGACTGATGGTGAAAGTGCCAAGGATTCCTGAGGATTTGCATGACTTCCTCCGACCCAAAGTGAGGAAGCCTGATTTAAAGGTGTGTCATAATTGGGGTGACATCATTCTATACCCTATAAGCACTGTCCTAAGAGTTTATGGTTTGCAGGGAGCTCCTGATATTCTCCCATATAATGTACCATCAAGGATGGGATTTGCAGAGGTCTTGTGGCAACTAGGTTGCATTCATGAAGATAATTTGATAGGAAGAGGAAAAGGGACTTTTTTCCCTGATTATACTATTGTTTCATACTTTGTATTTTCCAAGGGAGGATGGGTTCACTTTGAGAGATAGTTTGATGATTACCATTTGAAGAGTGGATGTAGGAGGCAGCATGACCTTGAGGGATTCTTTTCCCTATTCAAGCAAAGAATTAAGGGTGGCAAGTTTGTTCATGTTTTCAAATTTCCTAAGGATTTGATTAGAAATGAGTTTGATTTGAGCCAACAGGAATTAAATAGAGAGAAATGGATTACTTATGAGAAAATGATGGCCATGGTGCATAAATTGGATCCAAAATATGATCCACTGATGGAGTTCACTCTATTTCACAAAAGAATTGATTTCTTGATGAATAATTTCAAAGAAATCATGAGCACCCTAAGAACCAAGAAAGTAAATTTGGAAGTGGACTGGGGTGTTCAGGGACTGGAGGTGAGGCTTGAGGAAACAAGGCCAACTTATCAACCACTAGTGAACAGGCCTCTATACAGGAGGAACATAGATGATAGCAGTGATGAAGAAGGAGGAGATAAAAAAGGCGAACAAATAATGAAAACATCATCACAACTGGGTAATGAAGAATATCAGGATAAGTGCAAGAGCAGGAGGGAATCAAGACCTGATAGGTCTGACCAGGAGAATGATGATGAAGTCAAAGCCAAATTTATGGAGAAATTCAAAAGCATCACTCCTGATGAAGGAGGGAAACTTGTATCTCAGGTTGGTGTCTTACTCCTCCCTGAATGGGACATAGTTGATGTTGTGGCATTCAATGCTACTATGCAGTCCAAGCATCCTATGTAGAATAGTGAAGAAGAAGTCAAGGAAGCTCTACAAGACTCTACCTTTAGCGAGGAATATGAAACTCTAGTTATATGGGCATTGGCACCTTAGGGTAGAAAAACAAATGTGGCTGACATTAGCCCAAGTCTAAGGGGCAAGATCATTATGAAGAGAGCTTTTGAAACCTCAACAATAGAAGCCACAAGCCTAAAATTGAATGTGGCCAAATTGGTCCAGAAGACAGCTGAAAGAGATGAAGCTAAAAAGAAAATCCTGATGGAAAAGTACAATGTAATAATTGGGGAATATAGTAGAATGCAGTAGAAAAATGTTGAGCTGCAATCTAAAATAGATAGGTTCAGATATGGGTAGGTGGGAGAATCCTCCAGTGCCCCTGGTATCAGAGCACAACTTACTACTTCAGTATCATTACCCCCTATTATCCCAATCATTTCTATTCTTGGATCCCCAATTTAGACATCTGCTGACCCTGCATCAGGGCCAGTTGAAGAGCCAGTTGAACATTTTGCAAATCCTACCAAAAAGTAGATGATGAATAAAATCACAGAATTACAGGCAGCCCTAAGGGTGAGTGAGGATGGTGCTATGGCTAAAAACAATGAAGTGGTTGACACCGTTTTGAGGCATTTAAATGAGAAGGTTGATTCTAGGTTGCTAGTTGTACATTCTTTATATTCTTTATTCTTGGGTGCAATACAAAACATTAACAGAGATCGGGAAGTGGTTCTACCTTTGGTTGAGAAGTGGATCCCTCAAGCCACTGATTTAGATGTTATGCTTAAGGCTTCCAGATTTGATGCAAATAACAGGCCCTAGTCATTGAAGCCCACTCAAATCTTTGTGAAATCATTGAAAGGATTCCAGGCCCTGCTTGATGATTTGAGTAGAAAAATTAGAGAATTAGTAAAGAGTTTTGATGATTGGAATGATACTTTTCTACTAGATGTAATAGATGCACAGGGAAGGATTAAGACATTGCAGCAATGGCAAGATAAGGCAGAAGAGGTTATTGATGCAAAAATCAAATTGATTTGTGATGACTCAGACCATGACTTGTTGGTAAGTAGCATGGATAAAATAATTAATACCAACATGTTCTTAGAGTCATTTGAGAAGGAGGCCAATCAGGTTGCGGTGAAATTCACACCTTACAATACCAAGGTGATGGAGGTGGTGAAATTTAATTGGCCAACGGATGAGGAATATCAAAATTGGGTGAACAAGTACTTAACTGAAGAGGAGTGAAACAGTGTCTATTACTAGCAACTGACAACTCAGCGGTTGTATTATAACAGATTATGGTTATGTTTCCATGGCAGCTTTGGGTGTAGGTTTTGAGGTGTAACAAATGTTGTGGCTATTGTGTAACAAGTAGAATCAATGAACATATGCTTCGAGACTTGGTGGTTTTGATTATAGTTTTGAATTGGCACATAGCGGTCCAGTTGACCGGTATCATGTGTAATTTTTGGCCCAATTCTTGTTGCTCCTTCATTTCTATAAGAAGGATTTCAAGGCTGGAAATAGGGGTTGGAAAGTCAGATATTTTGAAGGTCGAGTGTAAGTATAGTTGTAGAGCAGATTGTAAGAACTTTTTTTTGAATGACAAGGCAATTTAGGTTTGGGGTTATCTTGTAATGGGTTTTAAATTTATGAAGATTTAATGTTTCATAACAATACTAGTATTTCAGCTATGATATTATATCTCGATCTCATGTCTCTCCTCTGTATGAACATATAATAATTTTGAATAGAATAATCAAGGATTATGACATTCATCTCATTGCTCTGATGTGTGTGTTTTCCATTTTGGCTTTAATTCAAAGAATTAATTGAAATGCTTGGATGGAATCATGGATGGGTATGTTTGTAAAGGGATTTAGTAAGTAGTATTGGGCTGGGACAGGAATTGACATTATTGTAATGCAATATTTCCAAGGATCGTGTGTGAGCTAAGTATTTAAATCTATTGTTGAACCATGGATGTTTGTGAATTTGACTCCCCAATGGTATATAGCACTGATCTAAATTGTATGAGTCTGTGAAAATCTGTGTCTGTATGTCTTTTCTTAGGGATTTTCGCCAAATTGTAAATAAAATGACTATCACAAGTTACGAAATAATGTTGTAATCATCTCATGCTCCAAGTAGTTGATATTGCTAGTCAAAGGCCAATTCATTTTAGTGGTATCCTATTCTGTTGAGCTATTTGTGGGATTATCTGTGAATTGTTAATGACTGTTTATGAGTTTGGTGCAGAGATCATAAACACATCATAGGGACCACCCTCCCGGGTCTTGTAGAGCCCAAAGTGTAGGAGGTTATTATTAAAATCCTCATCAGTTGGTCCAGGTCCTCCGAGCTGCCCTTGATTGGAATTGGCAATTTCATAGGTAGATTTGGAGACAAACCTAGTTTATAGGAAAAAACACCAGCAAAATGGTGACTTTGCTAGGGACATTGGCTTGAATGTTTCTTGTTAGTGGGTCGATTATCCATTTTGCATAGAGTCTACCATAGTATTGCTGTGATTTGAAGGTTGAGCCCTGGGCATTGTGTTTCTTTATCCAATTAAGTGTGTTCGTTCAAAAGTTGAATATATCTCATTCAATATGTCTTGTGTATTGTTAGTACGATAAGTTTATGAGGATCTTTTAAGGTATTATCATGTGTTTTTGAATAGTGGATATTCCCAAGATAATTGGGTGGTGACTCTAATAGTCTCTGCACCAATGTGCACTTTATTTGAAGTTTTATACAAGTTGAAATATCTTTGAACATGCATAGAGGAATGAAATGTACTAGGTCATTCATGAAGAATCACCTAGAATCCATGTTGGAAGGTGAACTTCCTAAAATAAAGAAGAGAGACTGGATAAAGAAGAAACTAGAGACCAACAATGCCGCTCCCGTGTCCCAGAATCCTGTACATCAAGGTACAAGTAAGCCTCTACATCCTATCCCTGAGAATTTTGAGCATGTGTCTAGACATTCTAAATCAGATAGTTGTGTATTTTTTAATGCATTATTTGATACACCTATTCAAGAGGATGTAACATGTCATAATAAAGGCCTGTTAATGTCCAATATATTAAGAGAAGAAGTAGGAGTAGAAGTTGAGGCCATCACAAAGAATGCACCAGTGATGTGCCTCCTCCTCCTGCTAATGATAATGGAACCCCTTTATTATTCAAACAAGAGGGAATAGATTTGATAGATTTAAGCGAGACATCAAGTTCTAATATAACTTTGCCTAACCCCAAAGATGTTTTTGGGGAGATTAGTTCTTTGAGACAAGAAATCAAAAAATAGGGTGAGGTTAGGATAAAGAAGGACAAAGAGAAGGAAGAAGACTTGGTGAGTGCTATTATTGGAAGGGGTAGGTTAATTAGACAGTTGGCAACTATGAAACTCTTGAATCAAAGTAGACCAAACCCAGAAGAAAATGGTCCTGTTGTACAACAAATTGTTGATAATGAAGTGAAGCCAATGTGCAAAGTAGGTCAGGAGGGTCAGGCTAAGGTCCAACCAAAGCCAACTGATCTGAAACCCTTGAATCCTATTATGTCACAATCAGATGATCCAAATCTTAAACCTGTCATAGACAACAGAAAATAGAAGGCTGAAGGGATCAAGATAAATGAAAGGATGGTTTCCCACCAGCCTAGAAAAGATCCTCTCCCACATGTAACATCACAAGCAGAGACTACCTTAGAAAGGATAGAAGGGAAGGGGAAGCTTTAGCAGAAGAATTAGAGAGGACTGAAATGGAGGCTGCAAATGTAGAAAAGAGAAGGAAAATAAGTTTCCTAAAAATGACAATTTTGGGTGACGTTGCACAAGCCACAACTTCATCAGGTCATCGAGATATTTCAAAAAATGATCCTAAACCTATTCAGGAGAATATCACAAATAATTTTGACCCAAAGGTTTAGGCAACCCAGTTTGTTAATTCACATCGAGATGGTTCTAAACCTCATAATAGAGTTGTGGGTGATGGTCCTCAAAAAGTTGATGGATTATTGCAAAGGAGACCTATACAATTGGAAAGATATAGGCAACTATTTTTTGATGGTATTCCCATGTACCCAAACTTTGTCCCTGATGAGTTAAGGGAAAAGATGAACAAATTTGCTGGGAGTAATTCCTTTTCAGTAGAGGAGCATTTGAAAGGTTTCATGGATATGTTAAATGATTATGATGTAGAACATGAAGATGTAGTGATGAAATTTTTTGTCCAATCCTTGATAAAAGATGCAAGGGATTGGTACAGGGGTTTACAGAATGCCAGTATTGGTTCATGGAAGAAGTTTGAAAACTGATTTAAAGAACAATATGGTGACAAGACAAATTCTAGTTTTATGTTGAATGAGTTCATGATACACTAGAACAAATCTCAGATGCCTTTAGATTCATTGATAAGAAATGCAACAACCTTCATACATGAAACACTTTCAATCATCCATTCAAACTGTATAGACATACACAACAACTCTGAAACTCATCTTCTTTAGCACCAAACCATGAAAACCTTTTTCATAACATAGATAACACTATTACAAGCCTTCTACCAAATTTGCATGTCTTGAAAAAAAATAGTAGAGTACTATTGAGCAGAAACATTTCTCCTAAGCCACATACAAACATCTTTGTCAAATAAGTTCACACACTGGTGAACACAAATTTTACTGTGCATCAAATCAGAAGCTCTAATCCAAGATATATCACCAAAAGATTCCCATAAACAATACTTTAGATCCATACAAGGATAGGATCAAGACAAAAGAAATATCGAGCACAAATCAAAGCTCATTCTAAACACACAATTTTGACTTCACTTTTTCTCAAAAGCACCTTGGAAACTCATCATAGCAATACACCTGCAACACCATAAAGATAGCTCCATGTACTCACATCTCTATTGTATCTCAACTATACATGCACAACCTGCAATCACTTGATTTCTTTCTCTTCACCAACATGTATTGTGTTGACATCAATGCCAACATCAATGACAACACCACTAAAATCACTCATACATGCAACACTGATGATGCAGTTCCTTAAGGAAATTATTTAAAAAATTATATATCATAGGAATAGTGCCTTAAAGTGGGACCCTTCCACTCCTTTCCATGTAATAGTTGTAGGTCATTCCTATTGTCACTATAACATGATATACACTTATTGAAAATCATCTCAAAATGCAAGATATTTCCCATCACTTACCTTGGTACATTCTTTTCTTACACTCAATGGGGTAAAGAATAAGATAGCTTTTCCTTAGTAGTGCATTTGTTTTTGTCCCTATGGCTAGTTGTCTACCTTTTGTGCATGATGAACAAGATGGGGATGCAGATGACTTGCCATAGGTTAACTCACATGTACCTTAATAGTCCTTTGCATTATTTCTTTTATTTCTTTATGTGATTTCATGTGTGTAATGTGAGCCCCCATGATGTTTTATTTGATGTATCTCTCTCTCTTTGTGATATTCCTCTATTTGTACCTACATTCTCGTCTATGTCCTAAATCTCTTTCCTTTATCTTTTCTTTTTATTTTTTTCCTTTTTGGGATGATGCAGGGCGTCAAGACATTCATGTCTCTTCCATGTTAACCTAAAAGCTTTTCCTTTATCTTTCCATTTATCTTTTTTTTTTCCTTTTGGGGATGACATAAGGCATGGAGACATTCATGTCTCTTCCATGTTAGCCCAAAGGCTTTTACTTTATCTTTTCATTTCACTAGTAGAAAAACAATAAATGACTTCAAAACTACTAAAAATTGCATATATGTGACTAAGCTTGGTCATGTGGCCCTTAGAATTTTATTTCCAATCATTAATCACATGACCAAATTCATGACTAAACCATTTTAGTCATTTTTTGGTTGTTTTTATTGATCAATTTGGTAGTATATTTAGTCATTAATTTATTCATTAATTGTTGTTAACTAGTCACTTATTTAGTCATGCTAGTCATTTATTTAGTCATAGTAGTTGTTTATTTATTCATTGTAGTCATTTATTTATTCATGGTAGTCTTTTATTTAGTCATGGTAGTCATTTATTTAGTCATTGTAGTCATTTATTTAGTCATGGTAGTCATTTATTTTAGTCATGGTAGTCATTTATTTGGGTGAATTAGTGATTCAAGTTACAAATCAAATCTAACTTAATTAATTCTCATAGACTTATGCATATAAACTTCAAGTATCATAGATATTAAAATGTTGAGAGAATCACCATGAAATTAAGACTAAAATTCTTGAACTAATATGATTGATTAGACACAAATAGATCATAAACCAAGAGGAGCCACAACACAATATTTATGAGTGGAAAACATTGTATAGGGAGAAAAAACCACTCTTTAAATTTATTTCAATAAGCCTCATTGGCAAGTCAAAACATATAAATGATGTGCCTCACCAAGAACTTGTCTCACTGACTATTTTACAATATTTATTGAAGAATTGAAGAATTCAAAAAAGGCATAAAAATAGAGAATCACTCTGTATCAATGACTTTCTTTTCTTGAATGTTTCATTTGGATTTGAAACTCAAGAACCTTTACTTCTCCACTTGAAACACAATGAATATTATAAAATGTGTTTCTCCTTATTCAAAAAAACATCCATCTCAACAAATGTACTGTTAATTAGTGAATTTGTATCAGACCATTTCATTTGCACTTCATTTCTTGAGTATTTCAATTAAATTTGAAACTCAAGAAATCTTTCATATTTTTAACACTTTGACACTGTTCTCATCACTTGAAAGATTTGTTTTAAACTAAAAATTTCACCTTATTTACAAAGATCAATAATACTAAACTCATAAATTGCATGAAAACCTTCAAAATCAGTGATATGGAATTCATCATGCATGACTCATCCAACCAAAGACAAGAGTTGATGAGCTGCCAAAATCCCTCTCATAGACTGAAGTATTTGTTTCAGTTTTGAGACCCTTACTGAAGGACCAATCCCTACTGGGGGGAGAATCCCATCCTTGGTTTCTACAAATATATGACCACCTTCTGCAGATAAATTCTTTGGAAGAATTTGTAGGAGAATTCATCATAAATGTCAATATCCCATTTTGCAAGCTCCAATGCCATGAAAAAATTGAAGCATATGGAAGCCAATATGAACAATAGTTCAAATTTCATGGGATGTCAATCTCTTTGGGCTATATTAGTTAGCTTTTACCATTAAGCACAAGGCACTTCAAAAAATCAATAGGAAATATAATGAAAATTAGTAGACTAAAGATTAATGAAGTTACAAATCTACTGGATACTAATGGGTGACATTCAAAACATACATTTATAATGTCAAGCATTGAAGTGTCACAAAATAATTAAGATTAAACCATACAAACCTTAGATCAGAGACTTCATGCTTGCACTAGTCCTCCATTTGACTCCTCCAAACTCTTCCTTGCTGGTATTCACCTTTCTCTTTTCCAATTTGAAGAGCTACAACCTAAAAATAAGGATTCGACAAGGGTTTTAGAGTATTTTTATTAAAATGAAATTGCAGCCAAGATCTTATAATGAGCACATTTAGGTTTTCACATTATGGCATCCTTTACCTCAGCTACAATAAGACCGTTTAGTTTTGGGATCGCCCTACCTCTTTCTATGGCATGCATGACATGAAAAGTAGATTGATTCACCATCTGTGTAGTAGGGTAGAGCATTGAATTGAATTTGTGTGAGACCCAACCCAATGTAGAAATATCAATCTCATGGGTGACGATTAGGTTGGGAAGTTGCTATACCTTCATCACTAAATCCAGGCACTTGGATATCTAGAATAGAATCAAGGGCCACCCATTGAGCCCTACTATTGTGGCCGGGGGTGCTATGGTTTTTACCATTTTTTGCTACTTTCCCCACTGCTATTGGTTTTGGCTCCCCCAAACTCTTCCTTGGTGGTATTCACCTTTCATTTCTTTAATTTGGGGAGCTGCAACTTGAAAATAAGGTTTCAACGAGAGTTTTAGAGTATGTTTCTTAAAATGAAACTATAGCCAAGATCCGTTAATGAGCACATTTAGGTTTTTACATTATTGAATCCTTTACCTTATGTGTTCTATCATTTTTTACTGCTTTCCCTACTACTATGGATTTTGGATCCTCCAAACTCTTCCTCGCTGGTATTCACTCTTCTAATTGTAGCTATCACATGCTATGCAAGTAGCAGGATAAAGAGGATTTTAAAATGGAATCCAAAGTAAATAAATTAGAATACATAAATCTCCTAATTGTCTTGTACAATAAATATTATTAAATATATTATAATATTATATTATATTAAAATATTACAGAATGTTATATTATATTATTATACTATATTATATTATACAATATATAATATAAAAATATATTAAATATACAATAATATATATTATATAATAATATTATATTATATTATTATATTATTATATAATATAAAATAATATTTCCAAGAGTCATACACAAAGGAGAATGGATGCCAATGCTGGTTTGCAAAATGCTACCGCAACTAGGGTTTTGCATGGGTCGAGTCCTCTGGGAATGACTCTTCAAGAGAAATTTGATGGCATTCACTTTGGTAGAGTCTATAGCAGAGAAAAGGTGGGTTAGGACAATCAAAAAGATCATGTTAGGAATCTTTCCATACTAAATGACAATGGCTCCACTTTAGATGGTGGTGGCTTGTTTATACAGGTTGGTCAAAAAAGAGATCAATTGGGCACATTTGTTTCAAAGGGAGAAGGAACTAAGAAGGGGTCAAAGACACCTATGATTGGGGAGAGCAATTATGAGTGTGCTCAAATAGAAAATCACCCATCCAAAAGGCCCACAAGAGGGGGAAGAGGGGACTCTATTCTCCATCCCTCATCCAAAGCAATCATAGTGGAACTAGATGGTGAGTTGGAACAAGTGACATTCAATGACTTTTTTTTTGGGTTGGGCTTGATTGAGAGGCTTATGGGATTTTGGCTAAGCCTAACTAATCTCCACCAATGGATTTATCACAACTGGAAGCCTATTCTGGAAGGGTATGTTCAAATTTATCCCATGGAAAAAGTCTTATTTATTGTTGTTTTTGAAAAGGAGCAAGATAGGAAAATGATCCTTTATGATTATCATTGGGATTGGGAAGAAAAGCACACATTGATGCTAAAGCAATGGCACCTAGCCTTTAACCTGACCATTGAAGTGTTTGAGAGGGCTCCTCTTTGGGTGAGACTTCCTAACCTTCCTTTACAGTTTTGGTTTATCCCTACTTGGAGGCTATAGGGAATGCTTTAAGAAGATTTTTAATGGTGGATGAGGGATCCTCAAATCTTTTGCATTCGACTTATGCCCATATCTTGGTAGAAATGGATGTGTCCAAGGTGCCTTTGGAGGAGATTCGACAAAGAAATTCAAAAGGATGTTGGGTAAAACCCCTATACTATGAGGGAGTACCCTTTAGGTGCAAAATCTGTTATCGAACTGGGAATTTAGCTACTAAGTGTGTTAAACATAGAACAAAGAAATCAGCTTCTTAGAGGAAATATGTGGCTTTCCAACATTATACAGTGGACAAACATGAGGAGAAGCAAGTAAGTTCATAGTTGAAAGGTAGTGTAGAAGAGGGTCAGGTATATGTGGCTCCGCTTCAGGATGGGAAGATGCTGGTGAACTAGGTTAGAAGGGAGGACCAACAACAATCTAGGGATGTCTCAATACAGGAAGGAAAATCAACTGGGAATAGTGAAAATGTTGTTATTAATGGAAGTGAAAAGGAGTTAAACCCTAAAAATGGAGTTGCAACACCAAAATGCTAGGAGAAAAGAAGTGTGGTGAGACCACAAGAGATAGATATTAGGAAATGGAAGGCTAATGGTCAGAGTCAACAAAAAATTAGTAGGGGGAATAATGTTTGGAAGAGTCCTCGTGAAAATTCTTTAGAATGGTAGAAGGAGGCTGCAAGGGTAGAGGATGGCTGGAAAACAATCAAAGAGAAGAAAGTAAAGAAGGAATAGAAGAAAGATTTTGAAATGGTCCTTTGATTGCAGACTAAAGGAAGATCAAATAATTCTTTAAACATTTGGCCTGTTAATATGTTCTTTAGGGATTTATGGAAGTAAGCATGTTTGTTAGTTGTAGTGAAGTTTGTAATCTATGGAATTGACTGTAGCTCAATTTGGGAGTAGGAATAGGGGCGCTTATATAGGAATTGGTGGGGTTTGTATGGGATCTTAAATGAAGTTTTATTGAGAATAGCATTGCAATCTTTTAATTTTTATTAATAAATTTAACTTTGTTACAGACCAAAAAATAAAAAACATTATAATATAAATATAATTTTATAATATTAATAATATTATATTATATAATATATATATATAATAATAATATATAATAATATAATGTTATATAATATATATTATAACATATATTATATATATTATATTATATAATATCATATTATATTATAATATATTATATTATTATATAATATCATACTATAATATAATATAATATAATATATTGTATTGTAATATAATATATTATTATTATATTATAATAATGTACAACCCACTCCCTCGATTTGAAATATTTTTTTAAATTATCCTTTTTAATATTATATTGTCTAATTTTTATTTTTGTGACTAATTATTTAGTTGTTTTTTTTACTCGATGATCAAATTAGTTATTTATTTAGTCATTTATACTTGTGTTGCAAAAAATGAGTAGAATTTAGTCATCTTTAGTTGTTGTGACTAAAAGTGTTAGTCATGTAGTCATTTATTTACCAAATTCTACTAGTATTTGTCTCGTGTTTTTCTTTTGGGGATGACACAATGCGTCGAGACATCCATGTCTCTTCCATGTTTACCTAAAATGTTTTTATTTGTTTTTCACTCTCTTTGTGTCATTCTTCTAAGTTCTATGAGTATTTGGGGAATGATGATAGTTCTAAGCTCTCTAGAAACATTGTAGAAAGAATATATGGATCCCTCATGTGTATGGAGTTTAATTTTGGAGGAAACCCCTCTTTCCTTTTTCATGATGTATTTTTTATTTGGAAACATATGACTTGGAATATGGATTTCCAAATAAGATCTCATGTCTTATTTATTGTTAGCATTTATCATTTGCTACTTTAAAGTAATTACTCACAACATGGTGTTTAGTAATTTCTTTAAATTCAAGGCATACATTGGCATTATTCTTTTGCATTTCATGTTTCATTGTGTAGTCTTCTTACTTAATGCAATGTGTCTTTCACTTTGTGGTGACATTGGGTGTGATGTCCTTCAAGAGCATGATCTCTCTTAGCATATTGTATTCCTCTCAGTGGCTTGATGCGACACACTACATCCCCTAAGTTTTGAATCTTCTATTCTTTGATTGTTCCTCTTTTGGAGACATTAGGAACAATGTTCCTTAAGTTAAAGACCTTACATGAACTAAGCAAGAATTCCTTGAGCGTACTCTATATTGCATTTATAATTTCAATTATATTGCCACCTTACATAACACACTTTACATGTCTGTGGAACCATCTAGTGTTTTCATGAGTATCAAGCATATGAATCTTTTCTTGTCACATGAAGCTCAAAGTTCATTGCTGTGTGGAACTTTATCAAACTTATCAAGAGGTATAGCTTTATTCTGGTTGAATGGGAAGCCAAACTGAGGCATGAATTTCCCATATCCACTTATTTGTTTGTGTGAGTGCATATCGGCCACGTGTGTATGCATCTCACCTTTTGGGATACTCACCTAGTGGACAACCTAAAGTTTTATTTCCTTAGAGTGAGCATGCATTCTTCTAACAAACAACTTAGATCTATTCCACATTACAATGGACAAATGATCAAAGCTTGATCCACCCCTCTTTTGTTTTGTTTTTCTTTTCTCTTAGTCTTTGGCAGTGTATGCTTGTGCCTTGTTATTGCTCCTTATATCATTTTGCATGTCTATTCTCTTATGCTTATGTTGGTTTGTCATAGGATCTTGATCTTGGGGGCTTGCACAACCCTCTTGATCATTTTCATCCTATCTTACTAGTATTGGTGTATTAGGACCCCTATTGATGTGTGTTGGTCTACTTTAGTGTGAGTTTGAAGCAAGTTCATCCTCTAATGCTAAAGTGGGAGTTAAATGTAGTGTCAAAAAATGTCATCCATGATATTTTCACACTTGTTTGGTCCCTACTTGTTAAATTGGACTTAATGTTGCCTTGATTTAGTGTTGTAATGTGTTTAACACATTCACATTAGGTCTTGGGACCTTGTAAACTAAATGGACTTAATTGTTCCTTACTTTGGATGTTGTAAGGTGTTGTATCATACTTTAACACTAATATATGGTTTTCATTATTATTTGGGCTTATTTATACTTTAATTTTCCTTATTTTGCATCCACATGCCTTAATTAATGCATTTTTTAAGGATACTATCAACATAAATTAGCATCCAATCATAATTAATGTATTTCTAGGTTGTTTTTCCTAGATTTAGTGATCTATGACTCATACAACAGCTTGGGAATATGAGTCCCACCTAAGTTTCAAGGCCAAAATCCCGATTTCACATGAATCTAAGCATTCTTGAAAAATGTGTTTCATAGCTAAGCCAAATGGGACTCATATGCCACTTCTAGCATATGAGTCTTGTTTGGCCCAAAATTAAATTAAATTTAAATTCTTGATGGTATTTTATTCTCCTAGATTTGATGTTGGTTGGTAGTGTCATAATTTTAGGAAATTTGGCATAAACTAGTATAAATACAAGGTTATTTCACTCATTTTCTTCTAAGATTTCAAGTGTTGATGTATTATAGAAAATTTATGATCAAGAGAGCATTCAAGAGTCTACAAGATCATTCAAGAGCCTTCAAGAGTTGATTATAAAGCATTTATGAGCATTATTCAAGTATCAATTATCATTTCAAATTCATCATGCATCATGTTTATTTTTGAGCTAACAATTGTGATGTAGGGTTTCATGATTTAAACAAGCATTCAATTCAAGATCTATCACATTCAAGAAAGAGTCAAGATCTACATCCATTGGAGCCATTTTTTACATATTTACAACACTTCATTGCTAGGGTTTGGTGAGTTTTAACATTACATGTTGTTCATTCATCATTCCTTCATTTCATTACAAGATTTGATTACCAAAATGGGGTTTGACCAAGGAAAACCCATTTATACTAACAAAACAACATTTTTTTCCCTCTTACATTAATATCCTTAATGAAAGAAGGGGTAGCACTCTAATGGATGTGCAGGCACCCAAGACCATTCATGACAAGGATGTATGGTGAGGCCATTCCATTGCATGCACTTGGTGGTTAGTGGATCATGTTCTAGTATTCAAGAGATTCATAGAGGGGGATTTTTCTGCTATGTTTCAGGGGTGGGTCTATGCCTTTTATTTTTTGGTTGTTAAGATTTGATGGTTTTGCATGCATATCGATCCTTTTTACTACATGTCATTGTTCCTTCCTGGATCATTTAGATCAAAATTTTTTGTGTGTGGGGAAGGGTTTATCTTGTTCATCTAGGGGTGGGAACTTTTCTATTCAAATCATTGCTTGGTCTACTTCTTCTTAGCTAGTTTCCAAGTGTTATAGTGTTCATTTAGTGTTGTTTATTCAGGGCTTGTGGTGCGTCGACTTCTACATTCTGGTGGCTTCACACCCTTTCTTGTGGCCCATTCATTTCTTGTGTTGTCATAGACGGCGGTGTGGGTGGTTGTTTTTTTGCTTGTGTGTGTGTGGGGTGGCGAACATGTTTGTTTTTTGTAGTAGGAGATGGCTCTCCCAGCTTCACTAATAGTTCCTGCAATAGTTCCTAGTTTTCTCAAAGGGTTATATGTTTCACCTCTCTACAATAGGCCTATGCTATCTACTCCAAAGGTGAAGCCTCAAAGCATAATGCACAAAAAGGAGGACTCAAATGCTCCTACACTAGGGAATCATGTTGCTTTCACAGAAGATGGTTCCAAAGGGTTATCTCCTATACGAATAGCTAGGTTTGAAAAATTTCTATTAGATGATCTAGTTGGTGGTTCGAGTCCTTCATTTCCCTCATGGTGACATCCTTCAATAGGGATGATTGGTATTTCTTCTACCTTGATTGCTTCAACAAACTCTACCATAAGCCTTTAGCCATTGTGGAAATCTCTCCCTTCATTGGTGGTTCCTAAATCTAATGCATTATTGGGAAAACCAAATTCTTCACAACATTCTTCCACAAGAAATACAAGGCCAAATATATCTAATGAAAAGAGTTTCCTAAATTATGGGGTTTCCAATGTAAGTTCTGATGGCTCTTTCAAACTGCCTGAGATGAGTTTATTAGATTCAAATCATTGCTTGGTTTCCTTCTTCTTAGCTAGTTTTCAAGTGTTGTAGTGTTCATTTGGTGTTGTTTCTTTAGGGCTTGTGGTGCGTCAGCTTCTACATTCTAGTGGCTTCAAACCTTTTCCTATGGCCCATTTGTTTCTTGTGCTATCGTAGATGGTGGAGTGGGCTACATATTTTTTTCTTCTGCATGCATGGGGTGGTGAATGTGTTGGTTCGTTGTAGTAGGAGATGGCTCTACTAGCTTCACTAATAGTTCCTGCAATGACTCCTAGTTTTTTCAAAGGGTTATGTGTTTCACCCCCCTACAATAGGCCTAAGCCATCTACTCTAAAGGTGAAGCCTCAAACCATAATGCATGAAAAGGAGGACTCAAATGATCCTATGCTAAGGCTTCATGTTGCTTTCATAGAAAATGGTTCCAAAGGGTTATCTTCAGTAGGAACAACTGGGTTTGACAAAGTTCTATCAAATGATCTAGCTGGTGGTTCGAGTCCTTCACTACCCTCATGGTGATGTCCTTCAATAGGGCCGATTGGTATTTCTTCTACCTATATTGCTTCAACAAGCACTAGCATAAGCCTGTGGCCATTACAGAAATATCCCCCCTCATCGGTGGTTCCTAAATATAATGCATTGTTGGGAAAACCAAATTCTTCACAACATTCTTCCACAAGCAATATAGGGCTAGATATATGTAATGAAAAGAGTTTCCTAAATTCTAAGTTTTCTAATGTAAGTTCTGATGGCTCTTTCAAACTTCCTGAGATGAGTTTATCAGAACTAGGAGTCTCCATTGTGATTTTTACATCTATTGTTGAATCAAAGGTATGTGAAAATACTCATCTTCCTCTTTCATCATTTGTTTCTACTTTGAAAGGTCACATGAGTGTGGGATGTAAAGCTCTCAAATGTGTAAAAGCATCCCCTATCCTAGAGTTTATGGATGAAGTGCTGGAAGGAGAGAAACATCTTTCTTCTCAAGCATTGATTTGTTGTTTTCATCAATTTTGGCCATCTGCTTCAAATCTAAATAAATGGATAAAATAAAATTGGCTCCCCTTTCTACAAAAGGCTCCAAAATTTTTTCTCACTACTCAGGGTTTTTTATCATTGCTTTTGATTCCACCAAAGATAGGGATTCCATCTTATTTGGCCATCATTGGTCTTGGAAGCAACACTATTTTTCTCAAACCTTGGCACCTAGCCTTCAACCCTTCTTTTGAATCCTTCAACATTATACCAGTTTGGGTATGACTTCCTAGTCTTACTTCTCATTTTTGGCTCCAATCTTGCTTCAAATCGATTGGAAATTATTTAGGCTCTTTTTTGGTTGTAGACAAAAAAACTATAGAATTTTCCCACACTACTTTTGCTCGAATCTTAGTACATCTGGATATCTCCAAGGATCAACTAGCCAAAATAATTCTAAAGGTTGTTGGTCATTCCTAGAATCAATTATTGGACTATGAAGGTCCTTCCTTTCGGTGCAGGAGATGCTTTGAAACAAGTCAGTGGTTGCAACATGTCACATTAAAGATAAATCGGTTAAAAAACAACCATCGTGGTGGAAATATTTCCTTTCAAAGTCTTATTTTCTTGGGCATAAACCAACCGATTATTCTACTTCATCACTAGTGCTTTTAGCATCAAAGCCTCTTCCAACAAAATTGAATGAGAAGGATGTCACCTCTCAGCAACAATAGAAAAAATCGCTTCCATTGGAGCCAAAATCTAGTGTGAAGTTTGACACTCTTCTATAAGGTCAACAATCAAATAAGCTTGTGAATCAAAATAATCATTCAGAGGATTGTCATCGAGACATTTCATCAAGTAAATATTTAGTTTTAGAGAAGGTTTCTATGGAAAATCATTGAAATCTTGTGCAAAAAAGAAATAAATCTTACTCCAAATTGTCTACTTTTTGCTCCCCTATTCACATTGAAGGGGGTTAGTTTGGGTCCCATTTTTGGGATGTTTTTGTAAAATTTTATGTATTTTTTTGAGCTACAACCACAGGTTTTCTTCCTGGTTCTTTCTTTCCAATATGCTCTTTTGAACCACGTTTTGTCACTTTCTATTTATCTATATTTATATTATTATAGTGGCTCATGACTTTTGTTTAAAACAAAAAAAACATATTTTCATTCTCTTTTGCATGTGATATGCGGATCTAGGTTGAAGATATATTGAAGAGAAAGTTTGGAGAAAGTTGTCAAAGTGTTCAAAGTTGTCAAAGTTGTCACCTTATTTAGGATCATTGGAAGACTTCTACAGTGTAGAATTCAACACTTTAGACCAGGAAATTAACTTGAGAAGATTAAGTAGAATCATTCCTTCACTTCATTACAAGGTGTGATTACGAAAAAATGGGGTTTGACTAGGGTAAACCCCTTTCTACTGACAAAAAAATATTTTCCCTCTCTTTTGTGTGTGATATGCAGATCTAGGTTGAAGGTATATTGAAGAGAAAGTTTGGAGAAAGTTGTGAAAGTGTTCAAAGTTTTCAAAGTTGTCACCTTGTTTATGAGATCATTGGAAGACTTCTACAATGAATAATTCAACACTTTAGACCAAAAAATCAAATTCAGAAGATTAAGCAGAGGTTGAAGAGTAGATTCAGGTTTTAATTTTTGGAGAAGCCTAATGAGATTGATACACCACTTTTGGTGTATGAGTCTAGTATAGTGACTTGTTTACAAATTTTAGGAGTTTTAGTCATATCTCTAGCAGATTTATGTTCCTGCAAAAAATCCTAATCTGGGACTAAATCTCCTAGAATAGCCTATGAGTCCCAATTTTCATTAATTTTAGCATTTTTAGCATTTCAAATATTCATTCAAGCTCCTACATGTTTCCAGGTGCACATCTTTAGTTTCTCAGCTTTCTATTTTACTTTGCATTCATTTATAGGTCATTTAGTGAAGTATTGAATATCATTAGTCTTTATCAATAAATCTTTCATATCATTAGTCTTTCCAAGTGTTGGCTTGGTGGTGAACACCTCTTTAGTCATTAATCATTCCCTATGACACCCTATTGCAAGATCTCTTTCCCCTACCTCACCCTTGGATTGAGATCTCTAGGGTTTCTTTGAATGAGAGTGAACAATATTGTTGTTTTATGTCATAAACCATAGTCATTGACAATTTTCAACCTTTCAACTATCTAATCCAAAAAAAAGACAAAAAATATGTTCAAAGTTGTTGTGTTGTCTTTGATGGTTTTTATCACACCATGTGTTACCATCAATGGAAAAGGGGGAGATTGTCGCATGTATGAAGGTGTTGTCATTGATGTCAATAGGAAGTCTACTAACTACTGTTGAAATTTATTTCAACTATGTGTTAAGTTGTTGCATGATGAAGATGTCGAGGATGTTGAGAAAACTATGAAAAAGAGAAAATTATTTTGTTGTAGGTTGTGCATGTGTAGTTGAGATATTGAGGAAATGTTGTGAGTACATGGAGCAATATTTTTGTTTGTAGTGTATGAAGATGTGTTGGAATGAAGTAATGAACTGAGATGATGTCTTTGGTACATGGTTTCCAAGTCATTTTGAGACAATTTGATAAAAAAAGAAAATAGTATTGTGCAAGTGTTTAGAATGTAATCCACATTTCTTCTGTGTTAATGTTATGCCTGTGTAGATCTGATATATTTTTCAAGGTTGTCAAAGGTTGCTATATTGAAAATTTTGGTTTCTAGATCATTGGTGAGAGGATGTAGTATTCACCAGTATGTGAACTGGTTTTGTAGTGTTTTATAGAGGCGTCAGGGGAAAATTTATTTTCTCCACATTTCTTTGTAGTTTCTTTTTAGGACTTGTGGAATTGAAGGAGATTTAATGATGTTGTCTTGCTAGTCTCAAGAGGATTTTTGGTTAGGTGTATCAAATGTTTTAGAGGCATCTACTTAATTTTTAATGTGTTTTCATGGGTAACGGTTGACCTAGTGTCTACACTACATTTGAAAATGTTCAAGTATTAGTGAAATCATAGCATAGTATGTGAGATTTAATTTTGGGTCTTAGTTAAGTGTTTTTTTATCCCCTTTCATTCCTATCCATTGTGGGAATGTTTAGGTTCTAACCTAATTTTAATTTGTAAGTATAATGGATAGTTGTCAACCTTGTATAAGGTTTTTGGAGTTGAGGTTGATATAAATAAGAGTTGAGATGTTGTCAGATGAAAGGAAGAATCATGAGAGAAACTAGATAGATGGAAGATCAATGCGAGTGATGTGTGTGATGCAAATTTGAGTAGAGAAATGTGAACTTTAAGGTGTTGTAATTCTAAATGTAGTGACTAGCAGGTTTCCACAATATTTTAAAAAAGGTTGTGAAAGTATTGGATCATTTTTGGTGGATTCCCTATTGCATTGAGAATTTTTTCTCTATGTAATATTTCTCTTCTATCTTCTTGTGTCCTTTTGTCGTAGTGAGCCCTAGTTGTGAGCCTTTTTGGATAGTGTCCTATTTCGATAGTGAGCCCTTGTAATAGTTTTTCAATTACTTATATTGTGAGCTAATCATAACCATGGTTTTTCCCTTATTGGGTTTTCCACTTGTACACATCTAAAAATGGTCATGGATAATCAAGCTTGTTAATTAATTAAATATGAATTATTTAATTAATCTTCTAAAGTCATCTACATATAAATAAATTTAATTATTTATTTATATTGTTCACTTTTATAATCCTTCTACCTTAATTAAATAAATAAGTTTATTTAATTATTACCATTTTCCATCTTCCTCTTAATTAAATTAAATAAATTTTATAATTTGTTTAAATTAATTATCATATTATTCATAATTTCAATGTTTAAATTCAAATAATGGAATATTCCTCAAAACACATTCTTCATCTCATAGTTAAATTAAATATTATAAATATTTAATTTAACACCTTTTTCTCATTTCATGCATAATTAAATATTTTAAATATTTAATTGCCTTCCATTTTTATCTCTCACACATAATTAAATATTAAATATTTAATTATGGAAACTTCTAAATTCATATTCACATGTAATTAAATAAATTTATTTATTTAATTGTGGGATTTATCTTCAACTACAAAACCAACTCTTAACTAAAGATAAAAAACGACAAGTTGCCTCTATTTTTGAGTGAAAGGTTTTGTGGGAAGGAAACGTCTTCCATTATTCTCTCAACCTTCTATCTTTTTCTCAACTTCTAGAATCTCTCACCGTTCATCTTGAAAAGCATGATTTCAACCATCAATCACATCAACCAATCAGAATCCTTCAAAAACTCTATAAACACCCTTGTGAATCCAAACATTGGTTACACGCATAGACACACACGTTAGAGAAAAACAGTTAGCATTTTATCATTGTTATTATCAGCTTTAGCATTTATAACATTTCGTAATTCTAGTTTCTTTTAACAAAAATCATACTATGTTAATCATATCTTAGCATAGTATGCATTCATCTTTAATCTCATTCTTTAGGAAAACTGTTTGTTGATCCTAGCACATGATCTGAGAGCAAGCTAGAATCAACAAAAACATTGGAGATAGAGGATGATAGGATGACATCAAGGACATAAGACTGAGTTTGCATTCCTTTTATTTGATCTTTAGTTTTGATATAATGTCTTATTGGTGTGTTTGATTTATTATTTTTAATCTACACTTGATACACTTAAAATCACACACACATTTTTTGGCGCCCACCATGGGGCCTTTCCCTCATTTTTGACATCTACTTGTAGGTTTTTTGATATGATTTCGCATTATGGAGTTCAATTTTCTAGAAAATTTTGCGTTTTAGCGCATCCGTGGATTTCCTTAGCACATCCAGGGTTTCTTTCAGTGCTTCTATAGGTCTTTCAGCGCATCCGGGAACTATTTCAACACATCTGAGAATTTCTTTAGCGCATCTAGGGAATATAGAATAACACGTCCATTTAGCTCACTTCATTTAAAATTGTCTTAAAAAAAAAATTGCATTCTTAGTGCATTTATGATTTCTTTTAGCGCATTTAAGGTTTTCTGCAATGCGTATGAGGTCTATTTTAGCACATTAACTATTTGTTTTAGTGCATATGTGTGATCTTTCATCGCATGCAAATTGTAACTAAACAAAGTTCTAAGTCTAACGCCTTCCGCAGGTAGAGCTTTTTTCTGGTTAAAAGAAGCAACCCTAGGGTAGACACATTAATTTAAAATGAACCAATCCTAGGATAGACATGGAATTTTAAAGGAAGCAATCCTAGGGTAGTCACCACACATTGATTTTGTGGTTAAAATGAATCCCATGCTTGTTCTGAAGCAGTATCTTTGCATAGATTAAATCATTGTCATTTGAGCTCTAAAAAGAACACTGTCTACTTTGTCTGTGGCAATAGGTCTATGCTCTCCCCTTAACTAGGTGATCAGAATACCAGACTTGTCTTTTCAATTTCTTCAATTTTAATCCTTTATTACATCCTTTAGAGGGCTGACTCTTGTGGGAAAAAGTACTCACCCAAGAGGAATGACCTAAGTGGGAACAAATAATGCCAAGTTTTCCAACCCACTATAATAAAAAGAAAATTTGGGGAAAGTCCACAATTCTACTGTAGTGTGGAAGATAACCATCCCCAAATCCTTTGTTCTAAAGGTTGGGAGGTCTCCTGAGGAAGTTTATTATTGCCACACTGAATGGAAACCCTTACTAAGAACCTAGTTTAGTAGCCAACCGTGTCAGTTTTCAAACATCCTAATAATCACAATGCAAGGGGAGGGATGAATATTCCCCCAAGACACTCACCATATAACTGCCAAGGACCGTTTTCCTCAGGAGATCTGGTATCCACTTTCATCACTTTGAGTACACGCCTAGAAAAGAAAAAAACATAGGTGCCCCTTTGGGGGTGACATGGTTGTGTGATTCGACATGGTTCTAAGATGTGGGTTGTGGTTATTATGATGACCTACTGGAGTACTAAGAGTGAGTCTACTTGAATTGTCTATTATGTGCAAAACCTGTGAAAACACTTTTTGAAAAACATTTTTAAACATACACTTGGTGTTTAGTATATGGCTTAATTTTTTTTTTTCAGAGTGTTTGGTGTGTTTTCAATCATATTAATTCAGATAAAAGATCATTCATTCAAAATGAACATGCAAAATTTCAACTGAAACTACTCAAAATTGTTCAAAAAAATGCCTTGCAAAACTATTTTAGTGCATCTAAGGTATATCTTAGCTCATATGAGGTATGTTCTAGCACATCCACTGGTTAGTTCAATGCATTTAGAGCCTATTTTCGTGCATTGAATGTTTTAGCACATAGGTTGAATATTCTGTAAACATTTTTTGGTCATTATCAAAAAAAAAAATTGTAGCGCATCTGAGACATATTGTAGCACATCCGAGGTATTTTGTAGTGCATTTGACTATTTGGCTAGTGCATATGCTTGTTTTTGTAGTGCATTGAGGGCATAGAGTTGCACATCCGTCACTTTCCAAAATTGTTACTTTTGACATATCTAACTTTGTAACATCTTTGATCCAGTAGCATATTGACATTTTTCCCATGCTTAAAGAGTGGAAATGAACCAAATTTGCTAGGAAATCGATTACCAATAGGATCAAGAAACCCAAGAAACATTTAGGTTGCAAGAAAACCTTGAAATGTAGAGATTTTTTGTATAAAAGTTGAAAATTATTGCTCCATTACTGTGAGTTTCTCCATAGGTACCAAGATTTTTTTAGGGGATTTATTGATGAGTACGTTGTGGAGCCTTTATATTCTCGAGCCTATTTCCAAAGAAGAGATCTATCACAATAGACAATCACAATCAACCTCTCAACTTCGATTATCTACCACAACCTTGCATTAAATATCCAATACATCCCAGCCAAATCCTTCAGTGATCTTAATTAAGTTATTTGATATACTTAATCATTATTCAAAACCAAGGATCAAATCTTAAAAGAGCACCTTTCAAACAAATTTCTAATTATTGATTCAACTTCTCCAACAAGATTTTGATATCCTTCATCATTGGAAGCCACAATCAAGAATTAGGAACATATTTGATCATATCATAAGATTTTCATCTTATTGAATCAAAACACCATCATTTTCACACTTATCAAACTATGATCTAATTCTAGAAGAACATTTCGAAATCATATACCTATTTTTACAAGATCTCAATACAATAAGCTAGAAGAGGATATTCAACAAGAAGATTGTACCCAAAAAATTCAAGAAGATGAGAGCAGAAATCTCTTTTATAGTGTGAGTCGTAATCCACTTTTTAATGACAACATGGGTGAAAGAGAATTTATTTTCCCTTTCAACAGAGACATGAGTAGAACTCTTGTAGATAGTGATGATGAACAAGATGAAGAACTTCACCTTAGAGAGGCTGAGCAAGATCCCAAATTTCTTAAAGCCTTAGAAAATATTTTAGACTACAACAAAGAGAAATATTTCCTATATTTGGCTGACAAAGGAGCTAAATTGCCTCATGATTTTGATAATGAGAACTTAAATAGAAGTCTTGATGAAACACCCTTAGCTGATCTTAGTGCCTTTTCTCAACAGATTAAAGCACAAGGAAAAATTAAAGACATGCAAGGGGAAACCACAATAAAGACATATTTTCTCCATGACATCTATCCTTATCCTTTTGATTGATGTCTCAACATGATCCCATTTCCCAAACATTCTGAAATCCCAAATTTTGATTGTTATAATGGGAAATCAGATCCAATCTATTATATTAGAGATTTTTGAAATATGAATTTAGAGTTTTCCCATGAGGATACATACTTAATTCATTTGTTTCCTAGGAGTCTTGGAGGCCAATCTATGGAATGGCTATCGAAAACCACACCGCTTTTCAAGAAATTTGAGGAATTGATTAATGAATTCATATCACAATATTCCTACAACATAGAACATCAAATAACCATGATTGATCTCTACAAGGCTAAATAGAAACCTGGTAAACCATTCATTACATTTCTTCAGAGATGGAGAAGATTGTTTGTTAGATACCCACATCATGTTCCTGAAAAGGAAAATATCACCACTTTCATAAAAAACTTAGATCAAGAGATGAACTATCATTTTAACCTTCATTGTCCTCCCACTTTTCAGAAATTGATTGAAAATGCCATCACCATTGAAGGTGCCTTAATCCAGAGAGGGATATTAAAACTTGACAAGGATAATCCTATCTCTTCAAATCACCACAACGACAAGTTTATGTTTTGGACTCACAAAAAAAATGTGGTAAATGATGGTGTTGTAGATGCAAATCATGTCTCGACTAAGCCATTTGTTCTTAGTACTCCAAGTGCTCCTCGCAACAATAACTATAACAATGTCAACTCAGTCACAAATCAAGGAAACAATTCTCCTCCTCCTAGGAATAACATGAATCAAAATTTTACTCCCAATCAAGGGAATGCCAACAACCAAGGTTACCATGGAAACAATAACAACAATAATACCCTAGGAAAAACCCCAAACACAAATCCACAATGATCTTCATTCTTCTCTAGCAGAAGAACTTTTACTCCACTAGGTCAATCTTTAAAATATGTATTCAAAGAGTTGATGGCTAAAAATGTTCTTACTTTGCCACCTCAATGCAAATTTGAACCCAGTGTGAAGCCTCCATCATGGAATGATGCATACTATTGTGATTATCATTAGTGCAAGGTCCATTGTACAAATAATTGTCAAGCCTTGAAAAATAACATCCAAGACTTAATCAAAAATGTCACCATCACAATAGAAGGACACCAACAATCAAATAGAGACCACCAAGCATTTCACAACCCTTTGTCCAACTATCAACAGGGTGAGTCTTTTGGAAAAATTTTGAATCATATAAATGATCATATAATCAATCATATCTACACTGACGATGAACATGTCAATGTTATAAAAGTTAAGGAGAAGATGGAATATAGACAAGTTAATTCAATGAAAAGGGAAAAAGCTAAAGTTGTCTTAAAGGGTGCTTCTTCAAAATCCACTATGCCCCCACCTCAACATCAATATGACTTAGTCAGTCAACTTCAAAAAACTCCTACTTAGATTTCTATCTTAGAACTTCTGAAAATTTCCCCATCACACAAGGAAACTCTAGAAAAGGCCCTCATTGAAACAACTATATCCACTGATCTAGATGTGGACCGATTTCAATCCATGGTGGGATACTTTTCCTCACCCACATGCCTCTCATTGTCCAAAGAAGATGATGTTTCCATGACTCATCCCCATAATTCATCATTATACTTAAAAATCGTGATCCACAAGTTTCGAGTCAGACACATACTAATAGATGGAGGTGCTAGTTTGAACATATTTACCATGAAATTAGTTGAGGCTTTAGGATTTTTTGAGGACTCCATTGATCCTAGAAGAAAGATTACTATTAAAGCCTATGATGATAAGGAAAGAGTGTCCAAGGGTTTAATCATACTGTCGATCAAAGTGGGACCTATTATCAAGAATACTTTCTGTCAATTATTAGACTGTGATATTGCATACAACATCTTGTCAGGTCATCCATGGATCCACAAAATTCAAGCTATCCAATCCACATATCATCAATGCCTTGAGTTTCCTTATGGTGTACATGAGATCACAATACCAAGTAATAATTCAAATAGTCAAACTTGTTCCAACATCAAAGCTATTCAAGATGCTTTGGTTCTCAATAATTGAGAAGCTCTTACTAGTGCTTCTCCCAAGGTTGATACATAAATTAGTCAGTTAACCAAAAGCTTTGACAAGCAATTATAGTTCAAGGACAATGGAGTAGGGAAGTACTCTCTCTGTCTTGCTAATATGCCTACATCACCTCACTCACATGGGAAACCTTCTATCACACAACATCAGATATCAGTAGCATCAACCTCAATGCAACCACCAATAGAGCCAAGTACAAAGTTTAATGGATGATTTATCAAAGAAAAATTCACCATGGAAGATCCTAAGGATAGAGAAGTTCTAAATTGTCTCTATAAAGATGAATATGAAATAGTCCTTAATGTCAAAATACCAACTGACCAATATGGTAAAGGGTATTCAATCATGTAGAAGATGGGATATGATGGTAATGGTCCTATCGAAAAGAGAAAAGGAGTAGTTGAGCCTATTCATCTTCCAGGAGTTGTTGTAAAAGATAAAATGGTACTAAGCTATGATACTAACTCAAAAGAAAGAACGTCCAAGTAGTTGAATGACACTGTCCTCACATTGCAAGAAGGTTCCGATACAAGAGAAGCATGTTTGCGAGGAATTCAAAATATTTGTGGATAATAACTCTGACACAAACTCTAGTGAATGTGAATGGGACGCCATCTACAATGATGAGTTCTAGAGTGACAAAAATGTTGATGTGATACACAAGTATACCCCAACTCTAATCGAAGGTGAAGGGTCAGGGTCCCAACCACAAGAATTTGAACTACAAGGTCACTATGATTATAGTGATACTGAGTCAAATTTAAATGAACAAGACACTCGTGAGAATAGTATCATCATTTATCTACCTCATACCTTGGACCCTACAAAAAAATTTGTTATGATCATAACCATAGCCAATTTCACATAGCCCAATGACCCGCTACCTTTAAACCATCCCAATATCATTAACTAGGATTTATTTAAACCTATCGATATACCTATGTTTCCAATCAATGAATCTATTATCACCCGCTACACAAATGATTGCTCCACTAGCGATTTTCAGCATAGAGTCTTGTATCATGAGAGTTTCAAGTCTCCTAGCTACAAAAGTAAAAATAAAAAAGAAAGATCTAATGGTGAAAACCATAATCTGGTAGTGTTAAATCAAACAAAAGATAAAAAAAGAGTGTATTAAATAGTGAAAACCTTTTTAAGGCACCAGATGATGGGAAGCTTGACACTCTCCCAGAGCACTATCATGAGCAATTTCCTATCTTAATTGAACCTACAAAAGAGGTTAATCTTGAAACTATAGAAAAACCAAGGATTCTATAGTTAGTTGCATCAATGATAGATAAAGAAGTACTAGAGTTCATGGAATTTTTAAGAGAAAATCAAAGTCAACTTTTCCTAGTCTTATGTAGACATGCTAGGTCTTGATCACAATCTCATAATGCATCACTTGTCCATCAAACCAAGAGTTAAGCCTATGAAATAAAAACTCAGAGAGATGCATCCTTATGTTGCACTACTAGTTAAAGAAGAACTCAGAAAACTCCATGATGTGTGATTTATAAAATAAATCGACTATGCAAAATGGATCTCCAACATTGTTCCTATATCCAAGCTAGATGTAAGTGTCAGAGTGTGCATAGATTTTAGAGATTTTAATAAAGCATGTCCTAAAGATGACTTCCCACTTCCAAACATCGACACCATAGTTGATTTGACAGTTGGCCATGCCATGTATTCACTAATGGATGGTTTTTCTGGTTACAACCAAATCAAGATTACACTTGAAGAATAGGACAAAACAACTTTCACATGTCCATGGGGAACTTATTGTTGGAATGTCATGCCTTTCGGTCTAAATAATGCTAGGGCTACGTATCAAAGGGCTATGGCTACAATTTTTCATGACATGATGCACAGATTCATGGGAAATTATGTAGATGATATATTGGAAAAGTCATACACAAGAGAAAGACATCTTGAAGTTTTATCCAAAATCTTTGTAAGATTCAAAATTTTCAAAGTTTTCCTTAACCCCAAGAAATGTGTTTTTTGGGTCACATCTAGAAAGATTTTGGGATACATAGTGTCAGAAAAGGGAATTGAAGCAGATCCTACCAAGGTACAAGCAACCATGGAAATGCCTCCACCAAGGAATATTAGTCAATTGAGGTCATTACAGGGATGACTTCAATCTATCTCAAGGTTCATTGCACATCTGGTAGATAAGAGTCTACCTTTCACACATTTATTACATAAGACTGTTCCTTTCGAATGGGATGACAATTGTGAAATGGCATTTCAACAGATTAAGCAGTATCTAATGAACTCACCAGTTCTAGTACCACCACATCTAGACAACCCCTAATCTTATATATTTCTGCAACAGAGACATCTTTGGGGGAATTATTAGCATAGGAGGACTCTATAGGAAAGGAACACACAATTTATTACATCAAATGAATACTAAAAAGTCATGAAATCAACTACAATTTCATCAAGAAGGCTTGTCTAGCAGTAGTCTTTGCCTCACAAAAATTTTGGCACTACATGTTAACTCATACAATCAATCTTGTTGCAAAGATTGATCCACTCAAGTATTTGCTAAGAATGGAAACATTAACAGGAAGGTTAGCAAAATGGGTTATGATCCTAAGTGAGTTTGACATCCATTATGTTGAACACAAAGCAATCAAAGGACAAGTTATCGCAAATCAACTAGCTAAAGCACCACTACAAGCGGAGCATCCCATGGACATTGACTTTCCAGATGTTGATGTCTTCACTATAAAATTCAAACAACCATGGTCATTATACTTTGATGGTTCTTTCACACAACATGGATTAGGGGCAGGCATACTCTTTGTCACCCCTCAAGGACATCCCATTCCTTGGTCATATATGCTAATGTTTCCATGCACTAACAACATAGCTGAATATGAAGCTTTAATCACTAGGCTCAAGATCACATTGGAATGTAGGATCAGATAACTACAAGTCTATGGTGCCTCATAGTTAGTCATTAATCATATCAATGATGATTATCAAACCAAAGATGACAAACTATTGCCATACAAAAAAATGGTTGATGGATTCAAGAAGTACATCGTGGATATCAAGTTCATACAGATTCCAAGACTTGATAATAAAGCAACTGACACCATGGCCATGATCACATCATTTTTGCAAATCTTAGAAAATCAGGCTCACTATGAATTTCTGGTGGAACAATCATTTATGCCTACTTATGACACACCTAAAATCCAAATCATTTTCCACTTAGTAGGATCTAATTCACTTTGGTATGGTAAGATTTATGCCCACCTAAAACATGACATCTTACCACCTGACTTATCCCATACCCAAAAGTGCAATTTTATTTGCCAATCCTCTTGCTATACTCTTATCACTCAAACCCTTTATTGCCACAGCCTTGATGGTACTTTACTTTGATGTCTTGAACATGATGAATATGAGAAGGCTTTACAAGAAGTTCATGGTGGTATTTTTGGTACTCATTCAAGTGGATTGACCTTAGCTAACAAATTGATTAGAATGGGTTACTACTGGCCTACAATGGAAAGAGAATCATTCACTTTTGTAAAGAAGTGCTCAAAATGTCAGATTCATGGGAATCTCATTCATGCTCCTGAACGAGAACTTCAACTGTTCATGCCGACTTGGCCATTCTCTCAATGGGGGTTAGATCTAGTTTGCAAGATTCATCCTTCATCATCAAATGGAAACAAGTTTATCATCACAACGACATAGTATTTGACCAAGTGGATTGAGCCAGTACCTCTCACCAAGGTTACTAACAAACAAATCTCATCATTCATACTCAACTATATCATTTATCTATATGGCATTCCCAGCTCCATCATCACAAATAATGGATGACCTTTCAAGAATCAGGATGTTGACAAATTTTTTGAGAGATTCCATATTGAACATAGACATTCAACTCCTCACTATCCACAAGGGAATGGCAAGGCAGAGGCCTCAAACAAGACTATATTGAAAATTTTGAAGAAGACTGTGAATAATGCAGGGAAATATTGGCACGTTCAACTCAATCCCATATTATGGGCCTATAGAACTAGCATTTGAATGCCAACATGATTAACACCGTATGCTCTTGACTATGGAGCAGAAGCCATATTACCTCTAGAGGTTGAGATTCCATCACTCAGGGTATCAATAAATGGTCTCACAACAAATGATGAATACAAAGTTTCTCGACTACAAGAGTTGGAACTCCTTGATGAGAAGAGGCAACAAGCAACTGATCATTTGAAAGCATGTCAACAGATGATGTCTTGTAGCTATATTCATAGAGTAAAGCCACGTACCTTTCAGGTTGGTGATCTTGTTTTGAAAGAAAATCCATGAAATTAGCAAGATAGAGAGAAGAAAGGAAAGTTTGAACTGAATTGGATGGGTCCTTATGTGGACATCATAATATACAGTTCAAGAGCATACAAATTATCAATGATAGAAGGGTATCTATTTGATGAACCCATCAACAACATGCACTTCAAGAAGTATTATGCCTAAAGAAGTTACCATCATCTATAAAAATCAGAAAAAGTTCTTAAAAATAACAAAAAATAAGAAAAAGTCCTAAAAAAATAACAAAAAAATAAGAAAAATTCCTAGAAAAATAACAAAAAAAAAAAAAGTTTGAAGAAAAAAAAAAATCATAAAATTCCTAAAGAAAATAGCAAAAAAAAAAAAGAAAAAAAATCGTCATAGGGTGAAAACTTAGTAACAGGTAGTCTATTGACAAGAAAAATACAAAAAAATCCAAAAGAAATATGAAAAATGCAATAAAGATAGTGAAAATATGGCAAACATACACTATTTGTAGCTCTCCATCTATTAGTTCATGTTCTGCACTTAACTTCTCAGCCTTCATTTCATGCATCTTTTCACCATCATCTTAGGGCCATAACAACATCATACAGTCATCATTTTCCTAGAGCTAGAAAATTTCACCATGGCTTGATTGTTGTACATATTCATTTTAGCAAGTTGTGTCAATACTGGGGGAAACCAACTTTCAGGTTCTACCAAAACAGCTAGACAATGACATAAAACCCAATCATGTGAACAAACAATCAAATCACATGAATAATTATACAATCATTGATCCATATCATAATGGTTTTCAGCAAGTACCATATCATAACACATTTCTAGATGATCTAAAATTTGAATAATGTTTACAATTGTAGTATTACATTTTGAACAATTATTGTTTGATTTTCGATATGTAACACCCCTCCATTTTGTTCTTTTGATCGAACAGTGTTCATTATGTATGTTTTGCTTTGTTAGCATGTTGGTTATAAACTTAATTACTATTGACTGCTAATTGTTAAGTGGTGTAAACATTATATTTGATGTGATGGCACTTTAATCAGATGTTATTATTATTTCATGATATGGATTAAATTAGCATGTGTGTGAATTATTGATGTTCATGCTTTGATTATATCAGTGATGATTAGATGCATCAGTTAGCGATATTGTATTGGTGAAGGGGACAGGATCACATCACTCACATGCGAGTGCCCTGTGATTATGTGATTTCCTCTTCACGGTGTGTTTTAATATATATATATATATATATATATATATATATATATATATATGCATGTTTTGACACTCATATTGTGTGCAAGATGCAGGTACAGGACATTGACTTCACCTAGTTGTACAGGTCTGAGCATGTCCCTTGTCCAACAGAAAATGATTGGGAGATAGTAGCTAGGTTTTTTGTGTTGTGACATCACTCTAGCCATAGTGTGTAATCGGGTTGTTAGTTGGGATAAGTTATTTTGTTATCTCTTCTCCCCTTGCCCTTGTATTTAATTTACAATTTAAATTGGTGCTTGTTTTATTTAATTGCATTGTCAAAATAAATAAAGGAGTGCTCATTAATTAATTAGTTTAATTCAATCAATAAATAATCTAATCATGGATTAGATTTATTTATTGATAAATTAAATTAAAAATGTTGTGTTAGCATTATTAAATTTTGAGATCAAATCACAATAGAATTATGCCTTGCATTCCTTTTTGAAATAAAATTAAAAATGACTTTAAATGTAAATTGGTAAATTCAATTTTGTGGAAAAAAGAAAATTTAATTAGCATTTGGGTTGCAAATAGATCTTTGTTTCAAATTAATATTATGCAAATTACAATGGGAAATAGAAATTATTTTATTAATTTGCAAAAATAAAATATCTAGTTTAGCAATAAATTTTGGTGGGTGAGTTCAAAATTAGGGGTTTGAAAAATTTTGGGGAGAAAATTGCATAAGGTAATTCATTTTTTTTGGAAATTTTAATTTTTGAATTTTGGAGAGCAAACTTGGAATGGATTTTGGTTGAAGAAAAATTGGGAAGAGAAGATTTGAAAATTGGTGCAGTTGAATTGGAAGGAAAAGGAAAACCTCCATTGAAAGACTTCAAGCTTGGAGAAAACACAAGGTTCATTGTTTAAATTTTGTGCAATTCTTATTTTGAAAATCATTTAGAAGTTGTTCAAATTGTTGAAGAATTCAAAATTGTGAATTAGAAGAAAAACCCATCAAGAAACTCCATTCAAACTTGAATCAAAATTCTCAAAAGATATTGTGAAAACATAGAGATTAAAATTGTGTTATAAAGCTTTGCAACAGAAAAATTTGAACAAACATGGTTATTTCAAATGCAAAATCTTGTAAAATTTCTGTGTTGTGGAAACTTTCATTTTGAATTGGGGAAAGAAAGGGAAATCTTCAAATTGCTTTGATTAAATCCATTATTTTCAAATTTTATTTCAAGTGCTAGGAGTGAGCATTTACTCAATCTAGGTATTGAAAAAAAAAAGTATTTTTACAGTCATTTTATTATGACTGTGTGTATATATTTATATATATATACATACCTGGTTATATGTATATATATATATATACATATATATATACATATATATATATTTATATATTTATGAGTTTCGTTCATTTAAAAATTTCAAAGAAATAAACAGAATTTCGTATTTTTTCTTCATTCTGTTTTTGCCAAGAAAATGTTTTTTTACCAGTGGAAATTTTTCAAATCCGCGAATGGCGGATGGTTTTTTTTGTTTGTGTTTTCCATGTGTGGTGGAAGGGAAGGGTTTCAAGTCCTTGGCCACCCCCATGGATGAAGACGGCCACCTGTGGAGGCAGCGTCGCCGCTGCCTACACAGGCCGCCGCCCCCATTCATGGGGGCTGCATCCCCTTTTAGAACAAGGCGTGACCGAACCCTACTGGGCGTTGCTTTTTGTGATTTAAAATCTTTTTTTTTAATTTATGTTTATTATATTTATTAAATATAAAACATATAATATATTTTATATCATATGTTTTATATTTAATATATATAATATGAAAATTTGAAATTAATGTTTTATTTTATCATTAAATATATATATATATATATATATATTAATATGTATGTTGTATATAATAATTTAAAATTATTTATATATAATATATATATTATAATATATTTATAGTATATTTTAATGTATGCTTAAGTGATTATCATTTGTATTTAGATATTAATTATATATGTATTTCAATATATATATATTTGATTACATAGATATTTAATATATATATATATATATATATATTTATATTTAAATGTAAATTATTCTTTTAAAAGAGAAAAAGGTATTTGTAAAGGGATAGATGAAAATTTGTTTATGGAAAATCATTGTATATAAAAAGAAAAATTGACTTAAATTATTCGGTGGAATGTGTCAACAAGAATTAAACGAATAGTCAAACTCTTATGTGATTGTGCAAGAACATAGTTTATTTAATTTGATTAAGTGTACTAATGCGATGAATGAATGGATTTACAAAATCCTAATGTAGATTACCTTATATTGTTTGCAAGCTTCCTTTCGTCGTGGGGTGTTCATTCTTGTTGGTATTTGAGTCAGATTTTGTAAGTCTTCTAGATAGAACCGTCTTCTATGTTTTGGGGTTGTTGTCAAGTCAACCAACCATGTTTGCCTTGGGTAGTGCATAATAGTGTCCAGTGTTGTACCCAGTTATCATGAACGGGCTTTGTTGACTTCATGTCATGTTTAGGAATTCATTATCCCTAGGTTGCACTTGAGTACCCTTTGGTTGTGGTATAGTTCCACGTGTTGTCTTAGAGAAGTGGCTTACATTAAGGGCCGACACACAAAGTGGTGCTAGGAGATCTCAATGTAAGTTGGTTAATTCAGTGAAAACTTAAACCAATTGATTAGTGTAGGTGGTACCAACATTTAAAAAGATTAATTTTACCTTGCTCATGGATGCAAGTGCTTGTATAGACTTGGGATGAGACGAGAAGGCTTGGAATGGCAAGATCATTATATTGTCCCTTCGAAAGATAACTGATTCCGCATTGGTTTGCATGTGGGGCCAGGAGTCATTAGAGGTTACCAGGATATCCCGAGATGGGGGCCAGGACCTAGGAAGACTTGCCAGGATATCCCATGTGACATTGTGATGACACTTCTCCTAAGTCAACAATATGTTTGTATTTGTGATGTGATCATTTACTTAAAATCTGGAAGCATTGTAACCTTTGTGTCATGTGATGTCATGTTCGTATCTTTTTTAGTTGAGTCATGTTGCCTATGTTTGGAGGTTGTTGGTCTTGACCTGAAATCCTTGTTACTATCTCCTAGCATGGGGGGTGAGCCTTAGGGTATCACTTGGTTGGGTGGAACGTGCACCTTACTCCGTTGTTGTTTTGGCTCTTGCTCATGTGGACGAGGCTTTCATATGGGAGAGCTCATGGAATCTAGTTGCTACCTTGGTTCTTTTATGTTAGTCATTCTTGTATTATTTTTACCCCTCATTGTTATCGAGGTGGAAATTGTAATTAAGCTATCATGTTATTGATTTACCTCATTCTGGGAATGAGTGATGTAATTGTAATTGTAAAACTTTTGTTATTGGTAACCATGAAGAATCTCATGGTCTTAAATGAAAATCTCATGTTTGGAATGTATGTGCTTTAATTATTTAAGGGAATGTTGTTATGTTTCATTTCATGCATGTTGTTTTAATTCATGATTTAATTAATATTTGTCTTGTAACCTTAGGGGATTGTTGGCTTTGTGTTGTAATCTTAAATGTATTTGTAATTAAACAAAAAAAAAATTGTGCATTTGTTTAGTAGTTTGCAACTTCCCCTAGGGTTGCGTGGTGGGGCATTACACATGGTATCAGAGCCTAGGTTTAAACACTGGGTACTCTGGGATTATGATGATCCCATTAAGCTTTTAGTTGTGTGGGTTTTAATTGTGTGTTGTTCTTAATACCTTATTGTGTCTGTGTAGGATTATGCCTCCCAGACGTGGAAGAGGTGGGGGTCGTAGACGTGGCCATTTAGGCGGTCGCATTGGGGAACAACAAGACCCACCGCCACATGTTCCACTTGTTTCTAACCATGAGGAGCAACAAGCTTCTCAGAATATTCAGTGAGATGGCAATCAGAATCTAGATCCACCCAGGATCGATGTTGCTCAGTTGCATCAGTTGTTAGAGGAGACCCTTGCCCGCCTTGGGCCTAGGTAGGAGGTAGAGTCAGTGGTGGTTAGAGAGAGAGGTACCAGTTTAGTCTGATTCAGAGGTAGCAGCCCATATGAGGGACTTGCTTAGAGCACAACCACCCATTTTCGATGGATCAGGTAGTGGTTTGGAGGTAGAGACATGGCTCATTGACTTGACTAGGTATTTTGCTATGCACTCATATGGTAGCAACACTCGAGCTAGGTGTGCTATCATGCACTTGAGGGGATTTGCCTCCACTTGGTGGAGATTATAGGAGTAGAAGCTCCATTTGGACATTGGTATAGTTTCTTGGGAGTTGTTCCTAGAGTAGTTTCGGGCTAAATTTCTTTCCAAGCATTGGAGGCAGGATCGAGGGGATGAGTTCCACACCCTTCGATAGGTGACCATGTCAGTAGAGTTGTATGAGCATCATTTCTATGAGCTCAAATAGTATACGAGCATAGGAGATGACAAGGGTATGTTGGTACAACATTTTCTCAGGGGCTTAAATGCCCATATCAGTGGTGGAGTGTGGGTTTTCGAACCCAGGACCATGGAGGTGGTGGTCGACAAGGCCAGGCTCATTGAGGAGAACCTGGCGATGGCCTTAGGTGGTCATGTAGGAGTGCAGGTGGGCAGTGGTTAAGCAGCTGGGACTAGTGCTAAAGGAGGTCAGCCTCAGGGAGGTGCACCTTCTAGAGCTTAGCAGGGTCCATCTCAGAGTGGTCATCAACGGCAGCAGGGTTCCCAGGGGAAACAAAAGGGTTTCTAGCAAAGGCAGGGGGATAGGAGTTGGAGGCACATGAGATGCTTCGACTCTGAGTAGCCAATGTAGAGTTCTCATTCATCTTTTAGGGGTAGTGCGTAGCAGTCTAGCACACCATCTGTAGGCAGGGGCTTTGGTAGAGGCACTGGATGTTTTGCATGTGGCCAATAGGGTCACATAGTGAGGATGTGTCCCAATAAGAGCGCGTCGAGTTATTCTCAGGGACCAGTGGTGTCAGAGCCGAGTGTAGGAGATGCAAGCTATGGGCATCGATTATTCAGAGCAGTTGACAACTGCCAGGCAGAGCACCAAGGTACAGTCATTGAGGCTTATGTTATGTTGAGGGTAACCTAGTTTCTATTCTATTTGATTCTAGAGCATCTGATTCCTTTGTTTCTTCATCTGTCATGACGCTATGTAGACTGGATGTAGTAAAGTAGGTCGATAGGTGGCAAGTAGAGTTAGCTTCTGGTGCAAAAGTTGCATCCCTTTCCCTTGTGCCAGATTGTAGGTTAGAGGTTGGACCTGTCCAGACTACCTTGGACCTTCGTGTTATTCCATTGGGTTCTTATGATGTCATAGGAATGGATTGGCTAGAGGCTCATAGTGCAGTCATTCATTGTTGACGTAAGTCGATTAGATGCATTGGGGCATCTGGTAGAGAGGTAGAGGTAGTGGGGGTCCATAGGTTGATTTCCTTGAGGATCATCTCAACTATTCAGTTGAGAAGGTGTGTGCAGCAGGGTTGCCAGTTGTTCGCTATTACCAAGGATGATTTGGATCTAGGAGGTGGAGAAGAGAAGGTTTCTCTTGATAGTCACCCCATCCTTCAGGAGTTTTCTGATGTATTTCCAGAGGAGATTCCAGGGATGCCTCCTCAGAGGGACATTAACTTCAAGATAGACTTGGTACCTGGATTAGAGCCCATTTCATGAGCTCCCTATCGTATGACTACCTAGGAACTGAAAGAGCTTAGGTTGCAGCTTGAGGAATTGCTAGAGAAAGGTTTTATTCACCCTAGTGTTTCTCCATGGGGAGCACCTGTCATCTTCGTGAAGAAGGATAGTTCACTTCGATTATGCATTGATTACCGATAGTTGAACAAAGTGACCATTAGAAATCGGTATCCTCTTCCTAGGATTGATGATCTATTTAATCAGATCAAGGGTGCTACCATCTTTTCGAAGATTGATCTCAAGTTAGGATATCATCAGCTTCGAATCTTTGAGTGAGATATTCATAAGACTACATTTCGAATGCGGTATGGTCACTATGAGTTCACAGTTGTACCATTTGGTTTGATGAATGCACCCTCAGTGTTCATGAGTCTTATGAATGGGGTATTTTGTACATACCTAGACAAGTTTTTCCTTGTGTTCCTAGATGATATTTTGGTATACTCTAGGACAATGGAGGAACATGAGGAGCATTTATGACAGGTATTACAATTCTTGCGAGATAATCAGCTATATGCTAACTTGTCAAAGTGTGAATTCTTTAGGACTAAGGTCCAATACCTTGGTCATGTGATCTCAGGAGAGGGTATTTTAGTGGATCCTGCAAAGATCCAAGCGATCTTCGATTGGCCTGTGCCCACAAATGTGGCAGAGATATGTAGCTTCATGGGGCTAGCGGGTTATTACAGGAAATTTGTGCAGGACTTTTCGAGGTTAGGGCATCCTATCACCTCCCTTCAGAGGAAAGGAAAGAGGTTTGAGTGGTATGAGAAGTGTGAGGTAGAATTTTAGTGTCTTAAGGGGAAGTTGACCAGTGCACCTATACTTGCGATACCGGATCCTATTGGGGACTTTGTAGTTTGTACAGATGCGTCCTTAGAGGGATTAGGTGCAGTATTGATGTAGGAGGTTCGTGTCATTGCATATGAGTCACAGAAGCTCAAGGATCATGAGCTAAACTATTCTACCCACGATCTTGAGTTGGTGGCAGTGGTTCATGCATTGATGAGATGGAGGCACTTTCTTCTTAGGCATAGGTTTGAGCTGCATAGTGATCATAGGAGCCTTCAGTATATCTTCACGCAGCCCAACCTTAATGCTAGGAAAAGGCATTGGATGGAGTTTCTCTGTGAATATGACTTTGAGGTGAAGTATATCCAAGGGAAGGAGAATGTGGTTTTAGATGCCCTCAGTAGGCGAAGGCATGAGATATCTAAGTTGAATCTTATTGTTGATTTGCGGAGTCAGATTCTTTCTGCCCTCCTAACCAACAGTTGGTATCAGGATGTTAGGTCGGTGATAGAGGCAAGAAGACACCTTGAGGGTAGATATTCAGGATACTCTCTCGATGCTGATGAGATATTGAGACACACGGGACGCATATACGTTCCCCCATCATGTGAGCTTTGCACTTTGGTCATGACTAAAGCACATCATACACCTTATTCAGCCCATCCATGGGTGAAGAAGATGTATGTAGATTTGCGTCAGTTATATTTTTGGCCAGGGATGAAGTGAGATATTGCAGATTTTGTGTCGAGATGTCTTGAGTGTCAGCGGGTGAAGGCCGAACACCAACATTCAGCAGGGCTTTTGTAGTCACATTTAGTACTAGAGTGGAAATGGGATATAATCTCATTGGATTTCAATGTTGGTTTACCCAACTCTTTGAGATGACATGATGCAATTATGGTGACAGTGGATAGGTTGACGAAGGTAGCACACTTCTCACCTATGCGCTCTTCCTATACTATGTCGTCCATAGCTAGAGTGTTCATGGAGGATATAGTGAGGTTGCATGGTATTCCACATCAGATTATCTCTGACAAGGATCCAGTATTCACCTCAGCTCTATGGACGTCATTACAGCATGCGATGGGAACATAGTTGAACTTCAGTTTAGCTTACCACCCAGAGACAGATGGACAGACTAAGAGGGTCAATCAGATCCTCGAGGATATGTTATGTATGTATGTGATGGACCAACATACATGATGGGAGGACTATCTTTATTTGGTAGAATTTGCCTATAATAATGGCTTTCAGAGTTCTATCAGCATGGCTCCATTCCAGGCATTGTATGGGTGACCATGTCGCACTCCCTTGAGTTGGGATCGACTAGAGGACAGAGTAACTTTGGGTCCTAAAATGTTGCAGGATATGGAGCAGTAGGTGGATAGGATTAGAGAGCACTTGGTGGCAGCGTAGGATAGGCAGAAGAAGTATGCGGATGTGCATAGAGTGGATCATCATTTTTTTGTATGCGATAGAGCCTTCTTGCGTGTGCGTCCACGGAAGAGTCCAATCCATTATGGAAAAGGCTCTAAGTTGGTACCTCGCTTTGTTGGACCCTTTGAGATTCTCCAGAAGATTGGTCCTGTTGCTCACCATCTTGCTTTACCACCCAGTCTCTCGCGTGTGCATGACATATTTCATGTATCAGTTCTTTGGCCATACCATCTAGAAATTTCTCATGTCCTTGATTGGAATACTTTGTAGGTAGAGGATGGGCAGCTGGCTTTGGAGCCCATGGCCGTGGTGGAGAAAAGAACACTCGCTCTTCAAGGGCAAGATATTGATCAGGTTAGGATCTAGTGGGATCCTAGGGATGACATATCATCCACTTGGGAAGATGCAGCTAGGATGAGGGAACTTTATCCCTATTTGTTTGTAGGCTTCCAAGAGTAAGCCTGACCCTAGGGGGGGAGGATGTAACACCTCTCCATCTTGTTCTTTTGATTGAACAGTGTTTGTTATGTATGTTTTGCTTTGTTAGTGCGTTGGTTATAAATTTAATTACTATTGACCACTAATTGTTAAGCGGTGTAAGCATTATATTTGATGTGATGGCACTTTGATCAGATGTTATTATTATTTCATGTTATGGATTAAATTAGCATGTGTGTGAATTATTGATGTTCATGCTTTGATTATATCAGTGATGATTAGATGCGTCAGTTAGCGATATTGTATTAGTGAAGGGGACAGGATCACATCACTCGCATGTGAGTGCCCTGTGATTCAACGATTTCCTCTTCATAGTGTGTTTATATATATATATATATATATATATATATATATATGCATGTTTTGACAATCGTATTGTGTGCAAGATGCAGGTATAAGACATTGAATCCACCTGGTTCCACAGGTCTGAGCATGTCCCTTGTCCAATGGAAAATGATTGGGACATAGTAGCTAGGCTTTCTGTGTTGTGACATCACCCTAGCTATAGTGTGTCATCAGGTTGTCAGTTGGGATAAGTTATTTTGTTTTCTCTTCTCCCCTTTCCCTTGTATTTAATTTGCAATTTAAATCGGTGCTTGTTTTATTTAATTGCATTGTCAAAATAAATAAAGGAGTGCTCATTAATTAATTAGTTAGTTTAATTCAAATCTAATCATGGATTAGATTTATTTATTGATAAATTAAATTCAAATGTTGTGTTAGCATTATTAAATTTTGAGATCAAATCAAAATATAATTATGCCTTGAATTCCTTTTTGAAATAAAATTAAAAATGATTTTAAATGTAAATTGGTAAATTCAATTTTGTGGAAGAAAGAAAATTTAATTAGCATTTGGGTTGCAAATAGATCTTTGTTTCAAATTAATATTATGTAAATTACAATGGGAAATAGAAATTGTTTTATCAATTTGCAAAAATAAAATATCTAGTTTATAAATAAATTTTGGTGGGTGAGTTCAAAATTAGGGGTTTGAAACATTTTGGGGAGAAAATTGCATAAGGTAATTCATTTTTTTGGAAATTTTAATTTTTGAATTTTGGAGAGCAAACTTGGAATGGATTTTGGTTGAAGAAAAATTGGGAAGAGAAGATTTGAAAATTGGTGCAGCTGAATTGGAAGGAAAAGGCAAACCTCCATTGAAAGACTTCAAGCTTGGAGAAAACACAAGGTTCATTGTTTAAATTTTGTGCAATTCTTATTTTGAAAATCATTTAGAAGTTGTTCAAATTGTTAAAGAATTCAAAATTGTGAATTAGAAGAAAAACCCATCAAGAAACTCCATTCAAACTTGAATCAAAATTCTCAAAAGATATTGTGAAAACATAGAGATTAAAATTGTGTTATCAAGCTTTGCAACAAAAAAATTTGAACAAACATGGTTATTTCAAATGCAAAATCTTGTAAAATTTTGTGTGTTGTGGAAACTTTCATTTTGAATTGGGGAAAGAAAGGGAAATCTTCAAATTGGTTTGATTAAATCCATTATTTTCAAATTTTATTTCAAGTGCTGGGAGTGAGCATTTACTCAATCTAGGTATTGAAAAAAAAAATTATTTTTACAGTCATTTTATTATGACTGTGTGTATATATTTATATATATATGCATATATATATATATACATACCTGGTTATATGTGTATATATATACATATATATACAAATATATATATATATATATTTATATATTAATGAGTTTCGTTCATTTAAAAATTTCGAAGAAATAAACATAATTTCATTTTTTTTCTTCATTTTTCCATTTTTGCCCAGAAAATGTTTTTTTACCAGTGGAAATTTTTACGAATCTGCGAATGGCGGATGATTTTTTTTGTTTGTGTTCGCCGTGCATGGTGGAAGGGAAGGGTTTCAAGCCCTTGGCCATCCCCATGGATGGCGACGACTGCCTATGGAGGCCGTTGCCCCCATTCATGGGGGCTATGTCCCCTATTAGAATAGGGCGCGACCGAACCCTAATGGGCGTCGCTTTTTGTGATTTAAAATCTTTTTTTTTATTTATGTTTATTATATTTATTAAATATAAAACATATAATATATTTTATATCATATGTTTTATATTTAATATATATAATATGAAAATTTGAAATTAATGTTTTATTTTATCATTAAAATATAATTTATATATATATTTTAATATGTATGTTGTATATAATAATTTAAAATTATTTATATATAATATATATATTATAATATATTTATAGTACATTTTAACGTATGCTTAAGTGATTATCATTTGTATTTAGATATTAATTATATATGTATTTCAATATATATATATATATTTATTTAATATATATATATATATTTATTTATGTGAATTATTCTTTTAAAAGAGAAAAAGGTATTTGTAAAGGGATAGATGAAAATTTGTTTATGGAAAATCATTGTATATCAAAAGAAAAATTGACTTAAATTATTAGGTGGAATGTGTCAACAAGAATTAAACGAATAGTCAAACTCTTATGTGATTGTGCAAGAACATAGTTTATTTAATTCGATTAAGTGCACTAATGCGATGAATGATTGGATTTACAAAATCCTAATGTAGGTTACCTTATATTTTTTCCAAGCTTCCTTTCATTGTGGGGCATTCATTCTTGTTGGGATTTGAGTCAGATTTTGTAAGTCTTCCAAATAGAATCGTCTTCTACGTTTTGGGGTTGCTCTCAAGTTGACCAACCTTGTTTGCCTTGGGTAGTGTGTAATAGTGTCCAGTGTTGTACCCGGTTATCATGAACAGGCTTTGTTGACTTCATGTCATGTTTAGGGATTCATTATCCCTAGGTTGCACTTGAGTACCCTTTGGTTGTGGTATAGTTCCACGTGTTGTCTTAGAGAAGTGGCTTACATTGAGGGTCGGCACACAAAGTGGTGCCAGGAGATATCAATGTAAGTTGGTTAATTCAGTGAAAACTTAAACCAATTGATTAGTGTAGGTGGTACCAACATTTAAAAAGATTAATTTTGCCTTGCTTATGGACGCAAGTGCTTGTATAGACTTGGGATGAGATAATAAGGCCTGGAATGGCAAGATCGTTATCTTGTCCCTTCGAAAGATAACTGATTCCGCATTGGTTTGCATGTGGGACCGAGAGTCGTTAGAGGTTACCAGGATATCCCGAGATGGGGGCCAGGACCTAGAAAGACTTGCCAGGATATCCCATGCGACATTGTGATGACACTTCTTCTAAGTCAACAATATGTTTGTATTCATGATGTGATCATTTACTTAAAATCTGGAAGCATTGTAACATTTGTGTCATGTGATGTCATGTTCATATCTTTTTCAGTTGAGTCATGTTGCCTATGTTTGGAGGTTGTTGGTCTTGACCTGAAATCCTTGTTACTATCTCCTAGCAGGGGGGGTGAGACTTCGGATATCACTTGGTTGGGTGGAACGTGCACCTTACTCCATTATTTTTTTGGCTCTTTCTCGTGTGGAGGAGGCTTTCATATGGGAGAGCTCGTGGAATCCAGTTGCTACCTTGGTTCTGTTATGTTAGTCATTCATGTATTATTTTTACCCCTCATTGTTATCGAGGTGGAAATTGTAATTAAGCTACCATGTTATTGATTTACCTCATTCTGGGAATGAGTGATGTAATTGTAATTGTAAACTTTTGTTATTGGTAACCATGAAGGATCTCATGGTCTTAAATGAAAATCTCATGTATGGAATGTATGTGCTTTAATTATTTAAGCGAATGTTGTTATGTTTCATTTCATGCATGTTGTTTTAATTCGTGATTTAATTAATCTTTGTCTCATAACCTTAGGGGATTGTTGGCTTTGTGTTGTAATCTTACATGTATTTGTAATTAAACAAAAAAAAAATTGTGCATTTGTTTAGTAATTTGCAACTTCCCCTAGGGTTGCATGTCGGGACATTACATGATATCATCCCTCTGGAGCACACACGATGATGTACTAAACTAGAGTGGCGAGGAAAGAGAATGATTTTTCTTTTTATTGTCTTGAGGTTAACTATCAATCTAGTGCAAATGTCACGAGACATGATTTTCAAAGAATATCATTGATGACAGTTCCAAATTTGCATCAAAAAGTGGTTAATTTTTGTTTGTTTTTGTGTGATAAATGATTAGGTCATCTTGGTTTAATTATAATTCAATGCTGTGTTCACTTGCTTGCTTAAGAATCACACAAAATTTGTACTCAGGTCATCATTGGTGCTAATTTCCCCTCTAATTGTACATACTTCCAACATTTTAAAATTCTCTATGATGATTCAAGAAAGATAACAAAGGGATCAACAAATGGTTGGTTTCATTTAGTTGCATTTCATTTAGATCATCGTATATATCTGCATACTGGATTTGCATCAGAGTTTTGAAAGGCTGAACAAAACATCAATAGTTGTCATATCTCTTTGGACTATTTGTGGAGGACATTCATACATTGGTTTCATTATCATCTTTCATCTTCATCATCATTTCATTAATCATTATCAGCTAGGTCTTGTACATATCATATAGTTTACCATTCATTCTCATATCATTTCGATCTTTTATCATTTATCTATCCATCATTATGCATTATCAAGTCATTTATCATTTCATATAATTTCATTGCATACCATTGATCATTCCCATTTTATATCATCTTCATTTTATTGAATATCATTTATCATTTCATATCATTCATTTATCCATTAGGTATTTCATATCACTTTTTTTTTCTTCATATTATCTATTGTCTTCATATCATTTGCATCTTACTTATCATTTTCATATCCATTTCATTTTCATTTTATATAGTGACACACCATTTATCATCTTTATTATCATTTCATCAACATTTAATTACATATTATTTATAATCTTATCATACATCTCATTTTTATTTATCATTATCGTTATCCATTTCATATCATTTCATCAACATTTCATTACATATCATTTATAATCCCAACATACATCTCGTTATCATTTTCATCATCCATTTCATATAATTTCATCACCATTTCATTACATATAATTTATAATCTTATCATACATCTCATTATTTATCATTATCATTTCATCATCATTTCATTACATTTCATTACATATCATTTATCATCTTATCATACATCTCATTATTATTTTCATTTCATCCCATTATTTATCATTTGTAACATTACATTCATATCATATCTTTAATCATCTATTATTTTCATATCATTTATATATCATGTCATTTTTCACATGAAATTTGACCCATTTCACATATCATTTCAAATATTTTCCTAAGTCATATACATACTACACATTCATGATGCATTTCATAAAAACAAGATCCATTTTCCATAACATAATCATTATTCATTGCATTTGAAAAATCCAAAAACAAACATTCCATGCATACATTACTTTTTCACATCATTTTTCATAAACATATCATATATCCCATTGCATATTTTCATAATCAACATCCTAGGTCATTCACTTGCATGACATCATTAGTACACATCACAAATCATCATCATATCAAGAATCATCCTACATATCATGTTAGTTATCAAATAATTAAAATTCATATCAAAATCCATACTACATCATGTTGAAATACATGCATATCACATCATCACATCAAAAAAATGCACATGTCATCAAAACTCATCACTGTTGCATATCATCACTCATAAAATATACATACAACTATCCAATGTCTAATGAAACTAAAAAGTGTAGAGAGATACATGAGATATGATAAAAAAAATGTACAAGCTCAAAACTTGATATACATGTGTGATGTACATCAATAATACTACATCAATAAACAACACATATCAAGGCTGGTTGGTCAAGCCCGCTGAAGTAGCTAGTCTAGAAGATGGTGGCCTACAACTACCCCCTACGTTAGGATCCTGTTGAGGCCCAGTGAGCCCTCTGCTATGTGTCGTAGTTCGTGATCTGCTCCTAGATCTATTGTGGGACCTAGGGTAAGGCTCTCTGCAGTCAGGAGGGAATAACTCCTTGTATCTAATCTGATAATGCTTAGCCTCCCTGGAAATCTTGAATCCCTCTACAATGGCCTCTCGCAAAGATGCACTCTCCACAATTCCCATGAGTCTCTGCACAACACCCTCTGCCTCTACTACCCTCTGTCTGAAGGAATTTAGACTCACTGCTATCAACTAGGCCACCTATGAGTCTAGGACAAGAGGAGGTTCCTATGCCTATGCCTATGCTTATGCCTGTTCCTATATCTATGCCTGTGCCTACACAAGCTATGGTTGTAACTGGACTGCCAAACGTTGAGCCTAAGCTAACTGGCTTTGCAACTATGCCTGCTACCCCTGAAGCATCTATACCTAGGCCTATAGAGTATCTATTTGTTCTTGTTGCACTATAGAAGAGACCCTAATCACTGTTTCTCCTTCTAGTACTAGACCTCGACCTCTACATGATCTACACATTTCCCAAGATATATTTTCTCTGCCACAGTGGCCTCTACTCATCCCCTCCACCATCTCCATTATCATCCCCACCACCATCATCTGAGCTATCCCCATCTCCAATCTCCTCCTCATATCCACCATCCTCCTCCTCATCCCCTCCACCCACTACCAACTCTCCCCCTGCCACATCCTCCTATGTCCTACCCCCTGGCTGATGTGCCATCAAAATAGGTGTTGGCTCATTTGGACAGGTAAAACAAGGGAATGGATGTGTGTGGAAATAAGTTGAGTACTCATCTAACATCCCTACATCAGTAATATCTGGCCTATAATCCCATGCCTCAGGCTATAAACTGGTATACTCTGTATACACTACCTGATATGAAATACATGGCCCCCATCCAGTGTCATCCTTGCACCACCCATAGTGCACAACACCTTGCACCATCCCCTATGTATATCCATACTATCTCTACACTCTCAATGCCAAAAATATCTCTATAATGAACAAGGTTCAACCTATCAGATATCGGGGCATACATACAAACAACATCTCCAGATGATCTATATCCCACACCTCACAATACATGTATGGCCTCCATATCATTGAATCTATATCATCAAGAATTCATTGCCAGTACTCCAACTTTCCTAGCATGGGCTAGACAAGTGCACTAGAATATGCATCAACATATGGCTTGCTTGGTGGCCTAGCTCTAGGACAAAGTGGTCTTGTAATAGCTATATTCTCCCATGCCCTGATCTAGTGCAAGGTAACACCACATGACAAACTGTACAATCCTTTGTATACTACCTAATGCAAGTCATGATATAAATGAGCTAACATGCAGCTCCCCCAGGCATATCTCTGCTATTGACCTATCATCACCTCAAGGATCCTCCCCCACCCAACTAATAATACATTTGACCGGCGGTCCAGACAAAGGAAGCCTCCAATAAATGCACCCAAAACTATAGGTAAGGTCGGATATCCCCTAAAATTTTCCCATGGCACCTAGTACCCTGCTATCTATACATCCCCAAACACCCTCTTGAGTGCATCTGTACCACCTAGTTCCTTGTGGTCATAAACCACAAGAGAACCTACCACTGGAATCCCCAAAATCTTGTATATGCCCTCAAGGGTCAGGGTCATCTCACCCTTTAGAAAATGAAAGGTGTTATGCTCTAAATCCCACCTCTCTGCTAGTGGGGTCAATAGTCCCCTATTGACCCAAATTGGTAGCATAAACAATAAAGGTCCCAACCCACATCCCACTATTAACTGTACATCTATCGATGTCATATCTTGTATCTAATCCCAATCTACAGGGAAGCATTCTTTAATCTAGAGGTTTTTGGAAACCTCCTATTTTTGGTCATCACAAGGACAATCAATCAAACTCATATCATGACTCATATCAATGTGATCTATCTACTTCACATCATACAAATCAATCAGACTCGTATCTATCTATTAGTGAACCCATATCAATTAACCCATATCAAGTGACCCATATCAGTGACTCATAACAGTGAACCATATCAAGTGACCCATATTAGTGAACCATATCAATGCCCCATATTAGTGAACCCTGTCAGTGACCCATATCAGTGACCCATATCAATGACCCATATCAAGTGACCCATATCAGTGACCCATATCAATGAACCATATCAAATGCTCTATCTAAGTGAATCATATCATGAAATCAATGGTAAATATATCTGTCTGAATATCAAATCAATCTACTATATCATCATTTACTATTTGTTTTCTTTTTCAAGAAAACAAATTTATCAACCATCAAATCATTTTCCTATTTGTATTTCAGTCACGAATACAAATATGTTTGAATCACATCATCTACTATTTGTTTTCTATCGTAGAAAGAAAATTTATCAGAAGTCATATCAAACATCTACTCGTTGTTTTCTAAAAAGAAAAGTTATCAATTCATCATTAGATTTTCTATCATTTCCATCCATATCAGCATGATGACAAGACAATTTATCTATCTATAGACCAAAGTAGCAATATGCATCATCATTTTCATCAAATAGTGCATTCTACGTAAATTTCCTAGATGCACTAGTCTATGGCCTCTATGCACTAAAACCTCAAATGTGCTAAAGTTGCCCACAAGTGTGCTAAATCCCCCTATGCACCATTTTGTGCCTTAAAAGCATTGAGATTCTTTCCCCTATGCGCTACTTCCCTATATGCACTAAACCCCTAAGTGTATGCGCCATTTCATCCACCTAATGTTCTGAAACCCTAAATGGGCTATTCTATGTCCTATATGTGCTATAGTACCAAATTCTTATAGGCATCCTAAATGCGCTATTCTATGTATCGCATGCGCTAAACTGACTCTTCACTAAAAGTGTTATTATACATCCTAGATGGGCTAAAAGAAACTTTGAATGTGCTAAAACTCCTACTCCATGCACTAAAACGGGCTATTCAACTCTAAATCCGTACTAAAATGCATCAACATTCAATTAAAATCACACATTTTCAACACAAAGAAGGTTGAGTCGACTCATTCGTGGTCCATATGGGGTTGGTCTCTGGTATCAGTGGGCCCGCTCGAATCTATGTTGGTGGTACAAAATCTCTATCTTGCCAAGTCAACGTTAGAGCACAAAATCACTAAAGTCAAAAGGTGAAAATGACTTGCCCTTTTTACGCTTTTTACCTTTTAAAGGTCAAACAAGGAGGGTTTTTGTGGCATTTTATTTTTATTTTTCTCCTTTTCTCAAACTCTGACCTTATTTTTCAAACTACCTAGGCATCTTTTAATCAATTATCGGGAGCTAAATCATTGCATCCCTCTCATCATCCACATTTTGTCATCAACTCAACACTTGTCTCATCATCAGTGATTTACCTCCCGAGGGGGCATCATCAACATCAGCCGCATTTCTAAATTAGAAACATATCAAGTTCAAATTAGGGGCATATTCGTTAATTTTTTTTCCAACTAGGGGAAAAATCAAATGTAGCAAAGGCATGGATATTTTCTTTAAAGCAATGTGTTTCACACATCACTTCCAATAGGGAAAAAATGCATACATCTAAAAATGGTCATGGATAATCAAGCTTGTTAATTAATTAAATATGAATTATTTAATTAATCTTCTAAAGTCATCTACATATAAATAAATTTAATTATTTATTTATATTGTTCACTTTTATAATCCTTCTACCTTAATTAAATAAATAAGTTTATTTAATTATTACCATCTCCCATCTTCCTCTTAATTAAATTAAATAAATTTTATAATTTGTTTAAATTAATTATCATATTATTCATAATTTGAATGTTTAAATTCAAATAATGGAATATTCCTCCAAACACGTTCTTCATCTCATAGTTAAATTAAATATTATAAATATTTAATTACCTTCCATTTTCATCTCTCACACATAATTAAATATTAAATATTTAATTATGGAAACGTCTAAATTCATTGTCACATGTAATTAAATAAATTTATTTATTTAATTGTGGGATTTATCTTCAACTACAAAACCAACACTTAACTAAAGATAACAAATGACAAGTTGCCTCTATTTTTTAGTGAAAGGTTTTGTGCAAAGGAAACATCTTCCATTATTCTCTCAACCTTCTATCTTTTTTCTCAACTTCCAGAATCTCTCACCGTTCATCTTGACAAGCTTGATTTCAACCGTTGATCACATCAACCAATCAAAATCCTTTGAAAACTCTATAAATACCCATATGAATTCAAACATTGGTTACACACACATACAGACACATTAGAGACAGGTGATTAGCATTTTAGCATTGTTATTATTAGTGTAAGAATTGGCTATGAAGGTAGCCACCCAAGATCTAGAGGCCTAATAAAAACACAAATGAGAGAGAAAAGAATATGACAAGAATAAACTGTATTCAATGTCAATAATATGAGATGCAGTACAATCATTACATAGGAGACCCCTTGGTTATATAGCCAAGGTGAGTACGTAGAAGGGCATAAGATTATGACAAGTGTCATAATCTTATGACATGAGACAACAATGAAGAGTTATCACTCTGCCTAAAGTGGAAAAGGATAATGTGATCATCTCCACAAAAGGTGGATCACCCACAAAAGGTGCAGAGTGTAATCAAGGGATTTCTTTTAGGTTTGATTAGGAGTGTTAGCAATAAATCATAAATGACCATGAAACCCAAAGATCTTACAAAACACAAAGGAAGTGAAATACAAAATGATTATAGCTGATCGCTGATACCTCCATGATTCACTTTCGTAATACCTTCTTGCTTGCTCGATGATGTTGCCCTCAGATTCGCTGTGCGAGCAAACTTGCAAATGCCTAATTCCTACACCAAGCTTTGAAGGATTTATGCTATGTCTAAATGCCTATAACTATAACTGTAATTGTCAATGTCTATGCCTAAAAAAATGCCAAGACTTGATCAAATGACTATAATAAATATTGAAATTGTATATGAAAACTAAGTGTGCAAGTGAATAAATGCCTATAATATGTCTATGTAAAATGTTAGCGTGTCTGTGTGTCATCGAAAAGTGAGAGGAAAATTCCATTTTATAGAAAATGTCATTTTGAGTGGACGGACAAGATGAAAGACCTAGAATGAGAGGTTCAGATTAAATCTGAGAATCCCTAATTAGGGTTAGGGAAAAATCTTTAATCGAATGGTCACAATAATATCTCAGATAATCGGATCGACGATGGAGAATAAATGAGGAAATTAATTAAAAAAATAAAGATTTTTGAAAAATCAAGAAGATAAGATTGCCTGATTTGTGAGATTCAAAAAAATCAAGAAGATAAGATGTGGACTGAAGATCAGATTTGGAAAATCAAGAATCTGCCCGATTACTTGATTTTTAGAAGATTAATTACTATTTTGAATTAAATTAATTCAAAGTAATGATTTTGTGAGATAATAAATAATCTTTTTTCAGATTATTTATCAAAATGGACCGACAAGTAAGATTGAGATGACATTTTAAATAATTTAATTTATTTAAAATGAGAAGAATATTAATTGACAATTAAATAATTAAATTTAATTATTTAATTTAGCATATAAGACTAATTAATTAAATAAATTAATCAATTTATTTAATTAAGAGGATTAGTGACATATTAAATAAATAAATGTAATTCATTTATTTAATAATCAGGAAGAATTAAATGCAGAAGGGGAAATTAAATAAATTAAGAGATTTATTTAATTAAGGGAAGACTTAGACAATTAATGACGTATTTAATAAATAAATAAAATTTATTTATTTAATAATCATGAAGAATAAAAGGACATGAATTAATTAAATAATTATGAATTATTTAATCAATAGTCGAATGTGGACCAAGGACATAATTAAATGTCACAATTATGCTAGGATGAAAGTGGTAAAAATGAAGCTTGCAAGCCTAGGTCATTTTAGGTGTCTACATTTTGCCCCTCTTTGTCATAATGTCGCTTGTCACATTATGACAAAGAAAATAAGTCAAAAATATGCCCCAGTGCAAAATAAGATGAGGAAGAATGACGAGGAGGGTTGTGGTACGCGCCCTTGAGAGGACAGATAGGTTCCAAGAACACGGGTGTGCTCTCAAAATTAATGAAAAGACTAGAATATGAAGAGACAAAGAAATGTTAGTGCAAAAGATATGGATGATGATATGGATGCAATGCCTATATGAGATGAGACAGAGAAGATGACAAGACTAAAGAAGATGCATGTTAGTTCCTAGACCAAATCCTTCAAAACTTTAGCATAAGACTTTAATTATTATTGCTCTTAATCATCATTGGGTGGTAAAAATGACACAAATGGACAACAAACACCATGATATGACGTAGACCAAGGTGTGCAAGATCATCCACTTGAAAAACAGACAGTCAAAGACAAGGAATGTCCTAACTCATACTAAGGGTGAAGTTGCCCCAGTCTTTTTGTCAAGACAATCCACAGACAGTAGTTAAAGAAAATAAAATAGGCCAGGAGATGTCATCGCACCTCTAAATCCTTCATGGGAAATCCTTCATGTAGCTAGTAACATGACCAAAAAGACAAGACAGTAAAAATATAAGACAAAATAGTCAAAATATAAGACAAGATAGACCAGAAAAATTAACAGCCATTTAATTTTGTTTTCCAATGTTTGTTTGCCAAATATTGATTTCTTGTTAGTTTGACAGTTTTGACAGTTTAAGAGTTTTTCCAATTTGACGGGGCCTATTGTTAGGAAGGACACATCCTGAAAAGGCAAAGGACATTTTGACGAGGTCTAACTCCAAGAAGGACACATCTTGAAGAGGACCAAAGAGTGACGAGACTGACATTGTTTTGACTAATATGTTTTGGCAAGTTGACTAATGTTGACTGTATGATTGATTGGACTATGCTGTCTAATTTTGACCAATTTTGACATTGATGTTTTGAATGACTATCTTGTGTCCGAGTTTCACTATGTCTAACTTATTTGACCGATGTGATGATTGTGACAAATGCCATGATTTTATTTGGACCAACCTAAAAGGACTGACCTAATGTCTCAGGGAGTCATCGATTGATGGCCTTGCCTACGTAGCAAATGCGCGGAGACAACATAGTTCGACTATGAAATGGACTGACTAAGATGACTGACTTTGACTCCATTTTTAGGATTTTGACATTGATTTGGATGTTGTTGTGTTTTTTTTTTTCAGGACGTTTTATGATATTTAGGTATTTCTTCAGGACATTTTATGATGTTTTTGGTCTTTCTTCAAGACATTTTATAATGTTTTTGGTCTTTTTTTTCATTTTATGATTTTTTTGGATTTTGATGTTTAACAGGATCATGACAAATGCATATGACTGATGCCTACACATGAGAATCCAAGGACAAACATGATTGTGCCCCTAGTCAAGTTGAATACCAATTGACAGGTGATGACAATGTTGTTTGACGTGGGAAGGATGCATCCCGAAACAACGTGAGGATGATGATGATAATGTGACAAAAGTACAGAGGTCTACAGCTGGGCCAGGAACAAAGTCAAGTAAAATTTTGGATAATGTGCTTGTATGGATTAGACTCATTGCATTTGGAATGACTTGGTTAGGAATAAATGGGATGATGATTATCCTTAGACAGTTTGACAAGGGAAGCCAAGATAGGTGACAGGCATGAAAGGATAGGGGGTGGGCTTGGTAAAAGATGAGAGACATGAGACTAATGGAATTGTCATATCATTTTCAAGGACTATGTCGTACAAGGACAATAAGAATATGACAATCAATGACATGATGTTTCGTGAATCGTGTATGACCAAAGGATAGACATGTCAAGAGTCTTCGCAAAGCATGATTTATGTGTGCCATTTTTATGTCAAGACCGAGGTAAGTGGGAAAAAAATGTGTGGAAATGATAGGGCTTAGATGGACATCAATGTCATGAGGAAGGCATGGGAAAATGAGACGACTTTCCCCCAAGTATAAAATTCCACATAGACGATTTATTTTACACATGACGCTTGTTTGCCAGGTTTTCATCATAGTACTTATCCATGGCGCCTGTTTGCCAGGTTTTCACCATTAGATGAAATTTTTCTCTTTACTATTTTCTTGACTTTTTGATTTTTTTATGTCACCAAGACACCTGTTTGCCAGGTTTTCATCAGGGTGATGATTTTTATCATTTTTCAATTTTTCATTTTTAATTTTATTTTGTAGATAGCTTGGATGCTTTAGATGACCACTGACTGTTCTAAATCCATTGACAGTGCCGATGTAGAGACTAGTGCCATGATATGCCAATAATGTCCTATCTGAAGTAGTTGACTTGTCAGGATTGTAGCGCTTGTATACAACTGATTGATGTTATTGTGGTCCTTTCTCATACTAGAGTTGGCCTTATCAGAATACGCACATCGCAATAGAGTGCCATGAGAGTCCTTGTGGTAAAGAGTTGCTACCAAGATGTGATGGATTTGTGACGTGGGATTTTTGGACTTTAAATGAGATGTAGAGTTATGACGAATGATGGTAGACATGGAAATTTTGTTTGGACATTTGGATGAATGACTTTATTTTCCAAACTTGGGATGGTGGATGACAGATTTTGGAGGGGTGGCATTTGGAACCAACACCTTTATATGCCTTGCTTGATGACCATTTTGAAGGAGGTGGACATGTGTTATATGTGGGAGTCCTCTTGTATTGTGGCACCGCATTGTGATTGACTTTTGTATTTGACTTGGTGTCTTTGTTTGATCCATCTTTCTTTGGGATCCATTTTAATTTCATTTGTCCTCTTGTCCTTTTGTTTGATTCAATGGCCTTTGACATTTGATTTTTATCTTTTGATTTGTATGACTTTTTATTTTGTTGGTTCCAAAGGGGAGGTTGATTCATGATGGAATGGTTCATGGTGTGGGTGGAGGGGGTGTTGGCAGCAATCTTATGACAAGGATTTCTCATGGATTCCATTTTGACATTTGTATCTGACAAGGTTGCCCCCAATATCAAGGAGGTACCACTGACATCATTTGATTTGTTGTCTAAGGAATATCCAAGACCTTGATGTCTATAATTTGCTTGAAGTTGTATTGGTTCTAGAATGCCTTGCTCGTGTATGCCTAGTCCTTTGCCTGATATTGCATGCTTTGACAGATTCTATTTGCGATGGGGTATTTGTTGTTTTGAAAGCAAGATGCTAACCCATCATGATGTCTATGGATACTGTCACTTGTAATATTTTCATCAACGAGAAAGCCCGCTTTGATAAAGATAGATGACCCTAGTTGATAAAGTGTCTTAGTTTCATTTTCATGTTGGACATATTCTTGATTGATATCTTTGGCCTGATCATGTGACATGTCAGGTTTAGATGATTCTGTTGGTGCTTCCAAGGCAATGTTGAAGCCATCATTATGTTTAGTGTCATAGAGTCCAATGATTTTAGCTATAACTTGATCATATGCAAGCATGTCCCTAGTGGAAGATTATTTTTCTGGAGGAATATCATCTATGTGTCCCATGGAGGCAAGTGTCTCATCTTGGGAAGTGTTAATAGTCGAGGCCTTTATAGGGTTAGCAAGTGTTTGATCATGAATGGCATAAAGGTCAAGGAGTGGATCATTTTGGATTTCTTTGTCCATGGTACGATCTTGGTCCAAGATGGGGTTGTCATGGATTTGGATTTCTTGGTCAATGGTAGGGTCTTGGTCAAAGACGGGGTTGTCAAGAATAGGGTCATGGGATGGACTACCTTGTTCTTGACATGAGGGTGACATTATAATGTCATGCTTTGGGCTTTCATTTTGACATGTATCCTCCAGTGTAGATGATGGGATGTGACTTTGAGTAATGACAAAATTTTCATGACTAGATGTGGCTTGTGAGGGGGTGACTTGAAGAGGATTAATGACCAAAGGACTAGGATAGGACATGGGAACTTGGACTGGACTAGGATAGGACATGGGGACTTGGACTGGAGTAGCATGTGAGGGACAAGGATAGGACATGGAGTCTTGGACTGGATTAATTATTGAATGACAATGATATGACATGGAGACTTGGACCGGATCGGTATGGTATGATGTGGGGACTTGACATGAGTTGGTAGATGGTTGATAAGGGATGTAGACTTGGATGAGATTGATAGGTGAAGGGTCAAAATATGACATGGAGGTTTGGAATGGACTAGTGGACAGTTGGCTTCCCTTGTCAAGGTTAGGATAAGGGTGATAAGTGGACATTTGTTGCGAATTACTGGTAGGATTTATGTCAAGCAACTGTTGATGGTGAGGGTACACGGATCGAGGTGGAAAAGTATTTATGTCAAAGCCTTGTGGAAACTTAGCCCCTTCGTCTGAAAGCATGGCTAGATACCTTTGAGGGTCACGTAAGATTGATTTTTTGACAAAGGAGACTATATCAGGATTTTGCGCTGTAGCTTCTATGTCTTTGACATATACTCGTCCATTTTGGTCTCTTTGTATGAATGGTTCAAAAATGTTTTGTGATGAAGATGGCATGTTCATGGGAGATTGCATGTTCATGTTGTGAAATGGGTTGGAAAAAGTCCAATGTTGGTTTGTGTCATAAGTGTTATTATCGATGTTGGGATTAGAATCTTGTCCAAAGTTTGTCATTTGTCGATGTTGTCTTTGAAGCCTAGTCTCAACTGTAAAAGGGATTTTCTCAAATGAGGATGATGAGAATGACAATTAAATGCAAAGATGGCACTAGCCTATATTTTTGTATTTTTGGATAAAGGATGACAATGCAAGACTATGTTTTTGGAATTTTGACAATAAGGGATGCAATATGACAATGTTGTCTAAAAAAAATTACTAATGCCAAAGGACAATGAAGACTAAGATGACAAGTTATGTCACTAATTTTTTTTGTATTTTTGGAATAAAGGATCACAATGCAAGACTAGGTTTTTGAATTTTTGTGAATAGGATATACAATGTGTAGCAATGTAAGACAAGGTTATCTAAGAACTTCTAAGCTCGAACATTGTTTTTGATTTCGATTGCTAAAGGACTTTGTTGAAAATGACAAGGTGATAAGGTCTAAATGACTAGTGAGTTTTCCTAACTAGACTTTTGAGTTGGAAAAATCTCACAAAAGAGGACAATGACTAAAAAGGGGGTTTGATAACTTAGTCCAAGAGGGCCCAATTTTGAAAACAATGACTTTGCAAAGTGTGCTTAAGATTTTCCTAATCCTAAGTATGCAAAATGTGAACCTAGGGATAATCTAATGCCAAATGTATGCAACGAAAAAGAATGAAGTATGAAACCTATGGTGATGAATGCAAACTAATGGTCAAGACTTTGAGCAATTTCAAGTTTGGTTTTTGACAGAATCTCCCTGGAAAAAATGGTTGACAAATGGTTGACAATTTGAAGGCCTTACGTGTTGAATGTGAAGTTTTAAATTTTGATAGGCAAATGCATCGTTTGAAGCTATGAATGCGTCACAGTTTAGCAAATGCGGTTCATTGTTTCGATTGCTACTTTTGGATTGTCAGATGCGACTTGATTTAGCATATGCAGCTTTTTAGTGTTCAAATGCATCGCGACACCTACAGATGCGGCATTCTAAGTGTCAAATGCGATTTAACAAAGCATTTGCATTGCAGAAAATTAGTTGCGGTTCGATAGATGTGACTCAGTTTAATTTCAAAATGATTTTCTTGTCGTTTTGATGGAAATTTTGATCTATTTGGTGAATGTTTTGTTTTGAAATGTGATAGAACCAGAAGACACTTGAAAAACACAGCATTTTGAATGTAACCAAACACACATCAGATAAGAACAATCCTAGGTTAGGCCGTGACAATATTTGCTAGATTCCACACGGGTTTCCCCAACCGCATATTTGTAGCATGTGAATTCAAAAGCTTGGCTGCATGAGCTCCCCCTTATAGTGCACTCTCTTCTCAGGCCAACCAAGCTTCCAACCCCCATGAAACTCCCATGGCGAGCTGATCACCTCTACTACAAACTGCGAAAGTGTGGATGCCTTCACACCGACCGGTGCTGCGCTAGCAAATAGAAGGATTTTGACTTTCTATACAAGAGTTTTTAGTTAGGGACCCCGTTCAAGTGGCCATACATGGGGCAGGAGATTAATCACCATTAAGTTGGCACTCCAGCCTGAAGAGGTTAAGCTCGACAGGGTTTATGGGAGTACAACTCTATCCGTATGACACATCCGCACAAGAAACCTTAGGTTTTCCCTTAAGGTTTACATTTATATACCGGTCGAGGGTAGCTTGGCTTTAGCTCCATTGCTAGTTTGAGTCGCGTTAGGGTGATGAAATCCCAAGTCAGGCCCAATTTCTAGAGTTGGTAACCGTTTCTCTTACACCCAAGATCGCCCGAAAGCGCAAGGGGAGAGGATACTCCGATATACCAAGTCAGGGTAATAACAGCTAAGAATGGGTTTAGTTTTCTGATCACAAGGTTTTCACCAAGTGAGAGAATACTCACCTACCATTCTACAAACACAATCAAGTAAAGAAGACATGAATGTTCTTTTTAGGTACACCAAAGTTAAATGTTTGTTAATCTATGGAAAACAAGCACAATGTTTGTTTTATTCTATCTTCAACATTCAAATCCGCAAACAAAATATTAGTAGTCTCTTTATGCAATGATCTTTGACACCCGAATAGTAACTGCCACACGCTACAAATGAAGATTAGTAACACAAAAATCTAAGCTAGCCAACATGAAAGAATAAAAAACCAGGAAATCAGAAGACCAAAAAACCAGAAAAGAAACTAGAAACTAGAAAAAAACCTTAAAATCCGAAACTCAGAATGTCAAAAATGAAAGCAAGTTTTTACCAGTCAAATGCGGCTCGACACAGCAGATGCGTCGTTCTGGACTTCAATTGCGGCACGACTGACCAGATGCATCATTCCAGATGTCAATTATAGCTTATCAGGGCAATTTCGGCTCTTCTATCAGCGTATGCGTCACGACACATCAAATGTGTCATGATGTTTTTAAAAAATAGTTGCGTCGATCCCTAGCTGTACCTGTAAAACAACAGAAAACACAAAAAAATGTATGAAAAACTAGAAAAATAGAGTTGGGTTCACCAATGTAATCAAGGGATTTCTTTTTAGGTTTGATTAGGAGTGTTAGCAACAAACAATAAAGGACAATGAAACCCAAAGATCTTACGAAACACAAAAGAAGTGAAATACAAAATGATTATACCTGATTGCTGATACCTCCATGATTCACTTTCGTAATACCTTCTTGCTTGCTGGATGATGTTGCCCTCAGATTCGTCATGCGAGCAAACCTGCAAATGCCTAAGTCCTACACCAAGCTTTGAAGGATTTATGCTATGTCTAAATGCCTATTCCTATAACTATAATTCTCAATGTCTATGCCTAAACAAATGCCAAGACTTGATCAAATGACTATAATAAATATTAAAATTGCATATGAAAACTAAGTGTACAAGTGAATAAATGCCTATAATATGTTTATGTAAAATGTCAGCGTGTCTGTATGTCATCGAAAAGTGAGAGGAAAATGCCATTTTATAGAAAATGTCATTTTGAGTGGACGGACGAGATGAAAGACCTAGAATGAGAGGTCCAAATTAAATATGAGAATCCCTAATTAGGGTTAGGGAAAAATCCTTAATCGAACAGTCACAATAATATCTCAGATAATCGGATCGACAGTGGAGAATAAATGAGGAAATTAATTAAAGAAATAAAGATTTTTGAAAAATCAAGAAGATAAGATTGCCTAATTTGTGAGATTCAAAAAAATCAAGAAGATAAGATGTGGACTGAAGATTAGATTTGGAAAATCAAGAATCTGCCCAATTACTTGATTTTTAGAAGATTAATTACTATTTTGAATTAAATTAATTTAAAGTAATGATTTTGTGAGATAATAAATAATCTTTTTCAGATTATTTATCAAAATGGACTGACAGTTAAGATTGAGATGACATTTTAAATAATTTAATTTATTTAAAATGAGAAGAATATTAATTGGAAATTAAATAATTAAATTTAATTATTTAATTTAGCAAATAAGACTAATTAATTAAATAAATTAATCAATGTATTTAATTAAGAGGATTAGCGACATATTAAATAAATAAATGTAATTCATTTATTTAATAATTAGGAAGAATTAAACGCAGAAGGGGAAATTAAATAAATTAAGAGATTTATTTAATTAAGGGAAGACTTAGACAATTAATGGCGTATTTAATAAATAAATAAAATTTATTTATTTAATAATCATGAAGAATAAAAGGACATGAATTAATTAAATAATTATGAATTATTTAATCAATAGTGGAATGTGGACCAAGGACATAATTAAATGTCACAATTATGCTAGGACAAAAGTGGTAAAAATGAAGCTTGCAGGCCTAGGTCATTTTTAGGTGTCTACAGAGAGATATCACATGATGTGTCCACAAAAGGTGGAAGTGATGAGGTAATGACATGTCAAGTCCACAAAAAGTGGAAAATCTCCAACAACCTCCTATGTGGTCCCTAAGTAAACTTAACTAGGGTGTAATCATGACCTAGGACCCACAAGACATTTAATTACACCAACAACCCCCCTTAAGTGCAACTTAGGGAGAATGTACACAAAAGCAAACAATGCAAGATGGGTCCTGGCTACTAGGCCTTGTTAGGTACCCATGTACAAATGCAATGAAATCTCTCACAAGTGGAGTAAAGATAGAAAAACCCAGTGGGAAAAAACTACCCCCCAAAAGAGAGATGAGATACAAAAAGCTATGAACATAGCATGCGAAGGAAAAAACCCCATGTGAGGAAAAAGTCCCCCCCATACAAGAGAAGAAGAGAGACAAGGTAGCCCCCCCTCAAGGTACAATGATCACCCATGGAAGATTCTCGAGAAGGAATGAAGAAGCTGCTGCAAAACTGTCGAACAACGTTCCTCCCCTTAGGAAGAAACAATTCCAAAGGTTTATGAATGAAGTCTCCCCAATCCACAAGTGAAGAAGGAAGAACCCTCAAAATGTAAGAAGTCTCTGAAATATGCTCAAAGTTCCCTCTGTTGATGCCGAAATATGCATTTCCCAAACCACGTGAAGCTGCAATGGTGTAGTCACGTACTGGAACCTGTGAGAAACCTAGTGCAACAACACTCTCATCTGCTGAAAAAGACAACTGAAGATCAAGCAAGGATGTAGGTAGAACATACTCCAAAGACGATGTCTCCTCAAGAGAGAAAGTGGCCTCCTCCAACTGTTGTACATATGCATCCACAATCACATCAACCTCGAAAGACTGATCATGTAGAGGAGGGTCATAGTGTTCCCTCGCAAAAACTGAAGAAGAATCACCTTCATCAAAGAGAAGATGTAAGTAATCAAATGTGTCCCCCAAATCTGCAATGTAGGATTCCACAAACAAACTGCTAATGTTTGTCAAGTATTCATCCCATGAAGCTATTGCTGGAAGACAAGGTATGCACTGTTGCATTGAATCACAAGGCACTGAAACTGTCAGAACACAAGTATCATCAGGTGCATCAGTCAATGTAGGAGATGGAGTATCAACAATAGGCTCAAGAACCTCAGGAGTAGAAAGCACTCCAAGATTCAAGTAACCATACTCAATCTCCTCAAGTGTGTCCACACTACAGTGAACTAAATCATCAATAGGAGCAAAATATGAGAAGGTGTAGAACCGAGAATGATTATCAACCTCCCCAAATGCAACAAGAGCCCTGCTATGCAAATCCTGAACAATGACAAAATCTGGTGTAAACTCTACACTCTTTCCTGTATCACTATGTGTAATCTGATAGATGGAAAGGATGTTCCTTAACAAAGTGGGCACACATAGAACATCATTAAATGCTCCACCTTCAATTTCAATAGAACCCTTCCCACAAACTGCCAAAGAAGTGTCATTGGCCATCAAAATGGGTGGTGATGAACAAGAATCAAATGAAGAGTACATATCCTTGGACAAAATCATATGATGTGAAGCTCCTGAATCAAGGATCCACCTATCTGAATTGGAATCTACAAAAGCAAGAAATGCTTGCCCCTTATGTTTCTCATATTGAGATGATGTAGGAGAAGAAGAGCTTGATGTTGTTGCCATTAGAGTTGTTCCTTTTCCCTTAGAAGAAGTGGAAGGAGATGAGTCCTCTTGATATGCAACTGGCAAGTTGATTTTGTTCTTCTTAAGGATGTTTTTCAACTCATCAATTTGCTGAACATGACAACGATGCTCTTCATGACCAATCCTTTTGCAATATGCACATGTTGGTTGCTCCCTCTTGTTTGAATTATTGTACTTCTTTGAAGAAGATGAAGTTGAGCTTTGTTGTGGAGGAGTGGATTGTTTGTTCTCTCCTTGTGGCTTTGGTGAAGATTGCTTTTGGTCCTTTCCTTTGCCTTGCTTATTGTTTCCATGATTGACCACAAATGCTTTTGAAGTTGAAGACTTGAGAATACCCATTTTCATCAACTTATTTTGCTCAAGAATCAAAAGATCTGTGAGAGCCTCAAAAGATGGTGTTGTGAAGTTACTTATTGTCAATCTTTGAGTCTGAAAACTTGAAACAAAGGCTGCATACTCAACTGGAAGTTTGTCCAACAAGTTGAAGACCAATTGATCATCCTCTTTTTCAATACCACAATATTTTAGTTGTGCTCTTAGTTCATTTTCCTTAGTGACATAATCCTGAATTGTATCAAAATCCTTGGGATCAAGGCTTAAGAGATCATGTTCAAGTTTGTACCCCTTAACCTTATCAACCTTGCCATACAAAGCAGCAAGCTTATCCCAAGCTTCCTTAGCTGTAGTACATTTATCAACATGGAAAATTAGATCATTTGAAATGAACTTTCTTAGTGTACCCAATGCCATAGAATTTTTAGTGAGCCAATCCATATATGCAATTGGATCTACCTTAGGATCTGAAGGTGCGGTTATTGTTCCATCAATGTAGTAAATTAAACCTTTTTCCATTAGTTTACTCCATGCACGTACTTTCCATGTACCATAATTATGTGCAGTTAACAGTGGAACTTTAGATGAACCCATGATGGAATACAAGAGCACAAGAGAGAAAATAGGCACAATCACATAAGATACACCCCCCCAAATTCACTCAATCAAAGTACCCCCCCACAAATAGATGATTTTGGCACTTTATAATGCAGTGCGTGTACAATAGGCCACTTGCAACTTGGCTAAGTGGGCTTATGATTTATGATTTACAACTTGCCAAAAATTAGACTGATTATAGACTAGAACAAATAAGAAAAGACCTAAATTCATATCTATGCAATACAAGTGCCAAATAGGCCAAAAAGGACCATATGCTAAAAGTACAAAATCCACTCAAGATCACTTCAAACTGATTGCAGATTCAAGAAGTAGATGAAAAATCATGTACTTTCAAAAAAAATGGCACCTGAAAAGGAGTTCGTATGAGCCTGAACGAAGCCTTGAAAGTTGTAGAAATGGTGACAAGACAGGTACAATCATGAGAAACTGAAAATTATGAAAAATCTGTTCACCAAAATCAGAAACCGAGTACACCACTACGAAGTACACGAAAAATTAGCTGAAATAAAAAAAAAATTGCTCAAAAAAAGGAGCAAAAATGAGCGAGATATGAAGTTCTGAAGTTGGACTGCAAAATCAAAAACTCCATTAGAGAGGGGGGCAAAAAATTTGAAAATCCTGCCAATGTCATGCTGACGTCATCCATCTAGGGGCTTAAATTTGATGGTTGTATGACCGTCGAAACGCTGGATGAGCTTAATTTTGACGATTAAATGCTCTTCATCGCCATCCGTTGGTCTCCGGAATATGCTTTTATTTTGCCAAAATATTCTGAAGCCCCTGCTAGAATCTTTGTAGAATATTCTCACCGAGTTTCTGAGAATGTCGCCGGATTTTCGTAGAAATTACCACCGGTAGAGAATAGGGAAGCACCCATCGGTGGTGATTTTGCCAGCCACCTGCCTGCGCCACACGGTAGGGCGTGTACAAGGTACCTACGCAGGAAGGTATTGTCTGCAGTACCCTGCCTGCGTAGGGTAATTACAAATTTTCTTTTTATTTTGATTTATAAAAAAAACAAAATACAATTTTTTTATTTTTGATTTTTCATAAACTTTTTACAAATAAAAAAACTGCAAATACATTTTTGATTTTTGATTTTTCAATTTTTTGCTCTACAAATTTGAAAATTTTCTAAAAAAATTTTCAAAAAATTTCAATTTTTTTTTTGCAGAATACTGGAATTTTTCTCAGAAAATATTTTTCCAAAACTATAGAAAAATTTAGAAAATTGAGAAAAATACCCAAATTGGCGGAATTTTCAGATCTGGAGCTCTTGATATCCGATTTGGATGAAACGAAAGGCGATCTCAACTGGAAACAACCTCCTGAACGCAATGGTGGGCTCATATTTGGCATAGGATGTACCAAAATGCTGCTGCTCCTCAGATTTTCCTCTTGACCACCTTCGCATGAGCTAAGATCTCTCAACAATTGCTATGCATAGGACCTCCAACTGCTCTGATACCATGTAAGAATTGGCTATGAAGGTAGCCACCCAAGATCTAGAGGCCTAATAGAAAGCACAAATGAGAGAGAAAAGAATATGATAAGAATAAATTGTATTCAATGTCAATAATATGAGATGCAGTACAATCATTACATAGGAGACCCCTTGGTTATATAGCCAAGGTGAGAACATAGAAGGGCATAAGATTATGACAAGTGTCATAATCTTATGACATGAGACAACAATGAAGAGTTATCACTCCACCTAAAGTGGAAAAGGATAATGTGATAATCTCCACAAAAGGTGGATCACCCACAAAAGGTGGAGAGATATCACATGATGTGTCCACAAAAGGTGGAAGTGATGAGGTAATGACATATCAAGTCCACCAAAAGTGGAAAATCTGCAACAACCTCCTATGTGGTCCCTAAGTAAACTTAATTAAGGTGTAATCATGACCTAGGACAAGGTACAACACATTTAATTACACCAACAATTAGCTTTAGCATTCATAGCATTTCATAATTCTAGTTTGTTTTCACAACAATCATAGCATGTTAATCATATCTTAGCATAGTATGCATTCATCTTTAATCTTGTTCTCTAGGAAGACTATTTGTTGACCCTAGCACATGATCTGAGAGCAAGTTGGAATCAACAAAAACATTGGAGATAGAGGACAATAGGATGACATCAAGAATAGAAGACTGAGTTTGCATTCCTTTTATTTGATCTTTTGTTTTGATATAATGTCTTATTGGTGTGCTTGATTTATTGTTTTTAATCTACACTTGATACACTTAAAATCACACACACCAAATAATTCTAATGGTCTCTTGTGTATGGTGTTATTATTTAAGTTTTTATTATCTACATTTCATGTTTAATCATATTAATAGAATAAGGGTTTCATGAATGCATGTGGATCTAATTATTGTTGAGGTTTTTGAATTTTTAATATGCTACAACTTATTCAGCCCCCAAATCTCAGTTTTCTTATTCATTCAACAACATTCATAATATTTTTTTCTCCCCCATAAGTGATTGGACCTAATTATATACCTAGTTTCCTAAAATATTCATTCTATAGTCCATTTATACCATTATGAAGAAAACCCATGTGCAAAACCAATGCATACATTTAATATTTTTCTCTCGACACTTTAAAATTTACAAAATAAGGGGAGGACAAAGTTCCCCTCGGAAACTTAGTCCCCTTATTTTTCTTCCAAAATCAAATATATTAGAGGTGGCATTTTTTAATTTGAATTTCAAATGTCTAATGCTAGCTACCAAGATTTACTTTATGGGAAATTATATTAAATTCCTATAAATAGATAGTAATTTCATCATTTCAAAACTAAGAAATTATTGGAGAAATTATGATCAAAATCATTATCAACTAATTCAAGAGCAACATTCCATAGATTTATTGCAAAAATTCAATATCCAAGCGTCATGTCAAAGTGTATGTGAGTTTGTTCATACTTATGTTATCATATTTTTTGTGCGATATATCCCTTGTAGGTCTTCAAGATAATAAATCCAACAACAATCAAGCCTTGAGGAGATTTATATAACTTCATTCTTCAATGAAGTCATTTTTTAGTAGTGAATTGTTGGTCATTGTTGATTCATCATTCATTTATCATTTATTTATCTTTCATTGGCATTGCCATTGTGGAAGTGGAAACACTGACCCATGATTTGACTTTAAGATAACCCCTATATGGCACAACCCTTCCTCTCTCTTTGAATGTACAATTTTTAGATCTAAAGAAGATTGAAGAAGTTCAAAGATCAATTATTCATTTTTGCATTCAAACCCTACATCTTGAAAACAAATAGAAACTCAGTTATAGAAATATCTGATACCGCGACAAGTGAAAAGTGAAACCTCTAGTCTAGTACTAGAGGATTATAAAAATGGTTGTGAAGTTTCTCAAGTAGGAAATATAATTCATAGGTGAGTTGGTCCTCAATTTTCAGCCTCAAATCCATAATGCAAGGTAAACATTGTCTTGCTCAGTCAATTTTTATACTCTGAACCTGTCTGTGACTTTTTGTATTTATTGTACTTGCATTATAACATTAATTTGCATCATTAGGTTAGTCATTTCATCCCTAAGTCCATTTTGAATTTGGTCAAGGGTAAGTTGACTCACCTTTCAGGTTATAAGTCAATCCTATATCTTGTCCAAATTCATCAAACCCCTACTACCTCAAATTCTAAATGAAATACATGTGGAAAAGTGTGAAATACTATAGTGCAACCCCTAGGGTCACCCCTTTTTCTATATTTCACTCATAGAATCATCTTTAGGACATGAACTTTTTTTTGTTAAACTTATCTTATAATTATCACTATCCAAATATTTATTTTCACCATTTTAAAAAAATTAGTTATTTTTCCTTGTAATAGACTAGTTTATATTTTACTGTCTATTCCAACCATTATAAAAATGGTAATCTAATAGTTATAAGAAGTTTCAATTCATCATAAAGTATGTATGAATAATTAATCTCAAAATATTGATATACTTTCCATACATTTTTTTTCATACACTAAACACACATGTTAGTGTAGGTTTTTATTTTCATAGTGTGATATTTAAATTTCTCTTAGGGGTATGTGCAGGATCATGATGGGCCAAAAAGTGGCGATATGATGGGTATGTGTAGGGTATGTGGCTGACAACTTTTTTGTTACCCAAAATTAATGAAACAAAAAAGGTTTTTAAAGGAGATTCTATGCTTTCCACCAATATAAATTATGCTTTACTTTGAATTTAATAAATTATTATTCATTTTCTATTTGAATTATGACTAAAGTCCTAATTGATAGGATGATTGAAAAAAAAAAAAGCTTTCAAATGGTATCACAGTTTTTTAATTTGAAACATGCATCACATTCTATGCTTCACTTACTATAGGATTTTAAAAAAATGAAATTCATGAAGTTTTGGCCAAGTTAAAGTGGTCAGACATACAATTTCTTATATTTTTAAAAATTTGTAATAAAAAATTCATAATTAATTATTTACTTGGACAAAATTACAAAAAAAAATGCATCACATCGGGACATGAGTCCTCTACTTATATCTAAAATCTTATAAATTTTTTTTTATCATTTTATTGTGGTTAAGGTTGTCAGACAGACACTACTTCTTATTTTTTCCTTGACATTTAAGTATTACTGCATTGAAATTTCAAATTTTCAGCAAATATATATTTTTTAAAACAAACCTAGTAGTTTAGAAACTACATTAAATTTGCTACAGATTCCATTCTTACATATTTTTGAAGTAATATAGATAACTTATTCAAATTTTTATGTCAAGTTTCCTAACTCTATTTTTTTTGAATTTTTTTGCCACTTAAAGGCCTATTTTTTCCATGATGATCTTGCACATACCCTTAGTTATAGGTTTTTCTCACATTTATAAAGATTTCTTTAGAGTATTTACTTTTTCATCACTTTATTTAATGTTTGTGGTTATTGGTGGTAAATTATCATTGGTTAACTTTCCACCTCCATAGTTTTATATAAACTCACTTCCTAGTTTGTATTCTTCATATTTTGGAAGCTTTTAGTGTTATTATATCATATCAACATTGCATAATCTCTTGGAGTTCTATTTTTAATACTTTATATTCTTTTAGTTTATGTAACTCTTACTTTCTTTTAAAAAATTTCCTTGGTTATTCAAGCTATTTTAGATTTCTAACATGGTATTAGAGCTTCAGTGTTGTAGATTTCTTCCCTGACCTGAGCAACTACTCTTGGAGTAAATTTTTTGTTGGGTGTTTAGGTTCTTGAGAACTTCACCATTGAATCTAGGGAATCAAATAAAGTTATGTAACTTATATTTTTTATCAAAATATTACATATTTTTCTAGATTTGCAAGGGTCTGAAGGAAGGATTTTAGTTGCTAGATTCAAGGGTAGCTAATTTTTTTGGAGCAATTTGGGTAAATCTTTGAAATATTAGAATTTTTTGGGGGTGTCAATTTTTTTTAGGTCATATAACAACACAAATCTGTACATGGCTACATAGCCGATATAGTATGAATTGGTTTCTAGATGAGTCAACAACATATTCTTTGGTAATAGGAATTTTCCCTAGATTGGAACCCTCTCTATGCTAGCTCATACTTTTTTACATCATCAATCACATTTTTGTCATCTATAGGTATGTTTATTAATAATCCATAGGTTTTATTATCAATATATTTTGTTTTAAGATACATAGACACCCCTTGTTTGAAGGGCTTTGAAGCTCGTAGTCTTGCCTTAATGGGAGGGGCTAAGCATAGGGCGGTGTGGCCTCCACCCATCACCTCTGCCTTGTTTGTCCCTAGTAGGACTAATACCATTGGGGAGGCATGGATTTTTTAATAAACCTTATAAGTGGTGGTTATGTGGACATACATGGGGCTTAATTTTTCACCCTATTTAGTTTGTAGAAGCTCTAGTAGTGCCTCTTTTGTTTTTTCATAACTTGTAATCTAGGGGGAGAAAATTTTCAAACAAGATATAATCAAAAATTTAGATTTTTCAATATTTAAAGGGTGCAAGTTATTTTTCATAATTTCAATGTTATTTCATGACATCTGTTACTTTTTGAAGTCAAATATTATTTTATGATTTCCAATCTCATAGGTTTTTTTAAAGATCTCTAATTTTTATTATTCTTGTGATATGGGAAATGTATTGAGGAGCTCTATATTGCCATCCATGTACTTTTTCTGTAGTTGTCCCTGGTATATCATTATTTTAGTTCTTTCCCAGTGGGTTTCTTGGAGATTACCTTTTTTTTTTTACAGTTGGGAGGGTGCAATTTTGATCTTTGCACTTCATTTTACTTTTAGATCATTTATCAATCAAATATTACTTCATAAATTCCATGGTTGTATCAGTTTGATATTTTTTAGTGTTCTTTAATATCAAGTCTATTGTTGCTTTATTATGAATTTGACCTGAGTCCTTGAGTGATTCTAATGTGGTTTCTATCATTAGAATTATCATTCCTTTTCTTTCCTAATTAAGGAATCTAGTGTTTCTCAACAAGTGTGCTTCTAGTGCTTCTTTGCAATAGGTTATCTAATTATGGGGGTTGTATGGTCTCTTATCTTCGTTTATATGGAGGGAGATTGATTGGATTTGTGATGGATCGTTTCATTGAGGGGGGTTCGAATGGTCTTTTCTTCTTCTCTGTTATGGGGGGCTCTTTTTCCTTGAATAGAGTTTTATGCTCTCATTTTTCATTGAGACTATTACTATATTTATCTCTTTTTTGAGGAGATTTTTTTTTCCCACTGGGTTTCTCCTTTTTTCCCTTTGTGATAAATTGTATTTGCATTTGTACATGGGTAACTAACTTGGGATTGTTTCTAGAACCCGTATCTATGTCATTTGCATAAGTACTCCATATGTTATACTTAAGGGGAGGTATTTGTGTAAATAGGTGCTTTACCTATCTTGGTCACATTTACATGCTAATTCCACTTAGGTCCTAGGAAGGAATCTTTCTAGATAAGTGTTAATTATCATTTATCTTATCTATTTTGACATTCATTTAATAATTGTGTTCTAAGTAGTTATGAGTTAGTTATCTCATGTGAAATGACTATGACACTTGTCTTATCTGGTCACATCCCTCATCTTGCTTATATTAGCAAAGCTTCATATGTATATTGTCATATTTAGTTTTAATGTCATATATTTATTTTAGAATTCTTGCATCCTTTATCATAGCATGATATTTTACTATCTCTCCTTTTAGCTTATTTTTCCTTGCAGGTGATCTTGGAGTGTTGAGGAGTTCACCATAAACTCCTACAAAGAATACATCTATATATGTATATATATGCATATGTGTGTGTGTATATGATAGACCATCTATATATATATACTACATACATATATATACGATCTATCAACAAATCTTCTTAAAATTTTAATTATATTTTATGGAAAAAAGGATTGAATTTAGCCCTATGATTATCAAATGATTTCCCTATTTAATCACAAATAAAACCATTAATCAATAAATGTCACAATAAAGAGTAAGAGAATAAGATTTTATCTCAATCCACATTTAATAAACTTTCACATGTGAAAATAAATATAAATAAAAGATTCATTATAAATATTTAAATAAGTTTCTATTTCATGTGATATAATCTTCTTAAAATTTTAATTATATTTTATGAAAAAATGATCAAACATAGCCCTATAACCATCAAATTTACACCCTAACCAACACAATAAAACCATGAATTGATTAATGTGACAGTGAAAAAAAAAAACATTTAAATTTCTATCTCAATCTACATTTAACCATAAATTGTGTAATGTCACAATATAGAACAAGAGTTGTAGGGTAGCAAAGTTCCTGCCAAAGGCTGACAGGACAATTTTGGTCTAGGAAAATGTTAGAAATTGAAGGGATTCCTCAATTATACATTTTTTTAAAGTTTGGAGAATGTTTTCTATTTGAATGTGCTCAATCTATATGTTGTCTTGTACTTTTTTTTAATGTTTTCTCTTTGAATTATACTCCAAAAAGGAATGCATTTTGTGGACTTGGAAAGGAGACATGCAATTTGCTTGTTACAAGAAGAGATGCCAAATCCACAAATTAATGCTCAGCTGTAATATGATTAATAATTCAATTTTCAAATACTACAAAGACAATCTCAAGTAATGAACTCTCAAGAATGCAAAGATAAGATGCACATACAATGACAAAGAAGGAATGAAATGTCAATAGCACTAGATGAAACCTAAAAGATAAACTCATTTAAGAAAGGAGATTCAAATGATTTCAAGGGTGGATGAGTTGACCTTTCTAAGGAAAAAAATATTGCCATCTTCTGATACAAATTGCTCCTAGCATGGGAGAGGTTGATGCTAGACCCCTTGAATCATTCAAAATAGACCTTAGCTTATTTGGAGAGAGCACTTCTGAACTTGAAGATGGAAAAAAGCTTAAAATTTCATGTGGAGAGCTAATTTCAAGTTCACTTAAATTCAAATAGTAACTTTAGGAAATTTTGATGCAAATTGTTTCTAAAACTTTATCTCTTAAATTGTTTTTCCAAGGTAGGAAACAACCAAAATTTTCATTCATTATGAAAAGTATGTCCAAACCAAATGTATGAACCTAGTATTAATGTCACTTATTCATTCATTAATAGTTTTCTAAAGTAACAAGAAAATGAAAGTGAAACCATCAAATAAGAGTAAAATGCTTCAAATCCTCATTCATTTAATGCTATGCTTTGAAAAGAAACTTATCTTTTCTCCCAATGATACATTTTTGTATGTCTGATGATATGCATTATCCAATGTTTGCTCCATGTTGTAATTGAATACACTTTAAACAACTCTTTTATAACAATAAAGATTGAAAGACTTAAACCCCAAATGTTTTTCTATAATGCACTACTGAGCCACTCACATAAACAACTAACTTTTTTATTATCTTATATAAAGATCTAATACATTGTATGTGTTCACTATAATGGATAACTTCTTAACATTACACATAAAACTATAACAAAATTGCATCAACTGTTTACCATAAGGCATAAAATCATTGCTACAATTCTCTATCCAAATATAGTAGAACTTTAGCACTGTAAAATAAGACATAGCTGCATATTATGATCAACATATTACAATAGCTAGATTACAGAATGGTAGGTTCCTCAAAAATATTTTCTACAACAAGACATTCTTCACCTGTTGTGGATGCTCTACACTAGAAAAGCTAACTCTCTATCTTTTATTTTGAGATAGACATGTTTCCAAATTATCAAGGAACAAAAAATGATTTCATTAAGAATCCTACATTAACCACAATGCAATATTTTCCCAATAAACATTAATCTTATCTAGTATTATCGTAAATAGAAACTAATAATAAATTCATATATCATAAGCTCTAATCAACATGTTTATAGTATAAACAAATTATGAGAGAAAAAATTGTTCTCATGAATAAATTTTCTAAATATAGTATAGTAGCAAAGTAGAAATGCAAAAAGAATAATTAGGTGACATTATATTTTCTTGGAAAAACAAGTTTGACATGTTCACTACTTCCATAGGAAGTGAATTTTGTGTTTTCCAGTGGTCAACTCACTTCTAGTAGTAAACTACTTATCGACAAAGTGATGAAGTTAGTCTATTTTTGGTAGAAGCTATAATTTGAAAGGTTTTTGAAGTTGGAAAAAGGGTCATCTTGGTTGTGGGGGGTTGAGAGGGGTCTATATAAAGATTTTCCCATTTTATATGTATAGTTGTTTGGTTTGGAACACATTCTGATACATGGACTATCAATGATATGATGTTATCCTAGACATAAATAAATTGTCTTATATCATAGAACTAAATGTAGATTTAGTCTAAAACATTAATTGAATGAATCTCTATGGAGAAAGTTTGTTAGGTTAGTTTTCTTCATGATTGCATTTGTGATTATGTATATTTGTTATAAATCCATTTTTTTAATAGTTAGAAGCATCTCAAAACATGTGATAGCTAAGTCCTTATTCAATGGGAACTACTATTCAATTACTTAGCTACAAATGCAAGGTAATTTGTGGGATGGCGGAATAACTTGTTTATTTGTTTATTGGGACACACAGGTGCCTTAAGGATTACATGTAAGATCATACAATTTATCACTAACCTACACAAATGATTAGACTAGATCACAACAATTGAAAATTCCAATTGAAATTAAGCTAAGAATACAAATGTTTTGGTAGAGATCAAGTATGAAATGAAGATGATTTCAAAGAGTGATATCAAAAAAAAAATTCTTGACACTAAGGGACTAATTACTAATGTTGATTATATGACTTGAAAAATCAATAGGGTCATCCACAAGATTTCCAATTCAAAGGTCAGGCTTCAGGTTGCAACATTGAAAAACTAAATAACATTGAGCATATCCAAATGGAGGAGCATTGGTTTAGAACACAAAATTCATTTCCCCAATTTTGAACACACATTGGGGAGATTCTTAGTTGTGGCAATATGAAATTTCATTTTTTAAATTTCCTTGAGGAAAAAGAAATTGGTTACATCTAGGGAAAATGATGGTAGGAAATTTCAATGCACTTTTAGAACCACCAGACTTGACTAAGGTAGAGCTTGTGCAATTGAAGGACTACCAAGAAGCACAAATCATTGCTATTGGTAATTGTAATTTGATTGCCATCAAGATTCACTGATCAATGCACTACAAAAACTCAAGTAGATGGAATGATGACTGAGCTTGATGTATTATATTAGGTATTCAATATATTCTAAATATTGCATTAAAAATTCAAATGTAAAGTGCAACAAATTGGGTAGTTTATCTAGAAGTATATGTGTTATAGATACATGATAATACAGGTCACTATTTCATAAAGAACAAATTAAAAAAGAAAAGAAAAGAAAATATAAACTTATTAGCCTCCTACCTCTACAAGAGCACGAGGCAACGAACATGGAATTTCGGACCTATAGCTTAAAGCTTGAGCCGTGACTAGCATGCTCACGTCTAAAAAGAAACATAGTAGAGATCAAGAATTAAGATTTTAAAAGGAACTAATAAAACAACAGACCCTAAGAAAATAATAATGTTTGAAGAGGGCTAACCTTGGTTGAGAATAATGATTAAAATACTATACAAATATATAAAAAGTTAACCTATTTTTGGAAATTCTTCACTCATTGCAATGTAAAAATGAAAATTCTAAATCCTTACCAGACCCAAACTGGGTACCGATCCTGGTCGAGTTCCATCCTGGCTTCAACTCTGGTATGTGGGCCAAACCACTATATTTTGAATTTTCTTAGTCTAAATCCATAGGTGTGGCCCACATAACCAACATTCAAATTTAGAATGATGAAGACCAATACTACAAACATGTATAATATGCTTTCAGGAATGAAAAAAATAAATTGTCAATGAAAATATTTAATAAAAATATTATTTAATATGAAGAAACCTCACTAAAGAGATTTGTTAGGTTTGTTTTCTAAAAAATTATCTAGTAATTAAAATGGTAAGTATTAGATCAAAATTATGAGAAAAAAGCTTTCATATATTCATCTACCAGTGGATATCCAAATGGCCAATATATTAAAGGATATTGGACCAAAATTATTTAAAATGACTAAAAGATTTATTTTTTAATAATGTTATCTTGTCTTTCATTTAATATTGTCCTTTCATTCTTCACATGATCAACAAATGTAACACTCTTAACCCTATTCCTCGACTTTTCTTATAATATTTTGAAATGGTTTGTGTTCAAAAAGGAACTACACATCTATAGGTAATTAGATCTTGGTTAATATTGAGTTTGAAGTGACCTATAATTTTTATGTTATGTGCCATAATTTTCTTGGTGGCATGTTCATACCATTAGCCTATTGACTTTGTGCAATATAAAATAGATGATAAAAATATAAGTGTATGACTACCATTGACAACATGAGAAGAGAATGAGAAGAAAATAAGAGAAATAATCAATGAAGGGGAAGCAACATGCAACACATAATCATTTTATGTATTACAAATAAATAAAATGAAATATTGTTAGGACTTCACTCACTGGAAAGAGTGAGAGAAAGTAAGCGCCTGCAATAACACCTATGCATATAACCCCTTGAAACCTATTAAAAATAAAGCATATAAATAAGAATGTCAAACAACTCATTTTTCCCTAAACTAAATATTAAACGAAAACTACAATACATGAAAGATTAGGACTAAAAGAGTACCCACAACAATCAAACACTTTATCAAATTGCTTTTCTAGATCATCAACAATAGGTATATCAACATCAAACGAAACAACACCCACTCCCAACTACAAGACATTTTGATACAATAACATGGCATGATAAAACATTCAAGATTTAACTAATTAGAAAATGAAATTATTTTAAATAAAAAATGGAAATTATTTTAAGAGCAACTATTTGAATTATAATCATTAGTGAAACTCTTTTGACATCTTGAACAAACCTCAATACATTTAAAGCGTCAATACAAACCTCATGCCTAGGTACATCAATATTATAATTGTAGAAATTGTGGAAGAGCAGTGAAGCAACAGTGACATTCATCAAAGCATAAAAAAAAGTAGATTTTTGTCAAACATTGTGCTTCCAGTTGTGCTAGCAGATATTTCTATAAAATTTAAAAGCATATACAATACACATTAATTATCTTGTAAAATGGCTCAAAGAAATGTAACCCTATGTAATGCAATAAAGACAGTGTATGCACAAAATTGTATACACAAAATGTAAAAGCATATACAAAAATTCTAACCTATTTTGAAAAATGCTCTTAGGAACCACCATCAAATAATTTTGAAATGATCACTTTCTATTCATTGAATAGATGCCTCAAATAGAAAAATAGCTTATACAGGATAAATCAATTTTAGGAGACAATGAAATATTATGGAACTACTAAGAAAAGTGGCTAGCATTAATTCTTCTCTTCAAGTTGATGTCCAAATTATCTATCCAAGATATAATAATAAAAGTTGGTAACATGTAGCATTATATATGATACTTACTAGTGATAAAAAGATTAGAACTAGGCTCTACTTTCAGATCAAATTTTCCACCAAGTTGTTTCTAGTTTGTGTCACAACTTGCCAAACATAAGGATACATACAAGTAAAATGTGAAGCAAAATTAATGACAAAAATCTACTCTCATGGATTGCAATGATTACATGATATGAAAAATTTGGATATGTTGAAAAGGCTTAATAAAATTTCAAGTAAGCACAATTGACATTTGTACAACCAAAATCCACAACCTTTGACAACATCCCCCATTCTTGTGCTAAAATGACAACTTTAGAACATGGTATGGAGATCCATTAAAACATAGTAGAAGGGAGATTCTTGTTAGATATAAGAGTTGAAAATGCTATGGTAGATATATATTCACAATGTTGAAATATAGACAAGGTTCATGAATTTTTTGATAGAATGACTCAAATAAACCTTGTAGTTTCCAGTATTATCTACTATTTCCCTTGCAATTTCCTTGCGCATTGCACTTGGAGTGACAACTCCTAAATTTGGTAGGGTATTGAGTTTTTTGGTAATGTTGGATAGTGATTTTTAGTCTAAAAAATTAGTCTCCTGCACCTTTAGCCCACCCACCAGATTTAGCCCCATTGGTCTTGCTTGCAAATAATCTTAAAACAATTACATTCTATTTTTAGAAACATTCCATGATCGACCCACTACTAAAATAGAAATTAAACTTGCTTGAAAAGACACCTAATTAATTTCCAAAAACAACAAAAAAAACTAGGTTGCATTCTTCTCTTCAACAATTGTAATCAACAAAATACCGATAGAAACATCCCAAATTATACCACCTACACAAACAGTGACTAAGCATGATGAATTAGTAAAAATAAAATATAGTACTAACTAGAATAAACCAGTTGCAAGTGGATTCCAATATGCCCCTACTGGAATTACCCTAACCAATACCTAAAAATGTTATTTTGTACAATGGATTCAAACTAAGAGTATTAGCAATACCTTGTTGAATCAAGGGCTATCTTAATGTGCAAATACCATTTAAGTGCAGATCCATGCAATGGCTATAATGTCCAATTTTTTAACACCCTCAGTCAGTTAGGGTTGATCTAGGAGCACTTACTATTTTTAGTAAGTTCTATTTTTAGCAGGGGTTTTGGTTCAGTGCTTTAGCGTTTGGTGGGCCTTCTTGAGTGTCTCAGTCTCTCTCTCTCTCTCAGGTTTTAGGGAACATTTAACTATTTTTCGAACTTTAAAAAAAAATTAAGTTTAGGGTTACCTGGGACTTTCCATTCTTAACAGGGGCAGATGGATGTTCACTATATATAGTGAGCCATGGGTGCAACGTCAACTTATCTATAGATGACAACTTACTATTTTTAGAAATTACTAAAAAATAGTAAGTCAATATTTGGAACAATGAGCTTGTTCAAATTGGTCTATGCAACATATTTAGTTGATAAGGTCACTTGAGGGAATTATTTTAAAATTCATAGTATGCTTTGAAAAGTATGCTTTATAAAGTGACTTTATATTTTAAATTAAAAAGGGGTCATAAGGGGGGACTCATTAAAAAGTTACCAAAGGCACCTAGTTAATCAACTTCAAGTTGTTTTTAAAAAAACTAAAAGATATATCATTCACCTTGGGCACCCAAAATATGGAAGAGAAAGATTAAAAATTTAAATAAAATCAAAAGCAAGTAATGAGACATGGGTTTTAGGGGGTTGGAGAGTTTCCCTAATTGAAGCTTTGGATAAAAGACTTTTGGTGGCTCATTTTAGCATGTTGGAGTTGGGTTTTTTATAGGTATATGTTGCTAGTGTGGTGCCAGGGTATTGAAGAATGGAATTGACAATGTAGCCCCTCAAGTTCTAAGACTTGTCTTGGCAGTGAGAGACTTGCTCAGACTTATGTTGGGTGATTTCATTCAGAGATAATAGATGGGTTTATTTTTTATAGAATTTTGGTTGTTTTGGATATGTGACTATTGGAATTTGTATTGGAGTGGATTTATTTCAGTTTGGTTGTTATTTCAGGTCTTTTAGGAGCTTCTATTTTGTACCTAGGAACCCATAAAATTGTTCATAAATCTAAAATGAACGGAGATTTTGAAATGGGTTTTTAAGATATAAAACTATCTATCAAATGTGGTTCTATCAAGCTATGGTTTGTATTTTTTGGAGCTGAAATGGATTTTTGAAGCAAGGTCAACTTCTCTCCTAGCACCATCCTTCTCTAGGTTGCATTCTATATGGTACGACTACTTCTTGAGGGTGTGTTATCAGCTATATTTGGGGCTAATAGAGGCATTTCATTCCTATTGGGTGGGAAGATCATACTACCAAGTGTTGGTTCTAGCATACTTTTGAATAGGAAGTCCTCATTGTTGTTGGGCATCCCAAACCAAGTTTGAAAAAGAGTTTAAATTGAGTTAAAAATGTTCTTACTTGATTGCAAAAAGTTATGTTAAAAATATGATTGCAAGAGGACTTCCATATTTTTGTTGAAACAGCTTTTTCCAGGACTACAAAAATATTTAAATATGATCTTGCATTGCTTTGTATAACTGAAAATAATTTTGAAAGAGGTCAGATTTTTATTATTTCTGAAAGTGTTATTTTACACTATATTTGCTACCAAATATTTTATTGTGCATGTACTACTTGATAAATAAAATGAAAATGGAAACCTCTTCAAAGACACTAAAAAATACTTCATGAAACCTTCAAAAAACAAAAAAGGAAACTGGGAAAAAATTAAAAAATTATATTTGGGGTTATCTATTACAATGGTACCAGAGCTAGAAACTTGTCAGCTAGCTAGTGGGTTTAATTTTCTATGAGCCAGAGTGATATAGAAAGGATATATTTAGAGAGGAGTAGAAGGAAAGAAGATAGTTTTTGGGAACATTGGTCATCATCTAAGGACACAAGAAAAATGGGAGACATGGATGGAAATGGTAATGGTAATGAAAGAAATAACAGGAATGAGCAACCTCTGTATAGAATGGAAATTTTACTAGACACTTTGGTCAAGCGACAATTGAGGGTAGCACAACAACAATAGGACACTAATAATAGGTTCATTGATTTGGTACAAAGCATGGATCAATTGGGTTATTGTAACAAGATAGGACAACAAGGAGTTAGAAACCAACAAGCTCTAGCAAGACCTCTCATGCCTAAATTTCCATAGAGGATAAAAGCTCCAGTGAACCCCGAGCTTACATTATTAGAGAAACAAGATCAATTTAGATAGGATTGGATGGATGCAAGACCTAGTTTTTCAGATGGATATTTCACTTTGAGACTATATTGACTTGAGGATGAGACACTCAAATCATAGGGGGAATAGAGACCAACAACATGAACTATGGAAGAAAGTAGGGAAGATCACAGTTCCTTATTTTGATGGGTCTAGAAAAATGATAGCAAGGTGTGGGCACAAAAAATAGACACCTATTTTACCTTGAATCCTATTTCAGAGCTCAAGTTAATTCAATATGAATCTATTCATTTGGATGGTGTGGCTCATGAGTGGTGGTACAATGGGATGATATCTCTTGGGCATGCTCAAATTGCCTCATATAGGGAGTTTACTAAAAGGATTATTGAAAGATTTGATAAAATAGACCCTGAGTTGCATTTCAAGGAGATAGCCCAACTCAAACAGTGGGGTTTTATAGATTCTTACATATCAGATTTTGAAAAGCTTTTAGTGTTAGTGACTGACATTTCTGAGAGGAGGTTGATTGTATTAGTTATTGATGGATTATCAAACCCCTTGAGAGTTTGTATGAAGGAATTTAACTCACGTAGCCTTCAGGAAGCCATTAAAAAGGCTAGGGACATGGAGACTTAACATTTAAAAATAAATTCTAGTCAAAGGACCCGCAACCCAAGAAGGAAAATGAAAAGAAAATTGACAACAAAGAGCATGAGCAGCCTGAGAAAAACTATATGAGGTTGGACACTAAGAACTTGAATGAACTTCAAAAGAAGGTATTATGTTTCACATGTAGACATCCTTATTCATAAGGACACAAATGTGTTGTCAAGGCAAAGGAATTGTTAATTGAGCACCAAACAAGTGAAGAAAGTGAATAAAAAAAAATTAGATAAAAAAATTGATTCCAAAGAAATAGAGGATGAGAAGACACTAAGAAAGAGTGATAAGGGGTGGAACATGATGGGACATTTTCCAAACTTCATAGCTTTCATGAGCATTAGTCATTGCACATTCAAGGCCAGATACAGGATGAGTGAATGTTAGACTTGATCGACACAAGAGCTACACATAACTTCATCGATGATGGTTTGGTGGTTTGAAGAGGAATAAAAACATAAGAGGTTGGTGGGTTCAAGGTTATGGTAGCTGATTGTTTCACAATTCAGTGTAACAAGATGGTTCCCCAACTAAGCATCCTATTGGGAGGACATGAAATTAATAATTAATTCTATGTGGTTCACATTGGAGACATAGATGTAGTCATGGGGATTCAGTGGTTGTGTTTTTTGGGGGAATGTAGATTGAACTTTCAGACATTAGAGATTAAATTTAAATAAAAAGGTAAGAATGTGATTTTGAGAGGGCTATCACAGAGTACACCACATACAGTGTCCAACATATAAAAAGGGAAAGACAAGGCAATAGCTTTTAATGCTTTTTTGGAGCTGTCTAGAGTTCCTGTAAGCACTATTTATGTGTTTGTGAACTTTGAGAATAATAACCCACTTCTAGGACATGGTTTGGTTGGGAATAATTAGGGCGAGGACTTCAAAACAACAACTGATGATGATTGCTTCTATGTTGACAAAGGAGGATTGAGCCTAATTTCTCAGGGATAGTTGATGATTGGAGAAATATGCATTGATTTGATTGATGATGTGTTCATGAGGGATTCATTTGAAGGGACTACATCACATGAGGCACTCAAATAATATAACAAACCACTTCCTGATACTTGGAAAATTAATGAGATGGAACTACAATTCAACATAGAGCCAATATGGGATGAATTTACTTTCGATTATGGAGCTACTCCTAACTCAATTTATTAATAAAACATGGTTGGTGGCATTAATGATGACTTGGGACTTGATCTTGATATGGGGAAAAAATCATATTTTTCTCAGTATATAGTTGGACATGAGCATGAACCTAGCACCATTGTTGATTTGGATTCACAATTAGCTCTTGAGGGAGGTCAATAGTTGTTTTTTGACAATCCCTTATTTGAGATTGGTGCTAATAGGTTATATGACAACCCACTTTTTTGAGCTGGAAGATGAAATCAATCCTAGTTTTTGCACTACATTGGAAGAAAACATTAGGGTATGGGATCCAATTGCAGCTTCTAGTAGTGAAGGGTTGACTAATGATTGGACCAATGGAACTTCTTCCAATTTTTTGGCCCCGAGAAAATGTTTCAATCAACTTGCATACAATTATTATTTGTGATTAACAACTAAGTAGTACCAGGTTGAGCTTGGGTGTTAGAGGTGATTTGGTACTTGGGGATGACTTCACCTTATATCTTGTATCCTTCCCTGATGAATCCAGTGGTATCGTGGATTGATTATTGCTACCCGAATTTTCTAGAGATGGTTATACAAACTTTCCTCGATGAGATGATTGTTTTTGAGTTGGGGCAGCTGACAGTGGATACCTTTCAATATTTTTTGCTCTATTTATTTACCTCCATTCTGGTTAGTGACACTCACTTTAGTTACTTCATGGTGTGGGCATACTTTGTTGCGGCTGATGGTTCGCTATTTGTAGTAGTTTGGGATGTGAGAGCTAGTGTGAAATTTATTGATTTTAATCAAGTAACACTTTTGTTTGGTCCTTTGAAGGGACTTGTTTTTGAGAAGTGGATTGAGTTTTGGTGATGTTTCATCATTATAATCACATGAGGCTTTGTGTGTGGATGCCTTGCAAGGTAGTTGGAGCTATAGACCACTGAGACTTATTTGGGACTCGGGGATTATTTCGGGACTCAACATGATTTTGGATGTGGATTGCAAGGCTCAGTGGAATTGCTTGAGGACAAGCAATCTTTAGGAAGGGAAAACTATAATGTTCCCTTCTTTTGACACCCTCTATCAATTAGGGTTGACCTTGGAACACTTACTATTTTTTGTAAGTGTTATTTTTAGCAAGTGGTCTGGTTCAGTGCTTCATCTTTTTGTGGGCCTTCTCAAGTGTCTCAATCTCTCTCTGGCAAAGTTTTCTGGGAACATTTCACTAGTTTTAGAACTTTAGATAAAACTAGTAAGGTAGTTTAGGTTAGTTGGGACTTTCCATTCTTAGTAGAGGTAGATGAATGTTCACTATCTACAGTGAGCCATGGGTGCAACGTTAGTTTCTCTACAATTGAGCTTTGGATAGTAACTTACTATTTTTAGCACTTACTAAAAATAGTAAGTCAATATTTGGAACAATGAGCTTGGCCAGATTGGTCTGTGCAGTATATTTAGTTCATAAGGTCACTTGAGGGAATTATTTTAATATTTGTATTATGCCTTGAAAAGTCTACTTAATAAGGTGACTTTATATTTTAAGATAAAAATGGGTTATAAGGGGGGACTCATTAAAAAGTGACCAAGGGTACCTAGTTAATCAACTTCAAGTTGTTTTTAAAAAAATAAAAGATATATCATTCACCTTGGGCACCTAAACTATGTAAGATAAAGATTAAAAATTTAAATAAAATCAAAAGCAAGTAATGAGGTGCAGGTTTTAGGGGATTGGAGAGTTTCCCTAATTGAAGCTTTGGATAAAATGACTTTTGGTGGCTCATTTCAACATGTTGAATTTGAGTTTTTTATAGGGATATGTTGTTGGTATGGTTCCAGGGTATTGAAGAACATAATTGAGGATGTAGCCCCTCAAGTTCTAAGACGTGTATTAGTAGTGAGAGACCTTCTCAGACTTGTGCTCGGTGATTTAATTCAAAGATCATAGCTAGGTTTATTTCTAATTGAATTTTAGTTGTTTTGGATGTGTGACTGCTAGAATTTGGTTTTGAGTGGAATTCTTTTAGTTTGGTAGTGATTTCAGGTCTTTTAAAAGCTTCTATTTTGTACCTGGGAACCCATAAAATTGTTCATAAATCTGAAATGAAGGGAGATTTTGAAATTGGTATTTAAGATATAAAAATCTCTATCTAAGGTGATTCTATCAATTTATGGTTTATATTTTTTAGAATTGAAATGGATTTTTAAAGCAAGGCTGACTTCTCTCTTGGAAACACCCTTCTCTAGGTTGCATTCTATATGGTACAAATGCTTCTTGAGGGTGTCTTATCAGCTATATTGGGGGCTAATAGAGGTGTTTCATTCCTACTGGGTGGGAAGATCATACTACCAAGTGTTGGTGCTGGCATACCCTTGAATAGGAAGTCCTCATTGTGGTTGGGCATCCCAAACCAGGTCTGAAAAAGAGTTTAAATTGAGTTAAAAATGTTCTTACTTGATTATAAAAAGTTTTGTTAAAAATATGATTGCAAGAGGACTTCCATACTGCTATTGACACACCTCTTTCTATGCCTACTAAAAGATTTAAATCTGATTTTATATTGCTTTGTATGACTAAAAATAATTTTGAAAGAGGTTAGATTTTTATTATTTTTGAAAGTCTTCTTTTAGACTGTATTTGCTACCAAATATTTTATTGTGCATGCACTACTTCATAAATAAAATGCAAATGAAAACCTCTTCAAAGAAACTTCAAAACACTTCATGAAACCTTCAAACAACAAAAAGGAAATTGGGGAATTTAAAAAAATATATATATTTTGAGGTAGTCTATTACAATGGCCCTGATATTCAATCTAATGTAACATTTGTGAAAGCTTATCTCCTGACCAGCTATCATTCTATTCAACATGAATGAGAAACAAATACCAAGGTTTCAAGGAGAAAGCAAAGTTTGCACAATGAATAGAGAAATGGTGAAACCTACTGTGCAATTAATGAGATGTCTGGATCTACATTCCATCCCAATGCTTTAGCTTGAGATGATGAAGAAAAGGTGGGTATATGCATGATCATCATGGAAAAATAAGGCCCTTAAGTGGCAAAAAATTCAAAAAAATTAGAGTTCGGCAACTTGACATAAAAATTTGAATAATTTATCTTTATTATTTCAAAAATATGTAACAATAGAATTTGTAGCAAATTGAATGTAGTTTCTAAACTACTAGTTTTTTTTTAAATCTATTTGGTGAAATTTGAAATTTCAATGCAGAGTACTTAAATTTCGGGAAAAAGAAAAAAGGTGTCTGCGACCACCCTAACCATAATAAAATGATAATTTTTTTATAAAATTTCAGATATAAGTAGAGGACTCATGTCTCAATGTGATGCATATTTTTTTTGTATTTTTTTTCCATGTAAATAATTAATTATGAATTTTTTATAACAACTTTTAAAAAATATAAAAACTCGTATGTCTAACCACCTTAACTTGGTCAAAACTTCATGAAATTCATTTTTTTTAATCTTATAGTATGCAAAGCATAGAATGTGGTCGTGATGGGTGATCCCACAAAGTTGGTTTACAATTTCTGGGAGATTCTATTTTTTGCTAAAATCACATATTTTTAGAAAATATAATGATTTAAGCCTTAAAATATTCCATTTAAATCATTCCAATTGAAGAGGGTTTGATCAATCTACCTTAGATCAAACCCCCTTGGATATAACCCTGCTAGTTTTAAACCATACCTATAACAGAGTCTCCTTTACACCTATCAAAATGTTGATAAAAAACCACTTTTGATTTACCTTTTGGGGGATCAAATGAATTTATTTAATTAATTTTTTTTAAGTATGTATTCCTTATTATAAGCTTCCCAAAAAGTATAATTTTAAATAAATTTAATTTTATTATTATATTTATTTTTTATTTCTTGTGAATGTAGGTGTTTCACCGACAATAAAGCTCACTGTTCTACACATATGGAAAAATAGAAGATTATAAAAGAAAAAGTTAAAAAATATGAGTGCACTAGATATTGGTGTTTTTGATCCAACCAAAAAAGAAAAAAATAATTTTGATACATATAAAAAATGTTATCTATTATACAGTCCACCTATTTTTGAATTGTAATTGGTTTGACTTTGAAACTTTATTAAGGAAAATATATTCAATAAAATATTATGAAACCAATTGGAAGCACCAGATATCAGAGTTACCAATCTAAATTAAAAAAAAAAAAAGAATTTTATCCTTCATGGAAAAAAAGTTGTGTTATACAGTGAGCATCACTCCTTAAAAATGGTGTTTACTGAAAAAAACTAGTTTTTGAAGGAGATGGAAAAAGAAGTGCAATCTAATTCCAAAAATTTTGAAAAAAAAATAAAATTTAGAATCTACAAAAAAAATGTCACAAATCACTAGTTTTTATTATCTTCAAATTCCTCACGGTTTAGCCACTATAGGTGCCCGAAAGTGAAGATTTAGTTAGAAAAAATCAGTTGAGTACCTAGTTTGGCCAAAAATTGTTAAGTGGTATTGTGGGATCACCAACACATATTTTGAATTCAAAAAATGTGATACCGTTTGAAAGCTATAGATGTTTTTCAATTAGCCTATTAATCAGGACTTTAGTCATAATTCAAATAGAAAATGAATAATAATTATTTATTAAATTCAAATTAAAGCATAATTTATTTTGGTGAAAAGCTAAGAATCTCCTTTGAAAACCCTTTTCATTTCATTAATTTTAGGTTAAAAAAAAATCATCAGTCACATACCCTACACATACCCATCATCTCACCACTTTTTGGTCCATCCTGATTCTGTACATACCTAGGTTTCCACTTTTATGTACAACCAAGTACAAATTGAAGGAATGATGATCAACCCAACAACAACTAGCCCCATGATGATTGTCAAGACTATCCTGTCATTGGTATGGTGAGATTCGTCAAACATATCCATTGGTGCAAGGATGCCTTTTGTCATTGTTTCTTAAGACAACACATTTCACTATCATCAGATAATAAAATCAAACCCACCTTTTCTAATTTAGGAAAAACCAAACTTGAATATAATAGAAAAACATTTCCAATCAATAAGAGGTTAGCTAAGATTTCCCCTTTAGGCTTAAATTGTCTGAAAAAGTACACTATAAAATATTCCTAAACTCTAGTTTTTCAGCTCTTACCCATTGATTTTTTAGGTCTACTTTCTATATTTCATGTTGACTATAAAGTAGACAATGAAGGTGATGGTAATGGGGATTTTTTAGGTATCCATAAAGAAACTGATGCAAGTTTTGATGCAAGAAACGTCCTTCCCTTGGCAAGTTATTGTTTAGGTATCCATAAAGAAACTGATGCAAGTTTTGGTGCAAGAAATGCCCTTCCCTTAGCAAGTTCAAATTTTGTAAGAGCACATAGGCAGAGAACCACAATATCTAGTAAAACTAAATTTCCAATTCTATATAATAGTCAGGAAACATAGCTATGCTAGAGATATTGATTCTGGGCATTATCATGCCACTAGACAATGTTGATGTTAGAGGAATACCACCAGGATTGGCTATAGAATCAGGGTTACTTGAACCAGAAGGAACCCCTTAAGTAGAAGTCATGCCATACATGGAACCACTTGAACTAGATTGTAAAGCCCAAATATGAGTATTCGAAGAACCACCACCTATACTGCTAGGAGATGAGGATGAGTTTGCTGTAAAAGAAGCATCATATTTTTGGAGTCATGAAGACCATTTGTTCCTGAATGGATGCAAGCATGTGATCGAACCTACAAATTGAATATTTCATCTCAAACACTTGTCACATTTGAATGAGGGACTGATATATTTAAGGGTTTAGGATTCATAATTCATAAGCACTTATAATGTTATATTCTGTTGTTAACTCCCTATTTCCCATTATCAGTCATTTTTAAAATTTCTTGTCTCATTATTGTCTAGTAATTGGTTCAACAGTCCTAGGTCCGGGAATTTCAAATTTTTATAAGGATAGGTTAAAGATTTGTTTGGCCTTTACATCCTTTGTATTAATATGGCTTAGGAGTCCTTAAGTCCTTTTCTATCATATCATCCTAAAGAGTCCCCTCCATTAAAACAACTTATGAGCATGTGCCTAAAGATTCCCACTTAAGTTTCAATTGACCTTTTATCTTTATTGCTCATCACTGATCACTTTTGAGATGCATGTCCTAAATGACTGGCAAGTGATGAGCTAATATCCCTTTGATATCGCTCATTGTGAATAGCTAATAGAAATTCTAATTTAATTAGGTGATGAGTGAGGTTCTTAGTATTATTAAAGGATCACTTATTGCTAATGGTTTCTAACCCCTCAATATTGTAATGGTTGTGAGTGATGGCCTTATATTTTATTGTTTATCACTGATCCATTTTAGAGGCTTAGTTTTGATTAGCGATGAGCAATGAAGTTCCTCATTTTAAAAGTTTTCTTTTGCTAATCTGGGTACACCTTATTTGTGACACCTTTTTGTGCCACTTTTCATATAGGTGTATGTGTTGAAATAAGATGCTTTCACTATATCTCTCATCATTGATAGAACCCAAGGTATAAAGCTGGATCAGTGAGGAGCAATGGAAATAAACATGATCAAGAAACAATCCATAGATCCAAGGGCAGATATTTCATCACATAAAACACTTGTATCGCTAATAAAGCTAGGAAAGGATGAAGTAAATCTATGAGAAGTGACAACTACTACATGAAGAGACAATGTGGTGAAATCCTAAGGACTTTGTATAAAGAAAAGTGGAAGGTGGTGAGATGAATTAATAACCATTGATATTGTTTTAAAGCCAAAAAATCAATGATTAGGGTTTAAACGTAAATGGCTAATTGTCAATTCACCTGTGTGAGCTTACTATCAAGTATTAATGGTGGCATGCCTCTCACTTGGCTATAACATATTGTAGATAGCTAGTTTATCATGCATTTAAATTCATTGGCTAGTGGAAAGGATACCAGAAACTAAAGAAATTGTGGGGCAGGCTCCAGAGACTACTAGTAACTAGAGTGGCATAATTTTCACCTGGGTAAGAAAATTTGATATTTCCTTCTAATTGAAGTAGTGAGGTGAATGTCTTAAAAATTTGATAGGAAATTGGGGGAATTTTTCTATTTGGACACTCTATAAATTTTGAGGAAAAGTGTTTTGTTCAATAGTAGTGCTTTGAGCTATCATAATTGTGAAGGGTTTAATTTGCTTGTAAGAAATTGTAAACCCTAGTTCCATTTGCATTGCAAACATGAGTGACCTAGAGCCTAGTGAATCTAGTGTTAGACTAGAAAGGAGACCAAAATAGAAGAGGTTTAAAAGAAATAAAACTCAGGATGCTTCAGCTGAGGTTAAGCCTAAGCCAATGGCAGTGTCCAACCCTTCACCAAGTACTTCTGCAATGTCTACTAAGTTCAAAATTGCAAAGAAAGAAATGAAAAAAATTATGCAAGAGGCCTCTAGAGGTGTCAAAGAAAGAGGGTCACAAATTGGTATAAGGTGCATAGGTCAAGTTTTTGTGACCACTAGGTTGATTGATTGTGTTGGAAAAATTGGTGAAAAACCCCAACCCCAATGTGGATGGAAATTGTTCTGGTATGCTTTCAATAGGTGAAATTCTAGCGAGATCACATTTTTTTTATGGGGGTTGAACCTTGGAAAGTTAGTGGTGTCAAATGTGTTTGTAGAAGTGAATTTAATGATGGAACTAGCAAGGAACTATAACCCTACTAATAGGACAATCAAAGGTGAAAATGGTGATCTAATTCTAAAGGTAACAAAGGATAAGATGATAGATGTATTTGGGTTAAATCCCAATTATACTACAAAGTTCAAACGTGATGAATTGTATGTTGAGTATGAGAGGAGAAAATTTGCATTCAAATAATCACTTCTTGTGTGACACAAAACAAGTAGGGAGAGATTCCATGCTAAGGATGATAAGCCTTTTGAGTGCAAAGATTTTGAAGACTATTTCAAAAACACTTATTATTGCTTAAATCAAGTACTGGCTCAAGACTTTGAGGTTAGGATAGCTCCTAATTTACTGGTGATGGTGGTGGATATAAAAAGTCATAATTGAAAACTAGCTTTGATTATGCTAACTTTGTTGTTGAACGGATGCACAAGGATTTTCTAAATCTGAAAAAGGAGGTCCTACCTCTGTTTTTTCTCCATTACTCTTTGTTGATGCATATTCCCTTATGGAAAGGTGATTATAAATGGAAAAGGAAATTAAATCAAAAGCTTAAGGAAAATGAGAATAATGTTCTACTTGTACAAATGTGGACATACATTTGGGATTAGGATTGGTCCAATTCCAATTACACATTGTTTGCTAATGTTGTAAGATATGGTATTGTAGAGTCATTGGGTGTAGCTCCTATATCTAGGATTTCTCTAGAGATCAGAAATCATATACGCCCAAAAGAGGTACTAGGCTCTAAGGCCACACATAATTGGGTAGATTGGGTTCCACATTTTGAATACACTTTGATTAGGGCCTATGGAGCTAAGGTGGCACCTCATTGTCTACCCTTGTATGTTTCAGACAGATTGGCTTTCATGGAGCTCATGTGGAAAATTGATGTCATGGATTATGAAATGTTTAGAAAGGGTAGAAGAGGAACTATGATACATTCCCAATGTGCTTTTTCTTACTTCACAATCACTTCTCCTGAGGGATATGAAAAGCTTGGCATTATGGTAAATAATCTTAGAATACCTGTTGATGAGATAAGAATTTTATATCCAGAAGGGTTTGTGGTAGGAAGAAGAAGAAAAAAAATCTTGGGCATCATACATCATGATTTTTTATATAGAGATGATGTACTAAGAAATATGATAAGTTATGAGGTTGTCATGACTAGGAAAAGAGAATGGACAACTATGAAAAAAATTGAAGAAAAAATTATGAAAAGGAATTCCTTCTACATATGTCCATACAATGTAACTACAAACCCCTTGGAAAGAGCCTTCACTATGTTAAGGGACTATCAGTCTAGGGAGTTTAAGGTAAAGGTAAAGGAGGATTTTAACAAAGAACAAGTTTTCCTAGAACAACAACAACAACAACAAGCTATGGATATTCTAGAACAACCCGTAGATGTTCAAGAAGTTAGGGAGGAACAAGTGGTAGAGCATGTGCCAAGAAATGAAGAGGTGGAGTGGAAATTTTCCCTCCTCATATTGAAGAAGCTCATAGTTCATATGTTCCCCTAGACAAAATTTTCAAATGGTAGTATGATAGAGAAAGTGATGATGATCCCATGATTAGGAATTGTGATGAGTTTTTGGTTGATGATAAATTTGTGCAGTCTAAGGAATTTTAGGAGTTTATGATTCAACAATACAGTAAAGTGATAAAGGAGAGACTTGAATTAACTTGAGATAATGTCAAAACTTCTCATCAAGAGGAAGCTAAAAGAACAGAGGAAGAGAAGATAATAGCTGAAATTACAACTATTACTCCCACTAAAACTTGAAAAATTGTCAAGGATAATGGAATCATGTTGTTACTATGATGTACTATCAATGATGCCATATCATATGATGCAGTTAGGAGAGATCTTCAAGCTTTGATATCTGAAGACCAATTTGAGGATAAAGTATTTGGTTCTGGATATAGTCCAAAGTTGCATACTCTTGCAATTTGGTCTATGACACCTAATACTAGTAAACATGAGGTTGCTAGGCCTATTGAAGAAGTTATTGGTTCACTAGTGGTCAAAAGAGCTAATGAAATAACTCCTATCTAGGCATGTGAGTTAATTGTACATGTTACAATGCTTAGTGTGAATACTACACATATTTCTTAGAATAAATATGAATCTTTGGTTAAAGAGTATAATAAGGCCTTGAATGAGCTGAATAAAATGAGAGCCACTATTCAAGCTACTTAGAAGAAAATAACTCATTCATCTTCTTCTTCCTCTTAATTTGATATGTCTACACATGACAAGGAGACCTTGGCCTTAATAATTGATGATTTGAAAGGTCAACTAACTATTGAGAAAGAAAATGTCAGAAAAGCCAAACTTGAAATAGTCATGGTTGGAAATGAATTTTTTGAGGATGTGCTTAAGTATAGGGTGACCAAGTAGGTCCACAAGGCTAATGATGTTTGGGCCACATATAAGAATATTCATGAGGCAAATACAAAGTATTTACAAGTACAAGAGGCCTTTAGGAATGAATGGAATAATTGGAATACTAGGGTAAGTGCTTTGAAAGAAATGATGATAAATATGAATGAGGACCTCGAGGAACCTACCAATATTTTTGACATCTTGCAAACTATTCACTTAATAAATGAGATAACTACTATCCATGGAAAGTTAGGTATACAACTTCAAAGTAGGTATACAACTGAAGATATTGAAGGAGATGGAGGAACATGGTATGCCTCAAATATTGAGTCCAAAAGGTGAACTGCATCCATTTTTCACCTGGAAGAAAGATTTGGGAGGAATGCTTGGAGCAGCTATGATGACCTTGAGTGTCATTAACTATATTTTTCTCAATTCAAATATTAACACAATGGTGTAAATTGAATCAAATATGGACAAATTTGTTAAAGAAACTATGATTTTAATTGATTCTAGGTATTCTCAGTACAATACAAAGGTGTAGGATTTATTGAATATAAAATGGTCCATTGAGGAGGAATATACTACTTGGTTGGAGAAATACACAGAATGAATCTATGTAGGGATTAGTGAATGAGAAGAATAATGGAAAGGAGAACAATAATACATAGCCCAAATAGAGTGTAGATTAGGCTTTTGATACAACAAGGAAAATATTATTCTTCTCTTAATTTGAAATGGGTAGCATGTGTTGCTAATGTGGATTAAGGAATTTTGACCTTTTGTCTACTTTCCTTGTCTTGCTTCATAAGTGTTGTTGTTTTTCCATATAGTTGGCATATTAGAGTGCATGGATAATTTTTTGATGCTGCTGTAACAAACTAATGATGTTTTTGGAGGTTGGACCTATTTTCTACAAAGAGTTGAGGTCAATTTTACCTCATGTTTATTTGCTCCACTTGAATACTCAAGTGTAACTAAAAATGGAATATTGTTACAAGTAGTCCAATGAAATCATGACATGTGTGCTATCTGGTCTGAAGCTTGTTTGCTCCTTAATCTCTAAAAGAAGGAATTCAGGGCCAGAAGCATGAGGGTTGAATTTTTTTTGAGTTAATACTATGAAGTTGTCAAGATAATACAAAGCAAGTTTTAGAGTTTTTGTCCTAAGTTTCTTTTGGAGTTTATACTTGTGCATGAAAACATGATAATGATATAGAATTTATAACACATGGTAATATAAGTTTCATGGCTATTGTATCTCCTTGCATGAATATTATGGGTTATGAGTGAAAGTAATCTAGGATTGTCTGATAGATGTTTAATTTCATGCTTGCTTATTGGTTCAATGAATTGATGTAAGTGCTTGTGTGAGGTTGATTACTTATAAGAATTGGGTACTAGGATATTTGTAAGTAGTAATAATCATGAACATCACAAAGAAATTTTTTAATGCAAGATTTCTTGAGGTTATAGGTGCTATTGTTTAAATTGTTATCAGGTCACATAGAATGATATTGACTTCATGCTGGGATAAAGGCATTGGTTCATGCAGAGTATTTGTGGTTCATTTTCAATATTGATTCATTAGCTACTCAATCTTTAAATCATAAAATCTCAAAGAGATACTATCATTATTTTCTTGTGTTTAAATTATATTCTCTCATGCTCAATAAGTGTGCCATTTATAAATAAGCTACCAACTTATTTGATGCATATTATTGAATGGTTTTATGAGAGATATATGTTATTGACAATGTATTTGATTGTAATTGTGAAAAGTGTTTAAGTATGCATTGTGGGATCACCCTCTCGTATTTCACAGAGTATAAAGAGTAGGAATAAAAGTCTTGAAACCTCTATTCATTTTTTGGCCAATCTCTTTAGAAATGTTGATAATTGGAAATGGAAAAATCCATAGGTATTTCTAGAGATCAATTTGGTTCTTAAAAAATAACCAACAGATTGGTGACTCTACTGGGGACAACTAAGTCTAAAGTCTCTAAGTTCAGATATGGTACAGTCAGAGTCAATTGTTAGTTGTGATATTCTTTACTATTTGAAGAATAATTGGTTTTAAATCTATTGCATTGGTCCCATCATACTAAGTCTTATGTGTTGGGTGTTATTTCATTCTACCACCTTCTGTCAGGTAATCGTCAAAGTCTTCTGATGTAACAAGTACAAAATCAAAGTGCAATCACTTTTTGTTTCCTAGTATTCTAGGTGGCAACTCTAAGTTTTCTATGTTGGATGTTGTGGTTGTGTTGGTGATATGTGGTTGTCATTGATGTCAACACTATTAGCATTTGTTCACTTGAAGTTGTATGTGTTGAGGATATTGAGAAAATTGTAATAAATACATTGTAGGTTGTTAGTGGTGAAGTGAAGTTCATTGTGTCGGTACATTCTGTGCATTGAGGATCAGAGGTTGTGGACCAAAGGGTTTGTTGTTGAGGGTATCTAGTTATCCACGTCAAGTTTTAGAGATTCAGGTGAAGATTTGATTGAGTTATGAAGATTTTCATTATGAATTTTTTTTTGTTTCTTCAGTCGATGTTCTTGATTGAAGATGACGCTATTTCAGTTAGTTCAGTTGTTGTGGATGCTTCTATACTATTTCTTTTTTTGTGGATGTCTCTAGATCATGCTCGATATTTGTTGCACATTCGCATTGATCGTTGAGCTTATGGTTGGTGAATTTCTCTTACGTGTTCATTTTTTTCTTATTCTTGGCTGACATGGTGGTTGTAGTGTGTTGTGGATCTTCGAGGCATAATTAATTGAAGTATTGTAAAGTTGAAGATGTTCTTTTGGGTTTTCACTAATTTGTCGCTAACTTTGGTTTATTTGCATTGTTAATCTTTAACGTTTTGGGCTGACAATTTATATTCATTTTATTATTCTTGTTGAAGCTGAATTGAAGTGATGAAATTTCTTGTTGTGGATATGGGCATGTGCAGGATCATGATGGGCCAAAAAGTGGCGATATGATGGGTATTTGTAGGGTATGTGGCTGACGACTTTTTTTTAACCCAAAATTGATGAAATGAAAAGGGTTCTTAAAGGAGATTCTTAGATTTCCACCAATATAAATTATTCTTTACTTTGAATTTAATAAATAATAATTATTCATTTTCTATTTGAATTACGACTAAAGTCCTAATTGATAGGTTGATTGAAAAACATCTATAGCTTTCAAACAGTATCACATTTTTTGAATCCAAAACATGCATCAGATTCTATGCTTCGCATACTATAGGATTAGGAAAATAAAATTTCAATTTCATGAATTTTTGACCAAGTTAAGGTGGTCAGACATACGAGTTTTTATATTTTTTAAAAGTTGTAATAAAAAATTCATAATTAATTATTTATTTGGAAAAAAATTACAAAAAAATATGCATTGCATATGGACATGAGTCCTCTACTTATGTTTGAAATCTTATAAAAAAATATTATCATTTTATTGTGGTTAGGGTGGTCAGACAAACACCTACTTCTTATTTTTTCCCTGAAATTTAAGTACTACTACATTGAATTTTCAAATTTTCACCAAATAGATTATTTTTTTAAAAATAAACCTAGTAGTTTAGAAACTACATTCAATTTTCTACAAATTATATTCTTACATATTTTTAAAATAATATAGATAACTTATTCGAATTTTTACGTCAAGTTGCCTAACTCTGATTTTTCTAAATTTTTTGCCACTTAAGGGCCTATTTTTTCCATGATGATCCTGCACATACCCATATATAAGAGTAATTTTTTATCCGAGTTGAAGCAAGATAGTGGATGCCATATGTTTTTATTTGTGAATATCATTTGAAGGCAGAGCGAAGTGTGATGAAGTGTGTAGAAGAGTGAAGATTTGTGCTTAGCTGGAATTGTAATCAGGCATTAGTAGATGCTATTTTTTTAGTTCAAAATCTAGATGGTTGTAATTTGAATCTCTTTATAGGATAGTGTGTCTTCCTTTTTATTTTAGTAGTGAGCTCTAGGTAGTTTTCCTGAATGCATGTGCATTCCCCATATTTTTTTCTTTATACTTTTAACAAGCTATAATCTTGTGGACTGACCTCCACCAAGGTTTTTCCCCTAATAGGGGTTCAACATGAAATTTTTTGGTGCTATGTGTGTTTCTGATGTCTTGTTGATTCATGCTTTCATTGATATTGATTAGATCTGAGAATAAGGATTAATTAAGTTAATACGTTTGAAATTCTATGACAATTGATTCACGCCCCTCTTAGTTGTCTGCCCTTGTTTTTCCAATAATTGGTATCAGAGCAGGTTCCTTGGAGGAAGTCTAATAGCTTAAGGTGATCAAGATGGAAAGTTATAAGAAGGATAGTCTAAGATTTTATGGAATAAATTATTCTCTATGGAAGACTCAACTGGAGTGTCACTTGAGTACATAGGTGAACCCTACTAGAGCATTACATGTAATAAGTATGATATTCCTCAAAATGGTCCTACTACTACTGCTAAGATTATAGATGTTGAGTATAATATTTGGGCTAAGGAAGCTTTGTTGAGTGCCTTGACTAATTCTGAGATGCCAAATGGTATGGATCTAAAGACTGCATATGAGATCTAGAAAAAGTTGGAAACCTTATATGAAGGTGATACTAATGTGAAGATTGCTAAGTTGTAGAGTTTGAAAGGGAAAAATGAATGGTTGAGAATGGGTGATGGTCAGAATATATATACTTTCATGCAAAAAGGGATTGAACTTGTGTGTGGTATTAGATGTGCTAGTGGAAAGTTGGAAGAATCAGAAATTGTTGCTAAAGTGCTTAGATCCTTGCCTATTGCTTATAAATTCAAAGCTATAATTATTGAAGAGCTCTAGACTGTAACATGCATAATAAGAGATACATTGGTTGGTAAGTTAACTGCTTTTGAGTTGAGTGAATTTGGTAATGCCCTTCCTAAGGTTGAATCCGCATTTAAGGCTACTACTTCTAGAAGAGATAAACAAAGATATGATTTGGGTGAGAGTTCATCTAGAAAGACATTCAAGTATGAGGATGAAATCAGACAAATTGAAGAAGAAGATAAAGAGAGTTGGAAGAGTTGGAAGCACTTATTGTGAAGAGAGTACCAAAAGGAAAAGGTAAGTATTAGGGAAAATTTTCTCTTAAATGTTTTTCTTGCAATAAGATAGGTCATTTTGCATCAATATGTCTAAAAAGATTTCCTAAAGCAAGACATAACAAGCCTAGATTTCAGAAGAAGTGTTACTATGATGTTGATGAAGGTGTGACAAATGAAGAATCTGATAAAGAAGATGATTGGGTGTTTATTGCTATCAAGGAGAATAATGTTGAATTTTCTAGTTGTACAAATGTTGAGAAATCCCTAGCTGCTCAATTTGAAGAGAAAGATGAATGGGTGATTGACAGTGGCTGTTCACATCATATGATAGGAGATAAAAGCAAGTTTGTGAGCTTAGAAAAGTATGATGGTGGTGTTGTGAGATTTAGTGATAATACAACTAGTGTGATCCATGGGAGAGGATGCATTTCACTTGATGATGAGCATATTATTAATAATGTTCTATATGTGGAAGGTTTGAAGCATAATATTTTGAGTGTTGGTCAAATGGTTGATAAGGTATACAATCTTCAGTTCATGGATGGAAAGTGTAGAATATTGAGTTCCAGAAATGTAATTGCATCAAGTACAAAAACAAAAGGTAACATCTTTCACTTGAGTTCTGCTAGTAAAAGTTGTTTGACTGCTCAAGTTGATGAAAGATGGTTGTGGCATAGGAGAATGTGTCATATTAACTTTGATAATATTTTTAAGATAAGTTCTACCAAGCCTATGAGAGATCTACCTAAGTTGGTGAAACTTGCTTGCAATGTGCAAGGAAGGCTAGTTAGGAAAGCAAACTAGAATTTTTATTTTGAAGAAAAAAGCATTGTTCAAATGAATTGTTAGAGGTTGTGCATACTGATCTATATGGCCACTCTAAGGCTAGAATTCTAGAAGGTTAGATGTATTTAATGTTTCTAATTGATGATTACTATATAATGGTATGGGTTACATTCTTAAGGGAAAAATTTGAAGCTCTCTAAAAGTTCAAGATATTTAAGGCTATGGTTGAGACAAAGACATGTTTGAAGCTTAAGTTTCTAAGATCAGATAGAGGTGGTGAATTCACTTCTAGTGAATTTAATTCTTTTGTGAAGAACATGGAATTAAGATACAATTATATACACCGAGGACCCCTCAAAAAAATGGAGTGTAGAAAGGAAGAACATAACAGTTGAAGATGCTACTAGAAAAATGATGCTGGAAGGAAATGTCCCTCATGTCTATTGGAGATAAGTTGCGAGTACTGTTGTGTACACACTCAATCAGGTACAAATTAAAGGTGATATTGGTAAGACCCCTTTTGAGCTATGGATTGGTAATAAACCTACTATTAAATATTTCAAGATCTTTCGAAGCAAATTTTATATCAAGAGAGATGGATACATAGGAAAGTTTGATGCTAGAAGTGATGAAAGTATCTTTCTGGGTCATGCTACTAAAAGCAAGGTCTACTGTTGCTACAACAAAAGATTGAAGAATACGGTTGAAAGTGCAAATGTCAAAGTTGATGAAGACCTAGGTACACCCTCTAGAACCTGTGGATATGGTTCTGATGATCAGGATGATAGTACAAATCAAGGAAATCAATTTCAAAATATAAATCAAGTATAAATCAATCCAGTGAACCAAGAGAATGAAGAAGAAGGAGAAATTAGTGGAAGCATAGAAGAGAGAACACAAGAGTATAAAATTGAAGAACAACCTAAGAAGACTTAGAGGTATGTAAGATTGAATCATTCAAAAGATAAGATTTTAGGTGAGAAGAACAAAGGTTTCTAGACTAGGAGAAGGATTGTAGAAGAGTATTGCTTAATTTTAAAAATTGAGCCTACTAATGTCAATGAAGCATGTAAAGATTAACATTGGGTTGAAGCAATGAAAGAAGAGATAAAATAGATTGAAAAGAATGATACATGGATTCTTGTTCCTAGACCTAAGATACTTTTGAGTATCTCAGTGGGAAATTAGGGGTAATTACCCCTCCTAATTAGAACTAAGGATGTAGTGTGTGCATCATTCCATGTACTTCATATTCATATCATTTTTTTGATTAATGTTATGGTGGCTGCTAATTAGGGGGAGTAGTCAGATGTTCAGATGTTCAGATATGTGTTTCAGAGATTGTATAAAAGAGATCTTTTTCATTGATGTCAAAGGGGGAGAAGAGTCACATGAAAAAATGGTGATTATCTAAGGAGAAGATCCTTGTGAGGAGAAGATCATGTGGAAGATTGGAGGAGAAAATGAATCAAAACCTAAGGGAGAGTAAGTGTCAAGAGTCAGGTGCGTTGATGGTGTTTTTCACATCATGTGTTGCCATCAATGCAAAAGGGGGAGATTGTTGGATGTTTTGGTTGTGTTGCTGATATGTGGTTATCATTTATGTAAATACTATTAACATTTGTTCACTTGAAGCTATATATGTCAAGGATATTGAGAAAATTGTAATAAATAAGTTGCAAGTTGTCAGTGGTGAAGTGAAGTTTAATGTTTCAATACATTTTGTACGCTGATGATCAAAGGTCATGGACCAAAGGGTTTGCTGTTGAGGGTATCTTGTTTATCCATGTCAAGTTTTAGAGATCCACATGAAGATTTTATCGAGTTATGAAGATTTTCATTATGATAATGTTTTGTTTTCTTCATTCGGTGTTCCTGATTGAAGATGAAGCTATTTTAGTTAGTTCAGATATTGTGGATGCTTCTCTATTGTTTCTTGTTGTTTTTGGATGTCTCTAGATCATGGTCTATCTTTGTTCCATGTCCACATTGATTGTTGAGCTTGTGGTTGGCGAATTTCTCTTATGTGCTCACATTTTTCTTGTTATTGGCCAACATGGTGGTTGTAGCATGTTGTGGATCTTTGACGCATAATTAATTGAATTATTTTTGAGTTGAAGATGTTTTGGGTCATCACTAAGTTGTGGCCAACTTTGGTTGATTCACATTGTTAATATTTAATGTTTTAGGCCAACAATTTATATTCATTTTATTATTCTTGTTGAAGCCAACTTGAAGGTATGAAATTTCTTGTTGTGGATATATAAGAGTGATTGTTTATTCCAATTGAAGCAAGCCAGTGGATGTTGAGTGTGTGTATGTGCGAATATCATTCAAAAGTAGAGTAGAGTGTGATGAAGTGTGTAGAAGAGTGAAGATTTGTGCCTAACTAGAACTGTAATCAAGCATTGGCAGATTCTATTTTCTCAGTTCAAAATCAAGATGGTTGTAATCCAAATCTCTTTGTAAGACAGTGTGTCTTCCTTTGTATTTGAGTAGTGAACTCTAGGTAGTAAGTCTATTGATTCCCATCTTGATGTATCTCCTACATTCAATGTTCATATTAGTAGTGCTCCTTTCCATGAAGAAGGACATGAAGTTCAAGGGTCTAACATAGAGTAGGGAAGTTTTCCGGTTGAACAAGTTTTTGACAGTGAGTTTAATATTTCAAGAGAGGAAGATAGATGGGAGTTTTGGGAAAAGAATAAGAAGTTCTTTGAGTCTTTAACTTCTGGACTTGGCTTATTTTTTAATGGAAAATATTTTAAGCCATGAGGTAAATGTCTTGATGAGCTATTCCACTTTTCTCTTGAGGAAGACCCTACTGATCAACCTTACTTTACTCTTGCCCCAAGTGAGCATGGGGATATTCTAGAGAATGAGGAAGACATAGATAATGACCTAAAAGCTATCAAAGAGGAAGAGTTAAGGCTTTGAGAACAAGAAGAAAGAAAAAGAAAGAATTAAAAGAAAAGGATGATATGATAAAATCTAAGCAATTAGAGAGAGATTGTAGAAGAAAAATTTTAGAGAAAATGAGAGAAGATTCTACAAGGCATAAGACATTTGAGGAAAATCTTTCTAAATTTACTTCTAAGATGACTAATGACATCCCTAAAACAATAGTCTCAATGGGAGCTTTAGCTACTGATACCTACACAACATCTGTCTTAACAACTACAGCCTCAGACCCTCCTATTAATACTAAGAAAATGTCATTTGTAGACCATGGGAAGAGACCTATTGACCAACCCAAGAAAACTACATTCAAAATCAATGACAATAAAAATACTTCATCTACCAAAATCCCCACACAAAAGGAAAAAGTTGATCCAACCACATCTAATGTACCTCCAGACCCTGAGATATTAAGGTTGTGGCTGGAAAGTGAATAGCTAGGAGAAGATTTGAAGAAAGCTAAAATGATAGCTTATAAAGTAGAAATGGCTAGGAATATTACATTCCTTAAAATTTCCACCCATATCCCAGAGGCTTCAACTTTTGGATATATCAATAGTGAGTTGCAAAGGAATAAATATGATGGACATACTCCTAGTGGAGGTGGTGGTGGAGAAAAACATAGGAATGATAATTCTTATTTTGAAGATGATGAGGGAAGTAAGAAATGGGGAGGTGATGCTGAAAGTGGAAAGGGTAAAGATAGTAGCCACTCTAATAGTGGGGAAGATGATGAACACAAATATGACCATAGGGATCGATGTACTAGGAGGCCACTCCAAGTAGATAGATTCCAAAAACTACGTTCACTCGAATACTTGGCTACCCTAACCCATTCCCTAAAGATTTTAGGCTTGCTCTTGTCAAATTCTCTAGAAATAATGCCTTGAGTGGTGAAGACCATCTCAAAGAATTCATTAATGTTATCAATGATTTTGAGGTGGAAGCAGAACATGTCATGATGAAGTTGTTCATGCAGTATCTCATTGAGGATGCATGAGAATGGTATGGAGTTTACCTGCTAAAAGTTGGCTCTTGGGAAGAATTCAAGAGGGTTTTTAGAGAACAATATGGTGACAAGATTGATTCAAGCTTTCTATTGAATCAATTTAATAATATTGTTAAAGGATCCAATGAATCTATTGCTGAGTTTAACACAAGGTTCTAGAAGGCTACGAAAAGGTTGCCTACTCATCTACAATTAAATGATCATGTCTGTTTGGTAAATTATTGCAATTCTTTTGATGAAAAAATGAGTTACCGCTTGGTAGATAAGCTTCCTCAGTCATTAAGGGAATCTTTTGAAATGGTAGAGCATATTGAAAATATTAGTAGAGCAATTGGTAAAGTTGGAAAAAGAGATTATCCAAAAACCTTCCAAAGTTTGAAAAAGCAAGACAAGAGTTCAAGTGCTAAAGGGGAAATAATTGAGGACAACCTCGACAATTTTATGAAAACTATCACTGATAAGATTGTAAAGCAAGAGAATTTTCAACCTAAAAACTACCAAAGGAATGAATGACCCACTAGACAGCAAGAACACCCATACAATACCAATTGGTATAATGGGAAGCTTGTCTTAAATAATCAGAGAAACACCCAAAATAGAGTTCATATAGACCCTTTGCAGAAGAATTCAAGAAATTTTGTTGAAGATACTCCATGGTATATGACTTTCCAAATGCCACACTATTCAGAGCAATGTACAGTAGCAAAGATGGTGGAAGTAGAGGATGACATACCTAAAGATTGCAATTAGTAAGATCAAGAGGATGGTGATGTACTTATGATTATGGGTGATTTTGATGTTTCCTACATTTAATGTCCTTCTGATGAAGGTTCTTATGATGTGGATGTAGAAAATTAGAGGAAAATTTCTAATGCACATCATCAACAAGTTTTTTCAAATGAGGAGGTAAATAGTGATGTTGAGGTTTACAATTTGGAGGAAATTGAAGATGGTGTTTCATTAAGAAGACCCTTTGAGGAGGATATTGCAAAATATACTACAGTCTTGGGTATGTGCAGGATCATCATGGAAACAACAGGCCCTTAAGTGGACAAAAAAATCAGAAAAATCAGAGTTAGGCAACTTGACATAAACATTTGAATAAGTTATCTATATTATATAAAAAATATGTAAGAATAGAATTTTTAGAAAATTGAATGTAGTTTATAAACTACCGGGTTTGTTTAAAAAAATTAAAAATCTATTTGCTGAATATTTGAAATTTCAATGCAGTAGTACTTAAATTTCAGGGAAAAAATAAGAAGTAGGTGTCTGTCTGACCACCCTAACCACAATAAAATGATAATATTTTCTTAAAATATTTTAGATATAAGTAGAGGACTCATGTCTCGATGTGATATATATTTTTTTGTAATTTTTTTCCAAGTAAATAATTAATTATGAATTTTTTATTACAACTTTTAAAAAATATAAAAAACTCGTATGTCTGACCACCTTAACTTGGTCAAAACTTCATAAAATTCAATTTTTCTTTTTTTAATCCTATAGTATGCAAAGCATAGAATGTGTCACATGTTTTAGATTCAAAAAATGTAATACCGTTTGAAAGCTATAGATGTTTTTCAATCAGTCTATCAATAAGGACTTTAGTTGTAATTTGAATAGAAAATGAATAATAATTACTTATTAAATGAAAAGTAAAGCATAATTTATATTGGTGGAAAGTTGAGAATTTCCTTTAAAAACCATTTTTGTTTCATCAATTTTGGGTACAAAAAGAGTCATCATCCACATACCCATCATATTGCCACTTTTTGGCCCATCATGATCCTGCACATACCCTCTTAGCTACCCAAGCTAGGAGTTCCTATCATTTGAGGAATAGAACCATTGGAGGTGAAAATGGTAGTCCTACTCATCTATTCATCAAGGAATATAATGGTAAGGGAAAAGAACATGAACCTAAGCAAAAGGTATAAGAAGTCAAAGTTAAAGAAGGGAGGGGAGATAAAATTTGGGCCAAGAGAGTAGAAAAGCCAAAAGTTTTTTTTTTTTTTTTTTATTCAAGGGGTAAACGCTTTTGACCAGAGCTATGAACCGGATACAACCATTCAACAATACCACCTCAACGGGGTTTGAACCTTGGTGGCAAGAACAAAAATACCACCTATAAACCATTACACCATGCCAATACCAGCAGAAAAGCCAAAAGTTATTCAAGGACACAAATCCTCTGCTAAAAAATCAAAAACAAAAAATAAAACTCCTAAAGCCACAAGGAAGGATGCTAAACACAAGGCTGAAGCAACTAGAAATCAATAAAAAGATAATAGCAATGAACAAGGTATGTTTTCAATTGAACTTCCCAAATATACTCCTGTTGATATGTTTCAATCACTTAGCCAAGTTAAAGTATCTGTACCTTTTTCTTGAAATGATGAGGATAGAGGAACATAAACAAAAGGAAGTGGCCCTTATCAATGGTGTTGCTATAGCCTATAATGATTTAGTGGTGCTCACTCCACCCAAACAAAGTGAAAAGGGCAAGAAAGGTAAAGAAGTTGAGGGAGTAATTACTAAAATTCCCCATATTTTCCTAGGAAATTCTGTAAATACTTGTCTTAACAAGATATATCCATTTTTCCTTACCCTAGTAGCTAGGGGGAATTTTATAAAGAATTGTATTATTGAATCTCATGCATCCAAATATATCATGTCAGTTGAAATCATGGGTGCACTAGGGTTAAGGGTTGATAGCACTCATGACCAATGTTATGCCATGGATTCCAGAGAGGTCCCTATGATAGGTTTGATAAATTAACTTCCCTATAGGTTGGAAGCTTACCCTAACAAAGAGTTTAAAATGAGTGTGGTAGTGGTAGATGTCCCACCTAGCTATGGAATATTATTATCGCGAAAATGGAGTGCATCTATGGGAGGTAGTATACAGTGTCACATGTCTTATGCCACATTTCCTATTGATGGTAAGAATGTCTAAATAATGAGATAACCTAGAGTACCACATATTTTCTAGCATGTTCTTGAAGATGACACAATTCTTTTCATAGATAGTGATATTGGTGAGTTCTAAGTAGAAGAAGTACCAAGAGAGATTAAAACATGTCTTGCACCTATAGAAAATGAAGTTTCAAGAGTATCTGATAAAGGACTGTGGAAAATGTACTTTGATGGTGCAAGCTCCAAAGAAGGATCTGGTGCAGGAATTTTATTACTATCACCTACTGTATATACTTATAATTTCTCTTTTACATTATCTTTTATCTGTACAAATAATCTGGCAAAGTATGAAGCCTTATTGTTGGGATTGAGACTTGCTAAAAAGCATAGAATAAGAAAGTTAATGGTAATTGGTGATTTTGAGCTTGTGATATCCCAAGTGAGAACTAACTATGCTTCCACAATAACAAACTGAAGTAATACAAGAATGTTTTCTAGGATTCCATTGAGTAGTTTGATGCTTTTGGAATTGATTGGATGGAAAGAGGGCATAATAGAGTAGCTAATTTACTTGATAATATTGCATTAAGACTAGATGATATAATTTTCATAGAAATTTCTAAGGTTGAGATACAAACAAGGCCATCCATCCCTAATAATCTATATAATTGGAAAAAATTTAATGATGATGAGATATCCTTAGATTCCTAAATTGTGTTGATAAATATTAAGGTCAGGAGATTGATTTTGTTGGGTTTGTTGAGAATATTGATGGCAAGGACATGGTGTTTGGAAATGAGGTCATCCAATTAAAAGCAAATAAAATCCCCAAAGGCCTTATAGCTTTTGAAAGGGTCTTTGATAGTCAAGATACCAACAAGGTCAAAAAACCTACTTCTCACCCAAAAGACCTAGAGGAAGTAAACTTCGGGACTGTAAATACCCCAAAGAAGTTCTATGTAGGAAAGAAGATGAAGCCAAAGGTGAAGGCAATGTTAATTGTCTTACTCAAAAAATATAGAAATGTCTTTTCTTAGTCATATGATGACTTGATAGATTACAAAGAGGAATTTTTTCGGCATGAAATTCCTTTAAAGGAAGATGTAAAACCTTTTAGGAAAAAGTAAAGACCAATTAATCCTACTTTATCTCCCAAGATGCAAGAGGAGCTGGTAAATTTGAGGGATACTAGTATTATAAAGCCCATTAGGAATTCTTCATGGGTATCCAATTTAGTGCCAGTAAGAAAAAAAAATGGTGAAATAAGATTATGTGTTGATTTTAGGAACCTAAATGTATCCTTGTTAAAGGATTATTATCCATTACCAAACTTGGAAGCTATGTTACAAAAGGTAACTGGTTGTGAGTTACTGTCAATGATGGACATTTTTTTAGGTTATAATCAAGTAAAAGTAAAGGAGTCTGAGCAGTATAAGATTGCATTTACTACTCCTTGGGGTACCTATGTTTATGTCAGGACACCTTTTGGCTTAAATAATGTAGGTGCCACCTTTCAGAGAGCTATGGATGTAGCTTTCTCAAATTTTATTGATTTATTTATTGTTTTATATCAAGATGACCTAACCACTTATTCTAAGGAAGATCATTGCATGCATTTAGAGAAAGTATTTGTTAGGTCACTTGAATATTGAATATCTCTGAATCCAAATAAATGTGCCTTTGGGGTCACTGAGGGAAATTTTCTAGGGAACATTGTGTCCAAGGAAGGAGTAAGAATAGACCTTGAAAGAGTGGCAACCATTAACAAGATCCCTTAGCCAAAAAATGTCAAGGGCACTTAGTCAATTTTTGGACAAATAAATTTTTTGAGAAGTTTTGTAACCAAATTTGCATAAATCACAAGAAATATTTCCAAAATGTTGAAAAGGGGTGATTAGATGCTTTGGAGTGAAAAGACTAGTTAGGCTTTCAAGAAATAAAGCAAGCTATTGAAGAGGCTCCAATTTAAAATCTCCTGATTTTTCTAAACCAATGCACATTTTCTCTTTTGCCTCATTTCATACCATTGTTACTTTCTTACTACAAAAAAATGAGGAAGGTTTTGAACAACCTATTTCATTTTTCAAAAAATCTTTACAAGTTATAGGATTGAAATATGACACTACTGAGAAACATGCATATGCTTTGGTAAAGGTTGTGAAGAATTTTATGACTTATTTGCAAGGAGCTACAATTATAGCTTTTGTATCGAATGCTATTGTGAAGGATATTTTTACTTAGCAAGAGACATCGGGCAGGAGGTGTAGATGGATCAACAAGATCCAAGAATTTAACATTGATGTTTAGATTACCAAATTAGTAAGAGGATAGGGCCTAGCCAAGTTAATGGAAGAGAAATAATTAGAATCTAATCAGGTTAATCAGATTGAAGTAACTGATGTTGCACCTCTCTATGATATGAAAACATGTAGATGGTATAGAAGAATTGTCCAATATCTACAAACCTTGCAGTGTCCTACTAATATGGCTGAAAATGTTTAAAGAACATTGAAATTGCATGCCATCAAATATGTGATTATTTATAATGAGTTATGGTAGAGAAGCCTAGGTGGCGTACTTCTAAAGTTTGTAGATGGAAAGCAAGCATTGGAACTTTTGCAAGAAATGCACAATGGGGTGTGTCATGGTCATTACATGGCAAAAACCATTCCACACAAGATTTTGAGAGCCGAATTCTAGTGGCCACAATTTTTAAGGATGCTCACAAGTTTGTTAAAACTTGTGATGCTTGTCAATGATTCTCAGGAAAGTTGAAGTTTTCAAGGAATTTAACACTTAGGCCTATGACAATTAAAGCCCCCTTCCAACAATGGGGAATTAATTTCATTGGGGAAATACCAAAAAAACCTAGTGGAGGTCACTCATGGATTCTTGTTGCCACTGACTATTTTACAAAATAGGTGGAAGCAATACCCACAAGGAAGGAAATAAGTAAGGTGGTAGGTTATTTCCTATTAAATAATATTCTCATCAGATATGGAGTCCCTAACAGGATTATCTCAGATAATGCTATGTGCTTTAGATTAGATGAATTCAGGGATTTTTGTGAAGGACATGGCATACAAGTCTCTTACACTTCACCTTACCATCCTCAATGAAATGGTCAAGCTAAATCTAGTAATAAGAGCTTGATGAAGATAATCAAGAGATTTATGGTAAAGAACAAAAAGCTTGGGACTCAAAGTTAGGATTGGCACTTTGGGAAAATAGAGTGACTATGAAAAAGGCTACTAGTTATTCACCATTTGGCTTAGTATATGGTATAGATGCTAAATTTCCATAGAATAACCTACTCAAGATGTATAAGCTCATGCAAGAATATGATGAATAAATTTGTGATTATATGCAGCACAAAATAAATAATCTTGTGCAGTTAGATGAGACCCAGAGGGAAGCTCAGGTTAAAAATATGAAGATGCAATTGCAAGTTAAGCATCTGTATGAAAAAAGAGCTTCTCCTAAAAAGTTTGAAGTAAATAGTATGGTGTTACCTTGGAATGCAAGAGCTCAGGATAAAGGAAAGCATGGGAAATTTGAAGCTTTATGGACTGGCCCTTATTTGATAGTCAAAACTCATGGGGAAGATTCATATTTCCTTCAGAGCTTAATAGGTGAGATTTCTGAACTGCTAGTACATGGACAATTCTTAAAGCCATACTTCTCCTGAGTATGTTTTTCTCCATGTACATTTTGGTTTTGTATATTATGTATATAGGTGTGTTTGCTTTTGTTGTTTCTTTTGGTCTTGTTTCCTTGTCTGGGTAGTTCCCTGGTTGGGGTCTTTTTTTTTTAATCCACATTTTTGTCTACTTCAACCTGAGATTCTTGGGATCTCATCATGCATGCAAGAGGCATACGTCCCCAGTCAGAGCCACTGATGGAACCTACAAATTGAATGTTCCATCTCAAACCCTTGTAACATTTGAATGAGGGACTGATATATTTAAGGGTTGAGGATTCATAGTTCATAAGCGTTTATAATGTTATATGTTGTTGTTTACTCCCTATTTCCCGTTGCAAGTCATTTTTCAAATATCTTGCATTTATCATTATTCTCTGATATCTAGATCATCAATCCTAGGTCTAGGAATTTATAATCATTATAAGGATAGATTAAAGATCTGTTTGATCTTTACATCCTTTGTATTATTATGGCTTAGGAGTCCTTAATTCCTTTTCTATCATATCATCCTAGAGTGACCGCTCCATTAAAACAACCTATGAGAACATGCCTAAAGGTTCCCACTTAAGTTTTAATTGACCTTTTATCTTTATCACTCATCATTGATCAATTTTGAGATGTATGTCCTAAATCAATGACAAGCGATGAGGTAATATCTCTTTTATATCATTCATCATGAATAGCTATTGGAACTTCTAATTTAAATGTGCAATGAGTGAGGTTCTTAGTATTATTAAAGGATCACTTATCACTAATGGATTATGGCCCCTTAATATTGTAATAGTGATGAGCGATGGCCTACTATTTTATCATTTATCGCTCATCCATTTTAGAGCCTTAGTTTTGATTAGCAATGACTGATGAAGTTCCTCATTTTAAAAGGTTTCTTTCACTAATTTGGGTACACCTTATTTGTGATACCTTTTGTTCCATTTTTCATGTAGGTGTACATGTCAAAATAAGATGCTTTCACTATATCTCCCATCACTAATAGAACCCAAGGTGCAAAGTTGGATTAGTGAGGAGTGATGGAAATGAATGTGATTAGGAAATGGGCCACAAATCCAAGGGTTGAGATTTCATTGCATAAAATACTTGTATCGTTGATAAAGTTGGAAAATGATGAAGTAAATCAGTGACAAGTGACTACTACATGAAGAGACAACATGGTGAAATCGTAAGAACTTCGTATAAAGAAAAGAGGAAGGTGGTGAGATGAATTAATAACCATTGATATTGTTTTAAAGCTAAAAAAATCAACAATCAAGGTTTAAACCTAAATGACTAATTGTCAGTTCACCCGCGTGAGCTTACTATCAAGTATTAATAGTGGCACACCTCCCACTTGGCTGTAATAGAAAGTAGATGCCTAGTTGATCATGTGTTCAAATTCATTGTCTAGTAGAAAGGATACTAGAAGTTGAATAAATTGTGGGGCAAGCTCCATAGACTACCAGTAACTAGAGTGGCATAATTTTCACTCGAGTAAGAAAAATTGATATTTCCTACTGATTGATGTAGTGAGGTGAGTGCCTTAGAGAGTTGATAGGAAATTGGGGGAATTTTCTATTTGTTCATTACTGGTAATTTCAATTTGGTGATTGAGAACTATATAAATTCTGAGGAAAAGTGTCATGTTCAATAGTAGTGTGTTGACTTATCATAATTGTGAAGGGTATTATTTTTTCATAAGAAATTGTAAACCCTAGTTCCATTTGCATTTCAAACATGAATGACCCAGAGCATAGTGAATCTATCCTTAAACTAGAAAGGAAACCAAAACAAAAGAGGGTTACAAGACTTAAAACCTAGGATGCTTCAGCTAAGTCTAAGCCAGTGGTAGTGTCCAAACCTTCACCAAATACTCCTGTAACATCCACTAGGTCTAGAAGTGTAAAGAAAGAAATAAAAAAATTATGCAAGAGGCCTCTAGAGGTGTCAAAGAAGGAGTGTCATGAATTGATAAAAGGTCCATAGGTCAAGTTTCCATGACAACTAGGTTTATTGATAGTGCTGGTGAAATTGGTGACGAACCCCAACCCTAAAGTGGATGGAAATTGTTTTGGTATGCTTTCAATAGGTGAAATTATAGCAAACCCACATATTTTTTATGGGGGTTGAACCTTGGAAATTTGGTGGCCTTGAATGTGTTTGTAGAAGTCAATTTAATGATGGAATTGTAAGGCACAGTTATAACCCTACTAATAGGACAATCAAAAGTGAAAATGGTGATCTAACTCTGGAGGTATCAGAGGATAAGATGATAGATGTATTTGGGTTAAATCCCAATTATACTACAAATTTCATTCGTGTTGAATTGTATGTTTTGTATGAGAGGAGAAAATTTGTATTCAAAGAATCACTTCTTGTGTGACACAAAAGAAGTAGGGAGAGATTCACCGCTAAGGATGTTGAGCCTTTTGAGTGTGAGGAGTCTGAAGACTATTTGAAAAAAACTTATTATTGCTTAAATCAAGTATTGGCTTGAGACTTTGAGGTTAGGATTGCTCCTGATTTATTGGTGATGGTGGTGGATATACAAAGTAATAATCAAATCACTAGATTTGATTATGCTAACTTTGTTGTTGAATGAATGCATGAGGATTTTATCAATCTGAAAAAGGAGGTGCTCCCTTTTTGTTTTCCCAATTACTCTTTGTTGATGCATATGCTCTTATGGGAAGGTGATTGTGAATGGAAAAGGAAATTAAATCTGAAGCTTAAGGATAGTGAGAATATTGTTCTACCTGTACAAAAGTGGACATACATTTGGGATCAGGATGTTTCCAATTCCAATTACACCTCATTTGCTAATGTTGTAAGATATGGTATCTTAAAGTCATTGGGTGTAGCACCTATGTTCAGAATTTCTCCAAAGACCAGATATCTTATGCACCTAGAAGAGGTACCAGGTTCTAAGGCCACACATAATTGGGTAGATTGGTTTCTACATTTTGAATACACTTTGATTAGGGCCTATGGAGCTAAGGTGGAACCTCATTGTCTACCCTTGTATGTTTCAAACAAATTGGCTTTCATGGAGCTCATGCGGCAAATTGATATCATGGATTATGAAATGTTTAGAAATGGTAGAAAAGGAAGTATGATACATCCCTAATGTGATTTTTCTTACTTCACAATCACTACCCCTGAGGGATATGAAAATATTATATTAGAATGCCTATTGATTAGATTAGAATTTTTGATCCAGAAGGGTTTGTGGCAAGAAGAAGATAAAAAACCTTTGGCATCATACATCATGAATTTATATATAGAGATGATGTACTAAGAAATCTGATAATTGATGAGGTTGTCATGACTAGGAAAAGAGAATGGACAACTATGATAAACATTGAGGAAAAAATTATGAAAAGGAATGCCTTCCAGATAAGTCCATACTATGTAATTGCAAACCCCTTGGAAAGAGCCTTCACTACGTCAAGGGACTATTAGTTTAGGGAGTTTAAGGTAAAGGTAAAGGAGGCTTTTAACAAAGCTCAAGTTTTCCTAGGACAACAAAAACAACAGGATATGGATATTCCAAAATAACCTATAGATGTTCAAGAAGTTAGGGAGGAACAAGTTGTAGAACATCTACTAGCAAATGAAGAGGTGGACAAAAAATTTAACCCTCCTCATATTGAAGAAACTCATAATTTAGATGTTCCCCCAGAAGGAACTATCAAATGGCAGTATGATAGAGAAAGTGATGATGATCCCAAGATTAGGGAGCGTGATGAGTTTCTAGCTGATGATAAATGTAATGCCCCGTCGCGCAAACCCCAAAGGAACAAGTAAAAACACAACAATTTTTTTTATAAAATAAAAGAACATAATATATATATATATATAAAGAGATTCAAACAAATAATATAAATAATCTAGTTTTTTAATCAAACTCATAATAAATCTGGGCATATAAATTCAACTCATAATAAAAATGATTTTCTTATCAACACAATAATTTCATAACTAAATTTTATAGAAAAAATTTCAGAAGGTTTCACTATAGTTTCCTACAGAAGATTCAAGGGTTTATTACAAACAAATTTCAATCATAGAACCCTCTTCCAAAAATAGAGAAATTGATTTTCAAACTTGGCAGACAAGATTTTTTTTACTGAACATTAAATCAAAAGAAATAATAAATTTAAAAGAACCTGGAGTCCTTCGTTCGAAGAAGAATCCAACACAATATCCTTCTTCTGTTTTGAAAGTAGAATCCCCTCTGTAGCTTCTTCTCAATTTCCTTCCTTCAGCTAACTTCTGAAACAATCCTTTCTTCTTTTCTTACAGAACAATTTTTACCAAGAAGCACAAAAAACATCTCTTTTTCTTTTTGAGACAAAAACCAGAAAACCCTTGTGTGTGTAAAACTTCCTCACAATAAAATAAATAAAAATAAATAAAGCTCTTCTTCTTTCCTCAAAAATCCAAAACATTCACTGGTTCTTTTTCTTTCTTTTAAAATCTCACACTTGTCTCACATATTTTATTAAAAATTCATTATTTTCACATGATATTATCCTCACACGATATTCTCTTTTGATTATCTAATTTTAATATCTTGAAAAAGATACTTTATAATTATCACCAACATTATTTATTTAAATTAATTACTTACACTTTTAATTAATTAAATAACTTTTTAATTTACAATATTTAAATTCCAAATTACAATTACTCACAATTAATCATATCCAAAAAATATCATTAATTTATCCCATATAAAATAAAGATAAATTAAATGACAACTAACCACAATTAAAATAAATAAACAATCACAAAACTGAGACAAGGACAAAGCTAAAACCATGACACAACAAGACTCACAATGAGGTGACAGACTTGGGATGGGGACACTTCCTTATGAACTCTCATTTTTCAACATCCTACCCGTTGGGTTAATTTAATGCTCGCTCTGTCCCACCGAAACAGGTGGAATCAAGACTTTATTCCCACAATTCCTACATACAACAAACATCAAGTAACATATAAATTTCCATTGTAGACACACCATAAAAGGTAATCAGGGGGTAGCAAGGTGCTCAGAAGTGAGTGATGCCACTCTGTCCTTTCACCAAGACTCACTAACAAACACATCAGAAACCCTTGCAACATAGAATCACAACATCACCACATATAATATTAAAAAAGGCCATAGCATAATCAAATAATCTAACCACCACATAATGTATCATCAAACATCATAGTAATGTCAAGTACAGCAAACCAACCAAACTATGAATCTACACACAACCAAGTCAGTGAACTAATCACCATCACAAACCAAGTATCAAACGAACACATACGAGTATCAAAGAGTATCAGCAACATGGGGGTATTACAATAAATTTGTCTATTCCAAGGAATTTCAAGAGTTTATGATTCAATAGTGGAGTAACAAGATAAAGGAGAGACTTGAATTAGCCCAAGCTAATGCTGAACCTTCTCATTAGGAGGAAGCTAAAAGAGCTTAGGAAGAGAAGATAAGGGCTGAAATTTTAGCTATTACTCTCACTGAAGCTAGAAAAATTTTCAAGGATAGTGGAATCATGTTGTTACCAGGATGTACTATCACTATTTCCATAGCATATGATGAAGTTGGAAGAGATCCTCAAGCTTTGATATTTGAAGACTAATTTGAGGATAAAGTATTTGGTTCTAGATATAGTCCAAAGTTGCAAACTCTTGCAATTTGGTCTATGACACTTAATACTAGTAAACATAAGGTTCTTTGGCCTATTGAAGAAGTTATTGGTTCACTAGTGGTCAAAAGAGCTACTAACATAACTCCTATCTAGGAAACTTAGTTAACTACACATGTTACAATGCTTAGTGTAGATACTACACATATTTCTTAGAAGAAATATGAATCTTTGATTAAAGTATATAATAAGGCCTTGAATGAGCTAAATAAGATGAGAGACATTGTTCAGGCTACTCAAAAGACAATAACTCAACAATTTTCTTCTTCTTCTTCTTCATTTGATATGTCTACATAGGATAGGGAGAACTTGGCCTTAAGAATTGATGATTTAAAAGGTCAACTAACCATTGAGAATGAAAATTTCAGGTAGGCCAGACTTGAAACAATCAAGGTGGCAAATTAAATTTTTGAGATTGTGTTGAAGTATAGGGTGAAAAAGCTGGTCCACAAGGCTAATGATGTTTGGGCCACATATAAGAATATTCATGAGGAAAATAAAAAATATTTACAAGTACAAGAGGCCTTTAGGAATGAATGGAATAATTGGATTACTAGGGTAAGGGCTTTGAAACAAATGGTGATAAAGATGAATGAGGACCCTGAGGCACCTACCAATATTCCTAGCATCTTGCAAGCTATTCATTCAATAAATGAGATAACTAATTTCAATGGAAAGTTAGGTATACAACTCCAAAGTAAGTTGAAGATATTCAAGGAGATGGAAGAACATGGTATGCCTCAAATATTGAGTCCAAAAGGTGAAATTCATCCATTTGACTCTTGGAAGAAATGTTTGGGAGGAATGCTTGGAGTAGCTATGATGACCAGTGTCACTGACTATATTTTGCTCAATTTAAATATTGACACAATGGTGGAAATTGAATCAAAGATGGACATATTTGTTAAAGAAGCCAAGATTTTAATTGATGCCAGGTATTGTTAGTACATTTCTAAGGTGCAATATTTATTGAATGTAAAATGGCCCACTGATGAGGAATACAATACTTGGTTGGAGAAATACACAAAATGAATCTATGTAGGGATTAGTGAATGAGAAGAATAATGGGTAGCAGAAGAATAATACATAGCCCGAATACAGTACAAATTAGGCTTTTGATACAACATGGAAAATATTATTCTTCTCTTAATTTGAAATGGGTAGCATGCAGTGCCAATGTGGATTAATGAGTTTTGACCTTTTGTCTACTTTCCTTGTCTTGCTTCATAAGTTTTGTTTTTTTTCCACATGGTTGGAATATTTTGATGTTTTTGTAACAAACTAATGATGTTTTTTGAGGTGGAACCTATTTTCTACAAAGAGTTGAGGTCAATTTTCCCTCATGTTTATTTTCTCCACCTGAAGACTCAAGTGTAACTAAAAATAGAATATTGTTACAAGCGATCCAATGAAATAATGACGTGTGTTATCTAGTTTGAAGATTGTTTTCTCCTTCATCTCTATAAGAAGGAATTTAGGGCCAGAAGCACGAGAGTTGAATTTTTTTTTAGTTAATACTGTGAAGTTGTCAAGATAATACAAATAAAGTTTTAGACTTTTTGTCCTAAGTTTCTTTTGGAGTTTATAATTGTACATGAAAACTTGATAATGTTATAACATTTATAACACAGAGTAATATCAGTTTCATGACTATTGTCTCTCCTTGTATGTGTATTATGGGTTATGAGTGAAAGTAATCCAGGATTTCTTTCATTAGTCTTTATCATTGCCTGATAGATTTTTAGTTTCATGCTTGCTTATTGATTCAATTAATTGAAGTAAGTACTTATGTGAGGTTGATTACTTATAAGAACTGGGTACTAGGATATTTGTAAGTAGTAATAATCATGAATATCACAAATAAATGTTGTAATACAAGATTTCTTGAGGTTATAGGTGTTATTGTTTAAATTGTTATTAGGTAACATAGAATGATATTGACTCCGTTCTTGGAATAAAGGCACTGATTCATGCAGAGTATTTGTGGTTTATTTTAAGTATTGATTCATTAGCTACTCAATATTTAAATCATAAAATCTCAAAGACATATTATCATTGTTGTTTTTTTTTAAATTTTATTCTCTCATGCTCAATATGTGTGACATTGATAAATAAGGTACCAACTTATTTAATGCATATTATTGAATGGTTTTATGAGAGATATCTGTTATTGACAATGTCTTTGATTGTAATTTTTCAAACTGTTTAAGTATACATTATGGGATGACCCTCTCAGGTTTCACATAGCCCAAAGAGTAGGAATAGAAGTCTTGCAACCTCTATTCGTTCATTGGCCAATCTCTTTAGAAGTCTTGATAATTGTAAATGGAAAAATCCATAGGTATTTCTATAGATCAGTTTGGTTCTTAAAATATAACGAACAACATGTATGTGAAATGTGGAAGGATAGACAACACACCTGAACTACTTAATCGCTAGTTGTTGAACCATCTAACAATGTATAGGAGTATCCTTTGAAAATCATACACTCTCTTGCCTGGGTAGCTATGACTATGCTTGTTGTCCATCTGTAGCTCCTATCACAAGCGACCAAAACATTCTCCATGAAAATTTTGGTTAAAATTTTTTCAACTTGTTTATAATTCCAATACAAAATAATCTTTGGAAATAAATTATAATGATTTGATTGGCTGAATGAAGAAATATTAATCACTATTTAAAGTTTGCAGCCTCTACTATAGTTCCCAAAAGGAACTAATAATTTTTTTAATTCCTACCTCAATCCTCATTTAATGACTTTGTAAGCATGCTTAATAAAAGGTAAATAAATAAAAGAAATAATATTAAATTATTTTATTCAATGCTTTACCCTTTTATGATTACATGGAAACCTAATTTTGTTTCAAGTATGCCCATCCAAATATTTTATTTAGATTTAAGTGATTTGAACCATAAACAAATGAGATTATATTTCAAACCAAATTACCATTGCTATAGGAAAGCTACAAGAGATAAAATAATTGATGTCCTTGTATTGAACTGGTTTGGAATTCATTTTGCAGACTACATTATTATACATTTCAAATAATGAATAGGGGAGAGGGGCCTAGAGTAGAGCATGGCCCAATAGTGGGGATAGAAGTAGTCCTCAGTGGGCCCCATAGTGGAGGACCTTAATATCCAATTGAAAAACATCTTTTATCCATAAAGTACACAAATTAACAAATCATGTGATGCCACATTAGTGCACCAATAAAACATGACTTAGTGTGCCAATATCGGTCTCACTTTTTTCTGGGCCTTTTTGGATACTTCAATAAAAAGCATGTCGATGTAGCATAATATTTGATTATGTGGACCTAAAAAAAAATATAGAAGCATGTGAGTTGCCAAATAAATTGTTGTATAGAATTGGGAGTGATTTGAAATTTTCACATAGGATTTTGAGAAATGTGAAGTTAGGGTGATCCACTATAGCCTCCTCTCCCCTAGAACTTGTGCAAACAAAAGGAATGGAACTTACCCTAATAAAAATAAAAAAATGATTTATTATAGAGATCATATGTACAAAAATGTTATTTATCAATCGTACTTGATATCAATGTAAAAGATCTAAAGACTAGAGAAAATATGGTTCGAAGGATACTTTTATTGTAAAGTAAAAAAAAAATCCAAATAAAATTACTTTGAGTTCTAACATTGTTTGTTTCATAATAGTATATATTAAGTTTTTAAAATTTTGAGTTCAATCTAAAATTATCCTAACTTTTTAAATAAAAAAAGTGAAAATGTTTTCAATTGCTATAGAGTAAATCTTATATACAGAAAGGAAATAATAATAACTCAATAGAGAAAAAATACTATGAAAGAGAATGGGCCCAAATGGTTACATTAGTGGAAATTTCATAATAGAAACCTTGTTATAATTTTGAGTAGACACATTATCACATGAATCCATGGTAGTCTATACTCTTTAGGGATAGGGGTAGATAGAAGTTCTAAATAAACAAACTAGCAGTCACATGCACATGCATGCAATGATCAGCCAATTGCAATCTTCCACGAATGGGGATTTAGTGGGGATGGAGGAAGAAACTTGTTTTTCTAATGCAATGTAAAGTATAAATATTGAGAATTATTTGTAATTCTTTGAATGAGTAAAAAAAAGGAAAGCATGTTAATAATTGAATATGGAATAATGCAAGCTTAGTTTATAGTAGGAGGTGAACGAGGATAAGATTTGTTGAGTACATTGTAATGAACAAAGATGTTTGCAAATCAATTTATATATCTATATGAATAATTAGATGGATAGATCAATTAAAGCAAAGCTATGTGTGCATTAAAAGATATGAATTTGAATTACATTATTTGAAGATGTTGTAAAGCACTTAAATTTGGTGAAGAAATTATTTTATATCTCTACATTCAATTGGAGCATTGTATAACATTTTAAACCCCATGTTGGAATTGATTTTTGCATTTCCACATCAATTATTTTTAGTTGGAAATTGATTATGGAAATGTAAAATAAAACCGTAGGTCGTCTCCATTATTTGCAACGTATGCATTAACTACAATGTCAAGAAATTAATCATCAATAATTTTAATTACAACACTTCTTTTTAAATGATTTTAATTAATAATATTAGGAGAATAGTTTTGAATACAATTGAATTTTTCAAATAATTAGTTTTGTTAATAAGAATAATTTATCTCCAAAATTTAAGGTATGATATAATTTTATATGTATTTTAGTCTAAAAGTTGTTACACTTAGATGTACATCTATAATTAATGTTTTTGTCTAGATTAATCAATCAATCGATTAATTATTATTCAATTATCTTAAGATAAGGCAATGCATTGCAAGACTAACAACCATTTGGATAGAAGACGAAATTGATCTTTGATATTTTTGTCTAGGTTAATGAATGAATTGATTGATTATTATTTATCTTTAGATAACACAATACGTGGAATGTAATTGAATAAAAAGGTATTCTTTAAAAAGTCATTATTTATTTGAATATTATTTATAATGCTCATCATAAATGATTTTTTCAAAAAAGAAACATGTTATAAGTAGTATCTACTCACTAATTTTGGGAATAAAATAATATTTTGTGCTTGTTATTTATGGGTTAGAAGAAGAATGCAATGAAACAACACATATTTTTGCATTGTTAGAATAATTGAATTGGAAGGTACGCCTTATTTTGAGGCAACATGAGGAACATATTATTATAAAGTATGACATTAGAAACATAGTTTTGCTTCCCTATGACTTAAGCTGACATGGAAAAATTGTTATTATAGAGTATGTTTGTTGAAGCTAGATTTACACAAGGATTTGTGTACACATAAATCTATGTAACAATAAATATATGGCCTTAATAGGAAAAGCACAAAATCCATGCTCATTTTTCTCCCTACCATATTGGCATCATGAAACCCCATGGACTCTAACCAAAACCTCGAGCAAAAAAAGGATGAAATAACCATGAGGGATATCATGGAGTTTCATCATACATTAAACAATAAAAATTTGGGAAAACTCTAGTGTTTTCATATATATTATTTGATGTCGTAATGTATTAAGGGAAAAAGGTATCCTAGTTTTTGAATCCTCTTACATGCTTAAACCTAGTTCATACAATGAAATAGAAGGGTATGTTAGTGCACAAGCAAGGAAAATAAAAAAGGAACAATAAAAAACCAAGTATATGGGTAAAATTAATATATACAATGTGAAGCTAAAAATAATCAATAATTTTTACAATATGGTAACCAAATATGTCTATTGAGAGTGGGAAAGTTTTGTACTTACATACACTATTGATCATGTTTAAGAAGGGCAAGCTACATTGCATCAAGTAGTAGGAGCATCAAAGAATTTGAAATAGACTTTGTACAATATAGTAATTTTTTTGAATGCCTATTAAATTTGTGCAACAATATAAAGGAAATAATATATATATACAATAAAAGAGGTTAGCACTATCTGTTGTAAATAGAAAGAGATAAAATGGAACATTTTGAATACATGGCATGTTAGTAAAGAATTCTGTATAAGTAATCTATTGGAGAAGTTGAAAAGAGAGTTGTCGAAACAATAACAAATGCAATGGTTAGAGTAGAGTATGTTTTTGGTAGACAACTGTATGTGAGAATTTTTGTTTCCATGTGTATAAGTAGCAACAAATATGTGAAGGTGGAAGGAAAAGCACTAAAACCATGCTCGTTGTCCTCCCTACCATATTGGTATCATGAAGCCTCATGGGATCTAGCTAAAACCTTGAGAAAGAAATGCAAGTGAGGTCTATGGGAAATCTCATGGACTCTCATCATATGTCACATAATAACAAAGTTGGTGAAAATAGTTTTTTTCAAACAAGATCTCTAATATTGTAGTCTTTTTTTTTTGCTGTGAGAAGTTGACAAAAACATGTTTCCCAATAAAGAATTGGCATCATGGAATTTGAAGATGGTTGGAGGAACATGCATAGATGGAGTATGTAGAAGAGTATATAATAACTAAAAAGGTGCATCTAACTTCAGAAACATATATTGGTATAGTTTTTCTTTTTGCAAGTGCTTGTATTTGTATTGCATGGCTAAGATGTATATGTAGAAAAGTGTTTGTGAAACATGGGAACATATAACAACCAATAACTAGAAAGGAAAATGTAGTCATTCACAAAAAGAAAACTGGGGCAACCATGATATTGTAAATTGTTTAGTTCAATGGAGCAACATACACTGCTACCACATGCTTTTGGGGATAAACAATGTGAGGCAATCAAAAAATTGTTTGTCCTCTTAGTAGCACATGACCATGGTGTTCGGTTGCCATCCATAATCATGTAAACTCACACTTATTCTCCTCCCATCCATATTGGCATCATGAAGCCTTGTGGCCTCTAGCCAAACCCCAGAGCAAAAAAGGTAGGTAAGGTCCATGCAAAATCTCATGGACTCTTATAATATACCACAAAATAACAAACTTGGGGAAGGGAAAGTGTTTTGAAACAAGTTGTGTAATATTTTAGTGTTCTTTTTTGGTCTGACAAGCTGATGAAAAAGAGATACTGTGGTAAAGAATTAGCATAATATATACATATGTATACATTTATTTATTTATAGATATGTATATATCCACTCAACTTGCACGAGGGTCAATGCATTATGCCATTGTTGTACAATGGGGGTAGTTGAAGTAAATGCATGTGGGAAAAGTAAGTTTAAATATATCAATATTAAAAATACAACTGCAATCTTGGGAAGAATATAGTAAAAATGGTCATTGAATTGATAGGTCAATTGTTACATAGACTACCTATTGATACATAATGCACATTTTTCTTTGTAGGAGCGGGGAAAAAGAATATCATAAGAGATATTGATAGAAAACAAGCAATCTTGTAACACTTGGCTTCTCGATTCAAAATTCAAGCTACTAGATAAATTAGAGAAATTGTATAAGAACTATTAGGAAAACACTTTAAGAATTAGAGATTAATGACAAATGATTGAAGCCCACATGAAATATAATGATACAAGATAAGCAGTCCATGTAATAGTTGGCTTGTCTAATCAAAATTACATACACAGGGAAACACTTTCCTTCTATTTTTGTGTATCGAGGCAACCAACTATACCAACACTAGCATACCCACATAGGAAGCTATGTAGCTATCATAAGCAACCCTGAATAGTTTGTACTAGGGATCTTGAAACAAATGAGGGAAAAATAACATCATGAAACATATTGATATACGATTCAAGGTACATTATTTGGTAGTAGATATTGAAGAGAAATAGAGGAATTGTATAACCGGTACTAGAATAATACTTGTTTGGTACTAAATATTATACACAAAAAGGAAAATTGTATTGAGTTCCCTCAAACATAGACATATACATATGCACATATATATTTTTATTCAATTCCCTACTTGATATATAAAAATATACATATAGGCAAATATACATATCCATATATGTAGATAAAGAGTAGTGTGGCTCGTTTGAGAATGCAACAACAATTTATATATACATATGTATAAGTAAATAGATCTATATACTATGTTCACTTGTATTTATGTAGAGTGCAATTTTAAATACAATTCAAAATAGCATGTAGAATCATTTTCTATGTTGTGAGAAAATCACTACAATACAACCATAACATTCAATGATGTAGCATTGATATGCTGTTAAGAATAGAGCATTTTATGATGCAGTATGCATAACATATTTATGATGTCGCAATGGATTTTTTGACAATGCAACTAAATCAAAATATTTTCTTGCATATTTTGGAGTATACTTTCCCACACTGCGACATCGAATATTGCATTTAGTTCCTGCTACGCCATTGCACCACAATGTCAATATTATATATATACATATATGCACATACATATACATATATACATGCATATATTTTAAATATACATCTACATATACATACATACATATACATATATATATATATACACACACACACACATGCATATATATACATATATATACGTATATACATGCATATATTCTAAATATGAGCTCCATTATTTTGCACTAAATATTATAGAGAAATAGGTAATTTGTAAAAGAACTATTAGGAAATCACTAAAGAAGAACATACATCTGATTCTTAAGTATTATCCTAATATCTCTTACAATTGTTACATAGACTGCTTGTCTTGTACCAATATGTTGCATGATATTCTTTTTCCTTGATCTATTTCAACCTCCTTGTAATAAACTATTAATTGTCATTGTTTTTTGTTTGTATGGGAAGAAAATATATTGATTAAGTTGGATTGTTGAAAGAGTCATTGCGATCTTGGTTTGGTATCAGAATATTGTAAGAATCATCACCCTCATATATATTCTATAGCATATTTGAGGGTTTTTAAACTATTGTGCTTTGAAATTTGGAAGTTATTTTACATGGGTGTTTTGCATAGATGATTTGTCCATAATATTGAATACAAAGCAATGAAGCACAATTTTCTAGAACTAGATTTTCTGGCATCGGTGATGTGTCAGCCGACAGTAACTTGAGCAAGTTTATTAATGGCACACAGAGCCTTGTATTTATGTGGTCTGGTGGTGGTGGAGTTGGTGGCCTTGGTACGTAGAAGTTGAATGGTAAGTTTTTTCTCACATGAGAGTTAATGTATCCTATCATTGTTGTATGATGGTGGTAGATGAAGTGAATGCAATATTCAATGTTGCAGAGTGGAAAAGTATAGTTTGATTAAGTTGTATTGTGCAAAGAGCCATTGTGATGTTAGTTTGATAGCAAACTATTGTTAAAATCATTGCCTTTGGCTCCATTTTTTACTAGGTTGGAGGGTTTTAAAATGTTGTGTTGTGGAATTTGTAGGTAGTTTTACATGGGTATTTTGCATAAATCATTAATTTAAATTTTTATACTATGTTTATTTGCATTTATGTAGACTATGATTTTAAATAGAGTTTAAAATAGAATGCATTAGTATTTTCTAAGTTGTGTGAAAATCAATATAATACAACCATAGCATTCCATGATGTAGCATTGAGATGTTGTTAAGAAAAAAGAATTTAATTGTGGAATTGTAACATATTCATAATGCCACAATAGCTCTTCTGGAAATGCAACTGAATTAATATATTTTCTTGCATATTTTGTAGTATACTTTCACAACAATAAATATTATAGAGATATAGGTAAATTGTGAAAGAACTATTAGGAAAACACTGAAGAATGACATACATCTAATTCTTAAGTATTATCCTAATAACTCTTACAACTGTTACATAGAATACTTGTCTTGTACATATATGTTGCATGATATTATTTTTCCCTCATCTATTTGAAGCTCCTTATAACAAACTATTAATTTCCATTTATTTTTTTTTGTTTCTATGGCAAGAAAATATATTGATTAAGTTGCATTATCAAAATATCCATTGAGTTATAGGTTTGGTATCAGAATATTGTAAGAATCATCATCCTTGGGTCTATTCTATAATATATTTGAGGGTTTTAAAACTGTTGTGTTGTGGAATTTGGAAGTTGTTTTACATGAGTATTTTGTATAAATGATTTGTCCATAAGTTTGAATACCAAGCAATGTAGCTCAAATTTCCAATTAAGTCTATGGTGTTATACACAATTTGGACATATTATTGCATCATATAATTGTTGCCATAACATACAAAAAATAGGTATCATCATAAACAAGTGGGTTTAAATAATTGATTTGCTAGATCATCTGTCATTTATATCTAATTCTTAAAGTGTTTACTTAATACTTCTTTTAAAATTTCTCTATATCATGAAACATATTGATAGAAGATAAGCAATCTATGTGACAGTTTTCTTGTCAATTCAAAATTCAAGCTACATTGTTTGGGTATGTGTAGGATCATCATGGAAAAAATAGGCCCTTAAGTGGCAAATTTTTTTTAGAAAAATCAGAGTTAGGCAACTTGACGTAAAAATTTGAATAAGTTATCTATATTATTTCAAAAATATGTAAGAATAGAATCTATAGTAAATTGAATGTAGTTTCTAAACTACTAGGTTTATTTAAAAAATAAATAAATCTATTTGGTGAAATTTTGAAATTTCAATGTAGTAGTACTTAAATTTAAGGAAAAATAAGATGTGTCTGTCTAACCACCCTAACCAGAATAAAATGATAATATTTTAATAATATTTTAGATATAAGTAGAGGACTCATGTCTCGATGTGATGCATATGTTTTTTAATATTTTTCCAAGAAAATTATTAATTATGAATTTTGTATTGAAATTTTCAAAATATATAAAAAACTTGTATGTATGACCACCTTAACTTAGTCAAAACTTCATGGTTTTTTTTTAATCCTATAGTATGCAAAGTATAGAATGTGATTCATGTTTTGGATTCAAAAAATGTGATACCATTCAAAAGGTATAGATGTTTTTCAATCAACCTATCAATCAGGAATTTAGTCATAATTCAAATAGAAAATGAATAATAATTATTTATTACATTCAAAGTAAAGCATAATTTATATAGGTGGAAAACTGAGAATCTCCTTTAAAAACCCTTTTCATTTCATCAATTTTGGGTAAGAAAAAAGTTGTTAGCCACATGGGCCATCATATCACTTACATATCACCACTTTTCGACCCATCATGATCCTGCACATACCTGTTTGGCAATAAATATTATAGACAAATAAGGAAACTATAAAGAGATTTTTTTCCCATAAGCTCAAAAGATAATTGTAGAGACATGGAAAAATGAAATGTGTAGAATACACCATGGTTATTGTAGTCAAGCATATGCAAGAATTTTCTTGAAGTTTCCACTAAGGTTTTTGTTACCTCAGTCATTAGTTGGATTTGCCAATGTCAGGGATGCCCCAGCTGAAGAGGACTTGACTACGTTCTTTTGTGGCAAGATGGAGCTTGGTAATTATTTGGGCTGGAGGTGGTGGAGGTGGTGTCCTCAATACATGGAAAATGAATGGTTATATAGAGTATTTAGAAACAAATAAGTGTTATTCCAATACCTCTCATATAATTACTCTATTTGTCTTCTATATATATATATGCGTATATGTATTTGTGTATGTTTCAAAGCATTCATTTTCACATACACCTGATGGAATCTATTTGTAATGTTCATAAATTTAGGAAAAGGAGAATATATAGGAGATATTGTTTGAAATAAGGACCAATTCCATAGATAATATACAAAGATATCATTAAAGGGAAGACATTAAATAAATAGCAAATATTTTGCTTGAAAGAATACAATGTATACAAATAAATTTATAAACATACCTAATTTTGGTATGTACTGGAATGCATCTAACGATACAAAAAGAAAAGGAGTGAATGTATAACTTTGGTATCTACTGGAGGATATGTAGCTCTGCAAAAACAAAAGGGATCAATGTATAGGTTAGTCAAATATAAATTTATAAAACAAACCTTGATTATTCTTATAGCTACGAGAATTTTTTAGTCATGAATTGTTCCACAAATGGGCTTCATATCTCCTTGTCCATCCATGCTTGCATCGAGGCCAACATCATATTACTACAAAGCAACATTTTATTTGAATCTATCAATATATATATATATAGATATATGTGGTTAGATGTGTTTGGAATAGAAAAAAAGATAGTCAAAAAATAACTTACAACAACAATAGGGGGCGAGATAGTGTGGGTTGCAGAGGAAAACACTTGTAAAACCATTTAATTTTCCAACCAATGGAGGTGCATGGTAGGTTTCCACCATTCTATACCCAAGGTAAACCCACAAAAGTGGTTTACAATTTAAACGAGGAAGGAAAACTTTGAAAAAATTACCCCATTCCAAAAATTTTAGTTATTGGGGTTCAAACGAACTCATTGGTTCAAACAAACCAAAAGAGGGTTTTCTCAAACCTAGGTTGAAGCAAACCCATTTAATGCAAGTGAAAACCTCTTTATGGAAGTGGGTTCAAATGAACCTTGTTTCACTCGAACCCATGGGGGTTCACTCAAACCCCCTTGGTTCAAGAGAACCACCCTTTTCCCTCATTTTTGCTCTCTGTCACAAAAAATCAAAAAAATTACACTTCAGAGCTTAGGTTGAAGATGAAAATGGTGGAGACTTCACAGAACCAACTAGAATCAGGTAGTCCTCAAAACGGGCTACCTAATGAATATAATTTTAATATGTTTTGGTTTTATTATGTTTTTGTTTTTTTAGTTTTAGTAAACATAGGTTTTTTCACTAAAAACTAAAGCTATCTATTCTACACATGTCAAAAAATAGTAGATTATAAAAAAAAAATTGAAAAATATGAGTGCACCAGATATTGAAGTCCTTGATTGAACAAAAAAACAAAATTGAATTTTGATACATACAAAAAAAAGTTACATGTTATATGGTCCACCTATGTCTAAATTGTAATTGGCTTGACTTCAAAAATTGATTAAAGAAAAAAAATTCAATAAAAAGTATCTAACAAAGTTGAAGCACTAGATGTCAGAGTTAAAAATCTAAATTTGAAAGAATTAGAATTTTATCCTTCATGGAAAAAAAAGTTATGCATTATACGGTGAGGGTCACTCCTTAAATATGTTGTTTTATGAAAACAAATGTTTTCAAAGGAGATGGAAAAAGTAGTGCAATCTGATTCCAAAAACATTGAAAAAAATATATTTAGTATATACAGAAAAAATGTCACAAAACTCTAGTTTACATCATCTTCAAATTCCTCATGATTTAGCAGCTATAGGTGTCCAAAAGTGAATATTTAGTTAGAAAAAAATATTTTAGTGTCCAATTTGGCCAAAAATTCTAAACCAATACTGTGGGATCACCCCACGTGTTGAGTGAGGCAACCAACTCCATGACCACCAACCCATGTGGTCAACAAAGTCCACTATTGCTGTGAAGAAGCCCGGGTAGGGCCTCCCAAATTACATGGGGTGTTATCATATATTAAGAAAAAAATGCAATGTATAGTAGATTATATATTTATGAAAGCAATATAGATGAACAACAAAATAGTAAAATTCTCAAAAGAGAATTAGGTAGATCAACATTATACATATACATATGTATACACATAGACATACATATACATATATATGCATACACATACACATACATATACATATACATACACATACATATACATATACATATACATATACATATATACATACACATACATATACATATACATATACATACATATATGTTTACATATTGTTGGCAACACAAGGGAAGACAACTGAGAGGGGGGTGAATCAATTGTCGTAGAAATTTAAAAATTATTCAAGTTATTAAACTTATTCTGAAATTTGATTAATAAACATGAAAGCATAAATCATCAACACCTCATAAACACACATAACACCAATATTTTTATGTAGAAACCCTGTTAGGGGAATAACAACGGTGGAGGTTAGTCCACAAGATTATACCTTGTTAAAAGTATAAACAATGAAATGGGGAATGTACATGCATTTAGGAACACTTCTTAGAGCTCATTGCTTAAATACAACAAGGCTAACTACCCAAAGGAAGACACAATGTCTTACAGAAAGATTCAGATTACATCCACATAGATTTGAACTGACATAATAGCATCTGCTAATGCCTGATCATAGTTTTGGTTAAGCATATGAACACTTCTTCACTCTTGTTCACACTTCTTCACACTCCTTCACACTTTTCTCTACCTTATAATTATTTAGAACATTATTTGCACACAAGCATACATTCAACATACTTCAAATTGAATAAACAATCACTCTTATATATCTGCAACAAGAAATTTCATTGCTAATAAAATGAATATAAATTGTGGGCTAAAAAAAACAACAATTATCAATCCTAATCAACAAAAGTCAGGCACATCTTAGTGAAGACCCAAATCAACATCCTCAAACATGAACCATCTTGAATTAATTACTCCTTGAAGATACACAACACACTACAAACACCATGTCGGCTTAGAACATGAAAAACATGACCACACAAGAGAAAATAGCTAACCAAGAGCACAATGATCAATGTAGACATGCAACATAGATAGATAATGATCTAGAAAATTCCAAAAACATCACAAATCACTAGAGAAGCATCCACAACAATTGAACTAACTAAAATCACATTATCTTCAATTAGGAGCATCAACTGAAGCAACAAAAAATGTGTCATAATATAAATCTTCATAACTCGATCAAAACTTCATGTAGATCTCTAGAAATTGGTGTGGATAAACTAGATACACTCAGAAACAAACACTTTATTCCACATCCTCTGATAATAAAAGTACTAAACTCACTAATAGATTGAACTTCACTTCACCACTGAAAAATCTACAACTCATTCTATTACAATTTTCTCAATAATGTCAACATATACAACTCCTAATGAATCAATGCTAATAGTGTTGATATCAATGACAACCACATATCAGCAACACAACCACAACATCCAACAATCTCCCCCTTTATCAATGGAAATACATGATGTGAAAAAAACCATTAATGCAAAAATCTCCTAACACTTACTCCCCCTTAGGTTCTGACTCATTTTCCTTAACTCTTTCACAAAGGATCTTAAATTATAGAAAAAATTTCACATGATCTTCTCCCTCTTTGACAACAATGAAAAAGATCTCTTCTATACAAGCTTTGAACCACATATTTGAACACCTAAACATCTGACTACTCCCTTTGGGTAGCAACCACCACAAAATCAATCTAGATCAAGATATGACTATGAAATGCATATACTGATGCAAAGCAATGCATCCCTAGTTTTGATTAGGAGGGTAATCACCCCTCAATTCCCTCTGAGATACTCAAAAGTATTCCTAGGAAACGGTTTGGTAAAAATGTCTACAATTTTCTCCTTGGTAGGCACATACTCTAGTTTGACTTCCTTTTCAGTTACCTTCTCTCTTAAAAAGTTAAACTTAATAAATATATGCTTTGTCTTTGAATGTAGCACTGGATTCTTAGAAATATTAATAACATTTTAATTATCATAGAAAATAGCTATAGGCTCATCATACACAACTCTGATATCCTTCAACATCTACTTCATCCATAACACTTGAGTACAATTATTAGTAGTATCAATGTATTCTTCCTCTACAATAGATAAAGAAATTGCATTTTGCTTCTTACTTAACCATGAAATCAGGTTCTTACCCAAGAAACATGCTCGACCACTAGTACTTGTCATTCACACATCCTTCCCAATTAACATCAGTAAAGGCACTCAAAGTAAGATCATCATCTTTAGGATACCATCGGCCAAGGTCAACCATTCCCTTCAAGTATCTGAAAATTCTTTTCACAACAGTCACATGAGATTCCTTAGGATCGGCTTGAAATCTTGCAACTATACATACAACATTCATGATATCAGGCCTAGTAAAGGTACTCAAAGTAAGATCATCATCTTTAGGATACCATAGGCCAAGGTCAACCATTCCCTTCAAGTATCTAAAAATTCTCTTCACAATAGTCACATGAGATTCCTTAGGATCGGCTTGAAATCTTGCAACTATACATACAACATTCATGATATCAGGCCTAATTTGAGTCAAATAAGGAAATCCACCAATCATCAATCTGTATCTAGTCTAAATTTATTTTGGAGAATCATCTTCTATTATCAACTTGCATTTGATTACCATGGGTGTACCAATTGGCTTTGAATCTTCCATACTAAACTTCTTCAACAATTCTTTCACATACTTGGACTAAGATATAAAAATCCCCTCATCCAACTGAGTAATTGCAATCCCAAAAAGAATTTCATCTCACCAATCATTAACATTTCAAATTTACTTTGCATCTCATCAACAAAATTCATACACAAAAACCATTATCTCCTCCAAAAATGATATCATCAACAAAGACTTCTATAATCAATTCCTTATCATGCTCAATCTTGAAGTAAAAATTACTATAAGAAGTACCTTTGTTAAATCCAAGCTTCAGCATATACTTTTCCAATCTAGCATACCGTGCTTTAGGGGCTTGCTTGAGTCCATACAATTCTTTCTTCAACTGACACACCATATCTCCCTTATCAGTCAACTAAAATCCCTCAGGTTGCTCAACATACACTTCTCCCAATTTTCCATTGAGAAATGTTGATTTTACATCCATATGATAAACCTTGTAGTTCTTGTAAGCAACATAATCAAGAAATAATCTTACAACTTCAATTCTAGCAACAGGGGTAAAAGTCTCTTCAAAATCAATTCCTTCCATATGAGAATATCCTTTACATACTAGTCTTGCTTTATTTTTGAACACTTCACCTTGCTCATTCAATTTGTTTCTAAAGATCCATTTAGTTCAAATTATATTTTTATCCTTAGTTCTCGACACAAAAATCCATGTATCTTTTTTCTCAATATGCTTTAGCTCCCCTTTCATTGCTTCAATCCAGTGTTCATCTTTGCATGATTCATTCACACTAGTAGACTCAGTCTTTGAAATCAAGTAGTACTCTTCTACAATTTTTCTCCTAGTCTAGACACATTTGTTTTTATCACCTATGATATGATCTTCTAAATGATTCAATCTTACATACCTCAAAGTCTTCTTAGGATGTTCTTCAACTTCAAGCTCTTGTGTTCTCTCTTTTGTACTTTCAATAGTTTCTCCTTCCTCTTGATTTTTCCTAGTTCACCAAAATAATTTTCACTTGATTTGTAGTTTGAACTTGCTTTACTTTATTTGTACTGTAATTTTGATCATCTGAATCATATCCACAAGTTTTGGATGGTGTACTTGAGTCTTCATCAACCTTGGGATTTTCACTTTCAACCATTTTCCTCAATCTTTTATTGTAACATCAGTAGGTGTTGCTTTTAATAGAATAACCTAGAAAGATACCTTCATCACTCCTAGCATCAAAATTTCCTATATCTTCATCTCTTTTGATATAAAATTTTCTTCCAAAGATCTTGAAATATCTTAGTAGGCTTATGACCAGTCCATAGCTCAAAAGGGGTCTTACCTGTATCACCTTTAATTTTTACTCAGTTGAGTGTGTATAGAGAGGTACTCAAAACTTATCTCCAATATATATGAGGGATATTTCCTTCTAACATCCTTTTTCTAGAAGATTCTTCAATTGTTCTATTCTTCCTTTCCACAACTCCATTTTGTTGAGGGGTTCGCAGTGTAGGTAATTGTCTCTTTATTCCATGTTCTTCACAAAAATAATTAAATTCATCGAAAGTGAATTCACCACCTATATCTAATCTCAGAAATTTAATCTTTACACCTATCTCTATCTCAACCATAGCCTTAAAGATCTTGAACTTTTCCAGAGCTTCAAACTTCTCCCTTATGAAAGTAACCCACATTGTTCTTGAGTAATCATCAATAAGCAGCATAAAATACTTGTAACCTTCTAAACTTTTGATATTAGAGGGACCACACAAATTAGCATGCATAAGCTCCAACAATTCATTTGAACAATGCAATTTTCTTTGAAATGAAATTCTAGTTAGCTTCCCTAACTAACATTCCTTACATATGGCATTAGTAAGTTTCACCAACTTAGGTAGATCTCTCACATCCTTAGTAGAACTTATCTTGATAATATTATCAAAGTTAACATGAAAAATTATCCTATCCCATAACCAACTTTCATTAACTTGAGCAATCAAACAACTTTTACTAGTAGTACTCAAGTGAAATATATTACCTTTTGTTTATGTACCTGATGCAATCACATTTCTAGAACTCAATATTCTGCGCTTTCCATCCATGAACTGAAGATTGTATCCCTTATCAACCATCTAACCAACACTTAAAATATTATGCATCAAGCCTTCCACATATAGGACATCATTAGTATTATGCTTACCATCAAGAGAAATTCATCCTCTTCCATGAATCACACTAGCTATATTATCACCAAATCTCACAACACCACCATCATACTTTTATAGGCTCACAAACTTACTTTTATCTCTTGTCATATGGTGTGATCATCTGTTGTCAATCACCCATTCATCTTTCTCTTCAACTCGAGTAGCTAGGAATTTCTCCACATTTGTAGAACTAGTGGATTCAATAGACACTGAATTATTTTCCTTGATAGTAATAAATACCCATTCATCATGATCTTTATCATATTCTTCATCTATCACACCTTCATCATAAACATAGTGACAATTCTTTTGAATCTAGGCTTGTTATGTCTTTGTTTAGGAGCTCTTTCCAGACACTTTGATGTAAAATGACCTATCTTATTGTAAGAAAAACATTCAAGAGGCAATTTTCCTTCATACTTACCTTTTCCTTTTGGTACTCTTTTTACAATAAGTGCTTCTAGCTCTTCCACCTCTCTTTCTTCTTCTTCAATATGTCTGATTTCATCCTCATACTTGAATTTATTTCTAGATGAACTCTCACCTGGATCATATCTATGTTTATTTCTTCAAGAAGTTGTATCCTTGAATGCAGATTCTACCTTAGGAAGGGAATCACCAAATTCAATTAACTCAAAAGAAGTAAGCTTACCAACCAACATGTCTATGGTTATATTTGTTATAGTTTGGAGCTCTTCAATAGCACTAGCTTTGACTTTGTATGAATCAGGAAAGGATCTAAGCACTTTAGCAACAATATATGATTCTTTTATTTGTCCACCAACACATCTAATAACACACACAAGTTCATTCACTCTTTGCATGAAAGTAGTAACGTTCTCATCATCACCCATTCTGAACTTTTCATATTTCCCTTTCAAACTCTGCAACTTAGCAATATTCTCATTAGTATCACCTTCATACAAGGTTTCCAAAATTTTCCAAATCTCATGAGAATTCTTTAGATCCATAACATTTTTCATCTTAGAATTAGTCAAGGAACTCAACAATGCTTCCTTACCCCTGATATTATACTCAACATCTCTAATTTCAATAGTAGTAGTAGGACCATTCTAAAGAATAACATACCTATTATATGTAATGTTCGAGAAGGGTTCACCAATGCATCTCAAATGACATTCCATTCGAGTCTTCCATAGAGAATAATTTGTTCCATAAAACATTAGACTGTCCTTGTAAGTCACCATCCTGGATCACCTCAAGCTATTAAAATTCTTCCAAGGAACCTGCTCTGATACTAATTGTTGGCAACAAAAGGGCAGGCAAATGAGAGGGGGGTGAATTAGTTGAACCAAAAATTTAAAAATTGTTCAACTTATTAACCTAATTCTCAGATCTGATTAATAAAAATGAAAGCATAAATCATCAACACCTCAGAAACACACATAACACCAAGATTTTTATGTGGAAACCATGTTAGGGGAATAACGACAATGGAGGTTAGTCCACAATATTATACCCTATTAAAAGTATAAACAATGAAATTGGGAATGCACATGCATTCAGGCACACTCCCTAGAGCTTGCTACTCAAGTACAACAAGGCTAACCACCCAAAGGAAGACACACTATCTTACAAAAATATTTGGATTACATTCACAGAGATTTCAACTAATAAAATAGTATTTGCTAATGCCTGATCACAGTTCTAGTTAAGCACATGAACACTTCTTCACTCTTCTTCACACTTCTTCAAACTCTACTCTACCTTCAAATGATTTAGAAAATTATTCCCACACAAGCATACATTCAACATAATTAAAATTGAATAAATAATTGCTCTTATAAATCCGCAGCAAGAAATTTCATTGCTACAAGTCGACTTCAACAAAATAAAAAAATTAATATAAACTGTCAACTCAAATCAACAACAATTACCAATGTGAATCAACCAAAGTCATCCAAAAATTAGTGAAGACCCAAATTAACATCCTTGAACATGAACCACCTTCAATTAATTACTCCTTGAAGATCTACAACACGCTACAAACACCATGTTGACCAAGAACATGAAAAACATGAACACGCAAGAGAAAATCGCTAACCACGAGCCAAACAATCAATGCGGGTGTGCAAAAAAGATAGAGAACGATATAGAAACATCCAAAAAAATCACAAATCACTAGAGAAGCATCCACAACAACTGAACTAATTGAAATCACATTATCTTCAATTAGGAGCATCAATTGGAGCAACAAAAAAACTGTCAGAATATAAATCTTCATAACTCAATCAAAACTTCACGTAGATCTCTGAAACTCGACATGGATAAACTAGATACACTTAGAAACAAACACTTTAGTCCACAACCTCTAATCATCAATGTACTAAGCTCATCGACAGACTAAACTTCACTTCACTACTGACAACCTGCAACTCATTCTATTACAATTTTCTCAATATCCTCGACATATACAACTTCTAATGAATCAAGGCTAATAGTGTTGACATCAATGACAACCACATATCAGCAACACAACCACAACATCCAACACATACATACACATATACATACACATATGGTTTTCACCCTTTGTTTATTGTTTGTAGTTATCTATGTGCATCCTTGGTGTTATACTCAGTACCATATGAGAAATTGTAGTTTAATTTTCTTTCTTTTGTCAAAAAAATATGGTTAGGGCTACTAATTTTTTCATCTATTATATTCTCCATGCACTTGGCACTAAATATTATAGACAAATACAAAAGACTTGTATGTGGTTTTAAATGACAACATAGAGCTTACCTATTCAACAAAGGATGTTCCTAAATGTTGCTCATTGGTCAATAAGGATTGCAAAAATATTATAAATTTAGAATTGACAAGGGAACTATTACATAGTAAATTTCTTTTTAATAGGTCTTTTATAGTTTCCCTATTTGTCTATAATATTTAGTGCCAAATATTGTACCTTGAATTCTGAATTGATAGGTGAACTATTATATAGATCAATTGAAGTACGAAATAATTTTACCTTTGTTTTAGTTTTATATTTATTAGAGCTAGATGCACATCTATATTTGAATTTTTTTTCTAGGCTAATGAATCAATTGGTAGATTATTATTTAATTATTTTAACATGCATATGCATAGAAATACATGGCATACTTGAACTTATGGATTAAATAATATTTGTGAAGAATATGAAATATTAAAGGATTTTCATCTTTTAAGAGCTGGTAATCATGCCTTAAATTACTAATATTCAATAAAACATTATTTTCTACAAAAAACATCAATTCATAACTTTAGGTATGAAATATTTTTGTCAACTTTTATATGGTAGTAGAAAATTTATTGCTTTGATGTTATTTATTTTCATTTTTTCTTATTTAAGTATTAGTTATGATGGTCAAAGAAATTACACACAAACATATAACAAAATATATATATGTATACATGTGGATATAAATGTATATCTATGAATGATCACAAGAGGAATACCATGGTTTCAACATTGCAATATATAAAAATATATACAAGTACTATACAAATTTCTTCATTAACCTTTTTAGCATTTTACTATTGTTATATGTTTTCCATTGAAGATAATATTACTATTCAATGATTATAAAGGGAAGAAGTGAATTTAGAATACACATAGAAGAACTAAAAATTCCACCATCTAACAAGAATCAAGAATCATAGTAATAATGCAGACTAAAAATGATCTATGCAACATGTTAAAATCAAAAGGATGGAAGGTCAATGAATGTGAAAATATATATATCTAAACATAGGAATATATTATGTTCATATTTGTAAAACAAAAGTCTTAGCATCCCATAGTGAAGTAAAAAGGAAAGACTAGGAGAAATGTTGGAAAGTGCAAAAGAGAAATCAAAGCACTGGCTTGCTAGCAGAGCCTTTTTCTGCAACAGGGGTAGATATCTTTGGTATGTCTGAAAGCAACAGTTTACACTTTGCTTCAAAATAAACTTTTGTTTCTTTCACAATCTTTGTTTTAAGCCAATCCTCATAATTGTAAATATCTATTCTGATCAATACAGTAAAGATGTATGCTTTACAAACAAGGCCATTAATAATAGCAACAAGATCTATTATAGACTCAAAGTTCTCCTACAACATGTAAAGGCATTTTGCTGGAATTTGCAAAAAAATTAGATGCAGCTTCATAGAAAGCAATAGACCAAAGGTTACCTAAGTGGTCTTGCAGCTTTAACTATAGAAGATAGCAATAGTTGCATTCCTTGATTTCCATCTAGCAATGATTAAAAAACCAAGCATCAGTGCAAGGACATGTGCATTTTATTTTTTATTCTTCCCCATTAACCAGGGTGAAGCCATAATAGTGGTCTACAATTCGATGGAGGAAGGAAAATTGAGAAAAAATGACCCCATGGCAAAAAAATTGGTTTTAGGGGTTCGCATGAACCTACATGTTTGACTGAACCATAAAGGGGTTTGACCGAACTAGGGTTTGAGCGAACCCATTAACTATTGGGCCCACATTTCCCACCCAAAAAACAAAATAAAAATTCATATTAGTGGGGGTTCGAATGAACCTTGGTTCGCTAGAACCCCCTTGGTTCTAGCGAACCCCCTGTTTCCCTAATTTTTTAATTTGTTCACACAAAAAACCTAAAATTTTGCGCTTTCAAGCTCCGGTTGGGGATGAAAATGGGGGAATATTTAGAAACAAAACTTGGAATCGCGTAGCCTTCATAACGAGCTATCCAATGAATATAATTTGAGTATGTTTTGGTTTTATTATCTATCTATTTTTTAAGTTTTATTAAATATAGGTTTTTCATTGAAAACAAAAATCTCTATTCTGCACAAGTGGAAAAATAGAAGATTATAAAAAAAAAAACATTTAAAAATATGAGTGCACCAGATATTGAAGTCCTTGATCCAACAAAAAAAAGGGAGAAGAATTTTGATACATACAGTAAAAGTTATGCGTTATACGGTCGCGCTATGTCTGAATTGTCATTTGATTGAATTTGAAACTTGATTAAAGAAAAAATATTCAATAAAAAACTATCTAACCAAGTGGAAGCAGTAGATAGCAGAGTTAGAAATCTAAATTTGAAAGAATTGGAATTTTATCCTTCATGGAAAAAAAGTTATGCGTTATACGGTGTGTGTCACTTTTTAAAAATGCTATTTTTTGAAAAAAACCAATTTTTGTGGGAGATGGAAAAAGAAGTGCAATCTGATTCCAAAAAAATTGAAAAAAATATTTTTAGAATCTACAGACAAAATGTGACAAGACTCTAGTTGACATCATCTTCAAATTCCTTACGGTTTAATCGCTATAGGTGCCCGAATGTGGAGATTGTGTTAAAAAAAAATATCAGTGTCCAGTTAGGCCAAAATGTGTAAACCACTATTGTGGTTTCACCCACCAACAAGGGGCAAGTAGGATAACAAAAAGAATCATTTTTTTCAATTTGAATGGTTGCTTTAAAAATGGCCTCAACAGTTTTTGGAAAGCCAAGGCAGTTGTTCAAGATGAATGCAATAGTAACTCTATCATTTAAAGGATGGAGCCTACGTGAAGTAGAAGAAGATGAAATGATTTGTTCTAATTTTATTGGGACCTTGGATCCTAGAGTGTTTTCCTTAGGAATATAAGGGTCAATGTCAAGGACTATTGTTGTTGATGTATTGATAAATTTACCATTAAAGTATCCTACACAGCCACCTTGGATATCAACTATCACTATATCACCAAAAAGATACATCAGCTCCAAGACATCACCTTTTTTTTTCCAACTTGTGCCCCACAAATTAACATCAATGAATGAAGTAGAGATATCATATAGTTTAATAGCTCACCTGAATTGTTTCAGATCCATTTTTCCTATGAATAGTAGATATCTACCCAACATGCACTAAAATCCCAATAATATCAACTAAAATATTATCACTATAATTTCTTGTCACTAATTGGTACAAAAGTAAAGGTTTTTCTGGCATAGAAATCTCATCTTCACACTGTTTTATTGTTGATTTTTTCATCCAAAACAATTTCAAGGTTAATTTTTAATTTATTGAATTTTTTATTTGCTTCCTTGACCCATCCTCTTGATATTAAATAAGTTTCACCCACCTCAACTCGACCATAATGCAGTTCAACAATATCATCAAAACAAGTAACACACATTTATGTCCCCTCCATATCTATAATGTCAAAACTAAAAAGTTAGCCTTCACCTTTTTCTTTGTGGAAATGGTTCATCTCTCTAATATGTGTTACACACCCTTTCATTGTCCAAACATTTTGATAAATGTTTAAGGCTTTAAAATAGGGCTGACATTTGGAGGGATTTTTTTTTTTTCAGGGGACAACTACAGACCAAATTTAGGGGTTTGTTTGGAAGGAGAAGGCGAGTTTGGACCCAACATTTACTCCTCTTGTTTCTTGAACAAATACCTAGGGGTCCCAATGATTTGAAAATTAGACATAATCACAACTACGCTGAATATGATTGAGGCCTTGGAGAATAAACAAAACAATATATTGGACACATTATATTAGGCACATACGAAGGGAAAAAATAATTTTTAAAAGTAGATAGGAAAGAACGCAACCCACAATGAATCTTGGAAATTCTTGCAAATTTAGTCTCTTAAATATACAAGGGACCCTATTTTCAAGGCACTTGAAAATAAAAAATCGTTGCATTTGGAAGGTAGGGTTTCTATTTGCATATGGTGTCCATCAGACAAGACAACCTTATATCATTCAACCCATCATTCATCACCACCAAATTTTTTGAAGGACAAAAGCTAAAGAACTGAAGAAGGAATGACATCTTCAACATTGATGGAATCAATTGAAAATGGATTCAAAGTTGGTTGTTTCTTTGCAGCCTACCAAGAAAAATTCAATCAAGGAAAATGCACATCATCACACTAAATGGATAAAACAACTAAGAAAAATCAAGGCTGGAAAGAGATATTTTTATGTGTTGTAAAATGTCAATGCATATGTATTTCCACATCTATATGTTTTACTAGAGCCAACCATGTGTGTATACACCTAAAGGATAATGAAACTAGAAACATAAATAGTAAAGTGTATGTGTTGTATCTTTTTGTATTTGAGAATCCTAAAATTAAAAGAACTGAAAGGTAATGTTCAAGCTTATTACAAGAGAGAAAGGGAAAAATTACAATAAATTTGCAATAGGTATAAGGAAAAGGAAATTCAAACTTATAGAATCAGGATCTGGAGGTTGGTGGATGGCTTCCTCAGAGCCGAACTCCATAGCAGGACCTATGGGAGGTGTCTCCAAATCAGTCACCAAATCAATTTGTGGGGGCTTTGGAGACCCATCCACAAATATAGATTTCACAAACATAGATCTAAGACCTTTTGGAGGGAAAATATGTTCCATTTATAGTTGATTGATTGGCACCTCTATTTGACAATGAAAATAAAATATTAATGTATTGCAACATCCAATGCCAACTAGTAGAAAAGTTAGAAACATTCATAATCCAACAACCATTTTACTATTGTATGCATGCAATTTTTTACTATATTTCTATAAATAAGTATATGCAGACATTTGTATATGTTACTACCTACTACCTTCATCTTTTTTAATGCAAACAATGCAATATACAACAACAAGAATGAAAATGACTAAGTATATATATGCATTGAATTTTCCTTTTGTACACACATTTAAAAAAACACATATAACAAGATATATGTATCCATATGTACTTTTGGTGGGGGGATTTCTAAGGGTTTTTATAACAACATGCAACTTAATAATTATGTGGTTTGGCGATGGTGGAGTTGGTTTCCTCAATAAATGGAAGAAAAATGGTAGGTTTTTGTTCATGTGAGGATTAATGCATCCTAGTTCTATTGAACCATGGTGCTGGAGGAAGTAAATGCAACATTCAATGTTGCGGTATAGGAAAGTATACTCCAAAATGTGTGAGAAAATATATCGATTAAGTTGCATTGTTGAAATAGGCATTATGGTCCTGTGGTATTTTTTATTCTTTCTGAATCAAAGTATACATAAATATGAATAAAGATACCATACAGATTTGCTTCTATATACATGTGTATATATAAATCACTGTTGGATTGTCAAACACGACACACTTGTCTTGGTCTGTATACATGGATATATATATCTACATATATGTATTTTTTTAAATATGAAATGGGGAATTCAATACATATATGTATATATATATATATATATATATATATGCATATATGTATCTTTCTATGTAAAAGTTGCAAGAAGCCCAAAGGAAAAGATCAACACCATGCTTGCAGTTTCTAGTAGAGTATAAAATTTTAGAATTTACAAGAGCTAAATCATGACAATCAACAATTTTGTTACAAGGAGCTTGAAACAGATGAGGTAAAAAAATATATAATGAAACATATCAATACAAGACATATAACATGTTCCATCCAAACAAAATAACCATGGAAAAAATTACAAAATTCTAAAATATGAAAACAATTCTTGTTATAAGAATAATACAATGATGTATTACAAGCAGCTTCAAACTCACTTCAAATAGTTGAGTAAAAAATAACGTCATGAAACATATTGATACAAGACATATAACAAGTTCCATCCAAACAAATTAACCACGACAAAAATTCTAGAATCTAAAAAATTTAAAACAATCCTTGTTACAAGAACAATAGAATAATCTGTTACAAACTACTTCAATTAGATGAGTGGAAAAGAATATCATGAAACATATTGATACTCAAACAAATGAGGGGAAAAGAATATCATGAAACATATTGATACAAGACAACTAAACCGTGTAATAGTTTCCTTTTCAATTCTAAATTCATAATTTTTTTGCAATCCTTATTGACCAATGAGCAACATTTAGGAACATGTTTTGTTGAAGAGGTAAGCTCCACATCATCATTTAAAACCCTGGGAAATTCTTCTCTATTTCTCTATAATATTTACTACCAAGTAATGTAGCTCAAATTCCCAATTAACTCTGCGGCCTTATAGCCATTTTACACAGATTATTGCCACCCATTTCATTTACAAGTTCTATTTAATGTGGGTTTAGTGCCAAATAATGTAGCTCAAATTTTGAATTCACAAACCAAATCTTACATAGACAACTTCAATTATTTGAATATGTTTAATGTGGGTTCTTGATTACCTGCAATTAACCTTTTATTGTTATGCAAAATTTGATAATGAACAATCTATCATGGGGAACCAAAAAAAATGAAATCATGAAGAATAGTTTGTTATTGGGAACTTGAAAGAGAGGTGGAGGCAACAATTTTTACAATAGTCTGCTATCAAACCAACACCACAATGGCTCTTTTGACAATGCAACCTAATCAATATATTTCCAGACAAATTTCATAGTATACTTAAATCCCATACATACATACATACATACATACATACATACATACATACATATATATATGGGTATGTGCAAGATTATCATGGGAAAAAAGGCCCTTAAGTGGTGAAAAAATTAGAAAATCTGAGTTAGGCAACTTGATATAAAAATTTGAATAAGCTATCTATATTATTTCAAAAATATTTAAGAATAGAATCTATAGAAAATTGAATGTGTTTTCTAAACTACTACGTTTACTTAAATAAAAAAAATCTAGTTGGTGAAAATTTGAAATTTCAATGCGATAGTACTTAAATTTTAGGGACAAAATAAGAAGTAGATATCTGTCTGACCACCGTAAGCACAATAAAATGATAATATTATTTTGTAAGATTTTAGATATAAGTAGAGGACTCATGTCTCAATGTGATGCATATTTTTTTATTTTTTTTTCCTAGTAAATAATTAATTATGAAATTTTTATTACAACTTTTAAAAAATATAAAAACTTGTATGTCTAACCACCTTAACTTGGTCAAAACTTCATGAAATTCAATTTTTTTTTAATCCTATAGTATGCAAAACATAGAATGTGACACATGTTTCAAATTCAAAAAATGTGATACTATTTGAAAGCTATAGATTTTTTTCAATCACCCTATCAATCAGGACTTTAGTCGTAATTCAAATAGAAAATGAATAATTATAATTATTTATTAAATTCAAAGTCAAGCATAATTTATATTGGTGGAAAGCTAAGAATATCCTTTAAAAACCCTTTTCTTTCATCAATTTTGGGTTAAAAAAAGTCATCAGCCACATATCCTACATATACCCATCATATTGCCACTTTTTGGCCCATCATGATCCTGCACATACCCATATATATACATATATATTCTAAATTGGAGCTGCATTATTTGGGACTAAATGTTATAGACAAATAGGTAAATTGTAAAAGAACTATTGGGAAAACACTGAAGAACCATAGGAAAATGAGAGATGATCGAAACCCAACATTGAATAGAACTTTTAAAGAGGAGGAGAGAATATCTGTGAGGCCCACCTCTATACTACATCCAGTAAGTGAACTATTTTAAGTTTAATTATTGATTATACCGATGATACCATTGATGATAGGAGATTTAGACATTTGTGTTCATGTGATGGTTTGATTATGACTATGCTACATATAGTACTTGGATTATTTTGAGTTTGGTTATTGTCTATCCCTATTGATATCATTGATGACAAGATATTTGAACATTTAATTTAATATGATTATTTGATTTTGATTATGTGACATGCTAGATAACTATAATGATTGATCTAATTTTATGTTGGTTATTGAGTTTGTTCAATTTGAATCTGAAAACTTAGTGATGAAGGAATGAAACAAGTGGTGTGAACCAATCATGTTGCAATTAGATAAGTATGGAAATTAATGTTAATGAAAATAAGATAAGATAGGTGGCTCATGATTTTTCAATTATGGTATAGGATCTTTATGCTATAAAAATTATGAAACTTGTGTGAATGCAATTGTGATTCAAATGATTTGATTATTATATGAATATAATTTACTTGGATGAATTAATGTGTGTATTGAGTGTGCAGGTACATTTTCCATGGCCAATGGAAATGGGAGGCAACTCTTGGGAACCCTATGTAAATTAAACAGTGAAACCGAGCTAAAGTTCATATGAAGGGATTATAGTTCTATCATGTAACTATTGATGTTATTTGTGAATGTTTTTGATTTAGTTTTTATTGCCACGTTAGTCCATCTATGAGGTGAGTTGTCTATCCAAGTGGACAAACTCGGATTTGAACTTTTAGGCACTTTTTGGGGATTGAAAAGTGATATTTTTAAAGTGTTTTTATGGGTTTAAGGTCCCTAGGGTAGGTACCTATGGGTTAGGCACCTTTTTAGCTCAAAATCATGGGTCAGTCTCAAGATAGGGCACTCTTTTTGAGGCCTTAAAGAGGTTTGACGAAAATAAGGTTTGGGAAGTGGGATGGGGACTAGTCCCTTTCCAATCCCACTTCTCCATGTTTTCTTGGAAGCCTCCCAAGTCCTTACACATGTGTGAGAACACATGGGTGAGTGTGCCTGGGAGGGTGAAAGGAAGGTTGACAAATGTCAGCTCCCTATTCAAAGGAATTAAAACTTGATTTTCTATAAAGCAAACTCAAAACAAGGGTTAAGGGATTCTTGGGCATTCTTGATTTTCGTTGAATTTTGGGGGAGGGAGGAGTTTGAAGAAAAATCTTGGAAGAAGAGGAGTCGGTGGATCCTCAACCCATCTTTCCTTGAGCTTGGTTTTAAGGTAGATTCACCACTTTTGTTTTCTACTTCATGTTTGTATTTGAAAGATTATATGTGTAGGTGAAAAGATGTGCTTGAAACTTTATCTATTGTGTTTGATTTGTGTGTTTATTTCAAATTGATCTTGGAGCATATCTTCTTGTATTTTTGATGTATTATGTGTTATGGGAAAAAGGGTTGTGTAGGGATAGGCTCACCCCAGTTGGGAAGAGCATCCCTTGTTGGGGATGGTATGGAGTAGGAACCTCTATGGGGAAGTTTAATCCCTCCTTGAGAGGAGATGCTCAAAAAGGGTATGAGTATCCATATGTAGTTGTGAAATGGTAGAATTGGTTTTGGTGGTATGAGTTTTGGAGAAAGAGAAGTTATTAAAGAAGGGTTGCATGTAAAATGATGGGAGAATGATATTGAATTTTTGTTGTTGCTATTACTATAAGTCCCCATATGGAGTGTGTAGTCCACCCCCCATCCCCCTCTTTGTATTTTGATGGAATCCTAAAGTTATGTGAAATTCCCTTTGGTGGGTGTGAAAATAATCTTGTGTGTATCATGTGTGTGTAAATATTGTTTTGCTTGGTTTTGTATGTACCCGGTTCCCTCAATTGCCTCCTAGCTTGGGGGTGCTTGGTTTTCCAACCAAAGGCTGGGAGGTGAGCACCCCATTGGCCATTAGAGAAAAGTTTGTGTGTGTTTTTGTAGGTTGAAGAAAATGTATGAATGCTATATGAAGACTTGAAGAAGCTCACAGTTTTTGGAATGGCTATGTTTTCTATGGATAGCATTGGTAATAGTATGTCAAAATAAAGTTGTTCTATTTTTTTGGGGTGAATGCAATTTCACTTGGAAAGGTTGTATAGTATAACTCAAATTTTACCTTTGAAAGAGGTTTACTCTTGCATGCAAATAAATAGAAATGTGCATTCATGCTTAGAGGAGGATTATGGTAATGTTTTTGTAAAGCCTCTTATATTATAAAAAAAAAAGGCTGTGTGTTGCAATAAGTATTTATTCATGATGGTTGCATTGAAAATACCAGTTTCGTACTTTGTCTCAAAATAAAATGAATGATATGTTTTTGGTATATTTTATTTGGCTATACTATAAATATAAAAAAATAGTTATATCATGTAGCACCCCTCCATTTTGAACGTTGGATCGATCATTGTTTTTATGTATGCTTCACTTTTGTTAGCACTCCGTTTTGGCACATGGTTATTTTGACCACTATCTATTAAGCGATGTAAACACTATATTTTGATGTGATGGGATTTTATTTAGATGTTATCATTATGCCATGTTTTGAATTTGTGTAACACTAATTTAATTTAAAATTCTTTGTGATTTAATTATATTGTGGTTGTTAGACTCGTCAGTTTTAGAGCCTGTATGAGTGAAGGGGACAGGATTGTATCACTCGCTTGCAAGCGCCCTACGATTCGGATACTTCCACTTCACGGTGTGTCTTATTATGTATATATATATTTGCACATTCATTATGTTCTTTGGTTTCTAGTTAATAGGTATAAGACATCGACTCCACCTAGCCTCACAGGTTCGAGTGTGTCCATCTACCAACGATTATCGATTGGGAGATAGTAGCTAGGTTTCCATGCCAAGTCATCACCCTAGTCATAGATATTGTCTAGTTTAATAGTTTTGTTTGGTTCATTCCTCCTTGGTTAACTATTGCTTTCCTTATTTTATGGTTATTAAAAATAGTAGATATGATTTAAATGAGGATTTAACATTTTTAGTTTCAATGTTGTGATGCAAGTTATTCCATTGGTTATTTTGAGTTAATTAATAAAATCATTTTTAGTCTATGGATTAACTAAATAAATGGTGATAAATTAAATGAAATAGTTATTTTTCCATTATGGCATATTTAAATTTAAATTGTTAATGGGAATGGAAACCATACTAGATATTTAAGTTAAATGATAATAACAAAATAGACATGTATTTAAATGTCACATTTGGAAATATTGAATAAGTCATATTATTGCAACCTTGAGATTTTGGTTTGTTATGAAATTTTGAAAATGCAATGAAATAGGATTTGAAAATAAATGTGTTTTTAAATTTTAGAAAATAAGAAATATCCTCCAAAAGCCCAATAAATTTAGTGGGTGGGATATTTTTGGGGGTTGACCAAATTTGGGGAAGTTCTATGTAAGCAATGAAAATTTCATTTGTTGGGTATTTTTGTTTTTGGGTGGAGAATTTGCTTTGGATGTGGCTGAATTTGGAGATTGGATCACCATTGTTGAAGTTTCAAACATTTGGGAGAAAACATCAAGTTCACCTTTATTTCTTGATTCCTTGTTGTTTTGCAATAATCTTCATTTTCTTGTTGCTGTTTGAAAGCTTTTGAATGCCATTTTAGATGCGAAGAAAAAATGTAAAAATGATTTAAAATCTTGCAAATTTGTTGATAGATTTTGAAAGGAAAACAAAAACAAAACTTACACAATGAAATAAGAAGGAAAACCAAATAAAACCTCCATTTCAAACTCCATTTTAAAAACCTTTGTTGTTGGGAAAAGTTAAGTTCTGTTCTTGCAAATTTTGCTAATTATTTGCACAATATCACTGTAAATATAAAATCTGGGTATATATTTGCAAATATACCTATGCATATGCAAAGACAGATATATTTACAAATATATACTGTGCTTTTATTTTGTTTCTGGTAAATTAAAATGTTTATGTTTTTATTTTTATTTTTAAAATTTATAGGGGTTACACTATTCCCACGTTTTCTGTTGGGCCGTGGTTTTTTATTTTAAAACAAAAATTTTAAAAAAATATATATATTATGAGGGAGGCAGGGCCGAAACCCTGCACCCCCGCACCGCCCATGTGGGAGGCGTTGCTCCCACGTAGCACCCCCCACGGGAGGTGCTGTGTGGAAGCAGCGCCTCTGCCCACACAAAGCCGCCCACGGGGGAGGCTGCATGGCAGCCTGGCCCTTCCCCATGCGGGTGGGGCCGCACCCAGATTAGGGCGTCGCTTTTTGTTTAAAAATAAAATTTAAAATTTAATTTATATTTTTAATTTTTAATTTTATTTTAGTTTTATAAATATTAATTAATATTAAAATAATATTATTATATATTAATATATAGATATATTATAATATATAATATATATTATAAATATAATATTATTTTAATATTTAAATAATATTTATTTAAATAATGAGTTTATTTAAGTATATAAATATATATATTTGTTATATATATATTTGTATGTTGTTATATGTGTAATTTAGTTGATCGATTAAGACTAGGTGGAAATAAAGATGGATTGATTTTAATTAAACGTTTTAATGATTAGAATATTTTGATTATGAAAATAATTGTAAAACTTAGAGTAAGGGAATTGATTTAAAATTTTAATCAGATGACTTATTTTATTAAATTGTTTTGATTATATGTTTAATTATGAAATTTGGAGTTAATGAACGATTTATTTTAGTCAAAAGACTTTAATCATTAAAATACTATGATTATGGAATTTAATCGTGAAACTTAGAGTAATGATTGATTTTAAACATATCAATGTCGTGAAATGAAATTGGCGTATCTGATTGGATTAATGCAAGTAATGAAAACTCTGATTGACTGGATTTAGGAAATTCGAACATTAGCTTATTTAATTGTTCGAAATGCTTTTAGTGTTTATTTTTTCTTTCTCGAGGTTCGTGAAATAGAGTAAAGGTCTTGAAGTCTTCCAGATAGGGGTTCATTTATTGTTTTGGGTTGTCTTCTTGGATAGTCAACCTTTGAATCCTTTGGGGTAGTGCATCAAAACTTATCCAATTTTAACCCGGTTATTGAGAACGAGATGTGAGGACTTGAGGTCCTATATATGAGTAATTCTCCTTAGGTTGCACGTATGTACCCTTGAGTGTGGAATTACTCCACGAGTTGTCTTAGAAGAGTGGCTTGTAATGGGGGCCAACACAGAAAGTGGTGTCAAGGAAACTCTTTGCAAGTTGGTTAATTCAGTGATAACTAAATAAAATTTTAGAAGCTTAGGTTGCATCAAACATCAAACAAGATTAATTACACCTCGCTCATGGACCCAAGGGCTTGTCCAGACTTGGGATGAGATGAGAAGGCATGGAATGGCAAGGTCATCTATCTTGTCTTAACGAGAGGTATTTGATTCTGTATGAGTGAGTATGGGTGTCGGGATTTTGGTAGAGGCCACCAGGATAACCCATGGTGGGGGCTAGAGCCTAGGAAGATTCCCAGAGGATATCCCTTGAAGAGCTATGCGATGACACTCTTCCTAAGTCAATAGTTTGTACTTGGTCTTTGTGACATTCTCGATATATTTTCTATCTAGAAGCAATGTGACTCATGTCAGTAGTGTGAGAGTCATGCTAGAGTTGTTCGAATGGCCTTTCAGCTCTTGTGATGTGGTACTTGTGTTTATTTCATTCCAATTTGGTGTAGCCTTTGTCTTGTGGTAGATGCTCTTGCTTAGGAATCCTTGTTACTATCTCCTAGCATGGGGAGTGAGCCTTCGGGTATCACATGGTTGGGTGGAACGTGCATCTTAATCCATTGGGTTGGCTGTTGTTCTTTGGACGAGAAATCCAGCTGGAGAGCTCATAGGATCCAGTTCTTCATGTTTTATTCTTTCAATTATAGATGTAATTTAATACCCCTCTTTGTATTAAGGTTCAAGTTGTATATCGTAATCATATATTCTAGAAGTATCTCATTTGGGGAATGAGTGTTGTAACTTTGAGGTAAAGCATATCATTGGGATCATGTGGAAGTCTTATATCTTTGATTTAATTTTATTATGTATGGAATGTATGTGAAATTAATTGTTAATCAATATATGTAATGGTTTTAATTCATGTTTCATAATTGGGTTAATGCAAGCTTAGTCTTGTGACCTTAGGGGTTGTTGGCATTATGTAGTGAACCTTCATTCACTTTGGTTTGTTTAAAAAAATAAAAAAAAATAAAAAAATAAAAAAAATAATTGCGTTTATGCTGTGAAGTGCAACTTCCCCTAGGGTTGCGTGGCGGGGGTGTTACATATCATTTTGGTTTGCTAGTTGAGAAAGGAAGTAAAATAAAATAAAATAAAGGTATGCATGAAATTAATTACTGAGTAAGGTTTTATGCACACTAGCTTATTGCTATTCAAGAAATGCAGACACAGGAAAAGTTTTGCATATTGTTTAGATTGAAAATGATGTTTAACATTTTGGTTAAAAGTATTCATGTGACAATCTATTTGGTAGCAATAATTATGTTCATCACTGTTATATATTTAACAGTTTACTAGAGACTAGTTTACTAGAAACCATCTAGTTTACTTCCAGGCTTAAATTGCTAAATGCAGATGTAGCTATTGATGTATTATGCTCAGCATATTTAAAAACTTGAGCATATTTTATGGGATAATACCTTCATAAGTGCGTTTCTCCCTAAAATACTTAAAAGGAAATCTTACAATTTGGTTATTTTTCTATAAGTATATGTAGCTTACATAAATTTTGGATAGAAGCTTGTGTTAAGAAAATAGGACTACATGAAGATTACTTAAAACTCTTAATACACAACATATGTTATAAATTTTGTTTAATCCCTACTTTCCAATTTTGTTTATGCACAGACATTGTTGAAATATGGCTGAAATTTATTTACTCATAAGAAGGAATAGAGAAATGCTAATTACTCTTTGATAAAGCTCTAACACAAAAGATATTCATGTCTAAGTTTTGAGAATATAGGAATGATAGTGTATTTGGTAAATAAAAAAAAGGAGTAATCTTGAAATAAAATAAAGAGTGGTGAGAATGCGTCCCAGTTCAACTCCTAAGGGAGATATTGCCCTGTGGAGAAGGTCGTGCCTTTGAACAACATCAGGCCTCCCTATAACCATCTCAAACAGAAAAAACTATGATGCTTTCTATTGAATAGTGTCTAGTACATACACAAAGATCCTCACAAGAAAAAATGGGCTAGCAACATGATTGTAGATTTACACTACCCGTACACACTCTCCCTCCTGTAAAATACCAATATGCATCCTAGGGGTGTCCAAGAATAGATAGTATTCTCAACTCTTTTTTTTTTGTGTCTAAGCATTTTCACTTTGAACTGATTGCATATCATAAACCAGCTTTTAGATCTATTGAATCATGTAAATCTACCAACTCTTCTAGTCCACTAGCACTTCCACTACAGGATAAACATAAGGGGTCAACAACACATGTTTTGTTAAATTGTTGTAATCATTAGAATCGATAATTATTGTGCTTGGACATGAGTGTGGTAGGATAACACATGAATAGCATACCTTGTTGATAAGTAGAATGGAGTGTAGGTTGTGACTCTTTCAAGGGTGTAGGCTCACAACAAACAGGCCTCTACTTTCCTCATTGCATGTTGAAAACAAACATGCTTAGGGTAGCATTAGCTTAGAGAATTGTTAATAATAGGCTACCAGTGCTTCTCACCTCAATGACTTACTTTCAGGTATAGATAGGCTCATTCACAAATTGTGTTTCCCCTTAGCGCTGGAACTGCCTACAACATTTCATTCTTTGATAGTATCAAAGTCTGGTAAAAAATTCCCAGCCAATTGCCTTAAGAGATCTAAAGTTATAGCAGAGATATAAATTTCTATGGTGGAGGTTTTCACATCGAATTATGGCCCACACACTAATAGGTTTCTTGGCTGACAGCCAGGTACAAAGAAAAGTGGGTCAATGTCGTGTGGTGTAGAGTAAGCTTCTGAGTGTTGGAAGTCGGTGCAGCTAATAAGGGGAGCTGTAATATTGTCTACGACACCACTTTATGACTTTCCATATGGCAGCATACGTAGAACAACAAATAAGATTGGTCCAAATAAAATAAAATGGGACAATACAACCATGTGTCGGGGACACTATACGCAATCCAATCAAACTCATAGATGATCTGTTGCACGCCACCTTCTTTTTACTCCACCATTGGGTGAGCCTCTGGTTTGAGTATATCGTTCATGGAACGTATAAAGCTAATGAGAGTCATAGTATAACCCAATGCCATTAAGTTTTCCATTCTATACAATTAAAGTTCGTGAGAATTCACTCTTAAATTTAAAACAAAACCCATCATGGATATACCTTACATATAAATCTCCTTCCTTAAAAGAGGGGAATATGTTCCATATTCTTTAAAGAGAGTCCATTAAATTAAATAAGATTTTAAATAAAGGTGAAGATTAGTATTTAATAGGGATTCTTTAAGAGAGAGAGTTAAACCTCTCTTTATACGTTTCTTCTTTCTTTTTTTTAAGGGAAATAAATAACATGTAAATGTTCAGAAATTTAAAATGAATTAAATATTCATATGAATTATTCTTTAATTTATATCTTTTAAATTCAAAAATAAATATATATATATATGTATTGTATAATAATTTAATTGTTTTCTATAATTAAATTAATAATAGTTAAACATTGAGGATAATCATAAAATAAAGTACAATGAGAGATTAATAATCATCATGGAGATTATAAATATTTAAGCATTTGCATATAAAAATTTTGTGGTGAAATTGTTCTGTGTGTTCCAACAATAGTGTTTGGATGACAAAAAAAGGCGGGGTAGGACCATCAAGTTAAATAGTGTCCTGTCAATTGATCCTTAGGGTTAATAGTAAATCAAGATGATGATATTTATATGTTTTCCTCACGTGAGAATCCATGCTGAGGTAGTCTCTCAAGGATATTAACCTTCATGCGAGAGTGAGTATCAACTTTTGAGTTGGTAGCTAAGAGTCTAGTAGACCTTATGTTTGAGACAAATGGGAACTATTTTCATTTCCTTACTCTACTCCCAACCATTATGACAAAGATGATGATGTTGCACAAGAAATATTACCTAAATGTGCAATTCATGAACTATGTACTTGTATGTGTATTAAGGTTAGCATTTTGTAAGAATGTTAAAAAAAAAATTAGCGTTTTTTCCCTAGTTTAAATATGGGCATTACAATATCATTAAACATATTCATAAAACACAAGAAATATATGTAACAACTGGCATGTATGTGCAAAATCATCATGGAAAAAACAAACCCTTAAGTGGTAAAAAATTCAGAGAGTTAGGCAACTTCCTATAAAAAATTGAATAAGTTATCTATATTATTTCAAAAATATGTAAGAATAGAATCTGTAGAAAATTGAATGTAGTTTCTAAACTATTAGGTTTTTTTTAAAATCTATTTGGTGAAATTTTGAAATTTCAATGTAGTAGTACTTAAATTTTGGGGAAAAAATAAGTAAGGTAATGTCTGACCACCCTAACCACAATAAAATGATAATATTTTTTTATAAAATCTTAGATATAAGTAGAGGACTCATGTCCAGATGTGATGCATATTTTCTTGTAATTTTTTTCCAAGTAAATAATTAATTATGAATTTTTTATTACAACTTTTTAGAAATATAAAAACTTGTGTGTCTGACCACCTTAACTTGGTCAAAACTTCATTAAATTCATTTTTTTAAATCCTATAGTAGGTGAAGCATAGAATGTGACACATGTTTTAGATTCAAAAAATGTGATACCTTTTTAATGCTATAGATGTTTTTCAATCACCCTATCAATCAAGACTTTAGTCGTAATTCAAATAGAAAATGAATAATATTTATTAACTAAATTCAAAGTAAAGCATAATTTATATTGGTGGAAAGATGAGAATCTCCCTTAAAAACCCTTTTCGTTTCATCAATTTTGGATTAAAAAATAGTCATCAAGCACATACCCTACACATACCCATCATATCACCACTTTTTGGCCCATCATGATCCTACGCATACCCTAGCTTATGAATTCAAAATTGAAGCCACATTATCTAGCAATAAATATTATAGACAAATAGGGAAACTATATTAAAACTATTACAAAAATATACATGCATACATACTGTAATGCCCTGTCGTAATAACCTAAGAATGTTGCAATTGTGTATAAAGGTGTAATAATTTTTTTTTAAAGTTTAATTATTAAGCTAATTAGTTGCATACATTCATTAAGCTAAGCAACGTTACACTACTTTGAGTTTCCATAGTGACTTAAGTATTTCACATTGCACATAATAATAAATAACATAAAGATAAAATTGCACAACATTGAATTTTCATTTAATACTCCACTAAAGATAATATAAGGTACAAACATGTTTCCATACATTGCATTTGATAAAATATACAATACTCATCCATCTGATGAGGTAGATCAAATAATAGTTACAAGTTACATTTACAATATTCACCCCATAAACAATTGAGGAATGTTTTCAAATACAAGATTTTCAAATTACAATGAAGATGTACTCATAGTTTCCAAGTGCGAGCTCTCCATCCATGAAGCTCTCGATGCCATGATCAAACTGGGGACCCAACAGAGTAAGGTGCACGTTCCATCCAACCATGTGGTACCCGTAGGTCCACCCCCCGTGCTAGGAGATAGTAATAGGGTTACCTAGACCTAATCTACTAACCCTAGACACTAGTACACAACAATCTATAGGTTACATTGCTTCCAGATTTAGACAATTGAATGTATTACAAACACAAGGTTAACTATTATTCTAGGTGGAGTTTCATCACAACATTGCAAAGGTTACCCTGGTGTTTCTTCCTAGGTTCCGGCCCCCAATCCTTGGGTTACCCTGGTAACCTCTTACGAAACCCGGCCCCAATGCATACCATTGTAGAATCATATGTCTTTAAAGAATCAAGACACCGATTTGCCATTCCAGGCCTTCTCATCTTATACTCAAGACTGAAGTAGCTCAAGAGTCATAAGTGAGGCATAAGCATCTTGTTAAGAGTTTTAATTCTATCTACTGTGTTATTTAGTTTTCACTGACTTACTAACCTTTTGTAAGTTACCCTGACACCACTTTGTGTGTCGGCCCTTACAAAAAGCCACTCCCCTAAACATAACATAGGTATACTAGTTTTCTTTCTAGGGTAGAAAAGTGCACAAAGAGATCAAATACATAATACCAAAATTACCACAATAAATATCACAACTTCGATCACAAACATCTAGTGCACTACTCTAGTTGTTCATCCATATGAAACCATGGTAAAATTTTATTCCCATAAAAAAGACTATAATCTAGAAGACTTAAAATCACACAATGATAACCCCCATTTGCCCAATAAGAATATAAGTAACATAAAGTAAATACACATCTATCATTGATATATATTAAATCTAGTCAATCATTAAAAGTTAAACAAGAAATTAGAACTACTAAATTGTAATCTATTTCCACTTTCTCAATTTCACTTATTGAAACTAATCATCAATTTGTTAAAAGAAAATATTTCATTTAAATAAAATAAAATTTTATACCATATTCATATTATTTTTCCCAAACTAAAATAATTATTTATATTCTAAATATATACCTATATATTCATATTCATATTCATATTCATATATATATATATATATATATATATATAAATATATAAATATCAATATAAACATATATATATATATATAACATTAAATAAAATCCGAATTTTTAACTTATAAAATATTAAACAAAAATCGCATTCTATATTTTGAAAAGGTTTAAGACTTAAAAAGGCTGAAGCTAATCGCGACTCCCTGAGGGGAGTGGGTGCAGCCATAGCCAGGGTTGCGCCCAGCAACCACTGGCTATTTTGCGCAGCCTTGGTGGCTACGTCCACTATAAAGGCGAATGGGGAGGGTTTCGGCCCTCCCCACACTATAACTTTTTTTGCTTTAAAATAAAATTCGAAGCTAGGGTCTACGGATTTTATTCCGCCTTCACAATTTTTGCCGTACGGATTACGACATGAATAAAATATATATTTCTTAATAAGATTTAAAAGAATTTTTTTTTTGTACAGTGTTATCAGAAGAATTTTCTTCACAACCCAATTTATATATGGAGATAAATAATTATATATATATATATATATATAATAACATATAGGGTTTTAATTAAGGAAATAAAATAAAATTTCACAGGGTTTTTTCAACAAGGATATTGGGGAAATCATACAAACTTCTACAGGGTTTCCAATGAAAACACAATTTTTTTTTTTAAAATTCTTGTCCTAAAATATTCCCTGTAGATTCACTTTCCCTTTTAAACAAATATTTCCCTTTACAAATTTAAAATACTTTCAACAGAGAATTTTCTATAGAAGCTTTCTGAAGCCATCAAAATTTCACACAACAAAGTATCTACAGAAGCTTTCTAAAATCATCAAATTTTCACACGGCAAGCACAATTTTCTTTTTATAGACAATTTAAAAAACAAAAATTACAACAAATTGAAATCCACAAGAAAAATACCTGTGTTTCCTTGCTATTTGGTGAAGAGAGCCTCTGTAGCCTCTGTTGCCTATAGCTTCTAATTTCTTCCCGTACAGCAAATCCCAATCCAAAAATGCAAACAAAAGATTTTCCTCAAATATACAGTATTTCCAAATAGCACAAATAGAGAATTTTTTTTGCAAAAACCTAGATAAATTTTTCCCGTGAGGAAATTCAATAACCTATGTGCAATCCCAAATCCACAATAAACTTTGTAAACTATTTTTCCTCAACCATAAACAATTATTGCACTCACACACATGTCGAGAAGTGGTTGCAAAATATCTTCTCCACCATTTCTCGGCAATTTTGCCAATTTTCAATTGCATGGATTTGATTTATTTAATTTAAATATACAATTTAAATGCCATTTCCTCAAATAATATTTAATTTTTAAATAAAACTATTTACACACTTAATAATTTAATTTAATTAATTAATTAATTTAATTAAATAAGTTTAATCTTTTAAGATCAAACCATTTAACCAAATAAGCTAATTAATTAATTAAATAATCAAGCAACTAATCTCTTCCACATTTAAAAATAAATTTAAATAAATATTGAAGGAAAATAGAGCAATTGTATAACATAGTGGAAAATAACACTTATGAGCCACTAAACTAATATAGAGAAAATTCAATTGAAGAACAAATAAAGCATACATATAATTATGTTTAATGTACATATGCATATATCTATATGTATATGTATATACATATTCATTTGTATATACATACATGCATATCCATATGTAAATATATATATGCGTATTCAATACATTTTTAGTGGAAAGTGTAATGTTGTTGCTACCTATGTGTATGCATCGTTCCTTCCCTCATTGCACCCTCCATCTCAAAGAGTTTTACTTTTTTTATTGCATATACATATACATATACATATACATATACATGAATATAAATATGCATATGCACATGTATATACATATATCGATACATATATAAAAAAATGCCACAAAGTGTAACAACAAATTCACAAATCTAAGATTCAGTGTAATCAATCAAAAAACTAATCATGCATCTAGAAAAGGCCAAATACAAGTTCTTGCACCGAAAAGGAAGAAAAAAAAACACCTACAACGCTGCTGCTTGAGGGTTGTCCAACAACTAGTAGATAGGTAGAGTCCATTATGGGAAACTGAAAAAAAAGAATATCATGAAGAAGAGTTTGTTGTGGAAAACTTCAAATAGATGCAAAAGAACGAATGTCATGAAACATACTTGTTGATGGAAATTTTACTCACAACAAACAAGGAAAATAAATTCTTTACATATAAGATTGTAAAGAGCCTATCCTTCTTGAAAGATATGGAACAAAGACAACCTAAAAGGGATTTCTACATTAAATAGGGAAAAGATTGGCTTTAGTTCAATCCCAAGTCTCTGATAACTAGGTCATGGTTGCACTAGGATCGCTCTTGGGTATTGATGTGATATTGTTGTTGATCTCAAAGGGACTATGGTTGTAAATTGAATATTTTAGGCATTGGATTTTCAATTGAAACATTGAGTTCAAGCATCATAAAACTAAAATATTTGTTGTAACGCCTCGCCGCGCAAACCCCAAAGGAACAAATAAACCCACAACATTTTTTTTTTTTAAAGAACATAATAATTGTACTTAAGTATTCCATCATGACAATGTTATAAGTTGCACAACTAAATCCCTTGGGGTACACGAGGACACTACCAAACTAACCCATAACATAGATAATAGAATAAACATTAATTAACCAATAATGTAAATCCAATCATTCATGACATCAATTACACATTCACTCACGATATCAAGAAAGATGTGAGCATACCAACTAATACCATACATACATATGACAATAAATGAAATTATAAAGATATAAAGTATATATATATTTTAGTAGATACAACACAACATAATAAGTGATTACAACGATAGTTCCCAAATGATTACATGGCTTGAATATACATTACATCAATATGATAGTACAACATAACATTTGAACATATAAAAAAATTACATCAAGGTCATCCCAACACACGTGAGAGATGATACATCAATGAATACATTACATCTGAAGTATAAACATACATCTAGTACATAAGAACACTTGAGCAACAACATCTGCCAAAACCCTGCAATGAAAGAAACAACTGCAACCAAAGGGAACCCAATGGCGTGTGAAGCACGTTCCACCCAACCACCCCTGTGCTGGCAGTTAACAAGGAAGGATCCCCAACCAAGCACATCAACAGTAACACAAGACTAACTCCGTACAAGATAACATAATGTCAAAAGACTACATGAAAATCATTCACCAACAGACATCACAACAAACCACTTCAAACCATAACAATAAATCACTTTCCAAACTTACAACAAGTCACGAAACACATCATCAATAAACCTCAAGTCACAATATCAAAGACTAATTCTAGAGGACTTCAAAAGAACAACACAATTGGAATGTTAGAGAAGAGTGTCATCACATGGCTTCACATGGATTATCCAGACAACCTATCACATGGTGTTTCCTCCATCTCTACATGGATTATCCAGACAACCTATTTCAAGATGCCGCCTCCATCTATGGTTCTCCTGATAGCCTATCTCAAGGTGCTGCTCTATAGGGTTACTCATGTAGAATCATTAACCTTTCATGAAGACAAGGCAACGATCTTGCCAACCATGGCCTTCTCGGTCCCCTTTAGTATGTCATAGTACTAACAGGCAGACGAGGCATCGCAATTATCCTATTAATGTGTAATCCCCACCCATGATTTATTACTTAGGTTATCACTAATTACTCTAACTCTATGTGGGTTACCCTGACAGCCCCTTTGTGCGCTGGCCCCCACTAGAGCCACTCTCTCTAGACACTCAGGCACAAAATACCCAACACAAAAGGATTGCATCACAAGAAGTACTAAACCTATCAAATGGATCCTCTGCGAGGAATAACCATCTCGCGAAAACATATGAAACACATCCACCAAATGATACAATCCACGTGTAACTCAAATCACAACCTTAGTCAAAAGATACACCAAATATTAGAATTGCAAGATTAATACAACAGCAATATTCCCACCTCTGGAAGTCCTAAACGACAACTTAAGTTCCTTAAATAGGATAGACTATTCTAGGGTTTTCTTGCAAAACATAACCCAACTAAAGAAAATCAAATTAAATAAAATGAATAAACTCGAGAGTAACCGAAACATAAACAATGCCATAAACAATTTACCATGAACAACAATTTCATCAAATAAATAGATCAGCAACTCGAGAATAATCGATTCAAATCAAACACACCGTTTATTTCTAATTTTCTCAATAAGACTATATCATTGCATACTTGTAAATATTATACAATTAATTCAAAATCTCAACGCACTAGATCTTTTATATATATATATGCTTTTTGTGCGTATATATACATACACACACACACACACACACACACACATATATATATATAAATATATTTAAATTTCATAACAAAAATTATCCATATATATTATTTATATATATATATATATATAATCTGAAATACAAAGAAAATCTGCATAGGGTAATCGACAAAAGAAAACATTTAACATTAAAATTTAAGCCATAGAGAAGAATCGGTCAAAGCCCGTACCCCTGCAACCTGTGGTACATACCACAGTGTTTGTGGGGGGCCCCAGCCTTAGCTATTGTGCATAGCCAGTGGTGGCTGTGACCACCAATGACGAGTGTGGGGTGGTACGGCCCTGGACCGACCACTCCCCCCAAAACTTAAATTTTTTTTAAAATAAAAATTTATTTTATAATTTTTTTAATTTTTATATTCTATTTTATTTTTTTCTAACAATTTCATTTTTAGACAAAAACAAAGAGTGAGTTTCGAAAATCAAATTTATTTTAATTAAATATTTCATTATGTATACAATTTTGAAATCCAAAAAGAGAATATATATTTGAAGTTCTTTATAAAAAGAGAAAAGTATATATATATCAAAGAATCACAACGAATAATATAAACAACTAGAATTTTTTTTTAATAGATCCAGTACAAATCTGAGTATGTAAATTTAACCCAGAGTAAAATAATCCACACTTCCAAAGCAATATATATATATATATATTAACTCAATTTTATTTTAAGAAATCAAAAGGGTTTAATTATAATTTTCAAATAGAGAAATTCAAAGACTTATTACAAACAAATTTTCTATCTCAAGAACCTTCTTTAAAACATAGAGAAATTTATTTTCAAAACATGGCAGACAAGATTTGTTCACAGATCAATGAAATAAAACAATAGTAATTTAACAGAATAAAAACCTAGAGTCCTTCGTTTGATGTAGAATCCCCTCTGTAGCTTCTTCTCGATTTCCTGCCTTCAACTCTCTTCTGAATCTCTCTTTTCTTCAACCACAATTCTTTTACCCAGAAACACAGAAAACTATTCTTTTTCTTTTTCTTTTCTTTTACAGACCAAAACAACCGAAAAATCTTTTGTGCCTGAAAAAATCTCTCATAATAAAAATAAATAAAAATCAATAAAGCTCTTCATCTTTTTCCTCAAAAATCCTCTTCACTCATTGGTCCTTTTTCCAGCTTTTAAAAGCACACACTTATCTACAATTTTTAATTAAAAATTAATTAATTCCACATGATATTATCCTTAGCTTTATTTCTAATTTGTTATCAAGAAACAAGATAATATATAATTATCACCTTCATTCTAATTTAAATTAATTTCTTACACTTTTAATTATTTAAATAACTTTTTTAATTACAATATATTTAAAATTTAACATTTAACTAACTCACAGTTAATCAAAAATAACAAGACAACATTAATTAATCTTATAAAATAAGATTAATTAAATGACCACTAGCAATAAATAAAATAAATAATCAACAATCAAACTACATAACAAAAAGGACCAAAAACCTCAGTCATGACATGACAACTCACAACAGGACGACAGACTTGGGACGAGGACACTTCCAAATCAACTCCCTTTTTCAACATTTTACCCATTGGGTTAATTTAATGCTCACCCTGTCCTGCCGAAGTAGGTGGAATTGAGACTTTATTCTTGCAAATCCTGCATCCAAATAAACATCAAGTAACACATGTATATATAATCAAAAATATCATATTGTGAGAAGGAATTGCAGTGTAGCAGGGCACTCGTAAACGAGTGGTGCTACACTGTCCTCTCACCTAAGCTATACTAACCATTACAATATCAAATATGAAATAATATTCCTAAATTAACTGATCACATCATAACTAATTATTAAACCACTGCATCACAATGTATTACTGAAACCAATTAAACATCATAGAATCACAACATCAACATATATAATATTAATGAAAAACCATTGTATAATAAAATAATCCAAACACCACATAAAGTATCATAAATCATCATAATAATGTCAAATGTAGCAATCAACTAAACTACACATCCGCACACACCAGGTCGGTGAATTAATCACCATCACAAAACAGTATCACACTAACATATAAAAGTAACTGATAGTAGTAAATAGTATCAACAACATGGGGGTATTACATTTGTTGTAACATTTCATGAACATCACTAATTCACTGCTATCACTTAAGTAGATTTGGCATTAAGCATTTAACAATTTTATGGAAAATAAAATATTTTCAATAAAATTCCATCCATTTATTCAAATTTTGGGGCATTTTCAATAATTTAAACATCTACTCTAAAATAAAGCATAAAAATACTGAAAATTAAAAGTTTCTCCCAGTTATTCTCCATGGATTCCCCAAAGAATCAATTAAAACAGAGCAAGCTGGTTTACATTTCACTAGATTTCTTCACAACTGCATATAAAATAGTGCAAGCTTTTAAAGAGAGGGGTTTCATTTCTGGACACCAAGTAGGTTTTATATGCACCCTTAAATGATACAACATATAGTCTTGTTCGACTAAACTAACAAAACCAGTTACAAAAGATACTGAGATAGGTAGTTATCTAATAAGCTATGATATTAATCAATGTCTACATGCATAATTTTTTTTATACTGGAATAGTTCAAAAATAGGAAAAAAGAAAAAAACTTAAAAGTTTATGCTCCTTCAACATCTACAAATTATAAACTTAAATTGAAAAAGAGGGATCCTTTGGCCTTTTATAGAACACAAGGCTCATATGGTATAAGAGAAATACATGAGAGGAAATCCAAGGGACCAATCTCATCAAGGCACGTGGAATGTACTGACCAATGGGAGAATTGTAATTGAATTCAATGGAATTCAACTCCAATTATAGATTGAAACTTTTCAGGTCTTGCTCTTGAATCATCCCTAGGATGATACTTCAAATCAAGATAGTTTGTAGGGACTTCCCATACATTCAGAATGAACAAGTAGAAATTTTTCCCCCACACATCACTTGGCTTTGGTTCTATCACTCTCGAGAATGGGCTCTCCCATAAATTGATGTTTGTTTCCAGCACATGTGAAATACCGGGATCCCCAACATTTCAGTGGACTGAAATTCCTCTTCCTTATAATCTTCTAGAATAATTGAACCAAACTAAAAATGATTCTATCCATGATTCAAGTTTTCCTGACCATCCATACCTGAACTTTGCATCACAATCAATACCTTTCGCAATCACAAATTCCACACAATAAATCCCTTTAAAAGAAAGAAAGCATTTATAACAACTCATGTAAATAAAATGATTATTCAAATGCTAATACAAAATCTCATAATTAACACACTATCAAAGCATATCATAAATCCTTGTGCATATATACTAGATTACCAAAAAAATTAGGTAAACTTAAAAAGTTTAACATTTTCACTTCACATTACAACCCGGTACACGATACCTAGTATTCAGCTTTACCCACTAACTTTCCCAGACCTCGATTATAACAAAACTCCATTGTACCAAACTCCTTCATACCAAACTGGAGCCTTCCACTCAAACTTACATTACCTTTCACCTTTCACATGTTTCCGATGCCCGAAACACTTGCATTACGAAGTACATTTTATTATCAAATATTTTTTTTTCTCTTTACTTTTGGTGATCTTTCAATTTGCTAGCTCCTACCACAAGAGTTATTTTCCACTTGGGTCCCCAAGTGTAAGATCCCGCTTTGCATGTGAATAATACAATCTTAATTTTGTTATATACTTATAGATGCTTAGATATATTTTAGGCAATGCATAGTGTGATTTCATGAAAATGTGTTTGTATTTCATTTTGAAATGTTTTATTATCATTTCCATGAAGGTATTAGGCACTCGTAAAGTATGAATATGAATTGGAATTTTAATGAAATTTTCACACAATTAAATGTTATTTTAGTTACCAAATTAATGTGATATATGATTGTTGCTTATGATTTCATCAGTAATGTGCAGGAAAGAAAAGTGATATATGATTGTTGCTTATGATTTAACCAGTAATGTGCAGGAAAGAAAAGCGGTGTCAATACGAGAACAAAGAACCAGTGAGAACAAATTGAAAGAAACCCTTTTGTGCTTATGTATTTGATTTCCTTTTAGAGCTGAGGAAATATAGTTACTATGTTTATTATTTTGGGTTGAAAGGTTATTTAATTGTGTCATATGAGATGTAAGTTGGGGTTAAGCTTTAGGAACCCTTATCCAAGTGTGAAACTGGGATAGAACCTTAAGTGGGTCTTTAAAGAGGGTTGTTGGTCAATTTCCTTGGTTGGGATGCAAAAATAAATCCCCTACGGTCTATACCATAGTGGTAGGGGTCATGTGGGCATGCAATAGGCCCCAAGGACATGATTTGACCCTTGAAAAGTCCTCATATTAAAGAGTGGCGAGTTTTAAGGGGGGGTGGAAAGATTGAGGGTTTTTCCAAGTGCATGTATCTTTTTCAATAAGAAAAGGACCCTCATTTATGGAGGAAAGGACACTCCACACATCCCCATCCAAGAGTTGCAAGTTGAAACTCTATATATTTGGAAGAAGAGAATGAGTGGGGTGTTACCCACTTCTCTTTTTGGAGAAGTCTAATGGAGATGGTAGAGAGTGAACAAGATGGTTTGGCTTGGAAAGGAAGAAGGATAGAGAGTTTAATCCCCTCATAGAAAAGAAAAAAAGATAATTTTCTCCCTACTATCATTTCCTTTTCTTTTTTTGATTATTGTAAGAGGGTGATATATTGTATGGTTCATGGTTGAAAACAAAGTAGAGAAGCTAGAAATAGGAAATTTGGTGCTATGTTATTTTCATTTCTTTGTAAAAAGTTGAAAGGACCCCATTCATCATCTTGGAGCTAAAATAATTCCTTGCTCGGGGGTATGGCTAGAGCCCACGAGGCTCCATGATGCCATTACGGTAGGGTGGAGAGAAAGCCTTAATCAGTTGGTGTCCTTCATTGTATTTCTATAAATTTGGTTGTAATATGGTAAGCTAATGTTTTGTTGTAACATGATAGAAATGGAAAAAGAGCAGGTCTTTGAATATTAGTTTGCTACTCATTTATTTCTGTGTGCAATTATAATATGGAATGGCAAATACTTCATGATATTGTGTTAAAGGAATTGTCTGAAATAAAGAGTTTTTTTTTTTATTTGTTTTGTTTGAAGAAAATATCATGTAGACATAGATGCAACTTCTTTGATATGGGATGAGCAGTCTTGGTTATCTTGGAATATTTTATTTAAACATGCTTGTATGAAATCATATAATCCTTATTACTCTGAGTGTATTTATTCATATATAGAATATTACTTTTCTTCCAAAAAAAAATCCACTTCTTCTTATAGATCAACAAGGTGAAACCATGAAGAGAAAAAAAGGAAACGCCTGCAAAATAAATATAACGTAAAACAATATTGAAGAACAAAAAAACCTAGAACATTGGGAAAGCATCCTCATGACATTTTATGTGAAGAAGAAAAAAATTGATATTGAGCTATTCCTTGGTTAGATGGTTATTTAAACTAGAACTATAAACAAGGGGTAAGTAAAAAATTTAAACTTTCATAATGTAGAGGTGATTAAATGAACGAATAAAAGAGATCTAAATTTTATTTTATTGGAAATAAAACATGCGCAGTTGACTAGACAATGTTGGGTGTTGAGTGGCCATGCCAAGGCCAATTATGTGACTATGAATATATGTGTTATATTTTTGAAAATCTACTTCTCACTGTTGCTAGTTGGAAAACAATGATTCATAACTGCCACATAGTCTGAAACTGCTTTTGATAATGCTTAGAATACAATTTCCTGACCTTATTCGATGAACTTATGCTGGTGCCTTCTTATGGCGACTGATGCTTATTGATAAAACTTGTAAATCTGCTTCAAGAATCTCTTTCCGAAAGGTGAGTCAGCTTTTACCATGGGGTTTGTTTGTAACGAGTTTCTGGTAGCTTCAAAGTCTACAACTTCATCCATATTCACATATTTTGTGCTGGCAATGGACCTTAGTGGTTAAGAATAGCATTGTTGGCTTTTGTAGTATTAAATCATCCCATATTAATTTATATGCTCAACCTCTGATAGTTACGGCAACAACTTCTAATAGAAATTATATTATTATTATTTGAAATATAAGTTGGTTAGCAACCAAGATAATTGAATAAGAATAAAATAAATTAAATGTTGAGGCTTAACCCACCAGAGTCGATGTGTAAGGATCTACCCAACTGACTGCAAATTTATTCGGGCTGTAGTGGTGAAAACAACCTTCTTGCATAGAACATTGTCAATCCTTTCATATTAATTAGAATAAATTATGGCAGGTCTAATATTGCATACTTGGTAGTGTGTCGGAAAAAAATAAAATAAAATTAGGGGAGTTGCTAGTCAAATCGTGCTTTAATTTTGGTTAGGCATGGTGTGGAAGTAAACCTCATTTATTATTGTAAGGGAAATTAATTGCCAGCAATCCATCTATATCAGTCACCTCCATCATACCTTACTTGCATAGCTAACACGGCTGAACATTGTCATATTTGGGCTATTCAACAAGAAATTTTCCCTTGCTGCCAGAAGAACGAGTTAGAAAGGAATTTTGCATGGCCTTAATGGCATCAGAGAAACTAAGATATGATGTGATCTTCATGAATGCTGAAATATTAATTCAACTTCAGAAGGGCAGGTGAAGGGTCCAACTCAGATCTATCTGTTCTCTCCTTTTCCGTACATGTATTTATATGTACCATTGTCGACATGCTAAGAACAGTAAATTGACCCAAATCTATGATGGAAATTTCCTAGCCATGCCACCAGTCTGTAGCATATCTCCTTCCTTAAATACAATCTTTTTATTCATTATTTTTCTTGTGTCAATTCTACCATTTAAGTTGCACAATTTGTGAGACCTTCTCCCAAGCATCAATATTGCCTGGAATTTAAGATTCGAATTAGGAATTATACTACATAGGTTAAGTTTCCAGGAAGCTTAAATTAATTCCCACAACATGTATTAGTTGCAAAGTAATAACTAAATTGTAACTGGAAATGCAAATTGAAGATTGCTGACAACATACTAAAATATCAATAATGTTTCACTCAGCAGCAGTAAAAAAAAAAAGAAACAGTAGCAAGTCTCCACAGAACTGAGCTAAATTATATGCATATTGCCTTGAGCATTTAATATTCAAGCATAGAAATTGAATCAATCTTTAATCTAGAAGTTCATGTATGTTCCAAAACTCCCAGTTGCAAGAGGCTGCTGGCAAAAGTTGTGGTTGTACACTTGCCAATTGGAATTTCCTAAAAGTATTTAAAGTCTTTTTGCAGCCTCTCCATTCTTTCTGCCTATGATTCCACATTTTGCATGCCTAGTTACAAAATCATTTCTCACCTTCCACCAAGCCAAACTATCAATAATGTTGAGCACGATACTCTTGAAAACTCAAATGCAAGACTGCTACTTTGTAATAATAAAATAAAATATAATTTGATCTAAGATTTTCTTTTAGAATTCTCCCATGATTTTTTTTTTTTGAACTTAGGTATATGATTCATGAAGATTTTTATTTAATATCTTTTGAGGACATATTAATTTATGGAATACCATAAAAAAAAATACTCTTATATTAAGAGTAACCTAATTAAATACTATCATGAATAAATAATTTTAAAATTAAGAGTTTTGGAAAGATTAGGATATCTAATTAAATTTATTTTATAAATAAAATATATTAAATTCAAATTTGTAGTGTATCAGTGGTTGGCTTAGAAAATGTTAAATCAGTAAAATTATCTTCGCTGAAAGGTTGGTCCCACGATGGTTTTTACTCATTGATTAATAATAATATTGTTGAAGCTTGCTACCACCTAAACAAGAATGTTTCCATAATTTAGTATTTAAATACTAATTGTGTATGTTAAACTCAATTTGGTTATCATAATTCTTTTAGGTCAACATTAAACATTAATATCTCTAATAATCACATTTAATTATGTTATGACATTTTTAATTCTAAAATTTATTTGTGGAGAATATAATGAGGGGGGGTGTCTAAATATCCATATCACTAATCATGTATAATACCTAAATTATTATGGCCTAATAGTCCAAGAGGTAATGATATTAAATGTTGTCGCTTAGTTAAAATGTTTTTTTTTCTAACGATGAAAATTGGATAAAGGAAATCATTATCATTGCTTTATCAACTATTTATTAATATTTTATCATCAAGTAATTAAAGTAAAAATTAATACTATCATCTCTAGGGTGGTATATAAGTTTAGATATGGAGAAGAATTTTATTCTACCAACAATATTGCTAATATTAGTAATTGAGAGTAATAAAAGAATTAGGGATAGTATGGAATTCATTCTTATTAAATTTAAATGTTAAGTGGATAAGGTAAACTTGGTTTAAGTAATTCGTGAAGGGTGAAGCTTGGTAGTATAGTGCCAAAGAAAATCAATCTAGTATTTTCATCAATACCTTTCATATAACTAATATTAATCTTCAAGAATTAATGTCATTAAGACTATTAACCCTAATTCACATGAATATCGGAGTAATAATATTAGGGTCGACTAAACTCTAATTAAATCAATTAGACCAAGTCAAGATAACATATATCTTGGTACTTGATGTGTTGACAAAAATATAAACTTGTTTGATAATAATGCTTCTAATAATCATGAAAATTCTAGTATCAATTAGTTTAATGTGTTTTAAAAAAAAATTAAAAAAATTGTTGGGTTTTTCTAGTGAAATTTTCAGGCATGACACTTGGTATCAGAGCCCTAGGTTGTAACACTAGGGAAATCTTGGATTAAACTAGGAATTAAGTATTTTGAGGACGCGGATAAATGGGAAAACCACCTCAAATGATAGTTAGAATAAAATGTTGTTAAGGGAAATTCTAAGGGATGTAAATGGTGTAGTAAACAAGAACTTAGTGGTAATTATCCAAACCAATTTGGTTGTAAAATTCTAAAGGCTCAAGAATTGACCATTATAAATGGGTCAAAGAATTATTTATTTAATGACATTCAAATTTTAGAATGAAACTTAATCTAAATATGGTTCGTTGTTTTAAGTAAATAAGGTGAATGACTTGAGTAACAAATTAGACCAGTTAGCAAAGGTTATGGTGTTGATTAGTCTTTTGACAATAAATTTTCTTAAACCTTAGAAATATAAAATGAAGTTTCTCAAGCATAGCCTTTTAACATATGTGAATAGTGTAATAGGTCATCACAACGTGTATTATGAGAGGAACACTACTTTGTTGGCTTCTTAAGACTATAGTCCTTAAATACAATTTAATATTGTAACGTCTTAAAATTTGTGGTGTTTTGGGAGCAACATATTTCTTATACAAATTGTGGTATGAATAAAGGAGGGAATGTCATAACCACATTTGGAAACATGTAACTAGCTAAAAGAAAATAATTATATGGACCATAAAAGGCTTAATTTGTTAAAGGTTGTAATTAAATGATTCTAAATCTCTAAACCTTTAAATTGATTAAATCAAAATGATAGCAAGAGTGAAAACAATAGGAAATCTCTTGACTTTGTATTGTGTACAAATTGAGCACCCAATACTTTTTGGATTTAAATTATTATCAAAGATTAAAATTAAACTTTAGGGGTGTAATGGGATGGACCTAAGTTCAAGGACTTGTTCACAATTTGTGTATGGATTCGAGACACTCATAAAAAAAAAAACCCTGTATGCCTTAGACAAATATCTGGGCCTTCTCTATTACTCTAGATCTTAATTTGTACATGGTGTATAAGGACTTAATTTGAGTTCTTGTGAAGCAACAAATCATTCACCTTGTTGTTGGTAGGTAAAAAAATTCTATGAATGATGACATCAACTAATGATCAAGTCTTGCTTGGTATCGTAAGTCCAACATAGAAGAGTGGTCAAAATTAACTTTTACCTTGAATTAAAATGATGAAAATTTAGAGCTAATTATGAACTTTTGAAAGTAAATGATGGCCTAGTCCACTTAATGTAACTTTAACAACTACTGAACTATCATATCCTATTGTTTAAGGATTACATAGTAAACAAAATAATGTGATTTCTATGGTTCAAGTCAAAAGTGAAGGAAATAGAAGGATACAATTAACAGAAGATTGTTGTGGACCAATAAATATGGTGTTTAAATTATCCTCTTGTAATCGGTAAACATAAAAATATTGTGACTTGAGACCTTGTCAAATAAGAATTTGGAGTTAAAATGTTATCTGGAACCCCCGCTTTGACTACTTTCCTTATAAATGAGCTAAGAGCTAAAGACTCATTGGTGTCAAAATAAGAAGGGACTCATTCCATATATAGGGATTAATAACACAATCATTACATGTTAAACTTGAAGGTTGTGTACATGTCATAAGAATTAAATAATCAATTGAATGAATTTATAAACTGGGTAGTGAATTAGGAGTGATTCAGGGTGTATTAAGTAATTTGAAAGTTAAACTATATAGATAAGTGACACTATACTAAACTTGTAAAACTTCTAGTTTATGTTGTGCATTCTTTACGATTAACTATACAAACTCCTTGCAGGAAAAGCATATACACCCAAATGTAAAGGGGAAAACTTAAAGGTAGAAAAAAATAAAATTTCAAAGACTTTTACTCGTTGTGCATCTTTATGAGGTTAGATAGAACTTTGATTGTAAAAATGATGGTTATAACATGTGATTAAATGGTTCAACACCGGATAGCAAAATGTAAGTCTTGTAAAAGGATATTAATGACTAGTAAGAATCACTATTTTATGATTTATCATGTGTTTTATGCATTGAGTGTGCCTTTTTTTCTCATACTATAATGTTTCAAATGAAAATGGTTGACTATACCCCTTATTAAGTAGGAAGTTTTTGTTTTTTGCATGTTGAGAAAATATCATGGAATTAACCATATTGATATGTCGGTGAACATAACAAATATAGTTGAATAAAAGGGGAAGAGTGGTATGGATATATATATAGAAAAACAATTTTGATCATAAATGTGTTGTTAGTAAGATAGGAAGCATCGCGTACCATGTATTGCTAATTGTAGGAAAATTGAGTATTACCTAAATTACAATTGTGAATTATATGGCAATTTATTTTACAAGTATGTAATGGATAGATGTTAACAAAGTGAACATTGTGTAAAGAAAATAAAGTGTGTATGGGTGTATCAACATTTGTGTTAATAATGTGATGAACCATGCATTGTTAAGTTCTAGGAAATGGGGTGATATACCTAAGCTATAGTTGCATATCTTCTAGTGATTTCTTGTACTTATGCAAAGTGAGTAGATATTTCCGAAATTGAAACAAAAAGTGAATATTGTTTATACAAAATAGAATATGTGTAAGTGCACTGCTCTTGTTCTATGGTGAATTTTGTAAAGCATTTTGTGTTAGGTCATGTAAAGTGAAACTAGTAAATGTATTGTGCCCCAAGTATAGGATACAGGGTATCTGACTTGGGATAAGGGTGAGGGAGGTCAAGTATGATCCCTTATGAGTACCCTTTGTGATGGACCTTATGTAAGCTAGCTAGTTGTGTGTTTATGTAAACTTGTTAAATGTGTGGATGTGTGTTTATTAAATGAAATGTGATGTATTCCCTTTTGTTAGTCTTATTTGTATGGTAAATGTGTACCCCTAACATTTGGTTCCCCCCCTTATGGGAGTGTGATGCCAGCTAGTGTAAATAGGGGTTGAGAGGAACATGTTCTCCCATCGGGAAATTACAAGCTCAGGGCGTTGTCCCTAATACTGACAAAGGATCTATGTCAAGTCATTGTAACCCTCCCATGGACGTTGAACGCAGCCTACTCCCCCACATATGAGAGCCACACTTGTTGGTTCATAGTGCAAACATATTCCTTGATGTTATAACCCATGGGTAAAGGATGGAATTTTATGGACCACCAGTTACTTATAATTATGTGGTCAGGGACCACTAGTGATTTATATTTATGTGGTCGGGGACCACCAGTGATTCATATTTATGTGGTCAGGGACCACCAGTTACTTATATTTATGTAGTCAGGGACCACCAATGATGTAGATTTATGTGGTCAGGGACCACCAGTTATTCATATTTATGTGGTTAGGGACCACCAGTTATTGCATGCTATTATAATTATGTGGTTAGAGAACCACCATTCCCCTCCTCCCCTTAGGTGGCTTTACTAAATTCATGTGGTGCTCGTAATGTGAAAGTTTTATTGCTAATTTCTTAATTGATGTTTCATCTTATTATATGCCAGTAATGTTAAATTTTATACTTCTTTTACTAGGGCTATTTAGTCATTTGAAGGTTGTCATATTCCATTGCCTAAAGGACTTATTTAATTTCTATTTTTGAATAAATTTTGGAATGTTTGAATGCAGCTGCAACTGATCTTATTTGGTTTTCCTCTCGAATTTATACTTTTCTATTTATTAAAATGTTAGATTATGATTTTATGTTTCTCGATTGAGGCTTCTTATTTATTTATTTATTTATTTTTGCTAATTGTTGGCAAATGTGGTGTAATGTGACATCTGTGAAACTGTCATATCCTAGGGGGAATTCTCCAGCAAGTTGTATAGGGGAGTAGATGTGTTAGGGAATTTTGAATTATTTTGAAGGGGTTGCAAATGGGACCAGTATGGGACGGTCATTAATCCATTCTTCCCCTAGTTCTATGACTATTATTTTTGTACCTTCCTCTTGGAGGCTAACCCCCTTACACAAACAAGGGAAGGTACCTAGGAGATGTATGGAAGGGTCCTTAGAGAAGGGCCTTGAGACCATCTTTCCTAATGGATATGGTATCTAAGAATCTCCATCCTTGTAAATCCCATTGAGCCTTGTGATGTGAGCTATGTGTAATTTTTGTGATGTATGGGTAAATTTGTAAATAAATGACATGTGAAAGTACTTGATTGTTATGTGAGAAAGAAAGTGACAGATAAAATTGAGACTACTATTCTTGAGACATGAATTGAAATTAGAATGAAAGTATTTTCTAACATCATGAGTGATGTTTATGATGCAAAAGAAAGCCTTGAAGAGTGTCCAAGGATGTTAAGGTGTTTGGATATGTATTGGTACAATTGAAAAAAAAAAAGAAAAAAGAGAAGTTAACTACATGGATGGCTACTAACATTTGTTACACTATGAATATATCAAATAAATGTTCTATGGGGAGAAATTTTTCTCTAAGTATTTAGATATTTGATTCATGGAAGAGATGTCTTTAATGTGCACTTATAGTTGAATATTTTGATTGTCTCATCAAGAAAGAAAAAAAATTAACTCTTTTAATATATTTATGTGCATTGATATATGAAGATTATGTTCTAGACCTTTACGACTTCCAGGAGGAAGTCTAAGCTAAGGGGAGGGGGATGTAAGATCCCGCTTTGCATGTGAATAATACAATCTTAATTTTGTTATATACTTATAGATGCTTAGATATATTTCAGGCAATGCATAGTGTGATTTCATGAAAATGTGCTTGTATTTCATTCTAAAATGTTTTATTATCATTGCCATGAAGGTATTGGGAACTTGTAAAGTATGAATATGAATTGGAATTTTAATGAAATTGTTGCACAATTAAATCTTATTTTAGTTACCAAATTAATGTGATATATGATTGTTGCTTATGATTTCATTGGTAATGTGCGGGAAATAAAAGGGGTGCCAATACGAGAACAGAGAACCAATGAGAACAAATTGAAAGACACCCTTTTGTGCTTATGTATTTGATTTCCTTATTTTAGAGTTGAGGAAATATAGTTACTATGTTTATTATTTTGGGTTTAAAGGTTATTTAATTGTGTCAATATGAGATGTAAGTTGGGGTTAAGCTTTAGGAACCCTTATCTAAGTGTGAAACTCGGATAGAACCTTAAGTGGGTCTTTAAATAGGGTTGTTGGTAAATTTCCTTGGTTGGGATGCAAAAATAAATCCCCTAGGGTCTATACCATAGTGGTAGGGGTCAAGTGGGCATGCAATACGGCCCCAAGGACATGATTTAACCCTTGAAAAGTCCCCATATTCAAGAGTGACGAGTTTTATGGGGGGGTGGAAAGATTGAGGGATTGTCCAAGTGCATGTATCTTTGTTAATAAGGAAAGAACCCTTATTTATGGAGGAAAGGACCCTCCACACATCCCCATCCAAGAGTTGAAAGTTGAAACTCTATATATTTTGAAGAAGAAGAATGAGTGGAGCGTTACCCACTTCTCTTTTTGGAGAAGTCTAATGGTGATGGTAGAGAGTGAACAAGATGGTTTGGCTTGGAAAGGAAGAAGGATAGAGAGTTTAATCCCCTCATAGAAAATAAAAAAAAGATAACTTTGTCCCTACTATCATTTCCTTTTCTTTTCTTTTTTTATTGTTGTAAGAGGGTGACATATTGTATGGCTCATGGTTGAAAACAAAGTAGAGAAGCTAGAAACATGAAATTTGGTGCTATGTTATTTTCATTTCTTTGTAAAAAGTTGAAAGGACTCCATTCATCATATTGGAGCTAAAAGAATTCCTTGCTCAGGGGTATGGCTAGAGCCCACGAGGCTCCATGATGCCATTACGGTAGGGTGGAGAGCGAGCCTTAATCAGTTGGTGTCCTTCATTGTATTTCTATAAATTTGGTTGTAATATGGTAAGCTAATGTTTTGTTGTAACATGATAGAAATGGAAAAAGAGGTGGTCTTTGAATATTAGTTTGCTACTCATTTATTTTTGTGTGCAATTATAATGTGTAACGGTAAATACTTCATGTTATTGTGTTAAAGGAAGTCTTTGAAATAAAGAGTTGTTTTTTTTATTTGTTTTGTTTGAAGAAAATATTATGTAGACATAGATGCAACTTATTTGATATGGGATGAGCACTCTTGGTTATCTTGGAAGATTTTATTTAAACATGCTTGTATGAAATCATATAATCATTATCACTATGAGTGTATTTATTCATATATAGAATATTACTTTTCTTCCAAAAAAAAAAAAAATCTAGTTCTTATAGATCAACAAGATGAAACCATGAAGAGAAAAAAATGAAACACCTGCAAAATAAATATAACGCAAAACAATATTGAAGAACAAAAACACCTAGTACGTTGGGAAAGCATCCTCGTGACATTTTAAGCGAAGAAGAAAAAAATTGATATTGAGCTATTCCCTGGTTAGATGGTTATTTAAACTAGAACTATAAACAAGGGGTAAGTAAAACATTTAAGCTGTCATAATGCAGAGGTGAATAAATGAATGAATAAAAGAGATCTAAATTTTATTTTATTGGAAATACAACACGCGTAGTTGACCAGAGAATGTTGGGTGCTGAGTGGCCATGCCAAGGCCAATTATGTGACTATGAGTATATGTATTATATTTTTGCAAATCTCCTTCTCACTGTTGCTAGTTGGGAAAAAGTGATTCATAGCTGCCACATAGTCTGAAACTGCTTCTGATACTGCTTAGAATACAATTTCCTTACCTTATTTGATGAAATTATGCCGGTGCCTTCTTATGGTGGTTGATGCTTAGGGATAAAACTTGTAAATGGGTATGTGCAGGATCATGATGTGTCAAAAGTGGCAATATGATGGGTATGTGGCTGACGACTTTGTTTGTACCCAAAATTGATGAAACAGAAAGGGTTTTTAAAGGAGATTCTCACCTTTCTACCAATATAAATTATGCTTTATTTTGAATTCAATAAGTACTTATTATTCATTTTCTATTCAAATTACGACTGAAGTCCTGATTGATAGGTTGATTGAAAAACATCTATATCTTTCAAATAGTATCACATTTTTTGAATTCAAAACATATGTCACATTTTATGCTTTGTATACTATAGGATTAAAAAAATAAAATTTGAATTTCATGAAGTTTTGACCAAGTCCTCTACTTATATCTAAAATACGGACATCTATTATTTACTTAGAAAAAAATTACAAAAAAATATGTATCACATACGGACATGAGTCCTCTACTTGTATCTAAAATCTTATAAAAATGTATTATTATTTTATTGTCATTAGGGTGGTTAGACAGACACCTACTTCTTATTTTTTCCCTAAAATTTAAGTACTACTGCATTGAAATTTCAAAATTTCACCAAATAGATGTTTTGGTTTTTTAAACAAACCTAGTAGTTTAGAAACTAAATTCAATTTTATATAGATTCTATTCTTACATATTTTTGAAATAATTTAGATAACTTATTCAAATTTTTATGTCAAGTTGCCTAACTCTGATTTTTCTGAATTTTTTGCCACTTAAGGGCCTATTGTCTCCATGATGATCCTGCACATACCCAAATCTGCTTCGATAATCACTTTCCCAAAGGTAAGTTGGCTTTTACCATGGGGTTTGTTTGTAACGAGTTGCTGGCAGCTTCAAAGTCTATAGCTTCATCCATATTCACATATTTTGTGCTGGCAATGGACCTTAGTGGCTGACAATAGTATTGTTGGCTTTTGTAGTATTAAATCATCCCATATTAATTTATATGCTCAACCTCTGATAGTTACGGCAACAACTTCTAATAGAAAATATATTATTATTATTTGAAATATAAGTCGGTTAACAACAAGGATAATTGAATAAGAATAAAATAAATTAAATGTTGAGGCTTAACCCACCAGAGTTGATGGGTAAGGATCTACCCAACTGACTGCAAATTTATTCGGGTTGTAGTGGTGAAAACAACCTTCTTGCATAGAACATTGTCAATCCTTTCATATTAATTAGAATAAATTATGGCAAGTCTAATATTGCATACTTGGTGGCGTCTCAGGAAAATAAAAAATAAAATTAGGGGAGTTGCTAGTCAAATCTTGCTTTAATTTTGGTTGGGCATGGTGTGGAAGTAAACCTCATTTATTATTGTAAGGGAAGTTAATTTCCAGCAATCCATCTGTATCAGTCACCTCCATCATACCTTACTTGTGTAGCTAACAAGCCTGAACATTGTCATATTTGGGCTATTCAACAAGAAATTTTCCCTTGCTGCCAGAAGAACGAGTTAGAAAGGAATTATGCATGGCCTTAGTGGCATCAGAGAAACTAATATATGATGCGATCTTCATGAATGCTGAAATATTAATTCAACTTCAGAAGGGCAGGTGAAGGGTCCAACTCAGATCTATCTGTTCTCTCCCTCTTTTTCGTACATGTATTTATACGTACCATTGTTGAAATGGTAAGAATAGTGAATTGACCCAAATCTATGATGGAAATTTTCGAGCCATGCCACTAGTCTACAGCATATCTCCTTCCTTAAATACAATCTTTTTATTCATTATTTTTCTTGTGTCAATTCTACCATTTAAGTTGTACAATTTCTGATACCTTCTCCCAAGCGTCAATATTGCCTGGAAGTTAAGATTCGAATTAGGAATTGTACTGCATAGGTTAAGTTTCCAAGAAGCTTAAATTAATTCCCACAACATGTATTAGTTGAAAAGTAATAACTAAATTGTAACTGGAAATGCAAATTGAAGATTGCTGAAAACATACTAAAATATCAATAATGTTTCATTCAGTAGCAGCAAAAAACAAAATAAATAAATAAAAAATAGTAGCAAATCTCCACATAACTGAGCTAAATTACATGCATATTGCCTTGAGCATTTAAGATTCAAGCATAGATATTGAATCAATCTTTAATCTAGAAGTTCACGCCTGTTCCAAAACTCCCAGTTACAAGAGGCTGCTGGCAAAAGTTGTGGTTGTACACTTGCCAATTGGAATTTCCTAAAAGTATTTAAAATCTTCTTGTAGCCTCTCCATTCTTTTTGCCTATGATTCCACATTTTGCATGCCTGGTTACAAAAGCATTTCTCACCTTCCACCAAGCCAAACTATCAATAATGTTGAGCACGATACTCTTGGAAACTCAAATGCAAGACTGCTACTTTGTAATAATTAAATAAAATATAATTTGATCTAAGATTTTCTTTTAGAATTCTCCCATTATTTTTATTTTTTTTGAACTTAGGTATATGATTCATGAAGATTTTTATTTAATAAGATATTAATTTATGGAATACCATAAAAAAAAACTCTTATATTAAGAGTAACCTAATTAAATAGTATCATAAATAAATAATTTTAAAATTAAGAGTTTTGGAAAGATTAGGATATCTAATTAAATTTATTTTATAAATAACATATATTAAATTCACATTTGTAGTGTATCAATGGTTGGCTTAGAAAATGTTAAATCAATAAAATTATCTTCGCTGAAAGGTTGGTCCCACAATGGTTTTTACTCATTGATTAATAATAATATTGTTGAAGCTTGCTACCACCTAAACAAGAATGTTTCCATAATTTAGTATTTAAATACTAATTGTGTATGTTAAACTCAATTTGGTTAGCATAATTATTTTAGGTCAACATTAAACATTAATATCTCTAATAATCACATTTAATTATGGTATGACATTTTTAATTCTAAAATTTATTTGTGGAGAATATAATGAGGGGCAGTGTCTAAATATCCATATCACTAATCATGTATAATACTTAAATTATCATGGCCTAATAGTCCAAGAGGTAATGATATTAAAAAAATTTCGCTTAGTTAAAATGTTTTTTTTTCTAACGATGAAAATTGGATAAAGGAAATCATTATCATTGCTTTATCAACTATTTAATAATATTTTATCATCAAGTAATTAAAGTAAAAATTAATACTATCATCTCTAGGGTGGTATATAATTTTAGATATGGAGAAGATTTTTCTTCTACCAACAATATTGCTAATATTAGTAATTGAGAGTAATAAAAGAATTAGGGATAGTATGGAATTCATTCTTATTAAATTTAAATGTTAAGTGGATAAGGTAAACTTTTTTTAAGTAATTCATGAAGGGTGAAGCTTGGTAGTATAGTTCGAAAGTGAATCAATCTAGTATTTTCATCAATACCTTTCATATAACTAATATTAATCTTCAAGAATTAATGTCATTAAGACTATTAACCTTAATTGGCGTGAATATGGGAGTAGTAATATTAGGGTCGACTAAACTCTAATTAAACCAATTAGACCAAGTCAAGGCAACATATATCTTGCTAATTGTTGTGTGGACAAAAATATAAACTTGTTTGATAATAATGCTTGTAATCATCATGACAATTCTAGTATCAATTAGTTTAATGTGTTTAAAAAATAAAATATTTTTTTTTTTGGTTTTTCTAGTGAAATTTTCAGCCATGACACCAAGTATTTTTAGTCCTGGGGCATGTTGTGAGACCACACAACAACTTGCAACCAATAAAACCAAATTTAAACCAAAATTGAAATTAAATCACCCATTGTAAATTAAAATTTATACATATTTTAAAACAATAACTTCTACCTTTACCTAGATTCTGACATAAAGAAGTAAAAACCCACCAGAAACATCCTTGTGTGCTTTGATTAATTCCAGTTTTTTGAACTTAGTAAAAATAATCAGTTCATTAACATTGAACTATATAATATATTCATCCTCCAAAGCCAACCAGGGACAAAGTTGTGCTACTAGTCAAACATCCATAGCCTCAACAAGGTTATCTCCATAATTCCCCCAAACATAGAACTACTATAGGTTAGGTGTCCATAGCCCTAGTAGATTTATTTGGATAGCCTAAAGAGTTGATATCTTTTATTTATAGATATAGCAATGATAGCTCATTTTTCTCTTTTTATATCTTAATGATGGCTCTTTTATCAACTTGCAAGCAATGAAGCACCGCTATTAGGTTGGGAATTATAGTGGTAGCGAAGGTTAATTTTTATTTTTCATTCAATGCAAATTCATTCATCAATTCACTTCTTCCCAAAAACTTATTTAAAAATTCCTTGTAAGTGTGTGTTTCCAGCTAAATTTCACTAATTTATGTCAAATCCTAGCTAGCTGTAGTTCGCTATATGTTAAAAAATATGCATAAATTAAAATTTAGCAATAGAAAATTTAATCGCCAAATTTAAATCTAAATTTAGAAACATCAGTTACCACCCTTCTACTTAAATTTTATGGAAACTACTAAAATTTCTGCTAGAAATCTCAACTTGATAACACTGCACTACATTAATGTATCATAAATGTCATGATTACTTTCAAGCACGATCACATTATTTTGCATTAAATTCACATGCCTTATTCAACACATATTATCTTCTCAACTTACTCAGGTGATGGTGTGTATCACCTTGTCGGATTTTTCTTTCTTTTGTATTCCATACACATAAGCACCTCCATAATTAATACGACTCTCTTAAAAAAAATGAAATGACCACTATTAATTTCAAAATCTTCAACTTTCATGATTCTCAACCTTTGTACTACTCAATTTTGAAGCAATTTTCCACTAGATATGTGCAAAGAATTAATTTTATTTAACCTTTAACTCTAAAGATAATTATCCAGTTTCCACCTTGCTTATAGTCTCCAAAAAAGAATTCGATGAAGGAAACTATGTACCACAACTTTCTCATGACTCTCTATAAATTATGGATTTCTTCTCAAATTATTCACACCTTTTCTTTCTCTCTTTCTATTTTATTTCTATAATTTTGTGTTGTGCATTTGCATTTGCTTCTTAGCCATGGATACTCCAATTTTTTAGGGTTGTTATCATTGATAGAATACTTTATTGGGGAGAATCACATCAAAAAGGCTTGAAAAGGTTTTCTTCATTAATTAGGACTTCCAATTTTACTATGAAAAATTTATGCTTAGTCCTTAGGGAAAAATATGTTGCATCTAGCTGCTACTTTTGCTTCTCTTCTGATATAGCTTCTCATTTTGTATCTTCACTTCTGGAGATTGGGCTACCTGTTGAGGATGTTCACGTTGCTTCTAAATTGATAGTGAGGATGAAATTCTTGGTGAATATGGATACCATTTTATCTATTGCACATCTGACCATTAGGATTCCCTCCATGGATGATATTCATTGACTCCTAGAAAACGGGGAAGTCGTTCCACTTTTTTCTTTTCTTACTAATCTCCATATCCAATACTTTGAAGTTCACCAAGAAATCGCCTATATAGGGTATTTAGCCCCAATGGAAGAGGCATCCCACATCAACTGAATGACTACTACCATCTGCAACTTTTCTCACTCTTTTGACCTTTTTTTATTTTGAAACAAGGATTTTTGATACCTCATGTATATATGTGATATATGCACATATATAAATATTTTGGTACATTTTAAAGCGTGTTTTCCTATGTATGGTTTTATTATTTCACTTTTCACAATTCAATTTTACAAATACTTGAATTAACTTTCATGTGTAAGATAGGTTTAATCAAAATTTGTTAATGCAGAGGCCAAACAAAATAAAAGAACAAAAAAAATGAAGAAAGAAAACGAATGAACACAAAACCCTACAAAAAGAAAACTAAATCTAATTACCCTAACTCTAACATAACAAAATATTAACTCTAATAAAACAATTTATTTCAATTTCTATGGCTATTTCTTCTACAGTTTTGGTACGACTTATAGCAAGTTTATCTTTAAATTCACTTATCAAAATTTTCAATATCCTACTGTAACAATGAATTATCTTAAATTTTCTATGTTTAAACATCATAAATTCAAAAGTGTACTTACCAATAATTTGGCTCATATGCATGAAAACAAACTCATTAGAGATCAATTGCACACATTTAGTTTGATGCGACCTTATGCTACCTTCTTCTGGCCCTAGTCCATTTCCATGAACAGTAGTGTCTATTTCTCTACCTCCTCCTCCATTGAGAATTTTCATGTCTTTGGCCCTGTCTTCACTTTGCATTTTGTTAGACCAAGACATATCACTATTTATACTACTATCATAGATAGAAAAAGTAAAAACTTGATATTATGTATCTTGTATAAAATTAGGAAAATTTCTTTTTATAGCTTGTGAATTTTTAGCTTAGAGAAAAATACACGCATTTCCCACTTGATTTTCCCACTCCTCATTATCTATGTTTTCCACGTATAAGGGGGATAATGATTCATTAATTTTTTTCCTCATTTGTGATGAAATATCTCTGAATCTCAACATTCTTGCCTATTTCCCTACAAAACATTAGTATTTTCTTTATAATAATCATAGTTTTCCAACTATTTTGATGTATTTGTTGAATTTTTTATATTTCCAATTCTACTAGGGTGAAACATTTTTCTCATTAACAATACCTTTCTTTTAGTAGTTAGAATTTCCTCTGTTAACTAAATTACTTTACTTATTGCAAAACTCACCTTAGTTAAAAAAAATTCACACTCGAGTTCACCGTGATCAATCATATCATGAATTCACACTCAGTGATTCTTCCAAAAGTGGATAAACTCAAAGGATGTAGTTTCTGATTAAAGATTTTCCAAAGTTTTTCAACTTCCATATTGAATAGCCATCTTGCATTCAATTTCTCACTTACAAGCTCCTCACCAAACTCAAAACTAGTGTTTCAAGCTATAATTTTCCAATCCCAGAGAATGAAACCTAAAATATCAAAGACATGCCCTCCTTCTAGCATTAGTTTCTATTGACAACAATTTTACTCACAACAAACAGGGAAAATAAATTCTTCATAGACAAGAGAGCAAAGTGCCTATCCTTCTTGAAAGATATGGAACAAAGAAAACCTAAAAGGGGTTTCTACATTAAAAAGGGAAAAGATTGGCTTTAGTTCAATCCTAAGTCTTTGATAACTAGGTCATGGTTGCACTAGGGTCACTCTCAGGCACTGATGTTATATTGTTGCTAATCTCAAAGGGACTATGGTTGTAAATTGAATATTTTAGACATTGGCTTTTCAATTGAAACATTGATTTCAAGCATCATAAAACCAAAAGACTTGTTATAACATTTCATGAACATCACTATTTCTTTACTATCACTTAAGTAGATTTAGCATTAAGCATTCAACAATTTTATGGAAAACAAAAGAATTTCACTAATATTCCATCCATTTATTCAAATTTGTAGAAATTTTCAATAATTTAAACATCTACTCTAAAATAAAGCATAAAAATACTGAAAAATTAAAAGTTTATCCTGGTTATTATTCATGGATGCCCAAAAGAATCAATTAAAACATATCAAACGACTTTATATTTCACCAAATTACTTCACAGCTACATATAAAATGATGCAAGATTTTAATGAGAGGGGTTATGTTTCTAGACACCAAGTAGGTTTTGTATGCACCCTTAAATGGTGTAGCATACAATCTTGTTTGGCCAAATTGAGAAAACCGGCTACAAAAGATACAAGATAGGTAGCTATCTAATAAGATATGATATTAATCAATGTCTACATGCATACAAATTTTTACGCTAAAATGGTTCAAAAAATAGGATAAAAAAACAAAACTTAAAAGCTTATGCTCCTCTGACATCTACAAATTGTGAACTTGAAATGAAAAAGAGGAATCCTCTAGCATTTTATAGAACACAAGGCTCAAATAGGATAAGACAAATACATGAGATGAAATCCAAGGGACCAATCTCATCAAGGTAAGTGGAATGTAGTGAGCAATAGGAGAATTGCAATCAAAGTCAATGGAAGTCAACTCCAATTACACATTGAAGCTCTATCAACTCCAATTACACATTGAAGCTCTATAGGTGTTGATCTTGAATCTTCGCAAGGATGATACTTCAAATTAGGATAGTGTGTAGGGACTTCCCATACATTAAGAATGAACAAGTAGATTTTTATCCCCCACACATTGCTTGGCTCTGATTCTATCACTCTCAGAAATGGGCTCTACCATAGATTGATGTTTGTTTCCACTACATGTAAAATACTAGAATCCTCAGCATTCTGGTGGACTCAAAGCCCTCTTCCTTATAATCTCTTACAATAATCAAACCAAACTAAAAATGATTCTATCCATGATTCAAGTTTTCCTGACCGTCCATACCCAAACTTTGCATCATAATCAATATCTCCTACAATCACAAATTCCACACATTAAATCCCTTTAAAAGAAAGAAACCATTTATAACAACTCATGTAAATAAAAACATTGTTGAAATACTAATACAAGTTATCGTAATTAACATGCTATTAAAGCATATCATAAATCCTCACATATATACTAGATTACCAGAAACATTAGATAAACTTAAACATTTTAACATTTTCACTTCACATTACAACCTGGTACCTGGTACCTGGTATTCAATTTTACGCACTAATTTTCCCAAACCTTAGTTATACCAGAACTCCACTGTACGAGACTCCTTCATACCAGACTAGAGCCTTCCATTTAAACTTACATTACCTTTTTCCTTTCACATGTTTCTAGTACTTAGTACTCGGTGCCCAAAAAACTTGCATTACGAAGTACTTTTTATTATCAAATATTTTTTTCTCTTTACTTCTATGTAAAAACTACCCCAACAAAGAGGAGAATTTCTACACATTTTTTTTTTCCTTCATCATCATGCAAAAAGGATTACATAGAATTTGAGAATCATATAAAGAATAATGGAGATCAACTTAATCTGTTTCAATCATGTTAGTTACATAATCCACTAGTACAACTTGTTGCATTAAACCATAAGGAAGCTTCGAACTGGCTTGTACATACCTTCATAGATGAGTTCAAGTTATCTCTACTTCTCCCCTTACTCTGCTTGTGATGGGGTGCAAACTTATCCCAACCAAGTGAATTCAAACCCTATCCACCCCTCCAAGTGGATTATGTGGCCCATGGTGAGAGAGAGAGAGAGTTTTCATTCCAACCCTTAGGTTTATGTGCATATATGGCTTCCTAGTGACCCTCTTCTCAAGGTGCACCTAACAATAATAAGCTTATAATTCCTTTTAACAACTATAGGGATTACATAGGGGGTTATTCTACCTACTTCAGTTTGTTGGGAATCTGCCTTTGTATTGTCCATCTATTACCTAAGCAAACTAAGGTAACCATTGTTAGCGTAGTTGCTCCTAGATTAATGACCACCTCGAGCATTGTACTGCTTCTAGACTCTTTTCCATCCTGTGCATAGTGCTGCACCTAGACTACTATCCATCTCGACCTTAGTGTCACCCCTAGACCACCATCCATCTCGAGTTTAGCACTGCCCCTAGACTATGGTCCATCTCAAGCATTGTACTGCCCCTAGTCTTTTATCCATCTCGAGCCTAGTACTTCTCCTAGACTACTGTCCATCCCGAGCAAGTACTAAACCTTAGCTTAGGCTTAGCATTGGACTAGAAGTGGGTTCCCAACCCAAGCTTAGTAGATTTCATCCAAATTGTAACCATGTTTGGAAAAATCACTCTTTGACCTTTTGTGAAGAAGTTCTCATTCATTCTATCCTTTAGGAATGTTCCTAATGCATGGGCTCATAAGGGCTAAGCTCTCATAATGCCACTAGTGAGTTTAGTAAGAATGCCCTATCAATCAACTAATCATAACAACTATTAAAAGGTGGATGGATGGATGTCTTATTAGCCTACCAAGCATATGGTAATGGGAAAATTACCTAAGGCCATAATCAAGCATATTATCCATTTATTCGTACAGACTAATCCCCCTAATGTTTGAAAAAAAATCAGACCATTAAAGTTTAATGAACAACATTATTCAAGAGAGGTTTACCGAGTTGTTCGTGAAGATATATGTGGAATATTCATATATATATATATATAATATTTATTCTCAAGGAGATTGCTAGCTTTTGATGGATGTAATTTAAAGAAAAGTTTAGAAATAAATCATGGTACTATAAAACCTTAAAATGAATCATAGAAAACTTCAAGTTGTTATCTGGATACTGTACCTAACTGCTTGTTACTGGCTAATCTTAGAGTGCCAAAGATAGAATATATTGTCCATTCCAAATTTCACAGTTTCCTTTCAACTTTTACACTACACAAATTGGCAACTATAAGAGTTGATCACTACATCTCTCCAACCAATACTTGTTTGTAACAAAACACGTGTTTTTCTAGTTATGCCCTATTGTATTGTATATGCAACATATTATGTTTATAGCCTTGATATGTAGTAGCAATCCAACCTTAGTTTGTATTAGCAAGCGACAACAACAGCCAAAATTTTGTCCCAACAATAAGTATACACTACCAAGTGTATGTGGCAATAAGATGTGTCAACCATTTTTATGTAACAACAATATTGACACAACAATATGTTTATACAGCCAAGTATATGTGACAATAAGAGGTATTAGATTCATTTTTGTAACAAAAAGATTGCCTCAACAATATGGATATACAGCCAAGTATGTATGACAATAAGAGGCATTAGAAGCATGTTTGTAACAGAAAGATTTCCTCAACAATATGGATATACAACCAAGTATGTGTGACAATAAGAGGTATTAGATGCATGTTTGTAACAGAAAGATTGCCTCAGCAATATGGATAGACAACCAAGTATGTGTGACAATAAGAGGTATTAGATGCATGTTTGTAACAAAAAGATTGCCTCAGCAATATGGATATATAGCCAAGTATTTGTGAAAATAAGAGGTATTAGATGCATGTTTGTAACATAAAGATTGTCTCAGTAATATGGATATATAGCCAAGTATGTGTGACAATAAGAGGTATTAGATGCATGTTTGTAATAGAAATATTGCCTCAGCAATATGGATATACAGTCAAGTATGTGTGACAATAAGATGTATCAGCAATACATATGAACAACAAGACTTGCCACAACAATATGCATGCACAACAAAGTAGGTTTCATCAGTATGCAGTAGCAAGATTGTAAAGGCAGCAATGTAACTGGATTATAATGGTAGTATGTATGCACATCAAGGTAACAAGATTCTAATGGTAGTATGAGGTGACTATATTGATGTAGGGGATGCCCTAGAAATAATGCCTAAACAAAGTCTTTAATGGGCTTTGAAACAAGTTCACCAACTCTTTTACCCTATTTTATGCTTTCTTACAAATCATATTTAAAGGAACACCTTTAACTCTTCTGAACAACATAATATTTCTACAGTTCACATACAACAAGAGCCTATGCCTAGCATAATGTCTAGTAAATGATTTAGAAAACCAAGCCCATAGAGTGGCTGTGATTGAATGGCTCAAGGAAGCTGATTAAATAACAGAGTAAGAAAGTCCTTTGCCATTCTAAGTAAAATGCAAGCCTTGTGTGTGTGACAACAAATATTTCCTCAAAATTTCTCAAAATGACAGAGTAACCATACAAAAAGGAAATTTCATAAGGGTTTCAACTTTCAATAGAAAATAATAACTACAAATAAGAAAATAAATCTTGCACCTGAGAATAAGATGTCTTGAATAAACAATGCTCAAACCCTAGTCACCACCAACACACACTTTTGTTGCACACCTCTTCCCTCTTCTTTTTCCTTGATTTTCTCCTTGCAAAAATGAAATGTTTCCAGATTTCTTTAAAGACGGGATGGGCGTGGTTCTCCATGGTGTGACTTTCAAGCTTCATCTCGCCATTTTCAACTGCAGGGTCGCTAGGCTTAAAAAAATGTTCTGATGTCCTTTTTTTTCCTCTACTTCCTCACCCAACTACACTTCTTCCTTTCCTTGGTTGAGGTTTCTGATAGCCTCCCTATTCTATTGTTCTATGCCGACCTTCCTCTCTCATGAAAGCATCTCTTTTTTTTTACCTGCATCTTCCTTTATTTCCTCATTTGTTCGATGAAAACTTATTGCTTCTCTTTCATTTTTATTTATTCGATGGGAGTCTTCAGCCTTTATTTTATATCATAGGTGAAAGGAAACTATTATTATTTATTTTCCTTAATTTTTTTTCACTTTAATATTGGTAGCTATTCCTTATATAATTTATTATTTTCTTATTTAACCTTATTCATTTTATTTTACTTTTATGAATTTATTTATTTTTAATTTTATCTTTTATTCATGGAATTTTTAATAAATTCACCACTTAAGCAATACCAAATAGTTGAAATATTTTAAGTGAACCTATTGGCTTTACTTAGTTGGAAAAAATAACTATAACAATAATATATATCTAAATCCTAGGTAGATTGAATCTTGGGGTGACGAAAACCATAGGCAAGGTCTAACTCTGGAATGACATACCATTTATCTTTCTCTCAACCAATGGAACCACATAATCCACCCCAATTTGCACAACTAGTACCTTCATCCAATGACAATCCTCACACAAATACAACAGCCAAAACATTAGTCCACATTAATCCAAACATTTCATTCTTTAACTTTAAACAACATAATAAGATTGACAATCACATTTAATAACAGTAGCATCAAGGTTCACATTAACTCACACACACGCACACACGCACACACACACACACTAATACACTAAACATTGGAGTCTAAAGTTCCACCGCTAGTCCAAATTACATCAGGGCTAGGGGTCATGTAAGATAATTATCAAGGTATTGAGGGGTTATGACATTCTAGTGATCTTTCAATTTGCTAGCTCCTCCCATAAGAGTTATTTTCCACTTGGGTCCCCAAGTCTTTTCAGTCTTGGGGCGTGTTGTGAGACCACACAACAATACTGATATAAGACACATAACATGTTCCATACAAACAAAATAATCAGAGAAATTAATACTTTATTATAAGCAGGTTCAAACAGGTCAGGGAGAAACAGATCCATGAAACATATTGGCCAAGATAAGCAGTCTATTAGATAGTTGCAAGAGATGTTATAAAAACACTTAAGAAGAAGAAACAACTAATATATGAATGGAAAAAGAATATCATTGAGAAAATATGGAAAGGGTATGTGCAGGATAATGATGGGCCAAAAAGTGGCAATATGATGGGTATGTGGTTGACGACATTTTTTAACCCAAAATTGATGAAACGAAAAGGGTTTTTAAAGGAGATTTTCAACTTTCCAAAAATATAAATTATGCTTTACTTTGAATTTAATAATTAATTATTATTCATTTTGTATTCAAATTATGACTAAAGTCCCGATTGATAGGCTGATTGAAAAACATCTATAGATTTCAAACGGTATCGCATTTTTTGAATCCAAAACATGCGTCACATTCTATGCTTCACATAATATGGGATTAAAAAAAGAAAATTTGAATTTCATGAAGTTTTGACCAAGTTAAGGTGGTCAGACATACGATTTTTTTATAATTTTTAAAAGTTGTAATAAAAAATTCATAATTAATTATTTACTTGGAAATAAAATACAAAAAAAAATGCATCACATTGGGACATGAGCCCTCTACTTATATCTAAAATCTTATAAAAAAATATTATCACTTTATTGTGGTTAGGGTGGTCAGATAGACACCTACTTCTTATTTTTTCCCTAAAATTTAAGTACTGCTGCATTGAAATTTCAACTTTTCACCAAATAGATTTTTTTTATTTAAAACAAACCTAGTTGTTTAGAAACTACATTCAATTTGCTATAGATTATATTCTTACATATTTTTGAAATAATATAGATAATTTATTCAAATTTTTACGTCAAGTTTCCTAACTCTAATTTTTCTAAATTTTTTGCCACTTAAGGGCCTGTTTTTTCCATGATAATCCTACACATACCCGAAAATAGAAGAGCACAATAATCTATGCAAAATGCTATGAAACCAACACCACAATGGTTATTTCAACAATGCAACCTAATCAAAGTATACTTTCCTAGACTATGACATTCAATATTCCATTTACTTCAGTTGCACACATTTACTTCACCTGACCTCACCACACAACAATGATAGAATGCATGAACCCTCGTGCAAGAAAAGACTTACCATTTAGCTTCTATGTATCAAGGACAGCAACTCCACCACTTCCAACCCACATAATTACCTAGCTCCACTTCACCACAGAAAACCCCAATCAAGTCACCAATGGGCAGGGCATCTCCAATGTTGGAAAATCCAATTCATGACTAGGCTAGCAAAAATCCCAACGGAAAATTCAAACAAATAGCCTACTAACCGGGACATCTCTGGTGCTACCTATCATTCTTAAGTGTTTTCCTAATAGTTGTTTTGAAATTTTTATAGTTTTTCTATAATGTTTCATGGGAAATAATGTAGCTCAAATTTTGAATTGACAAGCCAACTGTCACATAGAGTTCTTTGTTACACCTTGTCTAGAAAATGTTAGAATTTTTGGTAAGCAGGAATATTTTCGCAAACTCAAATCTATAGATGCATTTCACTGACCTATTAGAAAAAACACTTAACAATAAGAGGAAAATGAGAGATGTTTGAAAACCCACATTAAATAGAACATTAAAGTATGGAGAATAGAACAGGACAAGTATGATAATGAACAGTTTGGTATAAGGAACAATGTTATTTCATGTATATGCATCTATCTATGTCTCAAAGCATTTATTTTCACATACAGTTCAAATTGTATGTATGTATATATATATGTATATCACATGGGTGCTAATTCATTTTGTCGTAGTTGTATGATGGGGATGGGTGAAGTAAATGCAATATTGAGCATTGGAGTGTGGGAAAGTATACTTTGTTTAAGTTGTATCTATAATATTTAATGGGAAATAATGAAGCTGAATTTTGAATTAACATGCCAACTATCACATAAAATTCACTATTATACCTTGCCTACACAATGATATAATTTTTGGTAAGTAGAAAATGATAGACAAACAAAATTGGAAAAGAACTATTAGGAAAATACTTAAGAATCAAAGGAAAATGATAGATGCTCTCCAACCCACTTTAAATAGAACTTCAAGATATGGAGAATAGAAGAGGAAAACTATGATAATGAATAGTTTGTTATGGGGAACTGAGAAAAAAAATATCATGAAGAACAATTTGTTGTGGGGAACCTGAAATAGACAAGGAAAAAGAATATAATGAAACATATTCATATAAGACACTGCCATCCCACGTAATTAGCAAGCTCCACTACCCACATAAACAGACTTGAGCAATTTTTTCTAGGGACCTTCAAGCATATCAGGGAAGAAAGAATATGATGAAACATATTCATACAAGGTTTGAGCTATGTTCATTGTTAATAAATATGGAAGAGAAGCACAAAAAATGTATAATACGCATGTAGTACCCCTCCGCTTTTAGCCTTCGTGACATGCGAGTAAGTTGTTTATTTGTGATGTCACGCTGGTTCTATTGTTTCATTGCCTTATGAGGTGAACTTAATATTTTTATTAGATTAAAATTATTTTCAAGGTAATCCAAATAAAATTGAAATTCAAAACAATAAATAAATATACATTAGGCTTGAAAAGATATTATGTGGATATTAAGTATTAATTATTAAATTAAAAGTATTGTGTGGAGATTGTTAACAAATTATTAAATTAGTTTGTTAAACTATAATGATTCGATAATTTCATTAACGATGAATATTATTATATCGTGACCTGAAAATAATATTGTTGGTTAATAAGAAAGTATAAAAAAGAAAAGAAAAGAACTTTTTCCAGTAATCTTCTTATGGGTTACACGAGCTTTTGTTGAAGTCCCTTAAGTCCCATACTAAATGAAGATGGACATAAATTATTAGTTAGTAACCTGGCTCCTTGTCGGCAGCTCAACTCTCAATCTGTATGCGACTTAGCTGGTGTCTTGGGTTCTCCACCATACTGTATGATCAAATCAAATGGTAAATGAAGGTTCTCACTTTTTCCCAAGGCATGCAAAACACAATGTCCTTTCCTTTATCTTCTTAAAATGAAGGCTCTTGGGGTTCGTTTGAGGGGGATTATTTTGAATGTGATGTAATTTTAATCTACAGGGATACTCCACCCGCTTCATTAACTTCTTCCGCCTCCCAATAACATTGGGAAGGACGATTGAGCTTTTAAGAAAAGAAAATAAAATAAAATAAAAGGGATATTTTGGGGAAGATTGGAGAATGAGTGCAATTCTTGGGGGAACAACTTTTCAAGAGTGGATGTGGTTGATGTCGAAGCCTTCCTAACAAACTATTGGCACCACTTCACCACCTGTTCTGCATCCTCTTTACCCTATGCAAAGCTCTCCATTCATGTGCTTTTAGGGGCCTCCTGTTTCTTTTCTCAAGGGGGGGACCGAAACTCATGGATGTGGGGAAGGCAACAGGGAGGAGACAAAATATGGTACCTATAATAAAGGATCTCAGCCCCACACATCTATAAAAAAAAAAAACAAGAAAAAAGTGGATTTAGGATTTTCAATTCTTTTAGAGGTGGCTGGTTCAAAGTATCTGGGTGGTAGAATGCCTCACTGATGTTTGAGGGAGCAACACTGGAAGATTGGGTACTATAGGAACGAAGAAGATCTGGATGTGAGAGTAGTGAGGCGCAGAGAGAGGGTTTAAGGGAGTAGATAAAGGTCAGAAGAGATATTTAGGTATGCCTTGCATGCTCTACTTCTGTACTGATGTTGGGAATTACATTTTACGTTCGAGGCTTAGAAACTTAGCTTTTAAATAGAAATTGATTGGTCAGGTAGTTAGTATGTGTGCCTATGGTTTCCTTCAATGTTTTCTTTCTTCTTCCCATTGAAATTTTATCTACATGGCTACTAAATTCTCCTTTTGAGAAGAACCTTTGCCATAGTTACGGCAGTGGAGATCCATAGGGGATTAGTCTTAACCAACCTTTAATGATGCTAAGTCCAGTAGGAATTCTTATCCTCTCATACGTTAGTGTTTTGGAAGCCTGTGCATCACTTGCAAGCCTATCTTTCAGGTAGTTTCATTAGCATTACCATTATTCTTTGCATGAATGTGGCCCTATTTAATTAATGAAAATAGTTCACATATCTCAAAAATCTTCCTAAGGCATCTGGGGGTGGGTTGCAGTCTGGCAATCAAAACATTTTGGTAGGTTCTCAACAACTCTAATGGGTGTTCCAAGGAGCGGATGAAACACAAAAAATTTCTTTGCCAACTTTTGCTACGCATCATCATTCAAACGACTTGAATCTGGCAATTACCCTGTCGCCTTCTCATACAAAGCTGATTTCTTCAACTTTGCGTATCTCTTCCTTGTGTAAGGAAGCGATCTGTTTCCTACCCAAAAAGCTTGAACCATTTTATGGCTATCAATCCAACTGTGTCCTGGTATCTCTTTAAATTCGTCTATCCTTTTTGCTTTGTTTTGGCGTAGGCAGTTAGGAGGGTAGCTAAGGTTGTGTAATCGGGCTTTACACCTGCCAATTGCATTTGCTTGGAATTTTCTCAAGTATTTTTATCAAATCCATTTTGTGCATATTTTGCAACCATAGAATTTCACGAGATCACATTGCTTAGAGGTGTGCTTCAAACAGATCACGCGCCTTGTCTATGCTTCCTTCATTCTACATGCATGTCTCCTAGAGCATTTGCAAGGTCCTTCAGCAGTAGTATCCACCATGACTGTCACTTTTCCATTTCTCCCTCACTAGAAATAACCTTTCTCTTCCCCAATTTAACATATTGCATCCTGAAATAAGGCTTTGACGGGAGTTTTTTTTTAGAGAATTATTATTAAAAATGAAAATTACGGCTAAGATCCTTATAAGCACATTTAAGTTTGAAATAAAAATTACGGCCAGGTTTCTATTTATGGGAACATTTAGGTTAACATATTGATAATTTTATAAGCTTCACCCACTCTTTTCAAGCATTGGATACCTTGTAGAAAATTTAAATGGACGCAATATTTTATCATATCCTTATTCAAAACTAAAAACTTAGGAATGTTGTGGGATAAACTTTTGAAATGTGTTATCTTATGCAGAATGTGTCTCCATGTATATGACTTAAAATACACTAAGAAAAAGAAGAGTAATAAATTAAGGTAATAAATAAGACTCTAAGTATCCCCATGGAAGTTCTTTTTTTCCCAACCTTGAATCAACAAATTCCATGTTCTTTAAATCCTCTAAAAATAAATAAATATAGATCCCACTTCATGGGAAGGAGTGAAATATTAATTTAAAATGTAGAGAGGAAAATATATATATAGAAAAGAAATAAAAGAATTGAGGATAGATATAAATGGAGCATCTTTAGGAAAAAGAAATTTCCTTTTAACTTTAATTTGGTTGAATAAAATGATGTGTATATTTGTATATGATAACCTTTATCCTTCTAATTTTATAATTGCCTTTTTCGAAATAATTAAGATATACATATAGAGTATATTTATTGTTCTCAGATATATAAGTTTAATTAAATAATTTAATCAGTAATAGTTAAACATGAGTAAATAGACATAAGATAATAATCATATGACTTAGACTTCCTTTTTAAAATGTCTAAAGTAAGCCCACCAATTTGGTCTATGGTTTTATTAATGAAATAAATAAAATATTATAAGGGTTTGTAGAGTGGCTTAGTGCTAGACTTTAATTAATTACTTTAGACAATAAGATACAAATAAAATAGTAATCATATTAAGGGTGATTACATTATTAAAGACTCCATTAATAACTTTTAGTAGAATGTTAATTGTTTTTATTAATTTATAATCAATGATTTTATTGAAAAGTTAATATGGTTATTGTTAATGATTATTTAATAAATTATAGTTAAACATTAACTTGTTAATTTAATTGTTAATGATTATTTTAATATGTTAGAAAACAAATATTATTTTTGGATTTATGTGAAATATTTCTGTGAAACGAAGTTTTAAAATATATATATATATATATATATATATATATATATATCAAATCAAAATTTGGATAAGACTATTAGCATCCAATATAAGTCCACTCATCATCGATGCAAGGATCAAAAGGTATAATGTTAGTAGTAGTGATAACATCATTTTGAATTATAAAATATTAGCAATAAGGGTCATTGTAAAAGAGAATAAATGAAAACCTTACCTTTATTTATTTTAGTTATATTAGTTTGAGAGAAGATTGGCCTAACTTTATTTTGATAATTGAAGGATGTGATTAAACAAAATACTTAAGTTATCTTTAAGATTAATTATTAAATTTTGGTTCCATCAGAATTATCATATAATCGATATGAGATTAGTTATTAGATTAATTGTTGATATAGGTAACAATGAATTATTAAAATGAGTTACTTGACTTATTGATTTAAGGTGAATATTAGGAAAATTGGTTGTAGGATCATGGAGGTATTTTGTTAAGAAAAGAGATAGAATGTTATCAATAGAAAATTGTAAATAGAAGATATATGTTAGGATAAGCATCTTTTGACTTTATATTTTAAGGTTCATATATTCATCTAAGTGGTTCGACTTGTTTTCATGTGGGAATATTTGAGTGATTTCAATTGTTAGATTTATTTGTATCAGTACATGAGTTTCAAAAGTTTTTCCATTGTTATAGTGCATTGGTGGATAAATAAGGAATTTGAGTAAATATGAAAATAATGTCACTGTTGGATGTATAGTTTTTTTATGCTTATTGGTATTGTTTAAGTGGTTTATTAGTCATATTATTAGCTTGTTAGGGCATCGTGTGTGGAGAAAATTGAGGTCTCCCTTGGATGTCCTATTGGCTGAATTTCATGTGGTTGATTTTGTATTGAATTGATTATGTAAGATTTGCTTGAATTGAAAACCTTGTTGTTGATTGGGCATTGTTTCAATGATTAGAAATTTATGTTGGATTTAATTATGATGGTGGATCTTGATTTATATTCGATTATGATTATTTCATTTTATGGAAGGAGCCCGTTTGTGCCCAAAAGGTTATTGAGAAGATTTGATCTTTGCGATTAGTTATGTAATGAGTTGATTTTGTTAGCTTTGAGTGAGCTTGAAGATCTCATCGTGTTGTTGCCACACTTACTCGACTCTCGTCATTGTGTGATTATGGATTTCATATAGTCATTTTGTGGGCCCTAATGTGAGTCTTTCTCTTGTGCTAATTTTGGAAATAAGAATGCTTTATATGATGACTTTTGGTAGTCATATTTTGAGATGGTTGGGAACCCAAGAGTTTGAATTACCCTTTTGTGGGATTTTGTGGATTTTTGATATTTTATGCTTCTAGAGGCAATGGAGAAATTTGATTTATAATGATGTTCTATGGTTGGACCGTTGTGATTTATTGATCTTATTTTGGATTTTGAGCTTTTGGGTATTACCTTATTCTATGGTGTTGACCTTTGATGTGGTGGGTGGTACCTCCTTGTTCTTCCTTAGTAATATGGAATAGTTTGCGAGATGGTTCTTGCCTCGCATGTTGTGAGTTATGCACACTTGATTTTTATGTGAGTTGAGGTACACCCCTTGCTTGTATGTTTTGATTTGGTACCCATAGGGAGAGTGGCTCTTCATGGGGGCCGACGCACAAAGGGGCTATTTGGGTAACCCATGGAAGAGTTTCTTAATCAAGTGATAATGTAATTAATTAACTAGTAGGTTGGATAGATAAACACTAAACAAGATTAATTATGATCCTCACTCATACTGTTAGTGCTTTCACAGACTAAGGATGGGATGAGAAGACTTGGTTGGTAAGATCACTGCCTTGTCCTCATGAAAGGTAAGTGGTTCCACATGAGTCACCCTATGGAGTGGTCACCTTGAGATAGGCAGCCTGGATAACCATAGATGGAGGTGGTACCTTGTGATAGGTTGCCTGGAAAATCCATGTAAGGCCATGGGATGACACTCTCCTAGAGTACCCATTTATTTTCCCTTGTTTGGTTGCCTTTGGGAGTGTTGATTGACTTGTTGATGTGGTTGAGGTAATTGGTTCATGGTTTTGTTGTTGAAGCCTCCTAGTTCTATCTTTAGTGTTGCACACATGTCTCATGGCAACTTGATTGATGTTTATGAAATGTGCCCTTGTTATTTATTGTTGGTTGATATTGTGATTTCATTTGAAGGCTTTGGATCCTATTGTTGTTGGCACCTCTTATGGTTACTTAGTGTTGATCTATAATATTGGCATTTGGCTTTATTGGACTGTTTCATTATTTTGTTGTGCCTATGTGATGGCAATGTGATGGGTTGTTATCTTATGTCGTTTTCCTTGTTGTGGAGTCTGGTTTGTTTTTGGTTCATTTGAATGTTTTCGGTTGAGGAATGAGGATCTTTCTTGTCAACTCCTAGCACAGGGGGTGGACTTTCCAGTCCACATGGTCGGGTGGAACGTGCTATGCACCCCATTAGGTCCCCAGCCAAGGATCAAGATATGTAGATTGTGCCACTTGCAACGTCTCGAGAATTGTACCCAAGTCTAAGCTAGACTCATTACTTTGTATTCACCTTTCCAGTTGTATCATTCTATCTTATTGTATTGTTCCCATTTTTGTTGGGGAACAGTTATGTATTACTGTCACTCTTGTACAATATAACTTTTATTATCATTATAATGAATGCATTCCTTGACCTTAATTGATGATCTCTGATGGATGCTTATCATGCTTGAAATGTGTATCGATGCTTGGTGCTATTATGAGTTTTCGTTTCATAGTTTGTAATTATTAATGGTGTTGTATCTGTGGAAATATGTATAATTACGTCCATATATGTGTTATATGGTTTTATGTATGTTATAATACGTGGATGTTTGTATTTCGTCTAGTAATTCTAAATAATGGTTAAGTGGAATACTTATAGTTAGTTAAACATCGTCTTGGTATGGGTTTACGTTAGTAATGTGGTCACGTGTACCCCAGAGGACATGGTTTATGATGTATATCTATAACTGCAAATTATGTGTTGGTTGTTCATGTTCCTCATATGTATTGTTCTACTTTAAAAAAAAAAATTATTGTGCTTTTACTATAAGCTCTATAGTTGTCCTTTGGGGTTCACGCGGTGGGGCGTTACAATGCGCTAGAATAATAATAATTTGCTACAAGTCATTTTACATGGGATTTTTTGCATAAATGATTTGTCTATAATATTTAATGCCAAGTAATGTAGCTCAAATCTATAATTAAGCTTGTGGTGTTATACACATTTTGGATAGATTATTGCATCATATAATTGTTGTCACAACCTAAAGAAAAAACCATGAATAAAATATGGAGAATAGAAGGGGAAAACCACGAAAATCAACAGTCTCTTATGGAGAAGTGGAAAAAAGAATCCCATGAAGAACAACATGTCATGGGGATTTTCAAAGACATAAGGTAAAAAGAATACCATCAATCGCTCCTATGTTAATGGGTATAACACCAAAGATGCACAGAGATAACTAAAACAATAAACCAAAGGCGATAAAATTACTTACTCCACCCATATTTTTTGATGAAAGAAAGAAGATTTAACTACAATTTCTCCTATGGTAATGACTATAACACCAAAGATAACTACAAATAGTAAACAAGGCCCAAAAAAAAATTACAAACCATAACCATGTTTTTCTAACAAAAAAGAAAAGAAAATTTAAGTGCATTTTCTCCACCCATAAAGAGTGATAATCTCTTTCAAGTCTCCAAAATGGGTATAACACCAAACATAGAAACATATAACAAGAAGACATTAGCAATAAATTAATCATCTATGCAAAACACCTATGTAAAACAACTTTTAGATTTCAAAGAATAATATTTTTTCAATTTGCTTATCATGACATGGACCTTACCTCTTGAACAATGAATATTGCTAAACGTCACTCATTGGTCAATAAGGATCGGAAAAAAATTTATGAATTTTCCTTCCAACAGATCACAAAACAAAAATATCATAAATAAAATATGCAAAATAGAATAGGAAAACTATGATAATCAACACTTTGTTATGAGCAACTAGAAAAAAGAATATCATGAACAATTTGTTACAGGGAGCTTCAAACACATGAGGGAAAAATAATATCATGAAAAATATGCATACAACACAGATGAATGCAAACCCACATTAAACAAAACTATTGAACCCAATAGGTAGCAATAATTTGTGCAAAATTAGTATAACCGCACACTTCATTGAGAATTCAAGCTACATCACCTGGCACTAAATATTATAGAAAAATAGAGAAATTGTAAAAGAGTTATTAGAATAACACTGAACAGCCAAAAATTACTAACCCTAGCCATATTTTCTTGATGAAAGAAACAAAATTTAACTACAATTTTTCCACTCATTGGGAGTGATAATCTCTTTCAAGTCTCCAAAATGGGTATAACGCCAAAGATAGAAAAATACAACAAGAAGACATAAAAAAATTTAATCTATGCAAAACACCCATGTAAAAATCAGTATAATGCCACATACTTCATTCAAAATTCCAGCTACATCAGCTTGCACTAAATATTATAGACAAATACAAAAACTGTAAAAGAGCTATTAGAACAAAATTGCAAAACCACCAAACTAATTTTATGTCCAATATGTCTATGCTTTCACACTAACTCTCTCTACACACACACACACACACACACACACACACACACACACACACACACACACACACACACACACACACACACACATATATGCAATAACTCTTATGCTAATCTGCAATTGCTCCTATGTTAATGGGTGTAATGACAAAGATGCACAAAGATAACCAAAACAATAAATGAAGGTTGAGAAAATTGCTAACCCTAACCATATTTTTTCACAAAAGAAAGAACATTTAACTAAAATTTCTCCTATGGTAATGGGTGCAACGCCAAAGATACACATAGATAACTACAAAAAATAAATGGAATATTCACAAAGATAACATGCGATCACTTCTATATTAATCTACAATTGCTCGTATGTTAATGGGTGTAACAAAAAAGATGCACAAAGATAATGAAAACAACAAACAAAGGCTGATAAAATTACTAACCCTAACCATATTTTTTCACGAAAGAAAGAAGATTTAACTACAATTTCTCCTATGGTAATGGGTGCAACGCCAAAGATACACATAAATAACCAAAAACAATAAACAAAAGATTCACAAAGATAACTAAAACAATAAACAAAGGGAGAAAAAATAATTGATCCTATGTTAATATGCAATTGCTCCCATGCTAATGGGTATAACACCAAAAATTCACAGAGATAACTAAAATAGTAAACCAAAGGAAAAAAAATACTAACCCTAACCATATTTTTTGACGAAAGAAAGAAGATTTAACTGCAATTTCTCCATCCATATAGAGCGATAATATCTTTCAATCTTCAAAATGGGTATAACGCCAAACATAGAAACACATAACAAGAAGAAATGAACAATAAATTAATCATTTATGCAAAATACCCATGCAAAATGAGTTGCCATCCAGATGCACAGAGATAACTAAAACAATAAACCAACGGTGATAAAATTACTAACCCTAACCATATGTTTTGATGAAAGAAAGAAGATTTAACTACAATTTCTCCATACATACAAAGAGATAATCTCTTTCAAATCTCCAAAATGGGTATAATGCCAAAGATAGAAATATATAACAAGAAGACATCAACAATAAATTAATCATCTATGCAAAATACCCATGTAAAACAACTTATAGATTCTGGAGAACAATAGCTTTTTAATTTTCTGAATAGTCTACCATCAAACCAGCCATGAAGCCAAAGCCAACAATTTTTCCAATAGTCTGCTATGAAACCAACACCACAATGGTTGTTTCGATAATACAACTTAATCAAAGTATACTTTCCCACAATGCAAAACTCAATATTGCATTTAGTTTGTCCACTAGCATTTACTTGTCCTACCTCCATCATACAACAACAACAAAATGCATTAACACTCCCATGAGAAAACACTTATGTTTCAGCTTCTACGTATCGAGGACACGAACTCCACCACTACCAACCCACGTAATTGCTAAGGTTCACGTCACCACAAAAAACTTGATCAAGTCATCGTTGGCTGCGACATCTCTAGGACTAGGAAATCCAATTCACGGTTGGTTGACAAAAATCCTGCCAAAAACTTCAAACAAAATAGCCTATCAGCTAATAAAAAAATGTCTATAAACACTAAAATAGTAATATAATAATATTAATTATCTTAATACTACTAATAATAATAAATTAATAACTATTAGCAGACCTTGTTTAAATTCTAAATAAGTGGGTCGACCTAGTTTGTCCTTCTTCCTAGGCTGACATTTTCCTCTCTAGCATCTACAATAGGTATAAATGCCAATATGGAGAAACACTTTTGGAGATCTAAAGAGGAAATTTTTTTTTTTTCTCATCACTATTGCTTTCCACAGTAGGGACAAAAACCGCTATATGAGGTGCCTGAGGTCAAGATGAAAACCCTACCTTTGTAAATTAGTCTGATAATTTTCTCATTTTCTATTGTGCAATTCTTTAATTAAATTTGGATTCACTTATGACACTTCTGAGGTACACTGACATACCAAAATATATTCTCCAATGAATGATGGTTGGTAGCATGTGAGTCTGACAATTTAAGCCTAATCAGTTCCAAGCATCCAACAATAAGTGTTGTCTTAGATCTATCCCTAGGACAACACCTCCATTTATTCCATTGGAAGCTACTTGATGCTTGTTGGGAGTAATCATCCTAGAGGAAAGCTCAAGGCAAGAGCATTTGTACACTGTTGCAGCATAATATAGCCCCATTGTAGCTTGCCTGAGCTGGACAACACAATGAACAACATCAACATGCCAACATCTATAAATGTACAGATTATACATCACCATCATACCCTATGTAGTGATTGACTTATGAAGATAGTGCACTATATCTAGAGATATATATTAGAGTGACTTTAATTAATTTGGCAATCAAGTTTTTAGAGTCATCCCACCTCAAATCCGCAATCCATCTTTACTCCTCTAGTTTGAAAGTTGAAGTGCTATTCCATGGAAAATAAGGAGACAAGCAAGCAGAAGCATCCATTAGATCTATGGTTTGTTGATTTTTGTAGCTCAAAAGGTGAGATGTGCAGTTGTTTTAAAGCAACTAGAGTTGGATATGCTTTAAAGAAATTTGAGTTGGATTTTCAGCAAGAATAGGATTTTCATTCTTTAATAGAATGTTTCTAGTTTGTGAGGTTGAGATAAGATTGAGAGTGATTTTATGTGTGATTTAAATCCAAAGAATGCAAGGAAATTTTCTTTTCTTGCATGCTAAGTAAAGCAGTTGGGCTCTATATATGTAACATTGTTGTAGAAAACTTGTATTGTATTTTCAAAATAAAAGTTTGTTGTTAGGATGAATAGAAGATCCAACATTTGTAGGTTTTTCCCCACATTGAGGTTTCTTGGGTAAATCTATGTTATTATCTATTTGTGATTGGCTTCTTGTTATTTTTGCTAGCAGTATTATTACTTGTTAATTAACCCAGTTGTGTTAATTGTTATAAATCAGATTTATTTCTATGTATTTATTATGCAATTAATTTGTTGTTGGGTTATAGAAATTAATATGGTATTAGAACTCTAAACTCTAAATATGAAGCCAAGATTTGTGACACGTATTTCAAGAAAAAAAAGGATTTTCATCTCTAGATCTTTTTGTGGCTATGGCAACTAGAGTTCGATATGATGATAGGCTTGAGGGTGCATCTAACTGCTTGTAGTGGAAGGTTTGGATTATGTTTGTTCTCAAGGAGAACAAGTTCTGGATCTATGCTAGTACGGAAGTGACGCCACCAACAAATGATCATGTTGCCTTAGATTCACATGAAGTCAAAGAGGCCAAGGCTTAGAGGATTATATTGGATGGAGTAAGAGATCATTTAATTCCTAATTTATTAGCGAAAGACACTACCAAGGAGATGTGGGATATTCTCACAAAACTTTATCAGAGAGACTATTAGAGTTGTAAGATGATGCTTAAGGAAAAATTGCATAATACCAAGATGTCCAAAGATGAGAGTGTGACCTCTTACTTTTCTAGGCTGACACAGGTCAGGGATGAGTTGGCTACTGTTGGAAAGACGATTGATGAAGATGAGTTGGTGTGTATAGCCTTGAATGGTTTTTCAAAGCACTGGAAAGTGTTTGTCAAGTGTGTTGTCTGCAAAGATCGGCTACCTGATTGGGCGAGGCTTTGGGATGATTTTATTTAGGAGGAGATCTATGAAGGTTCTCATTGAGGAGATAAAACAAAGAAGGTCCAAGATGAAGAAAATTTTTCTCTTGCAAGTAAGGGTAAGCAAAAGTCTAATAAAGGGAAAATGGAAGGTTCTTCTTCCAAGAGTGGGAAGAAGAAAGATTTGAGAAAGATAAAATGATTTGGCTACCATCAAATGGGTCACTATGCTAGTCAATATCTGAATAAGAAAAATAAGGACAAGCAAAAGAAGCAAGTTGCTGCTACAACATAGATGGATAGGTTTGCATCACAATTTGAGAATGAGTTTTCACTCATTTCCTATCTCTCAAGTTCAATTTCCAATAGGGTATGGTATATTAATAGTAGGGCTTCTTGCCACATGATGAGAGTCAGAGAATGTTTCACCAAGTTGGAGGAGAAGAAGCTAGATTTCTATATTGAGCTCGAAGACAATGCCAAGTATCATGCAACTGGTATTGGCATAGTAAAGTTTCAGAGGGAGTCTAGCAAACCCTTGTTGGTGGAGGATGTGTTGTATTTCCTTGGCATGACAAAGAATTTAATCTTAGTTTTTCCTTGGAAGACAAGGGTTACATCATGACCTTTAAGAGGGGAAAAATCTATATTCGTCTCAAGGATTCCAAGGTTGCAAAAGTGATTGGAGTCGGGTGGCAGCTTGTTTCAATTACAGTTTGAACTAGCACATGCATTAGTTAGTAGCTGTAAAGGTCTAGGAGAATTGTGTCATAGGGGGATGGCTCACCTTCATCATGGAGCACATAATATTCTTAAGTAGATAGTGACGGGGCTTCCTAAGATGAAAACAAAAAAGCATGAGGTCTACAAATGCTATGCACTTGGGAAATATGCCAAGACCAGTTTTCCAAGCAACGAAACTAGATCCAAAGGAATTTTAGATCTTTTACACTCAGATGTGTGTAGGCCATGTCAACAACATCCTTGAATGGATATGAGTATTATGTTACCTTCATTGATGATTTCTCCAAGAAGATGTGGATATATTTCATGAAGAATAAAGGTGAGGTGTTCCATAGGTTCAAAGAGTTTAAGGCTCTCATGGAGAACCAAATTGGGAGGAAGATCAAGATATTGAGGTTTGATAATGGAGGCAAGTATACCTCAAATACTTTCAAAGATTTATGTGCTCAGGAAGGTATCAAGAAAGAGTTGAGAGTCTCATACAACCCTCAATAGAATGGGGTTGTTGAATAGAAAGACAAGGCTATAGTTGGAGTAGCGAAGACCATGCTTCATGATTAGGATTTTCCTTGGTTATTATGGGTAGAAGCTTGCAATACAACTATGTATTTGCATAATAGGAGCCCTCACAAAGTGTTGGGACTCCAAAAGAGGCGTTTACTAGTAAGAAACTAGATTTGGGGCACATTCACATCTTTTGATGCCTTATATATTGTCACATTCCTATTGAGAAGAGAACCAAGTTGGAACCTACTATAGAGAATGGTATCCTTGTTGGGTACAGTGAAACTTCTAAGTATTATCGGGTTTACATTCCTGCTATCAAGAAAATAGTTGTTTGCAAAGATGTGAATTTCAAGGAAGAGAGGGCTCTTCATAAGTCTAGCAACTTGGTGAATGAGGTGGAACAATCACCCATGGTTGAGGCAACACAAATTCCTCAAACTTTGGTCATGCAAGCTAGAGAGAAGAGGAAATAGGCTGAGTAGAATAACCAGAAGGAGGAACAAATAATTCCTCAACCCTAGATTCCTATTACTGAGAAGAGGAGAAATAGGGTAGCTGAGCAGATGCTAAGAGAGACTCAAGAATATGTAGGTGATCCTCAACATTCAGTTATACAAAGAAAGGCTGCCAGATGTTATTCTAAGTACTTGGCAGTTATGAGTAAATTAATTGAAGTAGAGCTTTCTAGCTTTTAGGAGGCATCCAAGCACCAAGTGTGGAGAGATTCCATGGTGAAAGAGTATTCTTCCATCATGAAGAATAGTGTGTGGGAGGTAGTACCATGGCGATAAGATAAGTCTACAGTGGACTCAAGATGGTTGTATAAGATTAAGCATGCTGCAGATGGTGGTGTAGAAAAGTTGAAACCCTGATTTGTGGCTAAGTGGTTTTCTCAGAAGGAAGGAGTCGACTATGACGATAATTTTGCTCCAGTAGCTAGGTACTCATCCATAAGACCTATCATTTATGTAGCACCATAAATGGGTTGGAGGATTCACCAGATGGATGTAAAGATGACCTTCCTCAATGGAGTGATTGAGGAAGAGATTTACATGATAGACAAACCAGGAGGATTTGAAGCACATGGGAGGGATTCTCATGGATGCAAGTTGAAAAGAGCACTATATGGACTCAAGCAGGCTCCCAAGGTGTGGTATTCACATATTGATTATTACTTGTAGAGCATGGGCTTCATCAAGAGTGAGGCAGATTTGAACCTGTGCTATGTTTAGGTGAAGGAAGAACTTTTCATATTGGTGTTATATGTTGATGACCTATTTCTCATAGGGTCAAAGGAGCTCCTAGTACAATGCAAGTGAGATCTTACAAGAGAGTTTGAGATGAAGGACTTGGGTTTGATGCACTACTTTCTAGGATTGGAGTTATGGCAGAGAGTGGGAAAGATATTCCTTGGACAAGGGAAGTACTTAATTGATAGCTTGAAGCAATTCAGGATGGAGAATTGTAAGTCTATATCAATGCCACTGGTGACCAATTGGAAGAAGATTGATGCTTCCAAATCACAAGCAGTGGACCCGAATTTATATAGGCAGTTGATAAGCTCTCTTATGTATTTTGTCAACACTAGGTCAGACATTTGTTTTGCAGTGAACTCACTTAGTTAGTTTATGGTGGAACCTAAACATGTGCAATAGATAGCTGTGAAACATGTTTGGAGACATCTCCAAGGCACAATTGATTATGTGATAAAGTATGTTCCATAGGATGGAATGAAGCTCAAGGGGTTTACTAATGTAGATTGGGAAGGAAGTATAGTTGATCATAAGAGCACTTTAAGGTGCAGTTTCAATTTGGGATCAAGAACAGTTTCTTGGTATAATAGGAAACAAAAGTCAGTTGTGTTGAGTTCTACAGAGGTCGAGTATATGGAAGCCAGTATGGCTACATGTGAGGCTATCTGGCTTTGAAAACTTTTAGTTGGGCTCTTTGATCAGGAATTGGATCCTACAATCATTTACTATGATAATCAGAGTTGTATCAAACTCTTTGAGAATACAGTGTTTCATGACAAGTCAAAGCACATTGAGATTAAGTACCACTTCATTAGAGATCGTGTGGAGAGCGGGATAGTGAAGCTCCATTACATTCATATGGAAAGACAAATAGGATATATCTTGACCAAGGTCTTGATGAAGAGTAGGCTTGAATACTTTAGGGATAAGTTGGGTGTTGCATAGAACACCTTCCTCGCTGAGAGGAAGTGTTGATTTTTGTAGCTTGAAAGGTGGGATGTGGAGTTTTTTTAAAGCAACTCAAGTTGGATATGATTTAAAGTACTTTAAAACAACTCAAGTTGGACATGCTTTAAAACAATTCGAGATAGATTTTAAGCAATAACAAGATTTTTATTCTTTAATAGAATGTTTCTAATTTGTGAGGTTGAGATAAGACTGAGAGTGCTTTTATGTGTGATTTAAAGCCAAAGAATGCAAAGAAAGTTTCTTTTCTTACATGCTAAGTAAAGCAGTTGGGCTCTATATATGTAAGATTGTTGTCGCTAATTTGTATTGTATTTTCAAAAGAAAATTTTGTTGTTAGACTAAACAAAAGATCCAACATTTGTAGGTTTTTCCCCATAGTGGGGTTTCTTGGGTAAATCTGTATTATTTTCTATTTGTGATTGGATTCTTCTTATTTTTGCTTCCACTATTATTAGTTGTTAATTAACCCAGTTGTGTTAATTGTTATAAATCAGATTTCTTTCTATGTATTTATTGTACAATTAATTTGTTGTTGGGTTATTGAAATTCACATGGTTTCAGTCCAGGAGGCCTATTATCACTACAATGATTCAGCATTACCCTAGGTATGCATAAACTAAATTTTTGAGAGCTTTTATGGAGCCACAATTGTAGTTAAACCTTTGGATTTGTAGCCATCCAATTTTTATTGTGAGTTGTTGTAAATCTGATCTACCCAGCGACAATAATAAATTGTTGTATTCTCACGTTGTTAATTGAGTTTTTATGACCTATTGATGTGGAGTGTAAAACATTCAATCAAAATATTTGTTGCCTGTAGTTTGTTGTGGTTGATGATAGATCAGGGAAGAATTGATTAACCAGCTAGAACCCTAGGGTATTACAACCCAAGTATGATCAAAAGCATTAAAATGGAAGAACTATTTGGTACCCAACAACTGCACAAAAGAAAAGTTGAATGAAAAAGGATGGAATCATTGTGATAGTAGTGTTCCAGCTTTGATTTGATCAAAATTGAATGTGCACTTATACACTAAATATCATGCTCCTATCCAGACCTTGCATAGCCAAAGCCATTTAAATATCACTGACAGTTAAGATTACAAGGATAATCAACATTCCAAACAGATGCATTCAAGAACCCCTTCACCACAGCCAGCAATATTTCAAAAACTGCTCCTAAGATTTATGTCTTCTATGGAATCAAGGAAATAAAAAACTTAATGGATGCTAAAACAAGCATTTGGAACTTATTTAACTATACCAATATTAATAGTAATTAACCTGTCTATTCTTCTCTAAAAACTAATGTTATTGCATTCCATTATATGTCTACATTATAAAGCAAATATGTGTTCTATCATTAATAATTATCTGTGCGTATTCCAGAAGAGCATTCAAAATTTATTATGTAATATGGTGAAAATTCAACTTGCACTTAGAGTTATATTTGGCCTCGCCTTGACACTTCTTCTCTGGTTTGGGTGCTTATCTTGGACATGTCAAATGGTAGCATACATATAACCCCATATGATTTATCTAACATGGTTTCTTCCCTATGATTTTTATTGATTAAACTCTCCTTTATAGGGGCATCGATTATAGATTGAGTAGCTCTGATCCCTATGGATGTTTAACTGTTGCTATAAGGCAAGACTGCAGATTGCATGTCTAATTTGTGTCTATCACCACTATCGACACTCTTTCCTGGCACACTTTCAGCCATAGACTTTCCATAATGGGCATCAAACAAATTCCTTTATTATGTAAGTATCTCATTGCAAACTGTTTGAGAAAATACCTAAAAGAAATGTGGTCTCATGGTGATGGAATGCCATTACAAGCAAATAGTTTTTTGGGGCATTCCATCACCATGAGACCAAATTTCTTTCAGGAATTTTTTCAAATAGTTAACTGGATTATTATGGCATTCCAACACCATGAGACCACATTTCTTCGAGGCATTTTGTCAAACAGTTCACTTCCTTGCCTTGTCTATGCTATTGCTTACTATTATGCTTTGATAGATTTTTTCAAAGCATACATAGCTTGTTTGAAAGCACTGGTTTTAGGATCTTAGCCATAACAGCAAAGCAGTGAACTATTTGATAAATTGCTTTGGTAGACATGTATGAAAAATGTGGTAGAATAGACAAGGTAGTGAACTATTTTGAAAAACTTCCTCAAAGAAATATGGCATCACACCATGAGAAGAAAATTGAGACCACATTTCTTTGAGGCATTTTTTCAAATAGTTCGCTACCTTGTATGTGTTATTGCTTACTATTATGCTTTGATAGATTATTTCCAATCATCCATAGCTTGTTTAAAAGCACCTGTTTTAGGGTTTTAGCTATAGCAGCTAGGAAGTGAACTGTTTGATACAATGGTTTGGTAGACATGTATGAAAAATGTGGTAGCATAGACAAATCAGTGAACTATTTGACAAAAGTTCCTCTAAGAAATGTGGTCTCATGGTGATGGAATGTGAATGCCATGACAGTCCATCACCATGAGACCATGTTTCTTTGAGGCATATTTTTCAAATAGTTCAATGCCTTGTCTATGATATTGCTTACTATTATGTTTTGATAGATTTTTCCAATTATCCATAGCTTGTGTGAAAGAACCTATTTTAGGGTTTTAGCCATAGCAGCAAGGCAGTGAGCTATTTGATAAAATGCTTTGGTAGACATGCATGAAAAATATGGTCGCATAGACAAGGTAGTGAGCTGTTTGAAAAAATGCCTCAAAGAAATGTGATCTGATGGTGATGGAATGCCATGAAAATCCATAGCAGTTTCCTTGCCATGGCATTCCATCACCATGAGACCACATTTCTTTGAGGCATTTTTTTTCTATGTTATTGCTTACTAATATGCTTTGATGTATTTTTCTAAGCATCAATAGATTGTTCAAAAGCACTTGTTTTAGGCTTTTAGTCATAGCAGCAAGGAAGTGAACTGTTTGATATAATACTTTGGTAGACATGTATGAAAAATGTGGTAACATAAACAAGGCAGCGAACTTTTTTTAAAAATGCCTCAAAGAAATGTGGTCTCATGGAATTCCATGACCAGCAAATGCAATTGGCAGCTCTTAGTTATTAGTTACACAATGTGAAGTAATTGCATAACTGGATAGGTTGACTTTGTAAAAACTATATTGTAATTGAAATTTTGTCATCTATCAATATCTAGTTACTAGTTATGCAATTTGAAGTAATGCTTTGAATTTGAAAGATGTGCAATGCAATGCAATCAACAATATGAATATAAACTACAAAAATCTATTTTCTACAATTCATTAGTTAAACTCTTTATTTTATTTTCTCTCTATATCTCTATGCTATGGAAATGCCTTTCAGTTTCTAAAAAAATAGTTTTTATCTCTTGTACAATTTTTTACATTGTTTTAAATCTAATTTTTCTCTATTTTTTTACAACAATCGTATATTTTTGATTTGCTGATTTTTTCACCAAAATATTTTTGCTGTTATGGTATTGTTTAAAAGTAGCTATATTTTTTGAGGAGAGACTATGAATAACAATTATCTTTCCATAAAAGAAGAGCCTAGAACATTGAAACATCAGTAACATTGACAAACTGACTAAACTATCTTAGCCCTCATATTCTACTACTATTCAAACACATTCAATAATTCTAGTGTTTATACACCATCTTAAAAATTGCCATAATTTAAACTTCAATAGTTTTTGATATCTTCGAGCCATAATATAATATTTTTGAAGTATGATGAGAGTGGCATATTGGTATTAACTACTAACTATGTCGGTTACAAACTTCAAATGGATGATGGCTTTCTATATCGACACTTCTTATATTGTAAAGGGTCTTCTAATATACCTAAAGGTAAATGAAATATCAATGTTGAATACATATGTTTTATCTAAACCTTGATTGAGTATTGGAGCCTAAGAAACTCTCAGTTCACCATACCCTTTATGGGGAATCTAGGTTAGCTAAAAATGAGAACTATTTTAAGGATATCTCAATGTCCTTGATAAATGGATACTATTCTACACAATCTACTATAGAAAGAGATTTGGGTAAAAATGACTAGCACTCCACAAATTTTAGTATTTCCTAATCAATAACATCCCATACGATTGAGATGAGAGTATACAATGAGTACTTGTAGTAAACCACTAACTATAGTTGTAAAACACAACATAAAGATTTTTTCTAGCATTTACAATGAACCTAGCACTAAATAAAGATAATACATAGATATACATAGAAATAAACAAAACATCTGTTTATTCTATTTGAACTACCAATTTGAAAGTACAATTATTTCACTAGAACATAAAATCCAATTACAATATTCAAGATGCTTATAAATAATAGAGCATTACAATATATAAAATCTTGTTAAAGATAACTATCATTATTTCATGCAATCCCTTAATTTGAAGTAGTAAACAAGAATTGCACTAGATAATCTCACATCAAAATCAATAAATCATCAAGCTCACACTCAAATTGGGTACCAAACTTATTAGTTGAAGTAGATTATCAATTCTAGTATGGAACTACATTGAAAAATAGGACTTTTTTACTCAAGTCATACAATTCTAGAGGGTTTTAGTTGAGCTAGAAAGAAAAAAATGTTTGTTCACTCAAGTGAGAAATGAAATTGTTTCAAAAAGAAAGAAGACACTTTTCAAAGGCATTCCTCCCCTTTATAACTTTATTTTGAGGAAATAAAATAATATATTTTTTTATAGTTATTCGTAAAAGTTGTAAAAATATAATGGATTGTTTTTTTTATTCAACTTTTTGCACCTTGGGTCGAACAATGCTCTACTTAATCACTTAACACACCTTTAAATATATATATATATATATAAGTCGTCACTTAATTTATAAATTTTGACTTGACTTAATTTAATTAATTGTTTTTTTTTTCCTTTTTTAATCACCCAAATAAAACTATGGGAAAAACTACAACAAATAGGCCAATGGTCATCAACAAATTTGTGCTTGTGAAGAGAAAATGAAATGTATGTCTTTGGGTTATACATTCTTGAGCTAGATTTTTTCTTAAATGTTTTTGGTTTAGTGAAGAATTTTATTTCAGTTGCTTGCATGATTGACCTACCATGTATCGCTGAGTTTGATGGTCAACAAATAAACATTAAAAAACATGGCCTTGAATAGAGGAATTTGAGATGATGGCCTTTATAGGCTACTTCTTGATCGAGTTAAGAAAGTATAGCAAGATGCCATGATGGAGTATCCTTCAAAAAATTTGGAGATAGTTTTGAAACCTATTATGGAAGGAATGATTGATTCTATTCATGGAACTAATAGAGTATTGAACGATACCCAAAAAAAATTATTATTGAAGATTAAGTCTTAAAGAGAGTGTTTACCTTAATGAGACTCTTGCTTTAGTTACTAGGGGAATCTTATAAAAAGGGAGTTGATCTTCACAATCATCCATCATAGTTTACATCAAAAATCAACCACCAAAAAATAACATATTAAAGCTCATCCATCACAGTTTACATCAAAATAAACCATCAAGAAATAACATAATAAAGTTAAACTACCCTAATCATTGTTTAATTTATAATATGAGAGTTTCTTGTATGTATGATTATTGTTTACTATAAAATAGTGTATGTTACTTCATTTCCAATGCATTACCAACATCCAAATACCAAAAGATACACTAATGTTCGTAGAATATAATTTACATAGAAAAAAATATTCTCTTAAACTCAAATAGTTGTGCACATCTTCATAACTCAATGATAGTGACAAAAAATGAAAAAGAACCTCAAATTTGATCATAACCTTTATCTCAATTAAGATAAACTACCATTATTTATATTATGATCCCAAAGGCAATACCTAGAACTCATTAATGAACCCTAGTAAACCCTAAACCCTAAAAAAAACCATAGCAATTTAATCATACCCTAAAAACAAGAGGTATACCACATGTCAATGCACCCATTCTCTTAATTAAGCATTTGAAAATATTGAGGTTTTAGGGCTACTCAATTCTCATATTTGAGACAATATTATTGTAGCCTTTCAAAGAAACTATGGGTTGAGTTAAAATAATTTTCATGCACCTAGTTATGAAGTTGACTAGTTGTTTTTTTGCATTCCTTTGCCTTGCTTTCACCTGAAATTACCTACTTTCACCCTAAATCACCTGCTTTCACCTTGGCTACTATTCATGAAAATGACTTCCATGCATGTTCATAAAAATAATGTTCACCCAACCTCCTTTCACCTATTCATGAAAATGATTTTCACACAACCTCTTCACTAATTTTACATGAGAAAAAAAGGAATTCATTCAAAGGGGACCTTCAAATGAAGCCCGTGATTTACCATTGAAAAAATCTTTTCAAAAGTCACAAACTCAATGAGGTTTTTTTGAATACCCGCTTCGACTAAAGGGGTCATGTTTGAATGAATCCCCCCTTTCATCCAAAGCATGTTCCTAAATTTTAATCCTCGTGGAAAGATATTTTTGTTTGTTGAAGAAATTGTAATCCACTATTGTGGGATGACCCCTATATTTAACTACTTCTAGACCTAATATTATGCATGTGATATTTTTGGTTTTTACATTTCAAGCCAATGATAAGCATACTCATGAAATGGTAGTGAAAGGAATCTTTGAGCAAATACCTAAAGAGAACTCTGAGTTATGACATATGGTATAAAAAGGATAAAAAAATTTCTCTAAGTGCCTTTATTGATATTGCTTGGATAGGTTTTGTAGATGAATAAAGAAGTACAAGTGGAAGGGAATTCTTTTTTGAATACAGATTGGTCTCATGGTTCAATGAAAAGTAGCATTTAGTGTTTTTATGCACTACAAAATCTAAATATATTGTTGCAACATCTTTTTTCACCTAGATGCTTTGGATGAAGTAGACTTTGAAGGATGTACATGTAGTTTATGATGAACCAATTCCAAAATTATGTGATAGTAAAAGTGCAATCAATAATTCTAATAATCTATTAATGCATTCAAGGACTAAACACATTTCTATTCGGTATCACTTTCCAAGAGAGAAAGTTGTAGAGCATGAAGTTAGACTAGAGTACATGCCTACAAAAGATCAAATTGTAGTTTTATTCACCAAGGAGCTTTCAAATGATACTTTTAAGTATCTTCAATAGAAGTTAGGGGTTATTTCCCCTCCTTATTCTAACTAGATGCATAAGATAGTGCATCTATCAAAGGGAAGAAATTCATGTGTCTTATCATTTTCTCTTGGATTGAGTACTACCTCTCAAGAGTAGTTAGTTTATTGGTTGTTGTTTGTAGGGGAGTTGGTATGATGCAGATATAACTATTTGAAGAAGTGTTGTTGGTCAAAGGGGGAGAATATGCTGCTACTTCAAATGATGTTTTTCCCCTTTGTCTTTGAAGCCAGTGTATATGCTATTGTTTGTAATGTACAAGTATGCATAGCTGTATGTGTCCCTTTATCTAAGTTGATGTCAATGGGGGGGAGTGAATAGGTGTGTTTTCATCAATACTAAAGGGGGATATTGTTAGTAGTTGCCATTGATGCAAAAAATGAATGTTGGTTATCATTGATGTCAACACTTGGTAAGATTATTGGCATTGGCTATCATTGATGTCAACTCTTGAGAATTAGGGGAGATTGTTGGAATTTGTTGTATGTGCTTAGCAACACTTGGTGAAGACTATTTTAGTAAGTTGTACTACTTAGTAGGTGTGTTGTTGGCACTGGTGGTGTTGTTCAAGTTCATGTTTGGATGTCATGGCTTATTCCATGTCAAAAAACATTGTATGGTGCATTGTTGTTGTTAGCTGAAGTTGTGTTCATAATGATATGTTTAACTGAGGATTAGAAGCACTAAGATGAGGGTTAGAAGTATTAGTAGTAGTGGAGAGATGTTATTGAAGGTCTATAGTATGTCTTATGCTCTCTCCTATTATTCCTATTGTAGCATGTGTGACTAAAATAAAGTTTTTGCCTCAACAAGTTGCTTATGTGTTTCTAGTTCAAGAAGTTCTAAAGATTGTCTAGGAGAATTATGTGTATTGATTTTTTTTTGTAGATACGGTATCATAGTTTGGGATTCATTGTTTTTACTCTATAAACATTGCACTCCTATCTTTTTAGGTCACCTATGTTAACAATGAGGTTTCTATAATTTTCAAAATGTTGGCAGTGTTGTTGGTTTTTTGGACTAGTTTGGAAAATGCTTTGCATTTCTCCACATTAATGTCTTTGCTCCTGTGGCATGGTAAATGTTCTTTCGATATTTGTGTAGTGTCTTAGTTCTAATTCTATGTGTTGGATTGACCCAAAAGTTGATTTGTAAATATCATATCTATTGTTTATGTGTTTTGTGCTTCCTAAATAAAGTATTTTTCTCTTGCTTGATCCACAGTTGTTTTTGCTAGCATGAAAGTATAAAAGAATTATATAAAAGTGTTGTTCAATGTTCACGGAACATCCCCTTGTGATCCACACATTTTTGGATAATCTCCTTGGTGCTTAGGTGTGGCATTATTTCTTGAGTTGATTTTCTAGGTTATTTGTAGATATCTAGATGATAGTGCATGCTTTATTTCTTGCATCATGTACTTGGGGTTTACACCAACATATGAAGATGTGTTAAGATAGATTTGGATCTTGACCTATCCTATTTGAGACCGTATCAAGTAAATTCAACTAAAATAATATTTTTGGGTTGTCTAGTTATGTGTTTCACATTTCATCTACACATTTCCTTGATGCCAACTCAACTTGATGTGAACCAGCATGTGAATTTATTTGGATCACATTAGAAGATGTAACAGGATTTTTTTTGGTCCTCTTTATCCTTAGGATAGGACCACATTATGTTTTTTGGCTGACTTATTGAACTTATTGTTTGTATCCTTTGTTTGCCAACCAAATTGAAATTTTGAAGAGTTATAAAGGATATAAATAAAAAAAAATTAAAATACAAGAAAATGGAAGTTTTGTACAAGTGTTCAAGCAAGAAAGAGTAAAAAATAATGTGGATTGTCTTTGAAGATCTCACAAAAGAAGTGCAACAATGTATGAAAGATCAAGTGTGCTATAATGCCTCAATCAATAGAGTTGTGTTGATAGTCATTTTAATTTTATCTAAATATTTTCTATCCTACTATAAGATAGTGAATCTCATCAGGTCTTCATATCTTGCACCTAAAGTTGTGTTTTATTTATCTTTGCAAGTCTTTGGTATCTTGCTCTAAGGTTGCGACCCTTATTTTTTAAGTCTTTTTGGCCGTGAACCATCATATTTGAGTTAACTCTCACCATAGTTTTTCCCTCATTTGGTTTTCTATGTAAATCTGGTGTCATCTTGTGGATGTGTGTTTCTTGTTTCATTTCACTATTTTTGATCTGGTAAAGACTATGATTGTTGTATTATTCATTGCTAAAGGATGTTGAGTTAGTTAAAGTCTTAAACTAGTATATATTTCTTTGTTGCTAATCTTCTTAAGGGTTTAAAGTTTGTATTGTGTTGAAGAACTCAAGTTTCAGAAGGGTTTAAATTTTTGTGTAGACTGATTCTCCCCTCTCTCATTCTATGGGTGTGCTCAACATGTATTATATATTTCAATGTGTATACATATATGTATATATGTATATTTGGAATAATCACTAACATCTCCCTTCAAGTTTGGGACATGGACTAATGACTTCTTATGGATCCTTTCTTTTTTTGCATTTATATTAAATGTTAACAGGTTGATCTTTTGGCGCAATGATAAATGTGTTCCAATGGTGTAGTCAAGACTAGGGGGCCTTGTCAGGCTATCCAATTAGACAACCAACTTGGATTACACACACACATGGATTGACACAACACAAGTCAACAACTTTCTTTTATTCATTTAGAATAGATTATATGATTACATTTAGAAATTCACATCTACAGGGCAATCCCCTATTCAACTTCACATCCTTCTCTACTCTCTAGAGCTCTTCCCCTTGAACTATCTAGGATACTTCACCTCTGCTCATGCACCATTCCTGAGACAGTTCCTTCAGATTTTGCCTCTCTTTGCAAGCTACCTTTCCTCTCTCTCTTTTTCAAGCTCTCTCTCCTATTAACCACCAAGACAGTTCTTCAACTTTTTCATGCTCCGCCTTCCTCTAGCTAACTCACTATTGTTATATAATATTTCCTTCCTACATGTAAGCCTAGTCGTTCTTCACTCCTATGTCATATTATCACCATGTAGTTACTTCACTATCAATAGCTTCCAATTGTTGACCAATGAACATGTATTCCACAACAATAATGTGGAATGGCATTGAATCTCACCTCACTAAGTGTTGTGATTGCATTCGTTATCCACCATGATTGGAATGTCACCAAGAATATGGATCATCTCCCTCTGAAACCATTAGGTCACCTCGATACTAATCTCTTATGTCAATCACTATCATCATAACCATTTGTAATTTTCATAAAGGATGTGAATTACCACTCATCCTATTGCCATTTTTGAGTTGTTCATACACATCATTGAATTCCATCTTTGTCACTTCCCTATGGATCCCACCATGGTCATCTTATTTTTTTTGTATTCGTTCCTTTCCATCCCCTTCTCAAAGAGACCTCCAAACATTTCTCCTTGAAACAACCAAGTCTCACCAATGAGACTTTAAAAAATGTCATTACATCGCTTGTCAGACCATCAGAGGGACTTTCTCTAATGTCACGATGAAACACTCTAGTCACACCCATATCGCCCCATTGGAGGGATAAATATTTTCATCCCACAGATGTGATAACCTACTGATACATGTCTTGTTTCTTTGTCTAAGAGACTTTCTTCTCTATCCTATTGATATACATAAGTCTCCCCGATCTCATTCATCTATGTATTGTATGACTTTTCAGGCTGTCGAAGAGACATCCATGATTATTTCACTGACTATCCTACCTCTTTCCGATGAATGCAAATGATTACACTCTCCACCATTGGGTCATTGCTTGGACATGGAACACGGTCCTGCTAAAATCTAGGTCTCTCACTAATGAACTCCATTTTCTATTGCTACCAACACCATCAGTCAATTACTAGAACAATAAAAGCCTCTTGCTAATAAGCCAAAGTCTTGCCAACGAGGGAGCAACACTGACCAAAAGGGAGGTGGAGTGTGATGCTCCTTCATTAGACTCCCCAAGCAATTAAGAATCATGTGCCCTACCCATGGTGTCCATAATGTCATCTTCCAATTCCACCTTATTTTTCCTCATTTTCCAATTGTTTAGCCTTCTTGATTCTGCACTGCCATACTTGCACTCTTGCCTTTGAAGTCTTATTATTTTCATTTTTTAGCTTCTCTCTTTCTATGCATACTTCCTCCTCCAATTCTCTTTATTAACTCCAAATCCCCACCAATATGCACTATGGCATGCTGGAAAAGCATAGTCATCAATTTTATCCTCTTCAGGTAACCCATGCATTACCTCCACCTCTGGTAACACTACATCCACATGTTGAACATCACCCTTGGGTACAACACTATACTCATCTATTTGTATGCCTTCTAAAAGACATAATCCTTAAACTTCACTCTTCTCTATCTTATCCCTTTACACAAGGATTTGTGCAAGCCCCATTGTCGCTATGCTTTCTCTATCACCATCCACCTTCATCAACATGTCCCCAAAAGGATAGTTTATTTCTACTCTTTCCACTTCTTCAGCCATATTTTAACTCCTTCCTCAAAACATTATGCATTCATCAATATGTCCTCCAAAGGACTCTCTATTGCTGCAAGTTTTTATATATTCTCCCTTTTCATGCCCTCAACAAGACATGTCTTAGTTGTAACTTGCAACCTCATTTCCCTTATGCCTTAAAAAGGGAATAAATCCACTACAAGGTTCTCTCTTGCTTTTCCTTCCTTATCCTCTTGTATGAGGATTTATTCTTCGACACCATAGACTTGACATTCTGCTAAAACCTCTTTGTTTCCTACAAACAAAACAAAGTCAACATGTTCATGGGACTTATTTTCTCCCACCTATATCTTCTAAATTCCCTTATCACATTCATCAGTTACATTCCCTTCCAAGAATATATCTATTTTCCTTATATCCTCTTTGAGTAGGGGATCTTCTTCATCTTCACCAAATTCCTCATCAAATATAGAATTTTCAGCTGCCACTTTAGAAGCACTATTCATTACCAACTTCTCTTTCAAATTTTCATTCTCAGTTGTCAACAATTCCTTGATTCTCCTCATTTCCTCTATCAACAAAGTGACACCCTTGTCTTAACCAACCTACTCATCAAATTTAGTATTCTTTCGATCCATCACCACATCTTTGTGCCCTGCAACATCACAATCCTCTAGTGCTACACACTTCACCATCCATACTTTATTTCTCACATTGTTGGACAATCATCCCTTAACTGCTACTCTTTTTTCAAGCTTTTTTTATTCCTCAAATCATCTTCATACTTAGATACCTTTTCATGTACCCATATTACGATCTTTTTTTGACATTATGCTACCATGAATTCCCCATTTTCCTTCTTCAAATGATTTTCCACCATTGATTTTTCTATTCTAACCTTGATATTGCTTTCTCTTGTCATATTTTCCATTTTTAGTGCTATTTTATAATCATGAATGTTAGTATAGATCACACCTTGGTTACCTTCCACCTATTGTTCAATCACAATGAATTTCCTTTGCCAAAATAGGATTATATAGCCATGATCCACTAATTTACTTTTCTCCTTTCTACCTTGCAGGTTGACATTCCTATTTTCACTTGCATAATCAAAACCAAATTTTGTACTAATATTCACCTTTTCCTTTCCTTGATCTCTCAAAGCTATTCCCCCTTAGGCTTCATGGCATGTCATCTCCTTCCCCTTCCTCTTTTTTAATATTCCTCTTTTCATCTTTAGGTACCTTGTAATGTACCTCTGTCGTAAGTTGTCCTCTTTTATCTATTGCTACAACTTGTTTTCTTTCATTCACATCTGCAACTTTTCTTATGAACACCGTTTTTGTATCTTTTATCATCTTCAAGTTCATGTTCTCCTTATTTAGCATACCTACATTAACATTCTCAAACATATCATTATAAAATAAATCAAGAGATGAAGGTATCTCCTTAACTACCTCCTTGATGGACACTTTCTTCCCCTTTCCCATTTCTTCTTCTAGCATTCCTTGTTGCACTTATTTTGCATCTTTTCTTTTGAACCCATTTTCAAGGGCATCCATTTTTGCTTCTATCTTCTTCAACTCTGCAATGAGCTTCTTATTCTCACCTTCTCCCAATACTCTTCCCAAAATGGAATTATCAGTGGTCTCCTCATGACCCATCTTGTCTTATTATTTGAGGACATCTTCAAGAACTCTCAAGTCCCTCCATAGTTACAAGTCCTCCTTGCAACAATGTCTCCCTCTCTATTAGGGTATCAACCCTATACAATCATAGGTGCTTCCTACAAAAAATATTTTTAGGATTCAAGCCCTCTGCATTTGCATGTCTCTTCTCACTTGCAACAATATATCACTCACACAACTATCCTCTACCCAACAAAAAATTTGGAAGATGCCTTCCTCTAACTACCTTCTGTCTCAATGGAGGAACTCTACATCTTCTACCCAACTTTATCTCTATTGGAGGATTGTAGTTACATACCTTCTTTGATTCCTGCAACAAACATTCCTCTCCACAACTCTTCTCAGCTCATCACCTACGGGTCTTCTAGTTTCAACCCACACTCACAGGTCCTACTACAACTACCTCATGTTCAACGCTCTATTAGAAACTCAAGAAAACCAACTCTAATACCAATTGGTGCAATTGGGACTAGGGGGCCTGCTAGGCTATCCAATAACATAACCAACTCAGATTACACACACACACGGATTGACACAACAAAGTTCAAAAACTTTATTTTATTCATTTGGAATAGATTACATGATCACATTCAAAAATTCACATCTATAGGGTAATCCCTTGTTCCACTTCACATCATGCTCTACTCTTTGAAGCTCTTCCCCTCAAGATCTATAGGATACTTCACCTTTGCTCATGCACCATTCTTGAGATGGTTCATTTCATCTTCGGCCTCTCTGCGTAGGATACCTTTCCTCACTCTCTTCTTTGATCTCTGTCTCTCCTCTTAACCACTGAGACGGTTTAACTTTTTCCTACTCTTCCTACCTGTGGCTAACTCACTATTGTTATATACTATTTTCTTCCTACATTTCAGCCTAGTCATTCTACACTCTTGTGTCATGGTATCACCATGCAATTACCTTGCTATCAGTAGCTTCCAATTATTGACCAATGAAAATATATTCCACAACAACGATGTGTAATGGAATCAAATCTCACCTCATGCTGTCATAATAGTGGTTTACAATTCCTGAGAGGAACGAATTTTAGCTAAAATCACATATTTTTAGAAAATATAATGATTTAAGCCTTAAAAAGTTCCATTTTAAGGATTCCAATTGAAGATGGTTTGATTAAATCACCTTAGATCAAACCACCTTGGATAGAACCTCGCTAGTTTTAAACCATACCTATAAATGCATCTCCTTTACACCTATCAAAATGCTGATAAAAAATCACTTTTGATTTAGCTTTTGGGGGATCAAATGAATTCATTTAAAATTTATTTCAAATGATTATGGTATTCCTCAGAACAAGCTATCCAATGAATATAATTTTAATATGTTTTGGTTTTGTTATGTATTTGTTTTTTAAGTTTTATTAAACATAGGTTTTTCATCGAAAATAATTTCTTTTTCTTCACATGTGGAAAAATAGAAGATTATCAAACAAAAAAATTGAAAAATATGAGTGCACCAGATATTGAAGTCCTTGATCCAACCAAAAAAATTAAATTAAATTTTGACATATACAAAAAAAGTTACGCGTTATATAGTCACACTGTGTCTGAATTATAATTTGTTTGACTTTGAAACTTGATTAAGGAAAAAATATTCAATAAAAAACTATCTAACCAAGTGGAAGCGCTAGATATCAGAGTTACAAATCTAAATTTGAAAGGATTAGAATTTTATCCTTCATGGAAAAAAAGTTATGCGTTATACGATGTGCGTCACTTTTTAAAAATGTTGTTTTATGAAAAAAAAAATTTCATGGGAGATGGAAAAAGAAGTGCAATTTGATTCCAAAAATTTTGAAAAAAATATTTTTAGAATCTACAGAAAAAAATTGATGAGACTCTAGTTTGCACCATCTTCAAATTCCTCACAGTTTAGCCGCTATAGGTGCCTGAATGTGAAGATTTAGTTAAAAATAATAATTTTAGTGTCCAGTTTGGCCAAAAATTGTAAACCACTATTATGGGATCACCCCTTGCCAAGTGTTGTGACCACATTTGTTATCCAGCACCATCAAAATGTCACCAAAATTCTAGATCATCTCCCCTAAAACCATAAGGTCACCTTGATATTAATCTATTTTTTTTATCACTATCATCATCACCATTATTAATTCACAACAAGGATACGAATTACCACTCATCCTATCGCCATTAGCCAACTGTTCATACACATTGTTAAATTCCATCTCTATCACTTTGTTATAAGTCCCACCATTGTCATCTTCTTTGTTGTATTCATTCCCATCAATCGCCTTATTGAAGATACCTTGAAACATCTCTCCCTGAAATATCCAAGTCTCATAGATGAGACTTTAATGAAATGTCGTTCCATCACTTGTTAGCCCATTGGAGGGAATTTCTCCAATGTCTCACTAAAACACTCTAGTCATGATGATATCACCCTATCGGAGGGACAAGATTGTTGTCCCACTAATGTGATAAACTCACATCGATATATGTCGTGTTGCTCTGTCAAAGGGACTTGTTTCCCCATCCTTCTGATATCCATAAGTATCTAAAATGTCATTCATCAATGTACTATATGACTTGTCAGGCTTTCAAAGATACATCCATGATTATTTCATCAACTAGCCTACCTCTCACTGATGGATGCAACCTGTTACACTCTCCACCATCGGGTCATCATTGGAACATAGAACATGGTCTCGTAAAAATCTAGGTCTCTCACTGATTAACTCCATTTTCTATCACTATCAACACCATCGGTTTGTCGCTAGAATGGTAGAAACCTCCTATCGATAAGCCAAAGTCCTACCGATGATGGAGCAGCACCGACGAAAGGGGAGGTGGAGTGAAATGCTATTGCATTAGACTCCCCATGTGATTAAGAATCATGTGTTCCTAGACATGGCATCCATAATGCCATCTTCCAATTCCACCTTTTTCCTCACTTTCTAATTGTTCAACCACCTTTATTCTAAACTACCGTACTTGGATTGTTTCCTTTGAAGTATTTTTATTTGCATTTTTCAACTTCTCTCTTTATGTGCATACTTCCTCCTCCCATTCTCTGTATTAACTAAAAATCCCCATCAATCTATACTTTAGAATGTTGGAAAAAACATAGTCATCAATTTTATCCTCTTCAGGGAACCCATGCATTACTTCCTTCTTTGTTAATGCTACATCCACACATTAAACATCACCTTTGGCTAGAACACTGTACTCCTCTTTTTTTATTCCTTCTAAAAGATATACTCCTTCCACTTCACTCTTCTCTTTCTTATCCCTTTGCATAAGGATTTCTGCAAGTCCAATTGTCGCTGTGTTTTCTCCATCACCATCTACCTTCATCAACATGTCCTCCAAGGGACAATTTATTTACACTCTTTCTAATTCTTCAACCATATCTGCAACTCCTTCCTTAACACATTTTGCATTCATCAATATGTCCACCAAAGGACTTTCTATTGTTGCAAGTTTTGTTATGTTCTCCCTTTTCATGCCTTCAACAAGACATGTCTTAGCTACAACTTGCACCCTCTTTTCCCTTATGCCTTCAAAAAGATATAACTCCACTACAAGCTTCTCTCTTGATTTTCCTTCCTTATCCTCTTATATGAGGATTTTTTCTTCAATTCCATAGACTTGAAATTCTGTTGCAACCTCTTTATTTCATGCAAACACAAAAAATTCAACATGTTCATGTGACTTATCTTTTCCTACCTTTATCTCCTACATTCACTTATCACATTCAATAGTTACATTCCCTTCCAAGAAGATATATATCTTCCTTATCTCCTCTTTGAGTAAGGTATCTTCTTCATCTTCACTAAATTCTTCATCAAATATAGGATTTTCAGTTGCCAGTTTAGAAAAATTATGCATTAGCAACTTCTCTTTCAAAATTTCATTCTCAATTATCAAAAATTCATTGATTCTCCTCATTTCCTTTTTCAACAAAGTGACATCCTTGACTTTACCAATCTACTCATAAAATTTAGGATTTGTCATATCCATCACCACATCTTCATGCCTTGCAACGTCACAATCCTCTACTGCTACACGCTTTAGCATCCATAGTTTATTTCTCACATTGTTGGATAGTCATCCCTTAAATGTTTCTCTCTTTTCAAACTCTATTTTTTGCCTCAAATCATCTTCATACTTAGGTACATCTTCGCATACCCTTGCTACAATCTTTCTTTGACATTATGCTTACATGAATTCCCCATTTTACTTCTTCAAAGGATGTTCCACCATTGATATCTCTACTACAACCTTGATATTACTTTCTCTTGTCATATTTTCTATATTTAGTGTTATTTTGAAATCATGAATGTTAGTATACACCACCCCTTCGTTACCTTCTAACTTTAGTTCTATCACAATGGATTTCCTTTTCCAAAATGGTAGTATATAGCCATGATCCACTAATTTACTTTTCTCCTTTCTACCTTGTAGGTTGACATTACCATTTTCACTTGCATAATCAAAACCAAAAGTTGTACACATATTCACCTTGTCCTTGTCTTGCTCTCCCAAAGTCCTTCCCCCTTGGGTTTCATGGTGTGTAATCTCATTCCCTTTCCTCTTTTTTAATATTTCTCTTTTCATCTTTAGGTACATTGCAATCTACCTTTGTTGCAAGCTTTCATCTTTTATCTACTATTGCAGCTTGTTTTCTTTCTTTCACATATACAATGTTTCTTATGAACACTCTTTTTGTAGATCTTCTATCATCTTCGAGTTATTTTCTATTTATTTTGCATACCTACATTAACATTCTCAAAAATATCATTATAAAATAAATTAAGAGACCAAGATATTTCCTGAAGTGCCTTCTTCATGGACACTTTCTTCCCCTTTTCCATTTCTTCTTCTAGTGTTCCTTGTTGCACTTCTTTCACATCTTTCCTTTTGAACCCATCTTTAATGGCATCCATTCTTGCTTCTATCTTCTCCAAATCTTCAATGAACTTATTTTATCTCACCTTCTCCCAATACTCTTCCCAAAATTGGATTATCACTTATGCCCTCAGGACCGTTCTTGCCCTATTATTTGAGGACATCTTCAATAACTCACAAGTCCTTTCACAGTTACACGTCCTTCTTGCAACAATAACTCCCTCCCTATTAGGGTATCAAACCTCAGCAGTCATAGGTCCTTCCTACAACAAATATATTTTAGATTCAAGCCCTCTACAATTACAAGTCTCTTATCACCTGCAACAATATCTCACTCACACAACTATACTCTACCCAACGAAGACTCTGGAAGATGCCTTCCTCTACCCACCTTCTCTCTTAGTGGAGGAACTCTACACCTTCTACCCAACTTTATCTCTGTTGGAGGATAGCAGTTATAAACCCTCTTTTCATGCGTACAACAAACATTCCTTTCCTCAAATCTTCTCATCTCATCACCCGCAGGTCTTCGTGGATACGAAAAAATGTATCCCTTTGTACTTGCTTGATTTGGGAATAATTCATGACAAATTGGTCTTAATGAGGCCTTGATTTAGTGTTGTGAGGTATTTTACACATCCACACTAGGTCTTGGATCCCTACAGATTGAATAAAATGCATTTAACAATGTCTTGAAAAGGTGTTGTAAAGTGTTGTAAAAGACTTTCATGCCTCTCTATACTTAATCGACCTATCTTTCCCTAATTCAATGTTTCAAAATGTATTTAATGGCATCTTCAAATTAATCTATAAGGATTGTTAATTAAAATTAACTCTAATCTAGTTTTGTAATGTTTCTTACACATTCACATTGGAAGTTGTGCCTTTCTAGGCTATGTGGACCTCATTTTAATGATGTAAAGTGTATTTAATCACACCTTTACTTTGAACTTTATGTCCCTAGCCCTAATTACCCTTTACATTATCATTAATAGGACACTATGGCCTCATATTATGCATCCCGAGGCATAATCTAATCAAGGGCATGATTAGAACATCATACAAACCTATTTTGTTCATCCCCCAATGATCTAGCTAGACAAAAGAGCCCCTATGGGACCAAGTCACCCATTTGGGAAAATTAGTCCCATCTAGGTGGCACTAAGTTTATTTTTCCTTCATCTCAGCCTTGGGGATCAAATTAATGGGAAAATGAGGTGGATTTCCTATAAATACAAGCTTCTAAACCATAATTCATAACTCATTCATTATTCATCCATCATTCATCATGTTCTTACGTCAAGAAAGTTAGGGTTTTAACATTGCAAGCCATTAAGAAAGATTTTTCAGACATTCAAGGGTAGATTATTCATCTTTTGTTGTAGAAAATAAAGATTTATTATCATGGAAAGTCTCCAATTCCATTATTTGATGCTTCATTACATTTTTTCTTCATTTTGGTTTAAATACCTAGAAAGGGGTTTGACCAAGGAAAACCCCCATGCCCTAACATTTGTAAGGAAAGCTAGATGCAGAAACAACTCTCCTAAAGTCAAAACCTCAGAGAAGAATGTAGATATACTTTTAATTTTTTAATTACAACTCAATTAAGATGCACTATGAAGTAGATAGCAGAAACAAAGTATTTGACAATCACACATGAACACTAGATATACATGGGAAAACCCTTACGGGAGAAAAACCCACAACACCAAGAGAAATCACTTTGTATTATAGTAATGGAGATTACATACAAATGTCAGACTTATCTTTCTGGTGTCTGTTTAGAGCAGCATTCACCATAAACAATCTTGTACAGGAACCTTCAAGTTATAGTCTTTACAGATTAGAATACATTTACTGATCATACAACCACCCAGCAATCTATCAATGCAACCCAACCGATCACAATCTACAATCACAAAGTATAACCATGTTGTTCCATGTCTGTCGGGCTTCTTCACAGAACTGTCACAACAAACAATCTTCTAACTGTTCAGATTTGACTTCTCCTATTGGCCCACGAGACTCCACATAGGACGGTCAAACAGTCTAAAGAGATTCAAGCTTTGTTGGCATCTTGGTGAGACACTAACAGTGTCTCCTCGATGCCCAAAAGCTTCATATCAATGTTGCCAAGAGTTATCATTATCACCAAGATGTTTCACCGAGCTTACAACTTGTATTGTCTTCATTTTTCCTTTCGACAAGACTATCGCTCTCGCCAAGACATCTCAACGAGCCTCCTTATGTTACACCGAAGCACCAAATAGTCGGCGAGACCTATCGCTTTTTCCAAGAGATCATAGCGAGGTCTAAAAGTCTCATAGATGTGAGTTTACTATTCAGCAAGAGTATTGTTCTTCACCAAGAGTTCTTATCGAAACATATATGTTACACCAAGACCATTAGTCACCATGAGTCTTGTTGGAACTATTACCTATCTTTCTTACCCACTGAGTCTTCATCCTTTGGCACATTTCCCTCATTTCCATGATGCTTTACCCACATTTTTCCCATATTTCCCCATGGAATTCATCCATGTCTGCATTTTCCACCTTTTGGTCCATATCGACATGAATCTATTCGGGTCTCCCTGACCCATTATGTTTTTCTGCTAATATTTTATGTTTCAGGTGTATCGGTGATACTTTTGTATTGTTACAGCGACTCGCATTTGTCTGTGATTGGCTATCGGAGTAACATTTATGTTGTTTTGGTGACTGTGGAGGCACCTTTCAGCATAAGTTTTGGCTATCGGGGTAGTGTCTTACCGATTTCAATATGTGTCCCCGACTAGCTATATGGAGGTTCATCGATGTGAGTTATTATTTTCGGTGTGGTATCATGGCGATTTCATTTTGTCACGCCGACTGGCAAGTGGGGATTGCATATCAGGGGGAGTCATAGCTATTGTTGTAAGGTCTTGGCGAGTGACCTTCGGTCTCACCGACCTTACACATGGATTTTCTTCGAATAAACTTTTCATGAGACTATGGTGGCTTTGGCGAAGAGTCATGGCAAAGTAAGGTGTGTCTCACCGACGGTACATAATGGTTTATTCAAGTGGCTTTCGGTGTAAGTTTTGTTTTCTCTTGGCAATCAAAATTTATCTTGGGGGGACTTTTAGTAAAGCAATGAGCATTCTATAAGAGGTCTCCCTGATATTATTAAGTCATAGCGACACATAGATGAGCAAAGGGCTTTTGGTATAACCCGATGAATTTTGTGGGACTTCTCCCTAATGTTGTTTTGTCTTGGCAAAAGCATTTGAAGGATACATTTTGGCGTGAGTGTGCTTATGTCATGGTGATATACATAATCGATGTGGATTCTCGATGAAACTCAAAGTGATCGACATAGGGTCTCCCCGATATCTATGAGCTATAACGAAGTAGATGAAATGAAAAGTGCAGTTCGGTGAAAGACCTCTTGTGTCTCAGTGACTTGGAAGTAATATAGGACTTTCGGCCTGATAGAGTGAGTTCGATATGTTGTCTCCCTGATATCACAGTGTTACAACGAAACAAAAGGGGAACAAAAGAATACTATATGGCTTTGCTATGACAAACGAAGTGCTATGGCGACATATGAATGGTAATAGACTCTCGGTGAAACATGAAGTAACTATATATGGTCTCTCTGATACCACTGGGTTATGGCGACTATGAATGAAAATGATATGAGCATGTCGGTATGGGACATTCTTGTGTCGCAATGACTAGTTTGAAGGCTATCGATAGCACTTTGGGGTCCTCTGTGAGATGTCTCATCGACATCACAGAGTCAAGGTGAAACAAAAAGAGCAGGGGAAGAGATTAATGAGTGAATTTCCTTCGGCATAGCTACCGTCTTGTCTCGCCGACTGTTCACTGATGAACAACAGAATTTCAAATACTGTGGCTGACATGTAAAATGCTTGTGAACCGTTGCAGGCCGACTAGATTAGGGCCCAAATTCTGTGGAGGGCCAACATGGATTTTCAATATGATATGTTTTTCTCATGCTAGTGTATAAATAGGCATATTGTAATTGTAAAAAGACACCAGCTATTATATTTCGATACAGAGAAAGTAGATTCAGTAGAATAAAATTATCAAATTAGAGACTATTGTTGCATGATTTCACAATGGAGGTATTTATGAAAATTAGTTGATGTTGCTCCATTTTTCTAGTCTCAATTGTTTGTTGAATTAAATAAAAATATTGCTAAGTTGTCTCCAAGACTGTTGCTTTTTGGTTGTTTAAATTGACATAACAAGTTTATGTTCAGTTTATCAATGCACATTTGTTGTATCTGTGTGATTATTCAATTGGTTCTTTCAAGCAAAGATTAAATCCTTTTGTTGATCACAATAATCAGAGAGTTACATCTGGATTATTAAAGTAGAACTTAGTAGTTACAGAATTGCATGTTTATACAAGTAAACAAAATATATGCCAGATAATTTGAGTTTTCTCTAGAGAAATGTTGCTCATATTGATCTCATTTGACTCCATATACCCAATAAGGCACTGGTCTCTACAATTCATCATTTTGAATTCATTCAAGTTTCTTTATATCTGTTAATTCAGTATTTTAGGATTTAGATCAAAATAGTGCTACAGCTTTCAAGTTTGATTTCATTTGTTCACCTCCAATTGCCATTGTGAACAAATTGTTGTAAGAGGATCATCATAAGTTAAGTTTGCTTCATTCAAAAGAGGTACACCCACCCAGGTTTAGCAGCACCTAAAGAGTAGAAGGTTGAATTCTTTTGACCTTGTTTGTTACCCTAAAGTGTATGAAGAGATTGGTAGCCTCTTGAGGCATTCAACCTACATTTTTTAGAGCTAACAAATTGGTGACTCTACTCAGGAATACATTCAGAATCAAGACCTTAATCATAGAGTCAGAAAATATATACAGACTCCGCTGGGATTAAGAAACATCAAGTATTTTCTCATTTTTGATAAAAGTGAGTGGCAACTCTGACATAAATTTTACAGTTGTTCATCATGAATGGAAGAAGATCTTAGTACAGGGGAGGTCATACTGGAGCCCATGCTAGCAGCAGTAAGTGGACATGCAAAGATGACAGAGTTGATAAAGGAAAAAGGATCAATTAGGACATGTGCATAACAGACAGAGGCAAAGCACCAAGAGCACATTGTGAAACATATAATTGCTATGATACATGGAGAGATGATTCAAGCACTGAGCCTTGTACCCCAGAAGATCAAAGAAATCCTTTCCCTTCTCTCGATCCTTAGAAACAAGCTGAGTTTGAAGCTAGGAAGTAGGTTGAGTTTGAAGCTAGACTTGAGCCTGAACGAATCAGAATTTAGCATGAATATGATCAGAAGATGGAAAATGATCAAAACCAGATTAATGAGAATATGATTTCTCAAACTGATTATGAATATTTGACTTATGAGGAATTCAAAGCACAATTTGAATCTCAGAAGAAGGAGAGAGAGTAACAGGAGAAGGCCTGGATGATACAAGCAATGAAAGAATTTGAATTGCAAAAAAATCAAAACATTGCTTAGATAGTTGATCGCCCCCCAAAGTATGTGCCACCTCATAAGCAGGGAAATCATGGTGCAAGGCCTTCTGGTCCACTTGTATCTTCTCACCATCAGACGGGAAATCATCACAAGCAGCCGAATCATCCGCCTCATATTCCCACATAGCATATAAATGTGCATCCACCTCCTGGCCAGCATCACATCCCTCAGCATAATGCACAGTACAATAATCCTATGCATCAGTATCAATATCCACCTATCCCTCCCCCTCACCAATACGCAACAATGATTAGGCAGTTTGATTTGGCAGGGTTCCATCTATGCCCTTACCCTATGGATAGCAGCTGGAGAGGTCTGGTTCCCAAGTTTATAGGGAGCAATGCAATCACTGCTGAAGAACATCTAAAGAATTTCAATGTGTTCATTCAAAACATAGGTATGCCACATGAAGATTTGCACATGAGGCTATTTATGATGTCACTTATTGAAGATGCTAGAGATTGGTTCAACAGCTTACCAACCTTCTCAATTAATTCTCTTCAAGTATTCCAAGATCAATTCCTAGATCAGTATGGGAATCTAAATGCACCAGATGTAGCTCTTCATGAATTGTTGTGAATTCAGAAAAATCAAAATGAATCAGTTTATGATTTCAATCAAAGATTTAACAAATTGCAAACTAAGGTACCTCCTGGATGAAGGTTGCTCTATTTTGTAGCTTTAAGTGTTTATTTAAATGCATTTTATCACAAAATAGGGTATGAACTGAGAAATAGATTTCCATGAGATCTAGCTGAAGCACAGAAGATTGCATTGACAATTGAAAATAATAGGAAGGCTGCTTGTATAATTAGAGAAAGAGACAACCCACAGCCTCCTTAGCAAGGTAACAATTATCAGTATAGACAGGAGAATACATATAGAAATGAGAACATAAATGAGAGGCCAAGGTTCCATGACATGCCTTGTAATACAAACTGGAAGGATGGAAAACCTATAACAGCAAGGCCAAGAAACAAAGAGACTCCTGATCCACTGAGAAAAAGGGGAACTTATATGGTGAGTGATAATTATTTATGTGAAGTTTGTGATCAGCCACATTCCCTAGATTATTGTGATGTAGCCTGAAGATTGCAAGAGGAGGGAATGTTAATAGAAAACAATGGAGAAGATCACATAGTGTATTTGACTTCAAATATTTTTCACCATGTTGAGGAAAGGTACTCATCTTCAGAGGATGAAGGCTACGAATATGATGTTTCAAATCAGAAGTACAATGTCCATATGGCTGAACAGCAGATCTTCTATGGCTCTGAAGAAGATTATGAAGAAGATTATACTAAGTCACATTATGTTGAGGCGCTTGTTCAATGCAGTGTGAGGAGACTCACTGAAGATGAAAAGGAGAGAATAACTGTTGCTACAGTTGAGGGAGCAAGAAGTAAATACTAGTTGAGAAACAGAAAAGTAAATGAGATGGAGGGTGTTTATGGGGGAATTTTTATGAAGGATCAGAAGGCAATGCAAGGAATTGTGAAAAGGCCAGAAAAGGGATAGCTTGATGAGAGTAAACATAAGCCAGTCCAAAAAGAGGAAGTGAAGGAATTAAATAAAGAGATCTACAAACGCTTGGCCAACCTAATAAAAAAGAAAAAGAAGAAAACAAAGGAGATATGCCAGAACTGAAGAAAATTGTAAAGGTGGAGAGCTCTTCTTTTGATTTCACTGAGGTGTTATCCATGATAAAAATGTCTATTCCATTACTTGAGTTGATGAAAATTAAGGAATACAGAGACAATGATGTTCAATTGATAACAAGTGGAAATGAAAAATGTATGAATTCTGAAAGCAAGGTAATTGTTAAAACAGTCAATAGGCATGAGAAAAAAAATAACTCTATAGTTTGCTTGAGTGATATATTATCAACTCCCCCTCAAGTTGATCCTTTTTTCACTACGTTTCTTATCAATAATAAACTATTGAGGAATTTCATGATAGACTCTGGTGCTGCTATAAACATTATGCTAGTAGGAGTTATGAAGCAGCTTGGCATGTGGGTTGATACTACTAGAGGCAAGTGTTATGCAATGGATAACAGGCTTGTTCCTGTGGTTGGTATTATGAAAGATGTTGAAGTCAAACTGGCTACTTATCCACAACTAGCTTATAATATAGACATAACAGTGATAGATACTCCTCCTCAATTCGAGATGCTCTTATCAAGGTAATGGACAACAGTTTTTGGTGGAAATGTTCAATTTGATCTATCCTTTGCTACAATTCTAGTGATTGGTCAAGAGGTCAAGTTGTATAGGGAGCCAAGAATGAATCAGCTTGTTGACTGTGTGCGACAGAATCAGATCAATTATTTTTGTGATGTTGATCTTGGGAATTTTAAAATTGAACCAGCTTAGCCAGAATTAACCAATAGTGATCCAATTGAAAAATATGTTGCACAAAATTGCAATGGTGTCTAGAAGATGTATTTTGATGGAGCCTGCAGCCAAGAAGGTAATGGAGTTGGGATTGTATTTGTTTCACCTGAAGGTATTACTTTTAAATATTAATTTCTATTAGCATTCGAATGTACAAACAATGTGGCAGAGTATGAAGCTTTATTGACAAGCTTGAACATAGCTGTGAAACATAAAATCAAGTTGCTAGCTATTTTGGGCAATTCTGAGTTGGTTGTTTCACAAATCAAATCAAAATATGTAGCAAAGCACAAAAGATTAAAACAATATAGGAATTTTGTATGGGATACAATTGAATTGTTTGATGCGTTTTTGATTGAGTGGATTGATAGATCAAAGAACATAATGGCTAATTTCTTAGAAAATCTGGCACTCAAAAGAGATGATATTACATTGGCTGGGGCATCACAGATTGAGTTCAAAACAAGGCTTGTTGTTCCTGAAAACATTTATAGTTGGCAAGTCTTTAATGATGATACTCACCTGCTAAATTTTCTTCAATGTATAGATCAATATGAAGCACAAGAAATTGACTTTAATGCTTTTGTTGAAGAAGTAGATGGGAAGCAAACGGTGTTTGGAAAGGAAATATTACAGCTCAAAATGAATAAGCTTCCTAAAGGTTTGGTGGCATTGAAAAGGATGTATGATGGAAATGATCGATCTCTCATGAAGCAAACACTAGTCAGAAGGGAAGATGTTGAAGAAATCAACCTGGGGACTGAAATAGCACCAAGAAAGGTGTACATAGGCAAGAAGATAAGCCCTACAATCAAAAGAATGCTGATAGAGTTATTGAGAAAATACAAGCATGTTTTTGCGTGGTCTTATGAAGATCTGAAAGCATACAAGGAGGATTTATTTTAGCATGAAATACCATTGAAGCCAGACGCCAAGACTTTTAGATAGAAGCAAAGGCCTATAAATCCAACACTGGATCCTAAGATGTAGGAAGAATTGACAAAGCTCAAAGATGGAAGAATTATCAAACCAATCAGACACTCAACGTGTGTTTCAAATTTGGTTCCTATGAGAAAGAAGAATGGTGATATCAGATTATTTGTGGACTTCATAAATCTGAACGTGGCATCTCTCAAAGATAATTATCCTCTACCCAATATGGAGGCTATATTGCATAAGGTGACAGGGTGTGAGTTGTTGTCCATGATGGATGTATTTTCAGGGTATAACCAGGTTAAAGTCAAAGAATCTGAGCAATACAAGACAACATTCACAACTCCTTGGGGGAACATATGTATATATAAGAATGCCATTTGGTCTTACAAATGTTGGACCAACTTTCCAAAGAGCCGTGGATGTAGCATTTGTAGACTTGATCAATGTTATCATGGTAGTATACCAGGATGACTTGACTGCTTATTTGAAGAAGGCTAAAGATCATGTGCAACATCTTGAAAGGGTATTTATTAAAGCTCTTGAATATAGTATTAGTTTAAATCCAAAGAAGTGTCATTTCACAGTCACAGAGGATAAGCTCTTAGGACATATTGTTTCAAAAGAGGGAATTAGGATAGATCTTGAGAGGGTTGAAGCTATTGATAAAATTCATGTTCCCAAAACTGTCAAGGCTATATAGTCATTCTTTGGAAAAATTAATTTTGTTAGAAGATTTGTCTCTAATTTTGCTAAGATCATTAAGCCCATATCAGAAATGTTGAAGAAAGGACAAAAAATGGATTGGACTGCAGAAGCTTTAGATGCTTTTATATCTATCAAAATGGCTATCAAGGAGGCTCTTGTACTTAAGTCTCCAGATTTTGCAAAGCTTTTTGAATTTTTTTCATTTTCTTCAATGCATACTATTTCTGTTGTTATGTTCCAAAAGAATAATGATGGTCATGAACAGCCTATTTCTTTCTTTAGTAAATCCTTACAGGGGTCTTAATTGAAGTATGACATAACCAAAAAATAGGATTTTGCATTAGTAAAGGCCACAAAAGCATTTAGACCATATCTTGTTGGAGTGAAGGTGATTGCTTATGTCCCTCATTCTGTTGTTAAGGATATTCTGACATAGTCTAAAGTTACAAGGAAAAGATGCAGATGGATCAACAAGATTCAAGAGTTTGACATGGAGATATAGATCACTAAGCTAGTAAGAGGTCAAGGCTTGGCTAGGCTGATGGCATAATCAAATATTGAAGCAAGTCAAGTATGTAATGTTGAAGAAGGGAATGCAATTGTAAGCATTGAGCATACCCCTTGGTATACTGATATCATGCATTATCTTAAATACATGAAGTGTCCAGATGGATTGAGTGATAGCCAGAAGAGGACGTTGAAGTTGCAGGCATCAAGGTATGTTTTCATAGATGGAGATCTATTTTGGAAGAATAGGGATGGTATACTATTATTATGTCTGGATGAGTCACAAGCCAAGCATGTTCTAGGAGAAATGCATGAAGGATTTTGTGGAGGACATTATTCAGCAAAGACAACTGCACACAAAATTCTCAGGGAAGGTTATTATTGTCCAAAGGTTTTTAATGATTCTTCTACACATGTGAGAAGATGTGAGGCCTGCCAAAAATTTTCTGAAAAAATGAAGTACCAGGTTGCTTTGCCACTTCGACCCTTGTAGGATGTTGCCCCTTTCCATCAATGGGGAATTGATTTCATTAGAGAGATATAGGAAAATTCAAGTGGAGGATACAAGTGGATATTAGTTTCCACTGATTATTTTACTAAGTGGGTGGAGGAAATTCCAACTAAGTAGGCTACAAGCAAGGTAGTAACAAATTTCCTATTGGACAACATCATCACTAGGTTTGGTGTACCGTTGAGGTTGATCACAGATAATGGGATGTGTTTTAGGTCTGAGGAATTCAAAATCTTTTGTGGTAGGTTTTTCATTACAATTTCTTATGCAGCCCCTTATCATCCACAAGCTAATAGACAAGAAGAGTCTAGCAATAAGAGTCTTTTGAAGATCATAAGGAGAATGCTAGGGTAGAACAAGAAGGCTTGGGATTCAAAATTAAAACTGGTTGTGTGGGCTGATAGGATCACTGTAAAAAAGGAAATTGGAAAATCCCCATTTGAATTGGTGTTTGGAGCACAAGCCAGGATGCCTCTGCATAATTTGTTACCAGTCTATCCTTCAGGAGGATTTGGATGTCCTTGAAACTATGGAGGAAATAATGGAGCAATTGGCTGAACTTGATGAAGGAAAGAGGCCCAAAGTCAAAACATGAAGTTACAGACACAGATGAAGTATCTATTTGACAAGAGGGCAAAGGATAGAAAATTTGAAGACAATGATTTGGTACTGATGTGGAATGCAAGATGCTTGGAGAAAGGAAAGCATGGTAAATTTGAAGCCTTATGGTTGGGACCTTTTGTTGTTGTTGGAAAGAAGGGTGAGGACTCATACTATCTACAGAACATGGCTGGTGAAGATCAGGAATTTCCTTTCATGGTTAGTTCTTGAAGCTTTTCTTCTCTTGAGTAACAAAGAGCATTAAGGGTTGCCAGTGCATGGAAAACTCTTGCTTATCATCTTTAAAATTATTTTCCATGCACAATAGTTTAGGATTTTGTCCATCTCCATTTCACTTTCATTTTGCATTCATCCCCATTTTGCATTCATTTCCATTGACATTCATTTCATTTTCTTTGCTGCTCACTGGTTCATCATTTTGTGTCTGGTCTGCTCACCCAAAGATTTGGATCCTTGCAATGATCTTACTATCATTCATCCCTAGATGGAGCCACTATTGGAACTATTAAAATTTGATGTTTTTTTCCTATCTTTCTTACCCCCCGAGTCTTCATGTGAAGTTTACCTTTGGCACATTTCCCTCATTTCCATGATGCTTTACCCACATTTTGCCCATATTTCCCCATGGAATCCATCCATGTCTGCATTTTCCACCTTTTGGTCCATATTGCCATGAATCTGTTTGGGTCTCCCTGACCCATTATGTTTTTCTACTAATATTTTCTATATCAGGTTTATCGGTGAGACTTTTGTATTGTTACAATGACTGGCATTTGTCTGTGATTGGCTATCGGAGTAACATTTATGTTGTTTTGGCGACTGTGGAGGCACCTTTCGGCATAATTTTTGGCCATCAGGGCAGTGTCTTACTGATTTCAATATGTCTCCCTGACTAGGTATATGGAGGTTCATCGGTGTGAGTTATTCTTTTTGGTGTGGTATCATGGCGATTTCATTTTGTCACGCCAACCGGCAAGTGGGGATTTCATATCAGGGGGAGTCATAGCTATCGTTGTAAGGTCTTGGCTAGTGACATTCGGTCTCGTTGACCTTACACATGGATTTTCTTCGAATAAACTTTTGGTGAGACTATGGTGGCTTTGGCGAAGAGTCATGGCGAAGTAAGGTGTGTCTCACTGATGGTACATAATGGTTTATTCAAGTGGCTTTCAGTGTAATTTTTGTTCTCTCTTGGCGATCAAAAGTTATCTTAGGGGGACTTTCGGTAAAGCAATGAGCATTCTATAAGAGGTCTCCCTTATATTATTAAGTCACAGTGACACATAGATGAGCAAAGGGCTTTCGGTATAACCCGATGAATTCTATGGGACTTCTCCCCAATGTTGTTTTGTCTTAGCGAAAGCATTTGAAGGATACATTTCGGCATGAGTGTGCTTATGTCATGGTGATATACATAATCAATGAGGATTCTCAGTGAAAATCAAAGCGATTGACATAGGGTCTCCCTGATATCTATGAGCTATAGCGAAGCAGATGAAATGAAAAGTGAAGTTCAGTGAAAGACCTCTTGTGTCTCGACAACTTGGAAGTAATATAGGACTTTCGGCCTGACAGAGTGAGTTTGATATGTTGTCTCCCTGATATCACAGTGTTACAATGAAACAAAAGGGGAACAAAAGAATACTATATGGCTTCGCTGTGACAAACGGAGTGCTATGGCAACATATGAATGGTAATAGACTCTTGGTGAAACATGAAGTAACTATATATGGTCTCTCTGATACCACTGGGTTATGGCGACTGTGAATGAAAATGATATGAGTACGTCGGTATGGGACATTCTTGTGTCGCAACGACTGGTTTAAAGGCTATCGATAGCACTTTGGGGTCATCTGTGAGATGTCTCATTGACATCACAGAGTCAAGGTGAAACAAAAAGAGTAGGGGAAGAGATTAACAAGTGAATTTCCTTTGGCATAACTACCATCTTCTCTCGTCGACTGTTCACTGATTAACAACATAATTTCAAATATTGTGGCTGACATGTAAAATGCTTGTGAACCATTGTAGGCCAACTAGATTGGGGTCCAAATTTTGTGGGGGGCCGACATGGATTTTCAATATGATATGTTCTTCTCATGCTAGTGTATAGATAGGCATATTGTAATTGTAAAAAGACACCAACTATTAGATTTCGATATAGAGCAAGTAGATTCAGTAGAATAAAATTATCAAATTAGAGACTATTGTTGCATGATTTCAGAATGGAGGTATTTATGAAAATTAGTTGATGTTGCTGCAATTTTCTGGTATCAATTGTCTGTTGAATTAAAAAAAATATTGCTAAGTTGTCTCCAAGATTGTTGCTTTCTGGTTGTTTAAATTGACATAACAAGTTTATGTTCAGTTTATCAATGCACATTTGTTGTATCTGTATGATTAATCAATTGGTTCTTTAAAGTAATTAGAGAGTTACATCTAGATTATTAAAGTAGAACTTAGTAGTTACAAAATTGCGTGTTTATACAAGTAAACAAAAAATACGCTAGATAATTTGAGTTTTCTCCAGAGAAGTGTTGCTCATCTTGATCTCATTTGACTCTGCATACCCAATAAGGCACTATTCTCTGCAATTCATCATTTTGAATTCATTCAAGTTTCTTTATATCTTTTAATTCATTATTTTAGGATTTAGATCATAATAGTGCTACAACTTTCAAGTTTGATTTCATTTTTTCACCTCCAATTGCCATTCTGAACAAATTGATGTAAAAGGATAATCATAAGTTAAGTCTGCGTCATTCAAAAGAGGTACACCTACCCAGGTTTAGTAGCACCTAAAGATTAGAAGGTTGAATTCTTTTTGACCTTGTTTGTTACCCTAAAGTGTATCAAGAGATTGGAAACCTCTTGAGGCATTCAGCCTGCATTTTTGAGAGCTAACAAGTCTTACCGAGAATAGACTTCAACATCGGCGAGACATAAACACATCGTCGAGACATCATAATGAAACAATCATTGTTACTCCGATGAACCCAAGTGCATTCCCATCAGCGAGGCTTTAACTATTCCCTGGGACATCATAGTGAGAACCCTTTAGTTATCCTGAAGACTTCAATACAAAACATACTGTCGGCGAGACTTTAACACATTGCCCAGACTTCTTCCCAAACAAAGCCTTTCAGCCAAGGGTCTCAACAATAAGCGATAGAATGGCCTGTTAGCCAAAGATCTCCACGGTCGGTAAGAGGTCACCCCGAATGCTTCTTGTCACAGCGATAGAATCTAAAGTGTAACCGTTTGGTGAAACTCCTCCAAGATCACAACGACCTGAACAATACAACAAGATTAAAGCTTCTAGATGGCTAGACATAAGAGCTGTCACAACGACTTGGCTCCAATGGAGGTTTCAGCCTATGATGATTGAGGCATACTTTTCCAACAATCTCCCACTTGAAGAAGATCACATAGGCACCTCTAGAGCACAACATAACTTATTGAAAATCATGGGCACTAAAGCCCATAGAATTGGCACACCACTTGAACTTGTCTGTGCTCACTGGCTTCATCAATGCATCTACAACGTTCTTTAGAGTATCAAATTTTTCCAAATTGACCTTTCCATCCTCAACCATATCTTGTACAAAGTGATTCTGCACATCCATATGTTTCATTCTAGCATGGAAAGTAGGGTTCTTTGCTAGACAAATTGTACTCTGATTGTCACATAAAATAGTTATTTTCCCTGCATCAAAACCAATATTAGAACACAAACGTTTCAACCAAACTGCTTCTTTACAAGAATGTGTAGCTGCCATGTATTCAGCCTCCGTAGTGGACAAAGTAACTACAGCCTGCCACTTGCTCATCCAACTCACTGCACCACCGTTCATCATGAAAATGTATCCACTGGTGGACCTCCTGCTATCAATGTCCCTTGCCCAATCATAATCCACATAGCCTTGAATACTGAGAGTCCTATGTGATTCAACCAAGTTCCCATGGTAACACAAATCAAAATATGAAGTGCCCTTCAAATATTTGAAAATTCTCTTAACAACATCCCAATGTGTCATTCCAGGATTATCCATAAACCGACTAAGAACTCCCACTACTTGGGCAATGTCTAGCCTTGTACATACCATTGCATACATGATAATGCCAACCGCACTAGCATAGGGTACGCTGGTCATGTCCTCCATCTTAGAAGGATATTTTTGATAGTCCTCAACAGATAGCTTCATTCCCTGCAAGACTGGAACCACTAGTTGTTTGCAATCATTCATACAAAATCTCTCAAGAATAGTCCTCATATACTTACTCTGACTGAGCCATATTTTTCTATTCTTCTTGTCCCTGGTTATTTCCATCCCCAGACTATACCTTGTTGCACCAAGATCCTTCATTTCGAACTTAGCAGACAACTAAGACTTAAAATCAAAAATTATTATCTTACTATTGCCTATGAACAACATATCATCAACATAGAGAGCAATAATAATAATTCAATCACTTTCAGCTTTATAATATACACAGTGATTAGATTTTGATCTCACAAATCCCAAAGACAATACAAAAGTATCAAATTTCTGGTACCACATTTTAGGTGACTGCTTTAACCCATACATAGACTTCTTTAATTTGCATAATAGTTTTTCTTTACCTTTTTCAACAAAGTGCTCAGGCTGTGACATATAGATTTCTTCTTGAAGATCACCATGAAGAAATGTTGTCTTCACATCCATCTGTTTGACCTCTAAGTCATACGCTGCTGCAAGTGGCAAAAGAAATCTGATAGATGTCAACTTTGCTACAAGAGAAAATATTTCCCCATAATCAATTCCCTCGACCTGGGAATAACCCTTTGCAACTAGTCTTGCCTTGTACTTTTCTAAACTACCATCTAGACCAATCTTCTTAAATACCCATTTGTAGCCCACAAGTTTTATGCCTTTAGGTAAGGGCACCAGAATCCAGGTATCATTCTTTTCTAATGATTCCATCTCTTCTTCCATGGCTTCTAACCAAGAGTCTGAATCAGACATTCTAAATGCCTCTTTTACAGTCCTAGGCTCATCAGTGCTAGAAATCAAAGCATAGGAACAAGTAGAATCAATCAAAGAGAACCCATACCTATCAGGTTTTTTTCTTTCTCAGGTTGACCTCCTCACTAACTGAGGCTGAGGTTCTTCTTCTTCAGAAATTTTAGAACTGCTTGAGCTCTTCTTAGATTCAGGTTCATTTTGAATTTTCAATTCCTCTTTCTCTGGTGTAGGAGGAATTATAGCTACATCCTTATTATTTTCTAACTTTGTCTCTAATTGCAGATCTAAGGTAGAAGGTTTCAGCTCACGAAAGATTACACTTCTGTTGTATACAACCTTCTCCGTGTCAGGATTCCAAAGCTTGTATCCATTTATGCTAGCACTATAGCCAATAAAAATACATTTGACAGCCTTGTTCTCCAATTTAGATCTTTTCACATCCAACACATATGCATATGCCTCATAGCCAAAGACTCGAATATGTCTAAGAGAGGGCTTCTTACCAGACCACGCTTCCAAAGGTGTTTTCTCAACAAGAGCAGAATTGGGAGACTGATTAATCAAGTAACATGTAGTAGCAGTAGCCTCAGCCTAGAACTTCTCCTCCAAGCCAGGACTACTGAGCATACTTAGTGCTCTCTCCATCACTGTCCTATTGAACCTCTCTACAACTCCATTCTACTGTGGAGTATAAGGTGTAGTCTTATGTCTTTTAATCCCATGGTCTTTATAGTATCTTTGAAATTCATCAGAACATAATTCACCGTCATTATCAGTCCTTAAGCATTTTATTCTTCTGCCAGTCTTATTTTCAACAAGATTTTTAAATTCCTTAAACCGACTGAATACTTCTGATTTACTTTTCAAAAAATATAAAAAAATGCTCTTCTTGAATAATCATCAATAAACGACACATAGTATCTTGAATTAGAAAAAGAAGGAACATCCACTGGGCCAAATACATCCAAATGAATATAATCTAGTAAACTAGAAGATTTATGAGGACTGGAATAAAAAGAAACATGGTATTGCTTTCCATTTATACAATGCTCACAAAATTCAAATTCAAGATTACAATCTTCAAGCCCCTCAACCAGGTTTTTGTTCTTGAAGGTTTTTAAACCTTTTTCTCCTATGTGACCTAACCTATGATGCCAAAGCATAGTATTCTCTACTAGAAGTTTTACTTCCATAGAGTTTACATAATTAGGGATATTTCCCTCTTTACCTCCATGAATAGCTTTCAGTGACTTTCCAAAGACACTATTACATTGAACAACACATGCATCCAGCTTGTACAAGGTACCAATTCGAGCACCTCTAGCCAACACCATTGAACCTCTAGTCATCTTGAAGCCATTTCTAGAGAACGTGACTTGTAATCCAATCTCATTCAGCTTACTAACAGACAGTAGATTTCAAGCCAGACCTGGTATGTGCATCACATTATTAATTCCCTTTACTCTGCCATCAAGAAATTAGATTCTGACTCTTCCACAACCAACAATATCCAAAGTTGAATCACTTGCTAAGTACACCTTTCCACCATCGTATTCTTCATACTTTGTAAACCAGTCTCTATGAGATCTCATGTGAAAAGATGCACCAGAATCAATTAGCTAGACATCATTTGATGCCTGTGTAGCAAAGGCTACAATGAAAGCATTTGCATTACTATGAGAAGAGTCATTGTTAGAAGAATACTTCTTCTTCTTCTTCTTCTTCTTCTTCTTCTTCTTCTCCTCTTTACAATCCTTTCAGACATGACCAGATTTCCCATAGTTCCAGCACTTCACCTTGGACTTATTGCCAGGAGACTTTGATCTCCCCTCTAATTTTGATTTTGATTTCTTGTCCTTCTTCTTGCCTTTCTCTTTCGGTCTTCCTCTAATAGCAAGAGCTTCCTTCACCATCTCAGAAGATTTCCTTCTCATCTCTTCTGACATCAAAGAACCAACAACATCTTCCATCTTGAAATTCGATGTTGTACTACAAAGAGCCATCACTAGATGATCCCAAGAGTCTGGCAAAGAACACATTAGAAGCATACAGTGATCCTCTTCATCAATATTTACACCAACAAATGTCAATTGAGCAATCAACATATTAAATGCATTCAAATAATCAGCTAGAGACCCTCCTTCCTGTATTCTCAAAGAATACAGCTTCTTCCTCAGGAATAGTTTATTCACCAAGGACTTCCCCTGATAAATAGACGCCAGTCTCTTCCATAAAGAAGAGGTAGTCTTCTCCTCATGCACATTCAAAAGAATGAAATCTGCCAAACAGAGCCTTATAAGCCCCTTAGACTTTCTATCTACAAGGTCCCACTCTTCCTGCTTCATGCCTATAGGTTTAGTTCCAGACATAGCAATCCACAGGTCAACTAGAAGATCCTCCATCTTGAGTTTCCACAACTCAAAGTTACTGCCATTTAATTTCTCTATTTCAATCTTTCCAGACATGCTAGCCATCTTAACCTGTAATAAAAAATAACAAACTCTACAAGACTCCCACTAAATAAAATTCACACAAAAAAATCCAACATACCCACAAGGATAACACAACTGGCCAGGCTCTGATACCACTTGTAAGGAAAGCTAGATGTGAAAATAAATCTCCTAACGTCAAAACCTCAAAGAAGAATGCAAATATACTTTTAATTTTTCAATTACAGTTCAATTAAGATGAGCTATGAAATAGATAGCAGAAACAGATTATTTGACAATCACACATGAACACCAGATATACGTGGGAAAACCCTTATGGGAGAAAAACCCACCACACCAAGAGAAATCACTTTGTATTATAGTAATGGAGATTACATACAAATGTCAGACTTATCTTTCTGGTGTTTGTTTACAGTAGCATTCACCATGAACAATATTATACAGAAACCTTCAAGTTACAGTCTTTACAGATTAGAATATATTTTCTGATCATACAACCACCCAACAATCCGTCGATGCAACCCAACCAATCACAATCTACAATCACAGAGTATAACCATGTTGTTCCATGTCTGTTGGGCTTCCTCACAGAACCGTCACAATGAACAATCTTCCAATTGTTCAGATTCAACTTCTCCTATTGGTCCACGAGACTCCAAATAGGACAATCAAATGGTCAAAAGAGATTCAAGCTTTGTTGGCATCTCAGTTAGACACTAATAGTGTCTCCTCGATGCCCAAAAGCTTCATATCGATGTTGCCAAGAGTTATCGTTATCACCAAGATGTTTCATAGAGCTTACAACTTGTATCGGCTTTAGTTTTCCTTTCAGAAAAACTATCGCACTCGCCCAGACATCTCAACGAGCCTCCTTGTGTTACACTAAAGTACCAAACAGTTAGCAAGACCTATCACTTTTTCCAGGAGATCATAGCGAGGTCTAAAAGTCTCATAGATGTGAGTTTACCATTCAGAAAGAGTATCATTCTTCGCCGAGAGTTCTTATCGAACACATATATGTTACACCGAGACCATTAGTTGCCATGAGTCTTACCAAGAATGGACTTCAACATTAGCAAGACATAAACACATCGCCGAGACATCATAATGAAATAATCATTGTTACTCTGATGAACCCAAGTGCATTCCCGTTAGCAAGACTTTAACTATTCGCTGAAAAATCATAGCATGAACCCTTTGGTTATCCTGAAGAATTCAATACAAAACATACTGTTGACGAGACTTTAACACATTGCGCAGATTTCTTCCCGAACGAAGCCTTTCGGCCAAGGGTCTCAACGATAAGCGATAGAATGGCCTATCGGCCAAAGATCTCCATGGTCAGTAAGAGGTCACCCTGAATGCTTCTTGTCAAAGTGATACACTCTAAACTGTAACCGTTTGGTGAGACTCTTCCAAGGTCACAGTGACCTGAACAATACAACAAGATTAAAGCTGCTAGTTGGCTAGACATAAGAGCTATCATACCGACTTTGCTCCAATGGAGGTTTCAGCCTGTGATGATTGAGGCATACTTTTCCAACAACATTCAACATTTATCTCTCTCATTTTGTGTGTTTGCAAATTTAGACACTTTGAAGAATTGGAAATCATTAAAGAATAGATTACGAACTTGATTGAGACATCTCCTTGTTTTCTATGTCAAAAGATCCACAAAATGTCACTCACATGCCTGAATTTGATTGTTTCAGAATCAGACACCTAGAGGAACAGAAAGTGCAGATCAAGGGCTTCCGTTTCCACTTTTGGATTTTTAAAATTCAAAAGTGGAAACTTAGTCCCACTGTACCTATTTTTTAGAGTTTTTCATAGATTTGGATACCCATTTAGCTGAAACAGGCTTTGGTGTATTTTCCAGATCTAGGATTAATTCACCCAGAATGGCGTAGGTGTCCCAGTAGGCTAGTTTTTTAGGATCAAAAAAAATTATATTCTTCATTCTAGTCTACAACACATCTCTAGGTGCACGCTTTCTATTTTGTTTTCCTGTTCTGTTCTATTTGCATTTATATTCATCTTTCTAGTTGTTTTTGCATACATCACTATGTTTTCAAACAAGGTGCATTTCTTTAGTTTTCATTTAATAATAGATATATTTTACCAATTTTATACATTTATATCACTTCATTTAGGCATATTTCCTTCATACTTGCATTAGTTTTGAGTGGGGCATTTCCCATTTTCGCCCATCTCTCTCCTTTTAGGTGAAAAACCTTAGAAGTGCAAGAGAGAACTTTTGGTGCCAAAATATTTGTCCACATTTTGGTGAACCTAATGTGAACCTAACCTTAGAGCATCACATTTTCTAATTTTGGAGTCCATCATCATCCTATAATTATCTTGCATTAACTTTTCATTAGGGTTTGCATTGATTAATTTGCATTCTAGGTTTTTCTAAAATTTTGCATTAGTGAAAGTGCATTTTATCTTGCATTTTTGCATCTTAAGTCATTGAAAATTTCTAAAATTATCCATATTTATCTTAGGTCTGCATCATATAGCACATAAAACATCAAAATCTATCAAAAAATTTGAAAATTTTAAAAAAATCCCTAGTGGGACTAATTCGCCACCTTGCACAACTTAGTCCCTTTTCATCCCTGGAACTATCATTTATAGAACTAGAAACCCTATTTTTAAGCTTTTGATTGCTGCCATTACCTATCTCTATCAGTTGTTTGAGTTTATGTAACATGCATTCCATTAGATATAGCTTAAATTAGCTCATTTCATGTATTGTTTAATTTCAAATTTGCAATTCAATCCTTTCATCTTACAGGTTGATGCATAATGTAATAAAAAAATTACCTTGTTTCACATATGAAAAATGCATTTAAACATTTTATTTTAATTCATTGCATTGCACTTTCTTTACTTTTCCATGATAGCATGTTTTCTTTCAAGAGATGTGGCTTTGATTTGGTTAAAAATGGATTGCATAAATACAACATCCCCTCTTATGAGTTCAATTTTGATTACAACAATGAGGTCCTTAAGAAACATGTTAATCATAAAACCATTGATACAATCCTTAGTATTACATTACCCATTGGTGAGAATTGTAGTGTCGACAATCATAACAATCATACTTCTTCTCCTCCCAATACCTCTCGTATTAGTGATGAAGGTATCTTGGGGAAAGAAGGTACAAGTATTGAGGGTCTTGATTGTCCCTCTACTCATCCCCCTTTAGAATACATTATACAAAAAGAAGGTGAGACCATAAAAAAAATTCTAAATATCACCTTACCTAGTCTCCCTAACCATAAAAATCAAAATTATCCTTCTAATATCCCTCCTCAATGCAAAGAGGATAGGTTGGTGTTAGAAGATACACCTATTAAAAGTCATCAGAACCTTGACCCTCCCTTCCCTAATGCTAATACCATTTGGTCCAATCTATTTGACAATCATAGAGGTCCTTCTCTTGATGCCCCCCCCTTTTGATGAAGCTACTTTACAAACTTCAACCTTGGATGAATGTATTGCAAGCTCTCCTCCTAGGGTAGATAATATGGAACAAGTGAATGAGACCTTCGAGAAGGAATCCAATCACATAGAAAATTATACTAATCATCCCACTATTGCTAATGCCATCATTCATCATTCCCCTACTTGTGATGAAGTCATTTTAGAAGAACCAACCCTCGAATGTCAAGAACATGTGGTTTGTAGTTCTCCTAACAACTCTCCTCCTAGGGAGGATATCATGATGCAATACAAGGATAAAATTGACAATAATGATATTATGCCCTTCGAAGAAGATGAAGAGCCCATGTTAGGCTCTCATTCACCAAGGGATGTTAACATTATTCAACCTCAACTAATCCTTTATCCCCCTTCACACAAACCTCAAAATCAAAGAAAAGTCAAAATTATCCTTTACCCACCTCAGAATATTATGTCACTACAACCGAGTCCTCATACGATTGCTCATACATATCACACTAGACATAATTTGCAACCACAACAACCAAACCCAACCTCTTTACCTTTGCCCAATTCTATACTTCCTAGTGCTCCTCGATTAAGGGAGTATGATCTTGTTGAACAACTTAAGAGTACTCTCATAAATATATCCCTTTGGGACCATCTTAAAAACTGACCTACCTATCACACTATGCTTCAAATGACTTTACAACAAGTTCCTATCCCTTCTAATGCACAACCAAATGACATAGCAGCCATAATTCAAGGAATGAACACTGACATTGTTTTCCACCAAAGTGAACTCCCCTCTTTGGAAGTGTAAAAACAAAATGATGCTTTCATGATCATTGCTCAATACAAATGAAAAAGGGATAAAGAGAACTCTTGTAGATACCAACTCTGCCCTTAATGTGTTTAGTGTGTGCCTTTTGGATAGGCTTGGCATTGATAAATCAAACATTCAACCTAATTCTTTATCTCTTAAGGGATTTGACCATGTCTAAAAGAAACTTCTTGGGCTGATCATTTTACCTCTTACAGTTGGAAATGCCACATTGAATACACCAATCCATGTTATGCCTCATGAACTTTCATGTAATCTTCTCTTAGGAAGACTGTGGATTCATGTAATGAATGGGGTGCCTTATACTCTTCATCATAAAATGAAATACATCTATGAAAACAAAGTGTACACATTGGATGTTGATCCTAAGCCTTATAGTGTCTTACAACTTGAGAAAAGAAAAGAAAATCACTTGAAAACATCAGTTCATCAACTACACAAGTGGAACTCGTACAATAGAACAACAAACTAGACCATGATTGAGGTTCCTTAGACTTCACACCAACATTCATAGGATAATACAAGATCATACACAAAGACTCTGACAAGGGACAAGATAAATCAGTAATTTCTACACAAAACATGAAAAACCCTTTGAAAGCATCCACCTCAACCACTTTAGACAAAGAAACAAATTACAGAAAAAACTTTGATGACCTTAATCATGAACAACCACGTGATTTAAAAGCAATAAAAAATATTTATGGAAAAGGTTACGAGCTTATGAAACAACTTGGATATAGTGGAAAATGATGTCGTATGAGAGAACAAGGTATCTATGTCCCATAAAGCCTAGCATGTAAGAAACAACTCGTGGTCATAGTTATTGTCCTTTGATATAAATAATCAAGCCTTCCCTCAATATCAACACTATCACAAAATTCCCCCCTAAACCAACTTTAATAGTAGTGCATCCTAAATTGATAGACACTAGTGGTCTTGAAAGTTATCCTTCGACTAAAATGAGACAAACAAAGTAATAATTGCTTAAAATCAATATCATCTCACAAAACAATAATGCTTTGAGTTCATTAGATTCTACACCCTCCTACAATGGAGAGAACAAAATCTCATAATCTATAGAGTCTTGTGCAGGCATGACATCTTGTACATCTAAACAAGAGATATTTTTGTTGTACTCTATAGGGAAACCTTCTACCATTGATCAAGAAGGTATCTTGTCGAGACTCCTCCAAGATCACTTGATCTCCCTTTGTCCAAGAACTCAAAAGAAATTCTATTACAAGACTTCATTTTGTGCCTATCATTGAGTTCACGGTCATTCTACTAATGAATGTAAGGCTTTGAGTAGTAAAATCCAACATCTTAAGGAGTTTGGTGTTCTTCTTTATGTGGGGCACCTCATTCTTCTAATTGATACTGATTTTCACTCTTGCATACATCTCATCAATCATTTCAGCTCACCCTTGTCCTGCACTAAGTGGGGCCAAGGGGTTAGTTAGCCTTGTTCTCATATGTCACTTGACATTTCTTCTTTTGGCTAGCCATTAACCTTTCATGAACATATAAGAGCAATCCTGGGATGTGGATGACATGCTTAAGTTGGCTCACACATGGCATACTACCTTTTTCATGAAATAGCTTATAGGAAACATATGACTTGGCATAGGGCTTTCCGAATAAGCTCTCATGTTTTCTTCTTGTACTTTAAAGTACTTGCTCATAATAATGGTGTTAGCAACTGCTTTAAAGTGGGGGCATACATTGACACTCACATTTCATTGTACGATTTTCTTTTTCTTGTGATTTCCTCTTGGAAACATTAGGCACAATGTTGCCGAAGATGAGACCTTACACGAACTAAGTAAAATCCCTTTGAACATTCCTTACACCATTTACAATGTCTATGAGTTTCAAGCATACACAGTTTTACTTATCTCATAGAACTCAAAGACCATCTTTGTGGTGCCTTATCAAGATTATCAGGAGGTATAACTTTGGTATGCTTCAGTGGGAAGCCCATTCAGAGGCATGAATTTCCCCATAGCCACTCACGTCTGTGTGAGCACATATCGACCGTATGTGTCACACCTTTTTAGACTTCTCACCTAATGGATAGCCAAGAGTTCTGTCACCTTATAGTGAGTATGCATTTTTTGAAAAAAAACCTAGATCTAATCCACAATGTGTTGGAAAAATGGTGGAAGCTTGATCGACCTTTTTTATTTTCACTTTTCTCTTCTTTCTAGTTCTTTCCATTGCATGATCATGTATTTTTTGTTTTCTTGAAATTCATTCACCCTTGTGAATGTCCTTTTGTTCTTATGTTGGTTTGAATTAGGATCTTGGATCTTGGGGGTTTGTGCAACCTCCTTTGATATTTTTCATCATTTTTCATGCGCAGTGGTATGATTGGACCCTTCTTGAATGTCTACTTTAGTGTGATTTTGAAGCAAGTTCATCCTCTCACTAGCGTCGGGGCTAACTGTGGACACAAAAAAATTATCCCTTTGTCCTTGCTTTATTTGGGAATAATTGATGACAAATTGGACTTAATGAGGCCTTGATTTAGTGTTGTGAGGTATTTTACACATCCACACTAGGTCTTGGGACCCTTGTAAACTGAATAAAATTCATTTAACAATGTCTTGTAAAGGTTTTGTAAAGTGTTACATAAAATATTTTCATGCCTCTCTAGACTTAATGGACCTATCTTTCCCTAATTAAATGTTGTAAAATTTATTTAATGGTATCTTCACATTAATCTAGAAGGATTGTGAATTAAACTTAACTCTAATCTAGTGTTTTAATGTGTCTTACACATTCACATTGGATGTTGTGCCTTTCTAGGCTATGTGGACCTCATTTTAATGATGTAAAGTGTATTTAATCACACCTTCACATTAAAATTTGTGTCCCTAGCCCTAATTACCCTTTACATAATCATTAATAGGCCCCTATGGCCCCATATTATGCATCCTGAGGCATCATCTAATCAAAGACTTGATTAGAACATCATATAAACCTGTTTTCTTCATCCCTAGATAATCTAGTTGGAAAAAAAGATCCTTTATGGAACCAAGTCACCCATCTAGGTCAATTAGTGCCATCTAGGTGGGACTAAGGTGCCCAACATGGAAAATTAGTCCCATTTGGGCTATTTTCAAGGTTTTAGCTACAAAAATAGGATTTTTAGTTTATTTTTCCTTCATCTCATCCTTAGGTGGATTTCCTATAAATACAATCTTTTAAACCCTAATTCATAACTCATTCATTATTTATCCATCATTCATCATGTTCTTAAGTCAAGCAAGCTAGGGTTTTAACATTTCAAGTCATCAAGAAAGATTTTTCAGACATTCAAGGGAAGATTCTTCATCTTTTTCTAAAGAAAATCAAGATCTATTATCATGGAAAGTCTCTAATTCCATTATTTCATGCTTCATTACATTGTTTCTTCATTTTGGTTTAATTACCTAAAAAGGGGGTTTGACCAAGGAAAACCATCATGCCCTAACATTCAACATTTCTCTCTCTCCTTGTGTGTCTGCAGATTGAGGCACTTTGAAGAAATTGAAATCGTTGAAGAATAGATTACAAACTTGTTGGAGACATGTCCTTATTTCCTAGGTCAAAAGATCCATAAAAAGTCACTCACAGGCCCAAATTTAATAGCCTCAGAACCAAACACCTAGAGGAACATAAAGTGTAGACTCAAGGCTTCCATTTCCACTTTCAGATTTTAAGAAATTCAAAAGTGGACTAAGTTTCCAATATTGGTGAATTAGTCCCAATGTACCTATTTTTAATATTTTTTTGTAGATTTGGATACCCATTTGGTTGGAACGGGCTCCAGTGCAGTTTTCTAGATCTGGGACTAAGTCACCAAGAATAGTGTGTCATAGTAGGCCAAATTTTTAAGATCAACAACATTTTAAGTCTTCGTTCTAGTTTACAACACATCTCCAAGTGAATTCTTTCTATTTTTTTATTGTTCTATTCTATTTGCATTTCTATTCATCTCTCTAGGTGTTTTTGCATACATCACTGTGTTTTAAAACAAGGTGCATTTCTTTAGTTTTCATTTAATAATCGATATCTTTAACCAATTTTCTGCATTAATATCACTTCATTTAGGCATATTTCATTCATACTTGTATTATTTTTGAGTGGGGACATTGCCTATTTTAGCCCATCTCTCTCCTTTTAGGTGAAAAACCCTAGAAGTACAAGAGAGAACTTTGGGTGCCAAAATCTTTGTCCACGGTCTTCTATTTTCAACCCACACTCACAGGTCATGCTACAACTACCTCATGTTCAACACTCTATTATAGACTGAAGAGAACTAGCTCTAATACCAATTGGTGCAGTCGAGACTGGGGGGCCTTGTCAAGCTATCCAATCATGCAACCAACTCAAATTACACACACACAGATTGGCACAACACAAGTCAACAAATTTCTTTTATTCATTTGGAATTTATTACAAGATTACATTCCAAAATTCACATCTACAAGGAAATCCCCTATTCCACTTCACATCACACTCTACTCTCTAAAGCTCTTCCTCTCAAGCTCTCTAGGCTACTTCACCTCTTCTCATGCACCATTCCTAAGATGATATGTTTTAGCTTTTGTCTCTCTTTGCAGGCTACCATTCTTTTCTCTCTTCTTCAAGCTCTCTCTCATGTTAACCACCAATATAGTTTTTCAACATTTTCCTACTCTCCCTTCCTCTAGCTAACTCACTATTGTTATATACTATTTTCTTCCTACATGTCAACCTAGTCATTCTTCACTCATGTGTCATAGTATTACCATGTAGCTACCTCACTATCAATATCTTCCAATTGTTCACCAATTAATATGTATTTTGATGAGCCCCATTTTTTTTCTAGTTTTGGGTAGAACCTATAGTCTATTTTTTGGTAGATGTCTTGGACTTTAATTATTAAATGTTGGTATTGGCATAGTGTTTCCCTCAAACCATCAAAATTTGATATTATCCTATCTCTGCAAGCTTTAATGAAATTTGGCATATTATGTGGGTTATCTATATTGATTTTGCATGTGATTAATGAATGTTTCTTAGAGTGGTTATAGATGTGCAGTTATTATGTGTACTAACTTTACCATGCAGATTTATTGTGCTAAGTTGAGGAAGATACCACTAGCTAGGACATGCACCATAACGTCTAGCTAAGGAATTGCTCAAAGTCAAAGGTAGCTGATGGAAAAAGATTCTTCATGCAACTGAACATAACTACCTCATAGTGGACTTTAATGATTGAGCTTGCATGGTGGTTACTACTGTGCTAAATCCATGTTTGGACTTGCATGTTTGACTAGATTCCATGCACACATAACCACCATCACTCCATTTTCCCTGTTTTCCATAAATGGCATCCTCCCAGTAGTGGAGTTGACTGCCTTGTTTAGCTATTAGTATAAATAATGATTTGATGCCCCTTCTTTAGAAGGTCGCATGATTTGATATTGTACTCTCATTTTCTAGTTTCAATAATACATATACATTAATATTTTGTATGCATGATTTAGAGTGAATAAAATAAAGTTCTAAGTTAGAGCATATGAGTTCTTAGTAGTTTTAGAGGATACCTATCCAAGGGGGCTCACTTAGTGAGTAATCCATCTTCTTAGTTTAGCATTAGTTTAGTATTACTCATTGTTTAGTACTTAGAAATTTAGCATTGACTATTCCTGCAACCACTAGAATTCCATTCTATGACTATTCTTGCAGCCAAAGCAAAAAAAGTAGTTTCATGTTTGTTGCTCAGATTTCCATTCCTGTTATGCATTTTAGCTTAGTGTAGTTGTTGGTTGATGTTCAACATTTTCTTCATTCCTTTCCAAGGAATTTTCTTTCAGTATTGTGTTTCTTAGCTATAGAATGCAATGGCTACTTTGAGTTCCTAGTGCACATACTATGCTGATCCATTTCAAGTTCACGTCCATGGATTGACAAGTTAAATGCACCTGGGTGATCCCATAATAGTGGTTTACAATTTTTGGCCAAACTGGACACTGAAATTATTATTTTTAACTAAATCTTCACATTTAGGCACCTATAGCGGCTAAACTGTGAGGAATTTGAAGATGGTGTAAACTAGAGTCTCATCAAATTTTGTCTATATATTCTAAAAATATTTTTTTCAAAATTTTTGGAATCAAATTTCACTTCTTTTTCCATCTCCCATGAAAATAGATTTTTTTTCAGAAAACAACATTTTTAAAAAGTGACACACACCGTATAACACAACTTTTTTTCCATGAAGGATAAAATTCTAATTCTTTCAAATTTAGATTTGTAACTCTGATATCTAGTGCTTCACTTGGTTAGATAGTTTTTTATTTAATATTTTTTCCTTAATCAAGTTTCAAAGTCAAACGAATTACAATTCAGACAACAATATAATGCGTAACTTTTTTTGTATATGTCAAAATTTAATTTTATTTTTTTTGGATCAAGGACTTCAATATCTGGTGAACTCATATTTTTCAAATTTTTTTTTGATAATCTTCTATTTTTCCACATGTGAAGAACAAATAAATTCATTTTCGATAAAAAAACCTATGTTTAATAAAACTTTAAAAACAAATACATAATAAAACCAAAACATATTAAAATTATATTCATTAGATAGCTTGTTCTGAGGAATACCATAATCATTTGAAATAAATTTTAAATGAATTCATTTGATCCCCCAAAATCTAAATCAAAAGTGATTTTTTATCAGCATTTTGATAGGCATAAAGGAGACACATAATTATAGGTATGGTTTAAAACTAGCGAGGTTCTATCCAAGGGGGTTTGATCTAAGGTGATTTGATCAAACCCTCTTCAATTGGAATCCTTAAAATGGAACTTTTTAAGGCTTAAATCATTATATTTTCTAAAAATATGTGATTTCAGCTAAAATTCGTTCCTCTCAGGAATTGTAAACCACTATTATGACAACACCCACCTTCATGATTATTGAAATAGCTATTTAGGTTAGATGTCCAATCTCTGAACCATGGTTGTAAAGGCTTAGTTATTGAATCATATAGGAGGCCAACATTTTTGGTGCCATTGTCAGGGATAGTTGCAAGCTAGGGAGTCTTTTGGAGTCATCGTTAGTTTTCCTTGAAATAGTGTTTCTCGATGAACATTGTTCTTAGCATATCCTCATTTAGGAAGTAATGACCCCTTTATTATTTACTAGTTCTTTGTGTGAGCTGATTGATAGTGAGTGATGCCACATGCATAGAGGAAAGAGAAGGGATTCTTATGGGAGATTCCCTCCTAACAATCCCATCCATTCCAACTAGTTGAATATCAAAACCTACTAGAAGAAGAGGAATAAGAAGATCCACACCCCTTTACTGATGCATACCATGATCTGACTATCTCTTAAGTCTCCTCTAAATATCAAAATCAACTTGAGAACCCCTATGTATTGGAACCACATCAAGTAGGTATAGGTGATGCAAATAGGAATAGACAAAACCAACCAACTTTTCCTTTCCCCATTGCCCATAAAAATGAAGTTGAGAACATCAAGAAAATTCATCCTTGAGCACTCCCAAAGTTTTATGGACTTGTGACAAAATATCCTAATACCTTCCTATTTGAGTTTGGCATACTTTGTAGGAGCTATGATTATACTACTGATGCCCATAGGCTTAAGTTATTTCCCACCACTTTGAAAGACATTGTATTAAGATGGTTCATGAGCCTAGGTAGAGATACTATGGAAACTTGGGAAGACGTGAAGGAAAATTCCTTGAGAAATGCAAAAAATATTGTGGGGGAAGTGACATGAGAGGGGGTGACATTTTCAGGATGCAACAAAAGGAAGATGAGAGCCTGGAAGACTACATTGCAATGTTTATGTTATTCTTACAAAAATCTCCACATCATGCGCTTAATGAGGACTCACAAAAGTTTCTTTTTTTGAGACGAATTAATGATAGCTACACTGATGCCTTGGACCTCATGGTAGGGGGAGATATCTCCCAAGTTCCTTGGGAGGATATCAAAAAATATGCCAAAATTAATCTAGGGCAGCTTCAAAAATAGGGAGAGCTTATCAATCTTCCATGGGTAAATCAACAACCAGTGGAGTTTGAAGAATGGAAATTACTCATTTGCTGGCAGAACTCAAGCAAGATATTATAAATAATCTAGCTACTTAGCTAGATACACTTTAGGCCAAGAAGAAGAAAGAGGAGGTAGAGACCATGTTGATAGAATATTGCCCCCACTGCAGGAAAAAAGGACTAAAGATCCAAGATGATAGCTAACCTTGAAAGCAAGCATATTTTACATGAGTTCAAGCTAATTCAAATTAAAGAAGACCAAATATACTATGTTGGACAAAGGAATCCTTTGGCTCCAAGACAAGGTATGCCACCAGATCCACTATCCTATGTTGGGAAATACTTTAACTCTTATTCATCTAGTAACCAATGGCAGCCCCCATATCCACCCAGTTATGGAGGATATCCACCACAACCTTGGAGTAACTCTCCAAATGCTTGTCCCAGTCATCAAAGTTCTTCACCCTAGTGGTAGCAACCTCATGGGAATTGGTAGCAATTTCAAGGGCACTAACTGACACCTCTAGGAAATTGGTAGAAAACAAAACAATGGAGAGGAGGACAACAATGAACTACCTAGACAACCAGTAACATACAACCACCTTCTTAGTCCCAATAACCTGCTATAATTCCTCCACCTAGTAATCCAAGTTCAAATGCACCTAAACCTACCCAGCTACTAGCTCAACCCACACCCAATCCAAATAACAAACCACATTAGCAACCTGCGTACTCTAGTAATTCAAATAAATTCCTTGCATATGTTGTGAGTGTAAGTGACATTCACTTGCATTCAAGAACTACTCTACTAGACCCTTCCAAGAAAATTATCATTGAGCTTCCTCTCGAAGAGGAAGAGGAGCCTTTAAATGATCTCATTCATCCAAATGCACTTGAAAATCTTGAACCAGTTCAAGACAAACAGATTGAACAAGAACCGCTATTTCCTCAAAGATTGGAAATTGCCAAGAAGAAAGAAGAAAAGGAGGATACAAATTTTGATACTTTGGACTAGCAGAAGCATATATGAGTCCAGATACCCTTATTTCAATCCATAAAGGATGTTCCAATCTTTGGTAAAGCAATCAAGAAAGCCTATCTCAAGAAGCTAGGTAGGAATAAGAAAGACCCAACTATAGTCCATGTGGTGGGATAGCTAGCTAACAAATTCTAGGAAAAGTGACTATTCCCAAGTATAATGACCCAAATAGTCTTATGGTAGCAATTTTCATAAATGGGATTCAAGTAAAGAATGCTCTAATTGATTTAGGGGTAGCAATAAGTGCAATGACCAAGGACATGATCTTGCAACAACTAAACATTGCAAGCATGAGATCTAATCCTACTATCTTGTAGCTTACTAATAGCTCTATTGTTCATCCTAATGGTGTAGTGGAGGATCTTGTGGTAGTTCTAGACTCTTGGGAGTACCTAGCAGAATTTATGATTCTTTCTCCTAAGGCTACACTAGGAGGGTATCCCATTATTCTTGGACGACCTTGGTTAGCAATTGTAGATGTATACATTGAATGTTAGTTAGGTGACATGAACATTTTAGATGGAAGTACTATTTTTTTTTTCTTTATCCACCTGCTCAGCCATCTCATGATGAAGATAATCCCATATGGCCACAAGATTGTGAAGAGGCCGAGGAAGTTAACTATGTGGTGCAACTTATGATGCTAGGTAGAAGCTCTTTCATGGAGCTTTAAAAATTGGATGAAGTATTGGCTAAAATCATTCAAAACCATTTTGAAGTGGAGGCATCATGTTCTTATTCTGCTACTCCAGTTAGGACACTTCTACCAACTCTTCTTGCAACCACTCTTCCTACAACCACTATTCTTGCAGACGAACTTCCTACAACCATTGTTCCTATAGATAGAATTCCTACAACAATAGGTATGTCCCATAAATTTGCTTCCATATGAACTAAAGGTATCACGTGTTAATGAAGTAGCCATGATAAAGTTAACTACACAAGTACAAGTGTCAGAAGGGAAGTATCTTAATGTTAATAGAAAATTAAATGAAGAACAACAATTGTTATTAGTGAACTTATTAAGGACCCAACAACATGCATTTGCATGGGATTATCATGACATGAATGGATTGGATCCTAAACTTTGTACACATAGAATTTACATCAAAGATGCTTGCACTCCAGTAAGATAGCCACAAAGAAGAATTAACCCTACACTAAGAGAAATTAACCCATAGAATTAACCCTACACTAAGAGAAATTAAACTTTGTACACATAGAATTTACATCAAAGATGCTTGCACTCCAGTAAGATAGCCACAAAGAAGAATTAACCCTACACTAAGAGAAATTGTGAAAGGAGAACTGGATAAATTACTAGATGAAGGATTTATTTACCCCATTTTAGATAGTCAGTGGGTGTTTCCATTATTGATTGTGCCCAAGAAAGGAGGGAGATGGCGAGTTTGTATTTATTATAGGGAACTTAATTCTGGTAGCAAGAAGGATCACTTTCCTTTACCCTTCATTGATCAAATTTTGGACACACTTGTAGGAAAGAAATACTTATTTTTTCTATATGGATTCAGTGGCTACAACCAGATCCAAATTGCACTAGAAGACTAGGATAAGACCACATTTACTTGTCCATGGGGGACCTATGCCAATTCAGTACTCCCATTTGGCTTATGCAATGCACCTGTAACTTTCTAGAGGGAAATCATTAGCATATTCTCAGACATTTCTCATGATTGCATGGAGATTTATATGGATGACTTCACCACTTATGATGTTGATTTTAATCAACCATTGGAAAATATCAGGAGATTCATACGAAGATGTGAAGACCAAAACTTGTCCTTAAACAGTGAAAAGTGCTTCATGATGATGCAAGAGGGTGTAGTTCTTGGCCACTATATCTCCCACAAGGGAATTCAAGTTGATCCTTAAAATATTGAGGTAATAAAAAATCTACCTACACTTGCAAAATAGAAGGATGTTAGGAGTTTCTTGGGTCATGTAGTATATTATAGGTAATTCATTGAGGATTTGAGGAAGGTAGCAACAACATTATATACCCTTCTCACTAAAGATGTTGAATTTCAGTGGACTGAAGATTGTGACAAGGCATTTTCTGACTTGAAGGAAACTTTGACTCATGCTCCAGTACTCAAGGGGCCTAATTGGGAGCTTTCTTTCCACATCCATACTAATGCATCAAATTATGCCATAGGAGTAGTCCTAGGACAAAAAGATGGAGCTGTTGAAAATGTTATTTACTTTGTCAACAAAAATTTACAAGGAGCTAAATTTAATTATATAGTGACAGAGAAAGAGATGCTAGCAGTAATCTATGCATTAAACAAATTCAGACATTACATAATAGGCTACCAAATCTTTGTGCACGTTGATCATGCAGTCATTAGATATCTCATGAATAAACCTATGATCACAGGTAGATTGGAAAGATGGTTATTGTTGATGCAAGAGTTTGATATAACTATTGTGGATAAGCTAGGGAAGGACAATGTTGTTGAAAATTTTATTTCAAGGATAACTACATCAAAAGACAATTAGCCCATAGATGACTCTTTTCTTGATGAGAATCTATTCTATCTCAGTGTACAAACACCTTGGTATGCTGACATAGCCAATTATTTGGTCATACATAGAGTTCCTTCTCACTTCTCGCCAAAAGAGAAAAGGGCACTCATTGAAAAATATTTTCCTTTCTCTTGGATTATCGAATGTTTGTTTTATACTAGACTAGACCATGTCATGAGAAGATGTGTGAGAGAAGATGAAAGATATGCAATTTTGCATGCTTGTCACAATGAACCATGTGGAGGACACATTACAGCCAAAAGGAAAATAATGAAGGGTTTGAAAATTGGTTATTACTAGCCAAAACTCCACAAGGATGTCAGAAGGTATACCAGAAAATGTGATAGATGTCAAAGAATGGATAGACCAACCAAATCCAATGAGATGCCATTATTCCCTTAGCTAGTAATCGCTCCCTTTGACAAGTGGGGATTATATTTTGTGGGACCAATTGACCCTCTATCAAATGGTAATTCTTATATATTGGTATAAACTGATTATGTGAAAAAATGGGTAGAAGTTAAAGCCATGAAGCATGCAAGAGATAACAAGGTTGCAGAATTTCTCTGGGATGATATTTTCACAAGATATGGAGTCCTGAGAAATAGTGACTGATCAAGGAGTGCAACTCACATCAACTCTTGTTACAACACTAGTTAATGAGTACAACATAAGGCATAGTAATTAAACTCCTTATCACCCCCAAGCTAATGGCCAAGTTGAGGTGAACAATAGAGAAATTGAAGCCATTTTGACTAGAATAGTAGCTATTCATAGAAAGGATTGGGAAAATAGATTATGATAAGTTGTTTGGGCCTATAGGACAAAATGGAAAATAACTACAGGCTTCACCCCATTTGAGTTGTATGGAAAGATAGCTATGATTCCTATTGAATTTGAATATAAGACCTTGGGAATTGTAGTGGATTTGGGGATGGATATTTTTGAGACACAAAGAGACAGAATCATGCAGCTAAATGCTTTGGATGAAATAAGAAGAGTAGCCGTGCAGTATACAGAAGTAGTGCAAAATCAAAGAATCAAGTGGCATGAAAAATTTATCAAGGGTAAGAATTCAAACTAGGAGATTGGGCCTTGCTCTATGATTCAAGATACTAGAACAATGCAGAAAAGTTGCATACAAGGTGGCTAGGACCCTATGAAGTTGCTAAGGTTTTTCCTAATGGAGCTATTCAACTCCCCACCATTTACCCTGTCAAGTTCAAATTACTTGTCAATGGTCATCACCTTAGATTATACCACAAGCTAGCTTCCAAAGAAGAGTTCCTGCATCAATTCACCTAGCATCTAGCACCTGAGCTTCCTACAGTCTAAGTCAGTGGACCTAGTGTCCCTCCTTCTGGCTAATTGAGATACGTACTTCCCATAATAAATAATTTCACTTACATGGAAGTCCATTTCTTCATTATCTGCCCATCCACCCATTCATCACCACCTTTCTCTCTCTTCCATCACTTCATTCCACCTCACCTCATTCCACTGCATTTCATTTATTGCTCAATTTATTCTCCAAAAAGGTGAGCATTACTTTATCTGCGATCTTTGCAACAAAACTTCCACACATTCAGGTATGTGTGCATTAATTGCTATCTTTAATCATATTTTCAGTGTGTTCATTTAATCACTATATGTTAGTGTAGATGTTCACATAAATGCCATTATTACCTATCAATCACCACTCCCTTCTCACATATGCACACACATGTCCAAATTTAGATTAGAGAAAGGGGAAAGAAAAATATGCAAATATTTTGTGAATTTATTGTCCATGTGTCAATTCATACTAGGCTATGTCTGAAAATTTAAAATAAGTTGATTTGAAATCCAATTGAGAGGATGACTTGCATGTGTGAAGTAACAATAACTGTAGTCACCATTTCTTCCCATCATAATTCTCCTTTATCCCTCCTTTCTTGTCATTATTGATCCTACCATAATCTTGAGTTGAAGAGCCATAGTTGCAAAAAAAAAAGGAAATTCAGTCAACATTGGCACTAGAAATTTAGCATGTTGTTACTGGAATTTAGTTGATACTACATGAAAGTGCATTTGATTTTCAGACAGGAATTGTAGGAAAGAAGTTGCATAGCATTTGTTTGATTGCAGACAATGGGAGGTGGGTTAATCTAAAATTAACCCATAGTGCATGATATTTTACTACAGGATGTATAGTGTCAAGCCAAATTTAGAAACTATGGATGGTTAGATTACTTTTTGAAGTTGGATGGTTTTGATGAAAGCATTTCCCTTGAATTTTCCCAGATGCTTTCAGAAGGAAAAGCCATAGTAAAAGGGTTGGAAGTTGTTTCAATAGAGGAAAGAATTACAGAGGTCATAGGGTTACCTGCTAATGGTGAAAATTACCCTACTTCCAAAGATGCCAGATCAACTAGGGCTGAATTTACAAAGCCAAATGACCCCCCACTGAGCATAGACAAACAAGGTGCAAAGAGAATGTATATTCCTAAGCCATAGAAGTAGATAGTTGTGTATGTTATCAAATACATCCCTTGTGATGGTCACCAGTAAAATTTGCGTTCTATCCACTTAAATTTTTTGAATCACATGAGGCATGAAAGGAGGATGAATGTGCCTAATGTGTTGTACAATATTCTCTCAATCATGGCGGTCGTGACCTAAAAAGGTAGGGATAATTCTGTTTCCCACCATTTCCTGATTAAATTGGTTGTTGAAAAGTCTCTACATAATGTACCAAGAATGACTTGGGAAGTGTTTAGAAATGTTGATCAAATTAGACCTGAGCACTTGCAACCTAGGGCTTTTCCTCAATCTTATGGGTCTACTAAGAGAGTAAGCATAGTTCAATCCATTCCTAGTGCTTCAACCTCTGGTGTTGGATCTAGTGTGAATCGTCCTATGATAGAAGAAACCATAGAAATTAGTTCTTTTGGAATAGAGCACTCAGAAAAAGGAGGCCATTCATCAAATTCTGATGATGAAATTCCACTTGAAACCCTCATGAAAACTAGGGCACAATAGAGAAAAGTAGATATCATAAAAGGGAAGGCTAAAAAAATATTTGTAGAAAGAAAAATCCCAAGTTCTAAGAAGAGGAAGGTTGATACTGTTTATCTTGTAGCCAAAGAAAAACATGACAGACCTCCTAGGGAATCAAGACCAGCTGGGATTGCATTTATTGCACCTCCATAGGAAAGCCCTAAACTTGGTGAGACCTCACATGAGGACCTTGAAGCTCCAATGGAGTAGGAGATTGTTAAAGAAGAAGAAGACATATTTAGGAGAGCAACAAATATAACCCTGGCGGATCTTGCTAACATTTCAGAACAATTGGAAGAAAATCAGGACTTCCTATAGCATGAGCAAGAGGTCCTACAGCAACAGCCAGAACTAGAGCAGGAGCTCCTACAACCACAACAAGAGCAAGAACAAGAGTCCCTACAAAAAAAGGAAGAAGAAACAACACCTTTGCAACCAAATATAACTAGACAACTTGAGTCCATGCAGATAGTTCCATATGAGGAGCCACCACCAAAAATACTAGTAGGAATCCATAATCCTCCTAATTTTACATTACATAAACAGTTTTAAATTTATGGAAAGAAATACAAAGAAGAGAGGAAGAATGGAGAAAGGAAAAATAGAAATTGAAGGAGGAAATTCAAAAGAAGGATGAAGAGATTGAAGATAAAAATGTAGAAATTATCACCCTAAAGTAGAGGGTGGATGATATGGTAGCTTTGGCACCTCAAATTTTGGAATGTAGGGACCCTCCAAGGGTCTATGCTCTACTCTTGAAAGAAAATTATCTCTCTTTTAAGCTACCAAGAATTGCCTCGGGTTTGAATCCTTCTATTGACATCCCTATTGAATTCTTCAATGTTTATAGGATTGCCTCACCTAAAATGAAGACTTTGCTATGTGAATTTTATTTGCATAATTATGTTGTCACAAAAGACCATGGTTGGAATCTGCTATTGTATATTGGGGATGTTCAATTGAGAGAATTCATGTCTTGGGTATAAAATGATATTAGTTGGGGACAACATAGTGCTTATAAATAATTGGAGTCTGATATCCCTCTACCTATTAGAGCTTAATCAAGCAACCCAAGGGATATTTACAGAGAATGGCATAGAATGCTACTCAGACCAAGTTATGGCAATAGGATTATGCCTTGGATTGAGGGAATTTACAGTGAGTATGAGGTAAAGACAACAACAAAGGAGGAAACCATAAGGAGATGTTTATCACAAAGATGGAATAGTATAACTAATGAGATGAAACAAGCTAAGCCTCATTCCATCCATAATTATGTTGCAACACTAAAAAGAATTGATACGTATATTGAGATTGGGAGAACACAAGGGTGACTTTGGCTTCCCCTAATTTTCCAGCCACCCATGCTCATGTGGCTTGTGCTGAACTTTCGATTTTACCAGTTTGACATTGTTGCAAAGAAGTAGAGATGAAATAAGTTTGATAGATTGGAAGGATTCTATTGGGACCCTTACTCAAATACTACAACCACTAATGTTGGGAAATGCTCAGTTGAAAATTTTAGAGCTTTGACCAAGAAAAAATATGATGGAGGACCAACAAAATGTTAGGTTGAGGGGAGTGATGAGCCTCATTTTTGGTCTAATTTTGGGTAGAATCTATAGTCTATTTGCTAGTAGATGTGGCATAATTTTTTCCTCAAACCATTGACATTTGATATTATCCTCTCTCTACAAGCTTTAATGACATTTGGCATATTATGTGGGTTATCTATATTGATTTTGCATGCGATTAATGAATGTTTGTTAGAATGGTTATACATGTGTAGTTATTATGCATACTTACTTTTCCATGTAGATTTAATGTGATAAGTTGAGGAAGACACCACCAGTTGGGGTACACACCATAATGTCCAGCTGAGGAATTTCTCTAAGTCAAAGGCAACCAATGGAAAAAGATTCTTCATGCAACTAAATGCAATCACCTCATAGTGAACTTTAATGATTGAGCATGCATGGGCATTACTATTGTGTTGAATCTACATTTGTACTTGCATGTCTGACTAGATTACATGCACGTGTAACCACCATCACTCCATTTTCCCTATTTTCTATAAATTTCATCCTCCTAGTCATGGAGTTTATTGTCTTGTTTAGATGTTAGTATAAATAATGATCTGATGCCCCTTCTTTAGAAGGTCACACGATTTGATATTGTACTCTCATTCTCCAGTTTTAGCAATAGAAATACATTACTCTTTTGTATGCATGATTTACAGTGAATAAAATAAAATTATGAGTTCGAGCATCTAAGTTCTTAGTAGTTTTAGAGGATACTTATCGAAGGGGGCCCACTTGGTGAGTAATCCATCTTCTTAGTTTAGTATTATTTTAGTATTACTCACTATTTAGTACTTAGTTAGAAATCTAGCATCGACTATTCCTGCAGCCATTAGAATTCCATTATATGACTATTCCTATAGCCAAAGCAGACAAAGTAGTTTCCTATTTGTTACTCAGATTTCCATTCTTCTAATGCATTTTAGCTTAGCGTAGTTGTTGATTGATGTTCAACATTTTACTTCATTCCTTTCCAAGCAATTTACTTTCAGTATTGGTTTTTTTAGTTGTAGAATGCAATGGCTACTTTGAGTTCTTAATGCACATACTATGCTAACCCATCTCAAGTTCACATCCCTGGGTTGACAAGTTAAATGTACCCTCATGATGATTGAAATAGCTATTCAAGTTAGATGTCCAATCTCTAAACCATGGCTATAAAGGCTTAGTTATTAAATCATTGTAGGAGGCCAACATATTCCACAACAACGATGTGGAATGGAATCAAATCTCACCTCGCCAAGTGTTGTGACATCATTTTTTATCCACCACCATTGAAATTTTACTAAGACTCTAGCTCATCTCCCTTGAAACCATAAGGACATCTCAATATTAATCTCTTCAATCGATCATTATCATCGTCACCATTATTAATTCACAAGGATGCGAATTACCACTCATCCTATTGCCATTTGCTACTTGTTCATGCACTTTGTTGAATTCCATCTCTATCACTTCCCTGTCAGTCCCACTATTGGGACTCTCAAATTTCACAAATTAGAAGTGCCCATCTCAAAATTTTGCCTCTGCACCTTCAGAAGTGCACCTAATGAATCTTCTGAATTGACCTGCTTTGGAGGGTCACAATTTACTGCTTGTTGACTTTCAAGAAAAACCAATTTACATACTTACTCATATGTCCTATGTGAATAGGTGTGTCAATTTTTAGCTTCCCATGATGAGTTTTGTCAGGGTTTCAAAAAGTGAAGCTGGAGGGTTTTGTCACATTTCTGCTATTTGCAGACTTTCAGTTTTGCAAAGTTGCCTCCCGTTTGCTCTTGCATTTTGCAACTAGTTGATCATCAAGTAAAATAAGTTGTTTTTTTGCATTCTCCATGCCAAGATGAGCTCACATGTTAGTTTTCATAGCCTCACAAGTTGATTTTCTATTTTTAGTAGATCAAAACCAAATGCAATTTCTCAAGTTTTGCATCTGCATTTCTAGAAACCTTTCTGAGAGGTCAACATTGACCTTCAGTATCTTTTGATGGAAGATAATTCAAGCTAGTCCATCTTGCACATGTGTTCTATGTACCAAAATGAGCTAGTGTGTCTAGTGGTAACTCATCAGGAGTTGATTTGATATTTTTCCAATGAGGTGATTGGATGAGTTTTGATTGGTTTAGAACAACTGTTTGTTGTAAAAAGTTCGATTGAGCAACATTGATAGTTATTAAATTTTTCCTCATGATTGATTTCTCTCATCCATATTTTGCATTGCATTCTCTAGATCAATGGCTACATGCCTCCAAGTTTTTATGTCTCGAGGAGGCCATTTGACTAGTTTCCCAGATCAATTCCAAAGCTAACTTGGCCATTTTTCACCATTTTCCAAATCTGCCAAAAAGAAAATTTTAATGAAAACCCATTTCATGTTCACTTCTGAAGAATTATGAAGCTATCTCATATCAAATTGAGGGTAAAAGTTGTTTTAAAACAAAAAAAATTAGTCGGGCCACATGGGGCCCGACATGTTTTGCATAATATGAAATTGAAAGTGTTGCATTTTAGTAAATTCTTCAAGAAAGTTGTTTTGAAAAGCTCTATATGTGGAGGGTTTACTTCATTTGGCATAATGAGGTAGAGAAAAATAAAGTTATTTCTCATAGCTTGATGGTGAGGATGGTGCTCTATTTGAAGCTCCCATGGAACAAAGTCATAACACTTTCAATCTGGCTAGGTTGTTTAAATGGTTACATGATACTAAGAGATAAATATAAGCTAAAATGGCCAGGTTTCTTGATTATGTAGCTTGGAGCTAATATAAGATGCATTTAAAATGAATGCAAACTCATATGTTTTATGAGTATTGGCCTCATTGAATTGAATGGGTTGAAGGATTGGAGCAATTTGTTGGTGTGTACCAAACATTTGATTTATTTACAACTCAATATACATATCCCATTAAAGCAACTTTTTCATGCAGAGGGCTTCTAATTTTCTATAGAGTGCAAATTTTAACCTACAAAAGGAGGAAGTATTTCTTACAATGATCAACAACATTATAAAGCTTTTGTAACTTTCAAGCCAATGCACCATTCCAAGAGCACACACTTGAAGAAGAATGGAATGCCACATACATGCCCAAATTGGAAGCATAGACAATGAGAAGCGTCAAAGTGGGTTGTTAAGGAAATAAAAGAGGACTTTCTAGCTATGAATGGAAATGCCAAAGCATGAGATCCCACACTAATTGCAACCATAGGATTTGTTGTCTAAATGAGTGTTTTGAAAATGCCTTTAGAAAATTTTGAACATTGAAAACGAAGGTGCCATCATTCAAGAAACATTCTGAAGGAGGTAGCCATGAAAAGAGAATGCTTTTGGTGCACAAAGTAAAATTGTTGAAAGTTCTTAGAAACTTTCATGTAGAGGCCATGTATCATATGAAGGCCATCAGAAACTTAAAAAGGAAAGAAAAATACTACATAAAAAACAAAGGGTGTGGACATCCATAAAAGCAATAAGCCCAGGAGAGGCCTTGTATGCAACCAATGCACCAAAAGACGGTTTTGTTAAAAATCCTTACAAACTTTCAAGCAAATACATATCCTTTTGTGCGTTGGAGAATGAAAGATAGATTAAAAAAAATGCATTTGTTGAAAATGCTTCAGAAAAAAAAAATAAAAAAAAAAATGAAAATAGCGGCCCATGAAGAGATGCTCAAATCAACTAAGGGAGGAAACACCATGTGAAAGGTGTTGAGAGGGCAGCAAGAGGTAGCTATTGAAAAAAATAGTACAAACTTTGAACACACCATCACAAATGCACAAAGTAGCTTTGTTGAAAAGGTCTACAGAGGCTTTGGTGTGGAGACAACTATTATGTGATTCAAGCCATATAGGAGGCGACTCACTTTCAGTCGATGTGACCATTTTATTCAGTAATCAAACATAGTTTCATAATCACAAAAATGTATTGTTCTCTTTGATCAGAGGGATGAAGCCTCCATGCTTGTGGAGTTGCAGAACACAATATGAATTCCAAAAGAAAAAATAAATTAGGGCACAAAGAGAAAATAAACAAAACCAATGGAGGAGATTAAAGGGGTGAAATGCATATTATATTCTAGTCGCTCCCTGCCAGATCGCTTAAACAAACTGCATGCTCTTTATTTCCTGTAGGATCAACGAGAATGGAGCACATGGAAATTGTGGTCCTGATAGGAATAAGCCCCCGTGATTTAATATTTTAAATTTTCATTTGGTTTCTAGAAAGAAAAACAAAAAAGAACTTAAAATAATGCCCGATAAAAATTAAATGCAAGGATGAAGCAGAGAGATTAAATCTCGTGCCTTCCCTACTAGCTCATGGATGCAAAGTGTGCATGGTTTAATTCTCATGAGATCAGTGTGAAGTTGACACGTGGCAGTGGGCCTAGGTAAAGGCTAAATGGGTATTGTTTTGTGTAGATGGTGAATATTTCAAAGAACTTCATTTTAAATGGCCAACCATTTAAAACAATTAAAGGTGCCCGATGACATTTATTTAAAATGTTCTCATTTAAATAAAATTTTAGTGTGTGGGTGAGTATTTTAAAATGTGAAAGCATTAAAGGTGGGCCCAATGGATGTGTATTTTAAATGATGTATGAAGAGTTTTTATTTTTCCCAAGCAAAAATGTAGGTATTACCTTTAAAAGAAAATATTTTAATTTTCACTTTTGTAGAGTGAAATTAAAATGTTCATCGGCAATTGTAAAAGAAAAGGTGAAGTATTATATGCTGGGAAAATATTTAAATGGGCCCCAAAAGTGAAATGTTTAACATTTCACCATATAGTGAAGAACTAAAAGACTAAATGTGTCAGGGTGAAATTTTAATAAAGTGATGGCATAGGCATTTGTTTAATGGCCCAAAGTGAAATATTTAATATTTCATGGCATAGGTAAAGGAGTAAAAGTGGCATAGGTTGAACAAGACTTGGCATGTGAAAGTGCATGAGTAAAGTGATTAAATATTTCACTATTTGAGTGGCTACTATTTTGCTAGAAATTAGAAAAAGGGGAATATTTTACTTTGATAAAGTAAAATAATATGCAGCAAAGAACAAGAACAGGAAAACAAAGGAATTTTCATGGGAATAGGGAGATATTTTCCAATTGTTGATAAATGGTGAATTTCTCCACATGGAAAAAATTTTAGTTGCTTGAAAATAGAACAAAGACAAATAGAGAGGAAAATTCAGTCTGTTGCAGAGAGAGGAAAGAGGCTTTACAAATTGTGTTGATCAACTATGGATGAAGTTTCTAGATTACATCTATGGATCAAATTGATATTAGGGCCACTTTTGTTTCCCTTTTATTCTCTTCTTCTCTCATTGTTCTAGGGTTGGGGTTCCAATTTTTTAACGTTCTACAAGTCAGGAAAAAGTTTTGGGTAGACTGTAAAGCTAGGGGAATTGTAAATGAGTCATTCAATCTGAAAGTGCCTATTCTGAATTGTGCTTTCATGTTTTACTTTATTTGATAGTTGTCTCCATTTCTGAGATGTATTACTCTTTTGGATTCAATAATAAAGTTATCTAAGTCTTTTCAAGCATTGAGTTACATCTGTTATTGCCTTTTGTTTTGTGAGTGATGTAAATGCTTTAATGAATCACAACTTGAACTTATTATTACTTATCATATAAAGAATAGTGTAATTGCTTTAACAAGTGTGACACGAGTGTTGTGTTTCAGGTGGATTTGTAAAAAATGATTATTAGATGAAACTTCAGTGGTCTTGTTTTCAAAATTTGATAACAATTGCAAATATCTTCAGAATATGTTCAACATTGTAGGATGAAATGCTTTTTTATATGACTCCATAGCCCATTTTCTATCATTGGTCAATTTTTCATGCTTATGATGTTTTTAGCTTGGTCCCAAATCTTGCAAATTAAAAGCCATTTCAAATCTATATGTTGAGTTGTATGTTTACCTTATTCTCCATGTTGGTTAGTGAAATTCACTTAATATTTTATCCAATCTTGAGTGATGTTTTGTATTTCTCAGCATAATTCTTTGAGAACATTATTTGTTGAGAAATATCATGTTAATTGTATGTCTAGATCTTTAGGTATTGCTAAAGGGTCACCCCCCTAAGTCTTACAAAGCCTGAAGTGCAAGGGAAATGTGTGTTAATCCCATTTCCTATCAGTTGGCCAAATTAACCTTTGAATCTAAACATAAGAAAGTGGCTAGTTTTTAGGATTCAATTGTTGTGTTGATATTTGGCGCACCACCACCCACCATCGTCATCTTCTTTGTTATATTCATTCCCATCCATTGCCTTATCAAAGAGACCTCCATACATCTCTCCTCGAGACAACTAAGTATCCCTGATGAGACTTTAATGAAATGTCATTCCATTGCTTATTGGCCTATCAGAGGGACTCTCTCCAATGTCACACTAAAACACTCCAGTCACACTAATATCACCCCATTAGAGGGACACATATTGTCATCCCACTGAAATAATTACCTCACACCGCTACATGTCTTATTGCTCTATCGGAGGGACTTCCTTCCTCATCCTTATGACATCCATAAGTCTCCCTGATGTCATTTGTCGATGTACTGTATGACTTGTTGGGTTGTTGAAGAGACATTTGCAATTGTTTCATTGACTACCTTCCTCTCACTGATGAATGCAACCCATTACACTCTCCACCATTGGGTCATCATTGGGACATAGAACATGGTCCCGCCAAAATCTAGGTCTCTCGCTGATGAACACCATTTTCTCTCACTGCCAACTCCACTGGTTTGTCGCTGGAATGGTAGAAACCTCCAATTGATAAGCAAAAGTCCCACCAATGAGGGGGAAACATTGACCAAAGGGGAGGTCAAGTGCAATGCTCCTTCATCAGAATCTCGAGGTGATTAAGAATCATGTGCTCCTACACATGGTGTCCATATTGCCAACTTCCAATTCCACCTTCTTTTTCCTCACTTTCCAATTTTTCAACCTCCTTAGTTCTACTCTGCCATACTTGCACTATTTCCTTTGAAGTCTTGTTATTTGAATTTTTCAACTTATCTCTTTTTGTGTGTACTTCCTCCTCCAATTCTCTTTATTAACTCCAAATCCCCACCAATCTGCACTATGGAATGTTGGAAAAGCATAGTCATCAATTTTATCCTCTTTAGGTAATCCATGCATTACCTCATTCTCTAGTAATGCTACATCCACATGTTCAACATCACCCTCGGGTATGTAACACTGTACTCCTCTTTTTTTATGCTTTCTAAAATACATACTCCTTCCACTTGACTCTTCTCTATCTTATCCCTTTGAACAAGGATTTATGCAACCCCCACTATCACTATGTTTTCTCCATCACCATCCACCTTCATCAACATGTCCTCCAAGGGTCAATTTATTTCTACTCTTTCCAATTCTTCAACCATATCTGCAACTCCTTCCTTAACACTTTTTTCATTCATCTATATGTCCACCAAAGGACTCTCTATTGCTACAAGTTTTGTTTTGTTCTCCCTTTTCATGCCTTCAACAAGACATGTATTAACTATAACTTGCAACCTCTTTTCTCTTATTCCTTTAAAAAGACATAACTCCACTGTAGTCTTCTCTCTTTCTTTTCCTTCCTTATCCTCTTATATAAGGATTTATTCTTCAATGCCAAATACTTGACATTTTTTTACAACCTTTTTGTTTCCTATAAACAAAACAAAGTCAACTTGGTCATGGGACATATATTCTCCCACCTGTATCTCCTTCATTCCCTTATCACATTCATCAATTGCATTCCCTTCCAAGAAGATATATATCTTTGTTATCTCCTCTTTAAGTAGAGGATCTTCTTCATCTTCATCAAATTCTTCATCAAATATAGGATTTTTAGCTATTGCTTCAGAAACATTATGCATTACTAACTTGTCTTTCAAGTTTTCATTCTCAACTATCAACAATTCATTGATTCTCCTCATTTCCTCTGTCAACAAAGTGACATCCTTTCCTTCACCAATTTTCTCATTAAATTTAGGATTCTTCATATCCATCACCATGCCATGTCTTGCAACATCACAATCCTCTACTACTACATGCTTCAATTTCCACACTTTATTTCTCACATCGTTGGATGGTCGTCCCTTAAATGTTGCTATTTTTCTAGACTTTGTTTTCTACCTCAAATCATATTCTTACTTAGGTAACTTTTCATGTACCACTACTACAATATTTCTATAACATTATGTTGCCACAAATTCCCCATTTTCCTTCTTCAAAGGATGTTCTATCATTGATCTCTCTACTGCAACCTTCATATTGCTTTCTCTTGTCATATTTTTGATCTTTAGTACTATTTTGCAGTCATGAATGTTAGTACAAACCACTACTTGTTTACCTTCTACCTTTAGTTCCATCACAATGGAATTCCTTTGCGAAACTAGTACTGTATAGCCATGATCCACTAATTTTCTTTTCTACTATCTACCTTGGAGGTTGAAATTCCTATTTTCACTTGCATAATCAAAACCAAATGTTGTACTCATATTCACCTTTTCCTTTTCTTGCTCTCCCAAAATTCTTCCCTCTTGGGCTTAATGGCATGCCATCTCCTTTCCTTTGTAGTATTCATGTTTTTTAATAATCCTCTTTTCATCTTTAGGTACCTTGCAATGTACCTCTGCTACTAGCTATCCTCTATTATCTACTACTACAACTTGTTTTCTTTCTTTCACATCTACAACTTTACTTATGAGCACTCTTTTTGTATATTCTATCAACTTCAAGGTCCTTTTTTCCTTATTATGAATACCTACATTCACATTCTCAAACATATCATTAGAAAATAAATCAAAAGACCAAGATATCTCCTTAAGTGTCTCCTTCATGGACACTTTCATCCCCTTTATCATTTCTTCTTACAATGTTCCTTGTTGCACGTATTCAACATCTTTCCTTTTGAACCCATCTTCGAGGGCATCCATTCTTGATTCTATCTTCTTCAAATTTGCAATGAACTTCTTTCATCTGACCTTCTCCCAATATTCTTCCCAAAATGGGATTATCATTGGTCTCCTTATGACCCATCTTGTCCTATTATCTGAGGACATCATCAAGAGCTCGCAAGTCCTTCAACAATTACAAGTCCTCCTTGCAACAATCTCTCCATCTCTATTAGGGTATCAACCCTTTGCAGTCACATGTCCTTCCTACAAAAAATCTCTTTAAAGGATTCAAGCTCTCTATAGTTGTAAGTCTCTTCTTACTTGCAACATGATGTAGCCAAGGTAGGAGGATCCAATTAAGGACTTCCCAGCCTTGCAACCTAAATTACTAACTCCATGATCACAATAGATATGCAATAGAATTTAATAGAAAATCCACAAAATATAAAAGACATTCAAGAATACATGACAAAAGATATATCCTAGGAAAACCCTATCAAGAAAAAACCTAGCCTTCAAAGCTCATCCACATTATATTATAATCTCAAAACACATTACAAATGCTTCATGGGATTACAAATTCTATGTCGCAGCCCAAGGATTACAAATAATTCATACACTTAACAATTTTCCATCAAATTATCTTCCTGCTCCACACTCTCTCTACTCTGAGATCCTTCTAGATTAGAATACTTCATCACCGTACTTCATACTTCACACTATTGAGTAGCTTGTCGATCTACCTCCTTCTATCCTCCTTAAAAAATACTCTCTCTTCTATTTATATCATGTGCAAATCATTTGACTCTTAACATGCCAGTCCAATTACAATGACTAATAAAAATATGTGCCAACTCAGATATGTTGGCCCTAAACAATAACAACTTACAATGTGAATCAACCAAGGTTGGCCACAACAAAGCCATGACCTAAAACAACATCCTCAATCATGAAAACACCTTCTAAATTATTCCTCAGAGATCCACAACTCCCTGTTAGCCAAGAACAAGGTAAACATGACCTCACAAAAGAAAACCACCAATCATGGGTACATAGATCAATGTGGACCAACAACACATGATCTAGAAACATATAGGAGCCTCAAAAATCACCATAGAAACATTGAAATAAACTCCATGTACTGGAATCACAACATCTTCCCTTAGGAACACCTACTAGAATAATTAAACAATTGTCAGCACATAGACCTTCACAACAAGATTGATCCTTCATACGGATCTCTAAAAATTAACATGGTTAAACGAGGTATCCTCAATGAAAAACCCTTTAATCCAAAGCTTTAGATCATCAACATATGGATCTAGCCAACATACAGAACTTCATTGCATCACTTACAACCCTACCACTTCACTGTCAACTACCTCAATTTTTTGAGGACTTTTGGATGCCCCTGCATCAGAATCTCATGGTTATTTGAAAAGTGAGCCTCTTCACTTTGGTCTATCCTTTATCGAATCCAATTTTTTCTCCTTAAATTGGTTCGATGATCTATCCACAGGTACTTGCAATTGCCTCAAGGTTGATGTTCTATTCAAGTCCACACTGCAAACTACCTCAAGCTCTTCTAGGTTTGGTGTTCTACTTGTAGGCCTTGCACTGCCTCACTAGTCGGTGATATGACCAAGCCCACCCTACAAGTTGCCTCTAGTTCTTCATCTTATCATTGTCAAGGTTTGGCGATCTATTTGCAAGCCTTGCATTGCCTCACTATTTGGTGATCTTAGCAAGCTTTCTCCACAAGTTTCCTCATGATCAATTCCTTCATTCACATTTACTTCACTAAAATTTCTCCTTAAGATCAATGCTTCACCTTCTTTTGGTTCCACAATGAAATTTGATTCCTCCAAATGTTCCCCTTCCTTTGCATAAATTAATCTAGGCTCTTCTTTATCTGTAAAAGCTATCTCTACATCCATTATTATTTCTCTTTCATTAGCTTCTCTAACTTTAGGTTCTTGATGACACTCAACACTTGATTCTTTCTTCCTCCAAACTCTTCTATGCTCTGCATAAGGTCTTCTTTCTCTACATCTTGATTCCTCTTTTCCTCCAACATACAAATTCTTCCACCTGTATGATCTTCTAAGCACACAAGTAACATGTTTCCATTTTGCTCCATCAATCCATCCATAATCCATCTTCTTACAACCTGTCACAGGCCTTCTCCTCCTCATTTTATCCCAACACATCTTTTCAGAATGATCCCTTAACCCACATAACTTACAAGGATGTAGATCACAACACACATCCTTTTCATGTCCATGCCTATTACAATGTGAATAATACTTACAATCTTTTCTCCAATTCAAACTTGCAATAACATTCTTATCTTTGTCATATCCAAGGCCTTCACTCTTTGATCCCATCATTCATTCAATAGGTTTTGTAATTCCTTGTTGCTTCTTTCCCAATCCTTTTCCTTGATATCCCATTCTCTGCATTATTTTGAAACCAATACCATCACCAAAAATTGTAGGATTCATTACCTTGTTATCTTCAACCTTACCTTCTAAAGAAACTTATGTAACATCACACAAATCATTAGTATCACAAGAAACATCACATACTTAAAGTTTAGGTCTCAAATTCTCATTCTCCTTTTGGCATGCAATAAGTGACTACTCCAACTAATCAACATCTTCCTTCAAGCTAGATATGTCCTTCTTCTACAAACTATTCTCCTTGTTTAGCTCTTCCAAACTTTCTTCTAGATCTTTGTTCCTCTTTTCCAACCTCTTAAACAACTTGAATGCTTTTGCAATTTCCTTTTCAAAATCCTCAAACCTATGTAGCTCTACTTCTAGTTCTTCATTTCTCCTTCTTACATTTTTCAGTTCTTCTTCGAGAGCATCATTTTCCTTCTTCATCATCTTTCGACTCTTCCCCATTGAAACAAATCAAATAAACCACCAATTCTTGCCTCGATCTCTCTTCTAGGGTTTCACACTTCTTCAACACTGTCTTCCAAAAGATCCACAATCTATAAATAGATTTGCAACCAACTCTGATACCATTTGATGCAACCAAGGTAGGAGAATCCAATTAAGGATTGTCCATCCTTGCAACCTAAATTAATATCTCCATGTTCACAACAGATATGTAACAAAATTTAACAGCAAATTGATAAAAGATAAAAGACATTCAAGAACACATGACACAAGATATATCCTGGGAAAACCCTAATATGGAAAAATTGAGCCTTCAAAGATCATCCACACTATATTATAATCTCAAAACACATTAAAGATGTCTCACAAGCTTACAAATTCTAGGCCACAACCCATGGATTATAAACAATTCATACACTTAACAATTTTCCATCAACTTATCTTCCTACTCCACACTCTCTCTACTCTGAGATCCTTTCATATCAGAACACTTCATTACCATGCTTCATACTTCACACTATCGAGCACCTTGTCAATCTACCCCCTTGTGTCCTCCATAACAAATCCTCTCTCTTCTATTTATATCACCTGGAAATTGTTCAACTCTTAACATGTTTTCCCAATTACAATGGCTAATAAAATAATGTGCCAACTCAGATAGGTCGGTCCCAAACAATAAAAACTTACAAAGAAAATCAACCAAGGCTAGCCACAACAAATACATGACCTAAAACAACATCCTTGATCACGAAAACACCTTGTAAATTATTCCTTGGAGATCCACAACATGCCACAACAACCTATCGGCCAAGAACAAGGTAAACATGGCCTCATAAAAGAAAATCACCAATTGTGGGAACATACATCAATGTTGACCAACAACACATGATCTAGAAACATCTACGAGCCTCATGAATCACCATAGAAATGTCCACAACAACTCCACATACTGGAATCACAACATCTTCCCTTAGGAACACCAATTGAAATAACTAAACAACTATCAACACACAGACCTTCACAACTTGATCGATCCTTCATGTAGATCTTTGAAACTTAACATGGTTAAACTAGGTATCCTCAATGATAAACCCTTTAATCCACAGCCTCATATCATATTCATTTTTGTCTATTGCCATGTCAAAGAGACCTCCAAACATCTCTCCCTGAAACACCCAAGTCTCACTGATGATACTTTAATGAAATGGTGTTCCATCACTTGTCAGCCCGTTGGAGGGACTTTCTTTAATGTCATATCGAAACACTCTAGTCACACCGATATCACCCCATTGAAGGGACAAATATTGTCATCCCACTGATGTGATAACCTCACATCAATACATGTCTTGTTGCTCTATCAGAGGGACTTGCTTCCCCATCCTACCAATATCTATAGGTCTCTCCAATGTCATTCATCAATATACTATATGACTTGGTGGGTTGTCGAGGAGACATCCATGATTGTTTCGCTGACTAGCCTACCTCTCCCGATGAATGCAACCCATTACCCTCTCCACCAACGGGTCATCATTGGGACATACAACATGGTCCCATCAAAATTTAGGTCTCTCACTAATGAACTCCATTTTCTATCATTGCCAACACCATCAGTCTATTGTTCGAATGGTAGAAACCTCATGCCCATAAGGCAAAGTCCTATCGATAATAGAGTAGCATCAATTAAAGGGGAGGTGGAGTGTGATACTCCTGCATCATCCAACAATTGGTATCAGATATGAATCATAGGTTCAAATCCCCTTAGGTGATGCTAAGGGTAGATTGTTCGACTAATCACCAATGTCTCACTTCGAATTTGGGACATGGACTAACTACCTCTCATGGATATGTTTATCTCTAGCATTTGTATCACACTTTAACAAGTCAATATTTTGACATAATGATAAATGTATTCCAATAGTGTGTATATTTGTATGCATATATATTATAGTCTCATAAACTGCATACCTTTAGAATTTCACACAAAAAAAATAGAATATCTTTATCTCTTATAGTATAATTATTTTATGTTCAAAATGTTAACACCTAAATCATGTATTTTTATTAATTTCATGATATTCTCATTATTTTGCGTTTGTATATTTTTGAATGGGAGCATTTCATGTGGAAATTTATGTCACAAACTAGATTCTTACAAAAAATGTGATTATAATGGTTGTTGGAGTGTTATATTGCCACATTCTTTTGCATTTAATGTCCCTACATGTAGTCATGTTTTATAAAATGAACCTAACTTTCTTTTCATGGGGATTCAATTAAATTTTTCACTCTATCTAAAACTCATACATTTTTTTGTAAAAGAATCTCTTTGAGATAGCATTACTATTGTCCACCATTAAAGACACATCAATTTATTTCACCATGCATGTTATCCCTTTCAGTACCAGCAACATTCTTGAGGAAACAAGTCATTTTTAAGATTCTTTGAAGCTTCAAGGAGACCTTGATCTTTAAAGAAATAATTCTATATTTCTTTCTATATTAGCACTAAAATAGTATATTTGTATCTATTTCATAGAAATTTTTATCACGTCTTTACATATTTTTGAATTTTTTGGTAGATGGTCAATACTCTCCATAAGATTCATGACAAGGGACTAACTGTCTCTAGTGCGATCCATGTCTCTATCATTTTTATCATGCATTGACAGATTGATCATTTGACATGACAAAAAGTGTGGGAAAATAATCGGTATCAAAGTGTTGGGTCACAGGTTCGAATTCCCTTAGATAACGCTGAGGGGAGATTGTTGGTAGATGGCTAGTGCTCCCCTCAAGATTTGTGATAAGAGAATAACAACCTCCCATGTGATCCATGCATGTATCATTTGTATCAAGCATTAACAAATCAATCCTTTTATGTAACAAAAAACATGGGACAACATAATTTACATATCCAAAACCCTAGCTATTGTGGAGTAGAAATACCAAAACAAGATTTGACTAAGGCAATCCCCTAAACAACCAAACAAAAAAAAAAAAATTCTTGGGTGTGTGCAATTTTTCTATTGAAGAAGAAGTTAAAATCTAGTTCTATTTTTCCATATATTTCTTTATTATTTATTTTCGTTTCAATAGATAAAATTATGTTTTCATTTTTAGCATCTTAGCATTTTGTGTACAATTTAAATTAGATACATTCATTATTGTGTCTCAGATTTTACTTTATGTTTTATGTACCTTTTGTACCATCTCTATACTAGAAGACAGTGCATCATAAGGATGTACATGCTAAGTTTGGGTCTCTATGGATAAGACTCTCTACAACTCATTGAATAATCTCTAAGACATGTATTGTTTGTTTTTGTTTAACTTAAATTATAATTATTATTGTGTAGACATTTATTTTCACCAGTTTGTTATAATTAGTTCTTTGGCCTTGTAATAGACTAGTTTATATTTTACTTTCTCTTCCAATCATTGTAAAGAGAGATAATCTAAATACTTCTCATAACTATCAAATCATCATAATGTACATGTATAAAGAATTGATCTCAAAAGAATGATATTGTAGGTTTTGTTTTTCATACACTATACACTCACATACGTGTATATATGTATATTTATGTATATGTATATTTTGGGTAGACCATTTATATATAATATGCCAATTGTTTGTCCAAAGTATTTTAAAAATAATAATTATATTTTATAGAAAAAATGGCTAAATGAAGTCCAACAACCATAAACTTATTCCATAATTAATTACAATAAAACTATTAATTATTAAATGTAACAATAAAGAGTAAAAGAATAAGCTTCTACCTCAATCCATATTTAATCAATTTTGACATGTGCTTAATAATATAAATAAGAGGTTCATTTTATTATTTAAATAAGTTTTAATATAAATAGTGGAGGCATTTGATCTTTTATATATATATATATATATATATATATATATATATATATATATATATAAGTTTCTATCTCATATGATATAATCTTCTTACAATTTTAATTATATTTTATGTCAAAATGACCAAACATAACCCTACAACAATCAAATTTACACCCTACCCAACATGGGGGAGAGGGTTCATTGTGGAGGGTCCAATAGTCATGTAGTCAATTGTGATTATTCATATTAGTACTAGAGTTAATTAATACTATATCTTGTGTATACTCTTTTCACATATTAATCAAAATATTACCAAATATATGGCATTAAGGGATCAATATTTGTTCACTTTAAAACTTATAATCCTCAAGTAAAAAAATAAATAAATGCATTCACTATAAGTGTGCCATTTATAAAATTAAATGCTCATTTTATAAAATAAGACACCCATTTAAACAAATATTGTTATCATAGTGAAAAGATATTGTTCTTATGTGTACAACTCTTGGGGAAGCAATGTATAAGTATTAGAATATTTCATATTAGTTGTCTGTCCTATCAAAAATATAAAACTAAGCACATTAAATACCATGTATTTTTTCATTAAATCCGTAGGATTTTCAGAATGTTTTAAGTATTCAACTTTTGGTCCATTTTTGTTTGATATAAGTTGTATTTTAAATAATTATGTGTTGTTTTTATAGCAACGAATAGTTTTTTATGTGTTCAACTATTGGTCCATTTGTGTTGAATATATAAGTTAGAGATAACAAAGATTTATGGTTACCAATAGGTATTTGGCCCATTTAGGTTGTAGATAAGTTTTATAATTGATATTGTTTTGTTCAACTACTAAGGTTAGTCAAATTTTGAACACTTCTCAGTAGATGTGCTGATGTGGTAGGTTGCATGATGAGTCATACCTCCAAACCTTAGTTATAGATAGATAAGAGGCTAGTCCACATTTCAAAACAAAACGAAGGTCCTCAATATTCTACTCAATTGCTACATGCTGACAAAGATAGTCCACACGACTATTGACCCCTCTCCCAGACTAATAAAACCATAAATTGATTAATATGACAATAAATAAAAAACCAAATCAATGTCTATCTCAATCCACATTTGATCACAAATTGCTTAATATCACAATATAGAGTAAACATAATAATTTCCTGCATCAAACCACATTTAGTCAATTTTGAAGCATCCTAAATAATATAAATAAAATGTTTATTTTATTCAATGCTAACCCTTTAATGATTACAATGAAACCTAATTTTGTTTCAAGTATTCCCATCCAAATCTTCTGGCAATATTTAGGTTAAAGTGATTTCAACCGTAAACAAAAGGGAGATTCTGATTCAAAACCAACTACCACTGCTATCAGGAAACCTAAAAGAGCTATAATAATGGATGGCGTTGTGTTGAACTGGTTTGGAATTCATTTTGCAGACTGCGTTATTATATATTTTATGTATGGGAATGAATAGAACTTGTGCAAACAAAAGGAATGGAATTTACCCTAATAGAAATCGAAAATGATATATTATGGAGATCATATGTACAAAACTGTTATTTATCATCGTAACCGATATCACTGTAAAGATCTCAAGACCGTGAAAAATATGGTTCAGAGGATAATTTTTATTGAAAAGAAAAACAAATTTACAAATAAAATTAGTTATATAGAGTTCTAAAATTGTTTGTCAGAATAAACTAGTTGTTTAAATTTTCAATCAATTATAATTGGATTCATCTGAAATTACACTAACTTTTTCAATAGAACAACAAGCCAGTTTAATGTTTTTAATTGTTACAAGGTAAATCTTTCATACATAAAGGAAATAATAACTCAATAGAGAAAGCGTACTGTGAAACAGAATGAACCCAAATGGTTACATTAATGGAACTTTCATAATAGAAACCCTGCTTTAATTTTGAGCAGACATATTATCACATCAATTCATGACAGTCTATACTCTCTAGGGACAGGGGCTGGTATAACTTCTGAATATATAAATTGCACCTGTCCCAAGAAAATACAGCAAGCCAACCATGCACACCACAAGGCCTATCCTTCAAAATCGCACTGAACTTATTCATTCTAAGATCAGAAAAACTTGATAACAATCAAGGAAGAAAATAGAACTCATTGTTCTCCAGTCTGCAAAAAGAGAATAACATTATTAGTAATGAAGCGTAGAACAAGCTGGATGTCTTCTAGTAGCTGAACATACCACTCAATAGATATATAAAACCAGAAGACCGGAATAGCCCAATACAGCCCCACAAACTGAATATATAAAAATAAAGAGATTGCATGCAAAGATTCAATCATTTGAGCAGCCACAGCGTTTTGATAGAATTCTCATCTGAATGCAGATGACCACATTCATCTCCTTCAACCGGCGGAGGAAAGTTCAAATCTAAAACAGTCTTTGGAGAATCTGTGCTTTCCGTGACTCCCGAGGAAGGTGGATCGCTACTGTTGCAAGGGCTGCAGCTCTCTTTATGGCCCTCATGGATTTCTCCTACTCCTCCATCACCTTCATTCTCGTTGCACCTGGGTTGATTTGACATCTTCAGTGCAGCCAATTGCTGCTGCCTCTGAAGCTCCGGTGGAAACAGGACCTCCAAGAAAGAAGACCAAGAAGTGCCCACATTGAAGGATCTGTTGAGAAAGGCATGGGTCCATGGCCGACTGGCAGCTTTGGCAAACATATTGGAGTTTATCCATGAGGGAACATGGCGTTGTTGTGCCAACTCTTTAAGCTTCTCTCGGATAGGGACGGGCTCAGGATTTTGGTAAGCGGCGCTCCTGGTGACGGGTGTAGGATGTTGGTAAGCGGAAAGTGGGAAATTGGTTTTGGCATTGCAGCCTTTTATGGCTCTGGCAGCCTGGTCATATGCATGGGCCGCCTCAATGTCCGAACTGAAAGTGCCCAGCCATACGCGACGCCTCTTGGAAGGGTCTCTAATTTCGGCAGCGAATCGGTCCTCAGACCTTTTTCTTACTCCTCTGTAATGAGTTCTTTTGGGGTCGGCCTGGGCAGTGGCATTGGCTTCCAGGGAACACATTGTAAAAGCAGAGAGGAGGACAAAGATGAGGAGGAGGAGGAGGAGGATGGGGGATGTACCAAATGGGGAAGATTGGAATGGAGATAGCACACTCGTTTCTTGTTTATAAAGAAGAAAAAGTTAGTCTTGCAGAAGAGCGCTCCAAAAAACGAGATTGTATAGCTGGACATGACTGGACTGAATTTGGGTGATGAACGGTCAATTTGGCGCTGATAACCTGAAAGCTCCGAGTAAATGCTCGATAGGGAACAATTGGAGAAAATGCCCGAGGCGCCCGGGGACAAGTATGCCGGTTGTGTTGGTTTTGGAAACAGAACTTGGCGAGGGTGATTTTGACTACCTTGCTGCATTGCTGAATACGCTGTCAAGCCAGCTTTTATTTTTACATTTACAAGACGAGCATTTATAGTTCAGCAATTCGGAGCTTAGTTTTTTACAGGGTGAGCATTTACTTATTAATTTTATCACTTTGTAAATGTATATTGTAACAAATCATGCTTTCTATTAATTTAAATAATTTTTAAATTAAATAATTAAATTATATAGATATTACTATATATATATTTAAAGATTATAGTTTAATGAGTAAATGTATATTTAAATTTCATTCTTTTATTTAATAATTTTTTAAATTTTTAGATGGTATAGTTAATCTTATCATTCAACATATTCATTAAATTTAAACTTATATTTATATTTGAAATATTTATTTTATATATAAATTGGAATTTTTCTTTACATTCTTATAAGTTAGTGTTATAAATTGATTATCTTTTTTAATTCTTTTAAGAAATAATATTTTTTAAAATAGTATTTTTATAGTTCTTAATACATTAAATAATGTGTTAATATAATAATTAGGTTTTCCAATTTTAAGAAGTAAGACTTTTTATATTTCTGTTTTAGTTTTTGTTACATGTAGTTTAGTTTGACAGACTTTCCAACTTTACAAAATAAGACTTTTTATCTCTTTTTTTCATTTCTATTACCTACAGTTTGCATACAACATAAAGTGGATATTTTTACTTTCTTTTAGGTTATTGATATAAAGTGGTAATTAATTTCATTCTTTTAATTATATTTTGATATTTGTAAATAAATTAGGATTTGTGCTATTATGCTATACTTTAATATTTATTTATTTTATTAAGAATTTCAATTCTCACTAAACCTTATTTAATATGTAAAAAAGATGTGTTACTATAGGTAGGATGTTTTCCAATTTCTGAAGTGTAAATAATTTATTTTACTCATCTTTACCCTTCCTAATATATAACCAAACACATCATTATAGTAATTAGTTTTTTCAATTTTACAATGTAAGAATTTTTATCTCTTATATTTTTTTATTGCATAACATTTGACTACTAATATAATTTAATTTCAAATGCTATTACTTTTTATATTAAAAGCAAGGGAAGTGTCCCTAAATCCATGAGTTCAATAAACTAGCAAAAAACAAAACAAAGGATTAGACACCTCAACTCATCCAACAACTAAACGAGACAGAGAGGCAACAACTCAACTCATCGAACAACTAAACGAGACAAAGAGGCCCAACACAAACAAAAAATAGAAGAGAAAGACAAACTACAACAAAAATTGTGAACCTTACCATTCAACCTATAATTTATAAATTTCTAGCGAAAAAAAAAATTTGTTGCTATAGATAGTATATATTTCTATTTTCTACCTTGAATTGTGAATTTGTAACTTTATTAATACATATAAAATTGTGTCATTATAATAGTCATTTTTTTCAATTTTACTGAGCAAGACTTTTAATCTCCTATGTTTTTTTTTCATACATACCATTTGATTACCATTTGATCAAGTGAAACTTATTTCAACCTCTTTAATTTTTATATACCTTAAATTTTAATTATTAATATAAATTATTTTAGTTTAAATACATTTCTTCTCTGAATCAACTTAAAAAATTGTCTATCTTATATTTTTCTTGTATCAATGAATTATGGTTAATGTAAGCATGCAAGATCAAGATAACACAAATGAAAAAAAAATCCTAAAAATAAATTACCACATTTTAATTAGACTTTTATATTTTAAAATATATTAAAGTTTATGCTATATATTTTAATATTTTTATTTTTATTTTAAAATTAAATATTAATTGAAGAAAAAAAATAGAGTCATAAGTAGCATATTTTTAAATTTATAAAGTAAAATATTTTATCTCTTATGTTTTTTAATTTTTATCATACCATATAGTTATCAATATAAATGATTTACCTTAGTTTATCTTGATAAAAAATATTGAAATAATATACTGGTTCAATTCTTAATTTTTCAATTAACAAAATCAAATTTACTTGTTCACCTTATCTATTATTCAAAAGATTATGTCATTATAATAATTGATTTTTTAAATTTGAAAAAGTGAGACTTTTTTCAACTTTTTTATTTTTTTATATCCTATATTTTAAATATAAATGTAAACAATTTTAAATTAATTATGTTTTCTATCAATCAACATTTTAATACAATTTGTCCCCTGAGCTGAGTTGGCTTCAACTCAATTTTGATGGCTCGACAAATAGCCATGAATGTAGGTATATCCAACTAGGCTATCAAAGGAAATTCCAAAAATAGGAAATTCCAAAAATACCATAATGATGCTTAGTAGGATGGTGAACCCTTGTTGGTCCCTTCAGGACTCCATCTTCTTGACATGAAATATTATTGTAAATACTAAAAAATGACCTAATCAATGTCATACACTCAAATCAGATTTATTAACATCATTTCCTCTTTATCCATCCTCTTTTCGCTTAATTAATTCAATTATCCTAGCTAATTAATTAATTCAATCATTTTCATCTATTGGACTAATTAATTTAATGAGGTGATTCTCCTCTTTTCACACTAACATTTCATCTAATTAAATAAAATAAATCAAAATATTTAATTTAATCTCCTAAGTCATTGTATTTAATTAAATAACCCTAAGTTATTTAATTAAATATCATTTCACCCCTCCCCTATTTATTAAAACATCTAATTTAATAAATATCATTTAATTCCTCTAATCCCATAACTGCATAAATTAAACCTTATTTAATTAGCAATTAAACTAATTTTCCTCTAATCAAAGGGAATATTCCCATGTAATATTCTTTATCCTTTTTACACAATTAAAATTTTGTTTTAATTTATAAAATATATTTTTCCTCACCCTAAAGGAATATTCTAAGGAATGTTCCTCTCCTCCAATCAACTCACTTAGCTTCAAAATCAAGTTAACCCTTCAACCTCCTAAACAAGTCACCTTTGACCTATGTGAATAGGTCAAAAGTGTGTTTGTTTGAGGAAATTGTGAACCCTTGATTAACTTTCATCATGCATTCTCATACATTGATGAGAATCCATGATCCGTGCCTCTCCTCCCCTTTATCTTGAACCATTGATTAAGCTTTTTGATCTCAACCATTCATTCTTATAAATAGATCACTATTTGGGGACAAATGGATCCATCTTTTATTGCAAACTTATGTTGTTGAATTTACTCACACACTCACTCATCTTTTAGCTCACTATAATTTAGCTTGTTTTAATTCATTTTAATTGCATAAAAACTTCAACCATCCATTAGTGCTTTCCATGCATCTATCTTAGTTTGTAAATAAATTGGGGTTTTCATCTTTTAGAATCATTTTATCTTTAATTATCTTAGATTAGCTTAGAAATTGCATAATTAGATTATTTATAGCATAAAATCATGGTAAATTAGCTTGCATTATGTTTGGTTTTAGCATAATTTAGGTTTTTACATATCAAACACCATGGTTTCATCAATTCTCTTTCATAAAATCAGCTGAAACAAGCTCACTATCATGAGATTGGGAAAGGGTCATCATTCCACATCAATGCAACACTAACTCCACAACAAGATAAATTTTGAATGGATTAGAATAGATTTTTTCATGGCTTTTGTAATTTACTGTGTTAGGTTTTGTTGAAAAGTTTAGTTTTAATCTTGTTTGATCGATCTTGTTGAGATTTGAGTATTGGTGGCTCCATTATGCTTTGATTCTTTATGGATCAAGCATAATTCATCCCATATCAGTATCCTCACATCGACATTCTAGTTCTAGGAGGGAAAACTGATCATTTAACCATATTTTAGCTTGGAATCCATGTTCATATTATTTTGTAGGTTGCAGTGATGCTCAAAACAAAAACAACAATGCTATTTCAATAGTGTCACCCAAGCAATTTGATATAGTGATGTGTATTTAATTGGTTGAAACCAATTTAAATATAGAAACACATATTAAAATTTTAAGATATCTAGAATGCAAATAGTGATGCTCAACTTCACCTGACGGATGCTTCCAAATTTCAAACCGCGATTCATTTGTTTATAGTGATGCCCATCAAAATAGTGATTGAATCATCCTCACTAGTCTTTATGTAGAGTGATACTCAAATTCACCAGAGCAATGCCCAAATTTCAAATTGTGATGCCATCGTGTGCAGCGATGCTCAACCAAGGTAATAAACTTTATGTTTATTTTTCAACATGTGACTTAATTTCTTTTGATTATCTAATCATCGATTGATGTCTGATTGTTTTTTCATTGTTAGACTAATAGGGTTTTATAGGTTTAAAGGCATGAGTGAAATTGAAGAACTTCTCTTCTTTCTAAACATTCTATAATTGTAACTAGCGTTCAACACTTTGGGGTAATTATAACCCAATTTCATGCTTTTTGGCTTTCAGTTTTAAGAAACACATTAGTTTTCCATTGAGTTTAAAATGAGCATTCAAAGTTGGATAAAATGAACCCTCACATCACATATTTCAATTGGAATTAAAATTGAATAAGACAAACTCATCCTTCAATTGGTGCTTAAAATTAACTCATTATTGCTTTGAAGGATAAAATTGACAACTGTTTGTTTTGTTTTGTGCTTTTTAACTTTTCTAGTGAATGCATATGCAATTCTCTCATGCCATTAGGTGATCTTAAGAAACATAAACATTCTCTAACATGTTACAAAATCACCTCCATCTTTTAATTTTGGTTTAAAATTGAACAACCATACTACTATGAGAAAAGATAGTGTGTGTTCTCTCTTTGTGCATGCAAACAAATATGATCAAACTAAAGATGTAATTACAAGCTATTTTTCACCTTTAGAGGGCCTACCTTGGTAGGAAAAATTACTCACCCTAAGGGAATGACCCAAGTGGTAACGAGCATAAGCCAAGCTCTTCCAAACCGATATATAAATTTGTGGTTTTGATGAAAATTGTAATCAATGTGAAGCAATGCATGATAGCTCTCCCCCAGTATCTTTATGATGTGTAAATATCTTGCTCTAAGGTTTGGGAGACCTCTCAAAATGATTTTATCATTGCACCCCCTAAACATGATTCCCTTATTATGAACCTTTGTGTAGTAGCCAAAAATCCCTAATATTTGTTGATGTCAGGAGGTCGGACCTCCGAAGCCATCCCACATATTTTTGGTTCTTAGTAGAGATGAAAATTTTGTCATTGGATATTTATGAGAACTTGTTGACTTGTAGAAGTGAGTGTCGTGGAGTGGAGCTAGTGTGGTCAAGCTTCTCATCATCTGCTCTAAATAAGTGTAGCTAGAGAAATCCAAGTGGGAATACAACAAATATAGCCATTCCTATCCTAGGGTTGTAATGCTTTTGAGTCAGTTTAACCTTTTGCTTGATTTAAAAATGATCCAAAAATAAACACTCACAACCCAAATTTTTTAAAACTTTGGCTTAAATATGAACTTCTTGAGTTAGCCTTGATATTATTGCTTGTCCTAAGGATTTATTGTTAGTGATTTCTAAATATCTTGACATTAATCTCAAACCCATATTTACCAAAGATAACATAGGAAATGGTGGTTTTAATCTCATAATTTTCATGAAATGGACATTGTAAAAGTTATGATGGTTTTTGACATAAACATCTAGTTTGAAAATACAATCAAGACAAGTTTTTGTAAAATCAATTCACTTAACCAAGATAAACTTGAAAAAATGAACGCCACATGACCATTTGGCTATCGATCACATGAATTGAATAACCCGAGCTCATGCCCACTCTCATACAAAGAAAACATTGCAAAACATTGAGTCCAAAATCATTGATTTTCACTTTTCCAAAATCATTGAGTCCTTAGGGTTTGATCACTTTAGAGGTATAGCATGTTTCTCACTACCTTGGTCTTGGAAAAAAAAAAATTCATTCTAGGCCAACATTGGGTCAAATATTTCATCCATCCTTCATCACATTTCATCCTTCACTTCACCAAACTTTGTAAAATTTTGAACAAACCAACACTTTGGACTTAGACATCAATTAACTCAAACCCTAGCTTATCTACTTTATATGTGAAATGAATCCTTTTCCATGCAATTGGTTAAGTTAGTTACCATATTTGAACTAGTTTTTCTTGAAGGTCACAAGTCTTCCTTAAAGATTCACAAGTTCATAAACATCCTTTATCCAAACATCAAACATCAAAACTCTTAAGTCAAAAGTGTTTTCCCAAAATATTTGGAAAGATAACTTTCCATATCATTCACCTTTTTCATCTTCCATTATCACGATTGGTCCAAAACACCTTTGAGGTTCACTTTTGCAAAAAGGTCAAAACAAAAGAAAAACATGGAATATAAACTTGATTCATTCGTCATGAGTGCTCTAAATCAACCAAACTATAAAAACCTTACAATACCAATTGATTATCAAAGCTCACATTTTTACAATTCAGATGTGGGATTATTATATCCTACAAACCTCTAAGTCAAAGTCAAAACCTATAAATCTATCAACCAAATGATCAATGCATGACTCTTCAACAAAGAAACATTATCCCATCAAATCAATACATGCCAAATGTGAATATACCAAATACAAACTTACCAAACATGAACATATCAAATCCACGCTTGGTGAACTATGGGATAGATACGTTTGCAAATAACACCAATGTTGTTCAAAATCTATACAATATACTGGAAACTCAATGCATTGACCCAAATCAATGTAACACCATGCAAAATCAAGGTTACCTAAATCAAAGCAATGTGTTTCCCAACCATAATAATGTTCAATTCCAACCTATGATGCAAAAACTAAACATCATCCCAAATCATAACATGGTCCAAAATCAATTTGTGCATAATCCAATACAAATACCACAAATGTATATTCCAAATATGCTTGACAAACAACCAAATCAACCACACCAAGGGTATCAAAATCAAATTTCTATACTTATAAATTTTGTTGATTCAAATCACCAGGAGACATCTCCACCCCAAAATCGACACATTACCCCATTAGGTAAACCATGTCATCAAAACATTGAGTTGTGTCTGCAACCACATCAAGAAAATCATCTTCAATATAAAAAAGTTGGGATGCCAAAATCAACAACCTCAACAACCAGATCAATCACCACATCTCCAAGATGAATCACAAGTAGATAAATCTCAACAAGCATAAATCACACAAGATGAAAAATGTGAATACACTCCTTTGGGAGAACCAATTGAATCAGCATTAAAAATGTTAGTCCATGCTAAACTTATCAATATTCCATAAGAATTAAATGGAAGTGAATCTAGCATCAAGTTCCCATGGGATGATGATAATGTTTATTGAGAATACCATAGAACAAAAGGTCATGACACATTAGATTGTATCGAACTCAAAGATCTCATCCAAGACCTTCTTGATCAAGAAAAAATAACTGTTGAAGACAATGATCAACATTCAACCATTAATGATGGTAGTGAATATCTCTCTACCACAATTTTTGAAAAAAGTGATCAAGATCTATCCATCAATGAGCACCTCGAAGATGTTTCTACCACATCCAATGTTGAAATCAACATACATCAAGAGTCATTTTTTAATCATGACCAAGACCCATCAACAATATCCAACAACAATCCATTTCAAGAATCATTAACATCATTTGATCCTATGATTGAAAACTTTGACAATATCCCCACCACCATGTTTGAGGATAAAATTCAAGATTCATCTACCAATGATCATGTTGAAAATGCCTCTACATCACCTAACAAGCTAGAGGACATATCTCTATAATTTATTCCAAAGCATGATCAACATCATTCACCAAAGCCTAGCAATGGTCCTTTCCAAGACATATTGACATCCTTTGACCTCATGGTTGCACATATTGAAGGAATCCATAATTCAATACTTGATCAAAATCCACTCAAAGATCAAGAAAATATTGAGCCAATAACCATGCCTATTGAAGACATTCAAGAACCCTTTATAAGTAATCCATCCTTTGAAATTAAACCATGTCAAGAGCTTGATCTAACTCATGTTGAAAGAAATGCCAAAATTAATCAAGATCAAAAATTTGTATCTACAAGATACTAGCATGATCTAATGGGTATTTTCCAACCCATACAATATGTCACAAATAATGATCATATCCATATCTCACATACTTCTCCATCTACCCATGAGATGTTTACTCCTAATAGAAATGTAGATGATCTTCATACAAAACAAGAATCTCATACTCTTGATATCATTACCAAGGGACAAGAGTCTCCTACTCTTAATATTTTTACACATGATCAAGACATAGAAAAATCCAAAGATATATCAAACATTGATCATGAACAAACCCTCTACATAGATGGTAAAACATAAACATCCTTTGAAGAGCAAGCAAAAATGGACCATAAAGAAGACTCATATATGAATTGTATAGCATAAAAACCTTTTGAAGAAGTATCAAAAGAAGACACATCCTACATATAGATTAAAGAAAGTGAGTATGAGGATATCAAGAATTATCAAAAATCAGCAAAGCAAAAGCATCTTGAACAACAAAGAAATGGTTTTTCAACAAAAAAATCAAACCATGTCAGTAACAATCCCATAATACTTGGGGCAACTTTATCTAGCACAAATACCGAGATGGTGAGCATTGAGAGTGCTTATGATGAAGTAGCTACCAACACTCCAACAATTCATATCATCAATCATCATCCACACATCTTTCGACCCACTAATTAGGACCAACCACAAGAAAGAGGTCTATATCAAAGAAGAGAGACAATTATTAAAGTGAAAGAATCAACAAAGAAAAATGGACAAGGAAAAATTGAATGGATACTAAAGCAAAATATAGAAAATAATCCCTATCACACTCCATTAGTCATAGAAACTATGGGTAAAAATAAAAAAGGAAGTTCATCCATCAAAAGTGTCTTTCAATACAAAAGAAAGATTCAAGAGTGACGTACAAAGTATATGAAGAAGTTGGTCCCAATTGAATCTCCATATCATATCCACCCATCATTGCTCATCCTCCCAATTTTGGAGAATCAAATATTCCAAAATTTTAACCAATCCATATGGATCTCATATCCATCAATGCATGCCACCATCCACTTTGACATCCATGGTATCGAACTCTTGTATTGACCATGTGTTGGAAACAACTCTTTATCATATGGATTCTAAGGGAACTCTATTGCGATGTGCACATCTAGGTAAGGATAACTGCAGTACTGATAAAGAAGATGAAAAGATCCATGTGTTACATTCAAGTGCTCGTAACTTAGCAAAGAAACTCCTCCTAGCAGGATATCATTGGCATGTCATGACAAAAACATCTATATCAACACCAACAACATCTACACCAGCACCACCAGGTGGTTCGACATGAGCATAAACTTAAAAAAAATCAAAAAATCAAGAAAATAGTCAAGAGAAAAATTATCCTCTAGTGACAACCACTTTGGTGGCACTTTTGATAAGTATAATGATGACAACCTAGAAAACAAGCATCATGAGTAGAATCGATCATCTATGTGCACCATTTCAAGTGGCAACATCTCATCCCATCCATAATAAATCCCCCATTCTATCCATCTTATCCATAATAAATCCAGGAACCCTTCATTATCCAATCCATTTTTTATGCCATCTTACTTATCTTGATCTTGGAAAAGGTTTAGTATGTACTTGACACTTGCTTATGGTAAACTTCTTGACATGGGTCATTCTCATTGGTCCTGTCCTAACCAACATTGTTTGATCCATGAGGCATTGTCCAAAAAGGCATATTTTATCCAAACATGTTATCCTATCACAAGATAATCCTCGACATCCTATGCATACCTATCCATCAATCCATTCATTTATCCATGCATCCACCCATGTCATTCCATACATTGCTAGATGCTAGGGGTAGATACTTACATCTTGCTTCAAGAATAAATCTTGAGCTATATCTTATAACTCATGTTGCAATATAAACATTTTCTAACACAAAATAAAAAAATTCAAATCATTTGAAGCAAAAATCTAAATCACTAGCCCATGGCACATTCTGATGAGAAGATGTACCTTATCAAGCTTTATCTTTTATACAACATCAATCCAAACAATCCATATCGGTTGAATCTACCGTGCACTTCAACCTCACATAAAATCATTCCAATCGATTTTGTTCCAAACCAAGCTCCAAAATTTTGATCAATCTTATCCAATCAATCCATCATCATCATCTGGGGATATCCTTCCCAATCCTTGTGTTTCTTAACACTATCCGTGCATTGTTGTGTATCCTCAAAAATGTTATCATCACCAATCCATCAATCAAACCAATCAATCCTAGTTTCATTTTCAACAAAATCCTAAAGGAGATCACTGAAATCATCACACATCCATATACTCATCAAGATCATGCAAAACCACCAAAAACATTCAGAAAATATTATCAAAAAACACCACAAACATTCATAAAATCTTATCCAAAAAATCTAAAAAAATTTGAAAAATCGTGTACAATCAAAATCCAAAAATATTCAATAAATTGTAAAGGAAAAATCTAAAACATCTAGAAAATATCAAAAAATCTAAAAAGGTCGAACATCAAAAAGACATAAATCAATGAGTCTCCTTATTAAACTACATTGTCTCTAAGCTTGAATGTAGGAAAGGCCATCACTGATGTTCCCCTGAGACACCCTAGGTCAGTCATTTAGTAGTCCATTTTAATTATCTATTGTCTCTCATCTATTCATATCATTGTTCTATAAATGGGTCAAGTTAATCAAACTATGTGGTCCCTACATCTATATTGTAGGTGTGGATGGTGAAAATATGAAAATGGCTAAAACTAACACACACACATTAGCATGATTAGCACTTTAAAACATAGCAAATTATCAAGCATCCATATGACATATTGAATCATGCTAAACAAACAAAGTGAACAAATGCCAAAGACTAAGCATGCTCAAACCTATCCCATATTGGATTGGTGCTATTGTGGAAAATAGCCCTTTCCCAACCCCTTTGAATAAGTTAAATGATGAAATTGCTTTGAAGATGATATGAGATGGGCATTTAATCAGTTCTCAGTTTAAGAGAGTGACTTTGCATAGGATTTGTGGATCAAGTTGTGGAGGATTTGATGATGAATGAAGCCTTTCATTTAAATATTATTTTGATGAGAGAAATAGCCAAATGGATGAATGTGGGACAAAGATTTAGCCAATGAGATGGAGCCACTTGTCAATATGTGATTGGTTGAGGAATGAGCACATTTTGGTCAATGTACCAAAGAGAGGGAGATTTCAAATTTGAATTTGAGAGTTAATGTTGAGTTTGACTTGTGCAAGGGGACATGTAAGAGACCATAAATTCCTTGTTGGATGTACATGTCCACTTGTTTTTGAATTCAAACTTGAGGAAATATTCCTCAAAGATGCCATGTTGATGGAAAATGTTGATTTTATAAATGAATTAAAATGAATTATTGGTGCAAGTGAGAAAAGCTAGAGGATGTGATGGGTGGTTAGGTTAAGTTAATCAGGATTAGATTAGCTTAATGATGATTAGATGATTTGACCCCTTTGACTTGAATATTTTGATTTATTTAAATCAAAAAGGGATGAAAGGTGATTTCAGACTTAATAAAATAAAGGATTGATTTATTTAATCAAGGAGGGTGATGTTAGGATCAAGTTGATTTATTTAATTTAAACTGATGACTTTAGGAGATTGATAAATAAACTTGATTTATTTGTTGAATGAATGAATATGACCTAATTGAATGCATTATGCCAATTTTGCATGTCTACATTTTTCCCATCTTTGAAGCAATGTACTTGTTGCGTTGGTTCAAAGAATAATCTTTCCACGATCAAAATTCAAAAAAAATCTGATTTTTCAGATGCCCCAGCGGAAAGAAGTACACTGGTACATTGCGCCCTTGAGAGATCGAGCGAAAAGATTCAATTTGAGGGTCGATCTCACGATAAAGAGGTTCAAGATGGATGGTTATGGATGATGATGCAAATGATATGGTTTTAAGATGCTTAGAATAACAAATCTATATTATCTTAAACAACTTAAATGATGATATGATGATGGTTGAGATGGATGACATGATATGCTATGATTATGCAAATGTATGATTTATGTAAATATATGATTTTATGAGATGCTTAGACTAACAAATCTATATTATGATCATGATGCAAATGCAATGCATGTGAAATGATCGATGTTTCCTATTATGTATGATATGAATGATATGTGGTATGCTGACAGTTTTCTGGATGCAGGATGGATGCATGATGGATGCATTGGTGATGTTATATTAGCGTGGAGGAGAAATGAGATGATGACAAGAGGATCCCACAAGTCCATGATTTGATGAGACTTTATTAGAGATGATAGATGATGATAGATGATGATTTTCTTATCAAGGATTGGGATTTTAAAAGGGCTACTTACCTTATGTTTGATAACACATGTAGATACGATGCATCAAGGTATAAAGAACTAGGATGGCATTGTACCTAGTGCGATGGACTTTGACTCGACAAATAGATAGGAGTATTCTTGTTCACACTTGAGCAAGTATTATGCCACGTTATTTTACAAGAACTCCAACAAGCACAACAGACAAAAGATAATGATCGTTGGCCCATTCCTATCTCTCTAAATCCTTCATTTGGATATCATCAAGAAGTCCTTGGAATGAGCGCAATAAGATAAATAAAAAGAAAAGATCAAGTACACAAACAAGTCAATGTTCTTCATACCTCTAGCCAAAGGATGTGTTTTGATAGGATAAGAATCCAAGTGATATCCAAAATGATGCCCATTGTTGGACTGATATATCATAGGACATGCATTGTATAGGATGATGATGGTTTGATAAGTTGATTGATAGGCTTTTGATATAAGGTTGATTGACCTGTTTGAAAGTGATCAAGAGTTTGATTTTGTGTTTAATGGTTCATTGCTTCGATTTTGATTTTTTGTTTGAAGTTTGCTTCTACTGATTGATGTGGTTGTTTCTGTTTGTTTTTCCGAAGGGTGGAGGTGATGATTAGTTTATTATGGATGATTGATTATTTTGAGTGAAAGTGAGATGAGACTGATAGATTTTTTCAAATATTTGGATGTTTTTGACATTCTTGGAATGTTTTGAGGCTATTTTTGGTATTTTTTGAGATTTTACAAATGTTTTGATTTTTGATTTTTCAAATGTTTTGGGCTTTTCAGAGATTTTATGAATGTTTTTGGATTTTGATGTTTTTTGAATGTTTTTGGATTTTGTGTTTTTTGACTGTTTTTGGATTTTGTGTCTTGAGGGCTGATCAAAGATTAGCCTTGCCTATGTTTAAGCTTAGAGACGACGTAGTTCAGATTCCAATGTTTTTGATATTTTATGTTTTTATTAATGTTTTTGGATTTTTTATGTTTTGGATGTTTTTGGATTTTTCGCACGATTTTGACCATTTGGATATGGATATATGTGATGATATCAGTTCTCTATTTGGGATTCTGTTGAAAACAAGGCTAAGGTTAATTGATCAGATCGATGGATTGAGGATAATGATAACATTGTTGAGGATACACAACAATGCAATGATTTGATTGATCAGGATTGAGGACAATAACATTATTGAGGATGCAAAACAATGCAAGGATAGTGTTAAGAAACACAATGATCGGGAAGGATATCCCAAGATTATGGATTGATTGGATTTGATTGATCAGGATTGTTGAAGCTTGGTTTGGAACAAAAGTTTGTTCGAATGATTTGACGTGATGTTTGAAGTGTAAATTAGATGTGACTGATAGTGATTGTTTGGATTGATGTTCGATGAAAGATGAAGACCAATAACGAATGTCTTCTCGTCAAAATATGCCATGGGCTAGTGATTCATATTTTGGATCACAAATGCTTTGACCAATTTGGTTTCATGTTTTCCAATGTTCGGATCACCACATAAGTTGGAGGATATAGATCAAGTTTTATTCCTGAAGCAAGATGTACATACCTAGCCCCAGTGTCGAGCAATGCTTGGAATGTCATGGATAGATGCCTGGATAGGTGTATGGATGGATGGATATGGATTATCTTGTAACAAGATAAGGTGTTCAGATAAAGAATGTTCATTTGGATAATGCTTCATGGCTTAGATAATGCTGAATAGGATAAGATTAATGAAAACGGCCCATGTCAAGATGTTTACCATAAGCAAGCATACAGTGTGCCCCAAACTCTCATCAAGATCAAGATAACTTGGATGATGGATGCAAATAGATGAAAAATGGATTGGATAAATGGTTTATGGATGAATGGATTTATTATGGATGATATGGATGGAATGTTGGATTTATTATGGATGGGATGAGATGCTTTCATTTGAACTGGCACACGTAGATGCTCGATTCTACACATGATGCCTATTTGCTAGGTTTTTCTCATGGTCTTGCCCAAAGCGCCACTGTAGCGGTTTTCACTGGAGGACGATTTTTTTCTTTATTGTTTTCAATTTTTTTTTTGTTTTTTATGGATTTTCATATTTTTCTATTTTTTTGGTTTTTCTTAAAGATTTTAAACTCATGCTGAATCACAAGGTGTTGTTGATGTAGATGCCCCTGCCATAATGTGCCATCGATATCTTGCTTGAAGAAGCTACTTTGCTAAGATACATGCACTTGAATGCATCTTTTGGGATTTTCTTGATCTGCTTTATTGATATCGGGGTTAACTCTGTCTCTGTGTGCACATCATGATAGAGTGCCTTTTGAATCCTTATGATGAAGGGTCGCTTCCAATAACTAGTCAATGTGAGAATTGGATATCATGCGTGGAGGAGTGGATGGAGTGCATTTAGGGATAAGAGATGGATTGGTTGACAGTTTGGAACCTTTGACTCTCCAAACTTGGGAAGATGAGCAATGATGGGTGGATACGGTCCAAGTGTGCGTGGAATTAGGACCAACTGCTTGATATAAGTTGTACATTGCTTGAAAAGCCTAATTTCACTTTTTTTGACACCTTTGATGGGTACTTTTCCCTTTTTCATCTTGCCCCATAGTTTCTTTGACTGATGGAGTTTGACAGGGATGATCTTTCTTTGTATTCTTTGGTATCCATTTGTATTTGATTTGTCCATTATGTTTTCCAACTTTTTTTCTTTGAGAGCATTCTCCGTACTTTGATTCAACTCTTTCTTTTGACTTTTGTCCCAATTCATGGATGGGGTGATGGGTAGATGAATATTCGTGATGTGGCTGGTTGTAGTATTGACACTAGTTTCATCATAAGGACTCTTAATGCTCCCTATGTTGACATTTTCTTGAGACAAAGTTTCCCCCAGTATGGTGGTAGTAGTACCTTCATGCTTTGATTCTGCCTGTTCTGAGAGCTCTTGTTTAGAATGCATTCTCTGATAAATGACCACTGTAGATGGCGTTGTTTCAATTTTTTGCTTTGCTAACTCTGGATTATACTGTTCTATCTGACTTGTTTCTTTGAGTGGATAATGTTGGATATCTACATACCTGATGTCCTCAACTTGAATTTGGGATATATCTAATTCTAATGTTGATAACTCAATTTGACTATAGGAATTAATAATCTGCTCTTTTTGTGTAACAAAATCTTGTTCTAGATGAAGATCATCTATGTGTCCATCCACATAAAGCATCTCATGGGTAGATGGAGGAGTATGTGCATCTTTCCTAGATAGAAGAGTGTCCATTAGATCATTGTAGTATCTTGGGGATGCAAATTCTTGATTTTGAATGATTTCAAAATTGCTTTCAACATGCTTTGGATCAAGTTCTTGACATGGGTCAGTTTCCAATGATGGATTTCTTACAAAGGGTTCTTGGATGTTGTCATTAGGCATGGGGAATGGCTCAATATCCTCTTGATATTTGAGTGAATTTGGATCAAGTGTTGAGTTGAGGATTCTTGCAGTATCTGTAACCATGAGGTCAAAGGGTGTCAACATGTTTTGGAAAGAACCATTGCTAGACCTTGGTGAAAGATTTTGATCATGCTTTGGGATAAATTCTTGAGATATGTCCTCTAACTCATAAGGCAATGTAGGGACATTTTCGACATGATCATTGGTTGATGGATTGTCCATTATGTCAATAGGATCAAATAATCGTAATACTCCTTGAAATAGATCACTAAAAAGTGGCTCTTGATGTATGGTGAGTTGATCATCAGATGGGGTGGAAACATCTTCAAAGTGCTCATCGATGGAGAGATCTTGATTATTTTTTTGAACAATTGTGGTGGAGGGATTTCCAATGTCTTCAACCATAGGGTCAAATGATGTTGACATTTCTTGAATTGGATCATTGTTGGTTAGTGGATTTTGATCATGATTGAAAAGTGACTCTTGACCTATGTTGATTTCATCTTCGAACGAGATAGAAACATCTTCAATGTGTTCTTTGATGGGTAGATCATGATCATTGCTTTCAAAAATTGTGGTGGGTAGATTATCAATGCTATCACCAGTGGTTGAATGTTCATCATTATCCCCAATAGTTATCATTTTTTGTGTTTGTGCTTGTGTTTGTTGGGTAGCTTCAGAGGCTTGGGTAGGAGAGGCTTTTTTCACTTGTTGAGCTTGTGTTGCTTGTTGTGTGGCTAGATATTGTTGGATGGAATTTTGGTAGGCCCGGTGAGCTTTTAGCGCAATGTTATATTGTCTTGATGTGTTAGGTTTAGGTGGTAGTAGTGGCAGATTTGGAATCGTGTTGGATGTAGTGACAAGTTTTTGAGATATGATCAAAGAGATCATGGTAGTGAGGGGTTGAGATGTGATAGGTGTGAGAGTGGTGGTTGAAATGATTGAAGTGATAGGGATGGTTGGAATGACCGAGGTGATAGATCCTTGGGAGATCATGTTTAGATTTGTTGGGATTAATGTTGTCATTTGATCTATTGGTGCAATGTTGATGGTATATTCAAAGGATTTGATGTGATAGCTTGATTGGCGTTAGGTGGATTGATTTGGATGGAGTGATTAGTGATAGGTAAAGGGGGAAGCCCTAAACCAAGGAATGATGTTGATATGGGTAATGCTAATGGAGATGTCTCTTCGCGCAATGACTCAACTATTTTGGTAAGTGTAGCGATTTGATCTCGCCAAATTTGATCTTGATTTCGATCTTGACTCCCTTGATATTGTTGATTTGGTTTTTGTTCAAGCAGATTTCGGATGCGTTCTTGTTTTTTTTTAATGGGATCATGGACAAATTGATTTTGGACAATGTTCTAATTTGGGATGATGTTCTGATTCAGGATGGGGTGATCCCACAATAGTGGTTTACAATTTTTGGCCAAACTGGACACTGAAATAATTTTTTTTAACTAAATATTCACTTTCGGGCACCTATAGCGGCTAAACTATGAGGAATTTGAAGATGATTCAAACTAGAGTTTTGTGAAATTTTTTCTATAGATTATAAATTTATTTTTTTCAATTTTTTTGGATTTAGATTGCACTTATTTTAGCATCTCCCTCGAAAACAAGTTTTTTTCAGAAAACAACATTTTTAAAAAGTGACGCTCACCGTATAACACATAATTTTTTTTCCATGAAGGATAAAATTATAATTCTTTTGAATTTAGATTCATATCTCCAATACCCAGTGCTTCCACTTGGTTAGATAGTTTTTTATTGAATATTTTTTCTTTAATCATGTTTTGAATTCAAACCAATTATAATTTAGACATAGCATGATCGTATAACGCGTAACTTTTTTTGTATGTATCAAAATTCAATTCTTTTTTCTCTGTTGGATCAAGGACTTAAATATATAGTGCAATAATATATATATATATATATATATATTTTATAATCTGCTATTTTTCCACATGTGCAGAACAGAGAGCTTGATTTTTGATGAAAAACCTACATTCACGAGAAATAAAAAATAAATATAATAATAAAATTAAATTTATTTCAAATTATACTTTTGGAAAGCTTATAATAAGGACTACATACTTACAAAAAAAAAATTTTAAATGAATTCATTTGGTCTCCAAAAAGGTAAATCAAAAGTAGTTTTTTATTAGCATTTTGATAGGTGTAAAGGAGACTTCGTTATAGGTATGGTTTAAAACTAGCGGGATTCTATCCAAGGGGGTTTGATTTAAGGTACTTTGATCAAACTCTCTTCAATTGGAATTCTTTAAATGGAACTTTTAAAGGCTTAAACCATTAAATTTTCTAAATATATGTGATTTCAGCAAAAATTAGATCCTCCGAGAAATTGTAAACCAGCTTTGTGGGATCACCCGATGATGTTATGATTTGGCATGATAGGTTGAAATTGAACATTGTTGATGTTGGGAATCACATTGCCTTGATTTAAGTAACTTTGATTTTGCATGGTGTTACCTTGACTTGGAGTCGTTAACATCTTGTTTGGATTTTGAACAATATTCGTATGATTTGCAAACATATTTATCCCAAAGTTTTCCGGATTCATGTTTGGAAAACTTGTACTTGGTACATTCTCATTTGGAACGTAGGGATTTGGTGGGATGATGTTGTTGGTTTGAAGGCTCATGCATTGATTGTTTAGTTGGTGGATTTGTAGGTTTGGACTTGGATTTAAATCTACCATTGGGAAAGGTGTCCCAAAATTTGATTTGGGCATACTCACATTTGTTGTACTATTGAGATTTGTTGAAGGTAATGATCCCATGTACAGTTTGTATAGATGTGAGTGTTGATAATCGATCGGCGTTGTAAGGCTTTGATAGCTTAGTTGACTTGGATTACTCATGATGTATGGATCAAGTTTGTATTCCATGTTTTTCTTGTGTTTTGACCCTATTGCAAAAGTGACCTCTAAGGTTCTTAGCACCAATGACGAGATGGAGGATGAAAGGGGTGAATGATATGAGTGTCAAACGTTTAGGAACCTTGGATCAATGCTAGACTTAGGGTTTTATTTTGATTGTTCTTGATTTGGATAATGAACTTGTAAACCCTAAAATGTTAGATGTTATCTTAGGATGAACTTGTTCAAAGGGGTACTAATTTAACTAGAGGTATGAGAAAGGATGCATTCCCATACTCCTAACTAAACAAGGTGATTTTGATTTTGATGATTTACCCAAATCTAGAATGATGTTTTCAAAGCTCTAAAGTTGTTTGTGGGATGAAGATGATAAATGTTTGGATGAATGAAGTGTTCAATTTGATCCTAAATGAACCTAAGAAGGACTTGTTTATGAGACTGAGATAGTGAAGAAAATTCCTTTCTCTAAAAGAATTCAAAATCAAAAGATCAATGTTTGCATGAAAACCATATGACCAAAAGATGCCAAGAACATATGTGGGGTCCAATTGATTTAATATTTTATTAATGGATTCTTTTTACCACAAACACACTCTTGATTTAGACTTTGAATCTAGATGTCTAATCTCTCAACTTTCCCCTTATCCCACAAAGTGTATTATGCAGAAACCAAGAAAATTTGAGGCAAGAGTTACCTATTGTTGACCTTAGTAGGAGCAAATTGAGATGAAATCCAAATTCTTAGAAGCCTCTAAGGATACGAATCCCTAGGGAAAGCAATAACATGTGAATTTATTCAAGGATATTTGCTTCTCCTAAAGGGTTTGGGATTTGATGCACATGTTGAATGTTGGTTTTCCAATGTTTTTGATCAAAGCACTGTGTTTTAAAATAGACTCATAAGCAATATAACATCCTAGCTCAATTGGTACATTTTTCTTGGTGGGCTTTCCTCAAGCCCTTTGTAGTAGAAGAGATGATTTTACATGCAACCAAGGAAAAAATATAAAGGTATGTTAAGAATGAAGTCTTAACCTCTATATTTTAACCAAGATCGAACATGGCAAGTAACTTCTTGGAATCTAAGTTCCAATGCACCACTTTGATAAACTCATTGAATGCATAAGTTGGTCACTACAAACAAAGGTTTTATTTTAGACTTTCCATTCGTGGAGATTGACCCATATAGCGAGAGTCCCCTTTCAGATACATCTCATTGGAATCAATCATGTGATATTGGCGTTTACTCCAATACCCACATTTATATCCTAGTTGGAAATACTCTTGGCTTTAGAGTGTTATCGGTTGAGTCGTTCCCTTGGGTGAGTACTTTTCCCCAAAGGCAGGCCCTCTAGGATAAACAAAAGTGAGTAAACATATTCATAGTTTGATCAACCTTCGTTTAGAAACAAAGGGAGAACACATGCAATAAGTTTACTCGCACTTGCAAAGTGCTTTGTTCAAGTTTTAAACCCAAATTGAAGTGTGGAGGAAATATTTTATGCAACCTAATGTCATAAAAAAGACACTTGATTCTCAAGATCCCTGTGAAGCGCGAGAGAGGTGTATACGCCTTTTTAGATGAGATTACTTTGAATAAGAGATTACGAAACATGAAAAACACATGTTCATTTTAAGCCCCAAAGCAATGATGAATTTGTTTTAAGCACAAAAAAAATCAAATGTGAAGTTGCTTGTTCAATTTTAGTCCAAAAGTAAAAGACTAGTCAGTTTCTAATGTTGAATTTGAGGCCAACTTTGAAAAGATCAAGACAGTGATTGATTTTAAATCCAAATTGAAAGCAAGTTGTCTTAAAACAGAAAACAAAATCAAAAAATGAATGCTTCAAGTCATTGCAATAAGAATTAAAAAATGCTTTTTCCAAGTTCAAGTCCCCACTTTCTGATTCAAATTTATCATTATTTGATTCCTACGTGAGAGCAACCATCGTCGTTTCTTGATGCCAACCTACAATCAAAGTAAAAAATCTTAGCAATGAGATATATATCAACGAATCAAGATAAATAATAGTTGGTAGTCATAGATAAACATGAAACATAAGCTATGCGAAGATAGATAATAGTTGATGAAGATGTCCTTCTTGTTGCTTTTTTTGTATCCACTGTACCATAACCATTATAAATATAAGATTAGTGATACAAAATTTGAACTTTAAAATATTTTAACAATGATATCATTACTAATAACAAAATTTATTTCCACATTTAAAAGGAACTTTCCTATTCTCTGATATCATCTATTGTAGAGGATTTCATACAAAGCTTGTAAATCTAGAGAATTAAATTTGAACTTTAAATTTGTTCACAATTTAAATTGCATATTTAATGTTGAGGGCATGAATGGTCAACCATACTACAAAGTAAACAAAGGTAGTGACAATAAATTAATAATATCCTGAAGCTGACAAAAAGTCCCTTCAATTCACTATTAAGCTGAAAAAAAAGGCAAAGATAAAGCTCCATAGAGGTAATTTATTGTGTGGCGGCACCAACTAAAGACAATGGACAGAAAAATGTATTAATGGCCCAATTAATACGAGATTTAGTACGCCAACCTGTTGTCATCTTTAATTACCTGGGATAAACCTGCAAAAAACATCAAAGAGTTGAACAAAAATGTCACAAATTCAATTTTGTGTTATTCTTTGTCACTATCAACGGCCTGCATTATGTCAGTGATATACATGGTACTTTAGATCCATTAAGAAATATGATTTAAAATGGAAGCTTTAAATGATCTTTAATGACTTCTCTGATGAATTCAACTGGAAGACCACGATAGAAATGATTGCAGCACAAATTTTCAACGATCATTAAAACTCAAGTCAGAAAGGTGAGTATGGACAACATAATTAGTTCACTGCCAAAAAGATTTTTATCTGCCAAATAAACATACAAAATATGTTTCTCTTCATAGCTGTTCATTTCAACTACCTAACACCCTCAAATTGCATGTTAATATTGGATGTTGGTGTTGCTATACAAAATTTTTCCAACTGCAATACTTCAGACTCAAAAAAAAAAAAAGCGTACTGCTACCTAACTATTTAAAAAGAAACTTTCAAATTGATGCAATCGGTAGTTGTAAACTTGCGTCCAATCCTTCACAACCTTTAAAGATTTCAAAGACTTTCCAGCAAATGAAAATGCACAGGTGTAAAGTTAGTGACCATAATGCTATTCAAAAAGACTTTCAAACTAAATGGAAGCCAATGCAATTGGTGGCCTCTCTGCCCATGCCAGAATAGATGCTTAGAGAGGGCACCTAAACCTTTTGACATAATGACTCAACAATGAATGGTATTATTTTAATATGACATGTCAGAGGATTGAAGGCGACATTTAGAGTTTTTTCAGACTTCAAAACTTGAGATTAGGAAGATATAGCGATTGTTCTAGAAGTACAACATCACTTTAAAGGGCATAACATTGAAGGAACTATTAGAGCAAATGAGCAGATCTTTAAAATCAATGAAAGAAATCAGCAGCCTATCAATCATTCAAGATACCTCCAACTTTCTATTTTTATTTTTTTTAGAACCACAAATGATTTTAGAATATGCACGTAGAAAAAGAATTTAGAAACTTTCAATGCAGCTAGCAAGTGTAAAAGTGAATTCAACAACCTTTGGCAGGCGTAATACAGTGATGGTTGACTGCACACTTGTGAAATAAGAGCAGTTTTAATGTTTGTGTCCAATGCCCTTTTTGTTGAGCTGATGGATCAGATTGTGCCCATGGCCATGCGTAATGAGATGTCTATGTTACATGGCACCACTTCCCATGAGTGGAAAGGAATGGACGCCTTTGGAGTTGGCTTTGACGTTCTATTGATTGACTGATTGCAGTGTTGGAGAGATTCAAATAAGGTGTTGTTGGATGGTATTGTCAAACTTTATTGAACAACAATCAAATCTTCTAATCTTTTTCTTTGCATTTATCTCATAAATCAAATAAAAAATACAATAATAGTCCATAGGTTTTGTTTATGCGTAGAAAATTCATATAATAGAAGAAATTTAACTATTTGAGATTCATAAACATGTCACAGATTTAGGACTAAGCTTTATTCCATGCCCTTGACTATTACACAAGCCTTAGGCTGCCCTCGTTGTCTATTCAACACCCTTGAAATAAAAATGATGGTGTCTACATTATCAGTCAATTCTTTCCTCAGAAAATAAATATGTCTACCAAGTTTATATCAAAAGGCATCAAGGAAAGAGGTTCATGGGAAAAAGTACCTTAAATCATAGTTTCAAGAGGATGAAACTTCGTGAGCAGATTGAAAGAAAAAGGATTGGTGGATAACGCATGAAGGGAGTTAGTAAAGGGGGATAATTTATCAGACACCACAGGAGGATGATTGATAGGAGAAGAATTTGGGGAAAAGCATGCAGATCTAGGACAAACTTACGAGGAGTAGAGTTGGGTATGACTTATATGAGAATGAGGCGTGGAAGCGGCAGTCGGGAAATGACTAGATTGACCTCACACTGATTTAATTTGTAACTTGGTTTACCCCTAAATCTATGATTATTTGTGACCAAATCTCTAGAAGGATGTTGCATAAACAAAGCTTTTTTTTTTGGATAGGAATATGGACCTCACATTCCTATCGATGCATCTAATGAACAGAAATCAGAAACTTAAATGATGTTTATCAGTGATTCAAGTGCTCATTAATGAATTTATCAGAATTTTTAAAGCATACAAAACTCGAAGATCTGATATTAATAGTTGCATGCATATGAAGACAATAAAACTAGAAAATCTGCAAACTAGATTTACTATCTACAAACTAGAGAATCTATAAACAAGTATTAAAAACTAGAAAATCTTAAACTCTGAAAGATACAACATACAAGCTCCATCAACGTAGCCCTCGTTCTAGTGCCATTATGTGGATGGTGAAAATATACAAATGGATAAAACTAACACACACACATTTGCATGATTAGCACTTTAAAACATAGCAAATTATCAAGCATCCATATGAGATATTGAATCATGCTAAAAAAACAAAGTGATAAAATACCAAAGACTAAGCATGCTCAAACCTATCCCATATTGGATTGGTGCTATTGTGAAAAATATCCCTTTCCCAACCCCTTTGAATAAGCTAAATGATGAAATTTCTTTGAAGATGATATGAGATGGGAAAAATCAGTTCTCAGTTTAAGAGAGTGACTTTGCATAGGATTTGTGGATCAAGTTGTGCAGGATTTGATGATGAATGAAGCCTTTCATTTATAGATTATTTTGATGAGAGAAATAGCCAAATGGATGAATGTGGGACAAATATTTAGCCAATGAGATGGAGCCACTTGTCAACTTGTGAGTGGTTGAGGAATGAGCACATTTTGGTCAATGTGCCAAACAGAGGGAGATTTCAAATTTGAATTTAAGAGTTAATGCTAAGTTTGACTTGTGCAAGGGGACATGTAAGAGGCCATAAATTCCTTGTTAAATGTACATGTCCACCTTTTTTTGAATTCAAACTTGAGGGAATATTCCTCAAAGATGCCATGTTGATGGAAAATGTTGATTTTATAAATGAATTAAAATGATTTATTGGTGCAAGTGGGAAAAGCTAGAGGATGTGATGGGTTGTTAGGTTAGGTTAATTAGGATTAGATTAGCTTAATGATGATTACATGATTTTACCCCCTTTGAATTGAATATTTTGATTTATTTAAATCAAAAAGGGATGAAAGGTGATTTCAGACTTAATTAAATAAAGGATTGATTTATTTAATCAAGGAGGGTGATGTTAGGATCAAGTTGATTTATTTAATTTAAACTCATGAGTTTAGGAGATTGATAAATAAACTTGATTTATTTGTTGAATGGATGAATATGACCTAATCGAATGCATTATGCCAATTTTGTGTGTCTACAGTAGGCAAGGCTAATCATTGATCATCCCTCGAGGACTCTAGGATAGGTGTTTAGGTTAGGTTCTTGGTCGAGACTCAGAAATTTAGAAAACCCCTAAACATTTGGAAAATTCTCAGAAAAATCCTAAACATCCAAATATTTAGAAAATCCAAAAACATCATAATATCTGAAAAATCTCAAAAACATTCAAATATTTCAAAAACACAAAAACATTTGAAATTTGAAAATAAAAAAAAAATAGAAAACATTCAAAAGACCTAAAAAACCTCAAATATTTGGAAAACCTTAAACAACCTCAAAAAATCTAAAAATCCTAAACATCCATATAAACTTTCAAAAAGACCAAAAACAACCTCAAAACATTTCAAAATACCAAAAAAAACCAAATATTCTAGAAAAACCAAATTCCATCGATCCCATCTCACGTTCACTCACAATAAAATTTCATCCATAATAAATGATCATCGCCTTCAACCTTTGGTGAAACAAGTAGAAGGGTATGTGTAGGATTATCATGGAAAAAGCAGGCCCTTAAGTGGCAAAAAAATTAGAAAAATAACAGCTAGGCAACTTGACATAAAAATTTGAATAAGTTATCTATATTATTCCAAAAATGTGTAATAATATAAGCTATACCAAATTGAAATTAGTTTCTTAACTAGTAGGTATGTTTAAAAAAAAAAACATCTATTTGGTGAAAATTTAAAATTTCAATGCAGTGGTACTTAAATTTTAGGGAAAAATAAGAAGTAGGTGTCTATCTGACCACCCTAACCACAATAAAATGATAATATTTTTTTACAAGATTTTAGATACAAGTAGAGGACTCATGCCCTAATGTGATGCATATTTGTTTGTAATTTATTTCCAAGTAAATAATTAATTATGAATTTTTTATTACAACTTTTTAAAAAATATAAAAACTTGTATGTTTGACCACCTTAACTTGGTCAAAACTTCATGAAATTCAATTTTTCCATTTTTAATCCTATAGTATGTGAAACATAGAATGTGACACATGTTTTATATTCAAAAAATGTGATACCGTTTGAAAGCTATAGATGTTTCTCAATCAGCCTATCAATCAGGACTTTAGTCTTAATTTGAATAGAAAATGAATAATAATTACTTATTAAATTCAAAGTAAAGTATAATTTATATCGGTGGAAATATTAGAATCTCCTTTCAAAACCCTTTTTGTTTCATCAATTTTGGGTAAAAATATAGTCATCGGCTACATACCCATCATATTGCCACTTTTTGGCCCATCATGATCCTGCACATACTCAGAAAACAAACATAACAAGTCACAAAGTGTGAACTCTAAAATTCAAAATCTATAGTCCAAATCATAGGTAAATGTGTCAGTGAAGTTTATAGCAATAGATCATCTTAGCATCATCATCCTAACATCAAACAACCCTCTAATCAACATGTCATAGGATGTATCCTTCTTGTGATGGAAATTAGTATCAGATATCACTTGAGATAAACTTAAACTAGGCAAGAGCTATAGATAACACTAACTATTTGTCTTTGATCTTTTCTTATGATTTATTTTAATGAACCATTCTAAGGACCTCTTGATGATGTATATCTAAAATGATTTAGAGAGAAAGGAATGGGGCATCGATCATTATCTTTGATTTGTTGTGCTTGTGGATACTTTTGTAAAATAATCTTGGCACATACTTGCTTAGTTGTGTGTAGGAAGTTTGTTTGGAGTATGTTGTTGACTATTTTTTATGCTTTGGTCCAATATATTCTAAACTTCTAACTTGCATTCCAACAACGTTTTTGTATGTCAAGATGTCAACAAGAACTATCCTATTTTTTGTTGATCAAAGTTAATTACACTAGATACAACACCATCCTTGTTATCATTACCTTGATGCATCATGTCTATGTGTTATATCAAACAATAAGTAATGATGAAAAATACCAATCTCGAAGTGTGAGCATCCCATCCTACATCTCATCCTACATTTTGCATTTTCTCATCACCATTTCTAATAATGTCTTGATGGATCATGGACTTGTTGGATCTTTTGAAGTCATCATCATCATCAATGATTATTCATTATTCTCTCCACACTAACCTAGTATCATGACACACAAAAACATCATCAATGCATCCACCCTACATCCACAACCCATCAACAAACATGCATCTCATAATCATTGCATATCACATCATAAATTATGCATTATCATTTGAGTTGTGATGAATAATATAGATTTGTTATTCTAAGCATCTTAAATCATTGCATAATAATTTTCATCCATACATCCATATGCATCATCATCACAAAACATGCATAGAAAATATACAAAAAGAAATGCATCCATAACATTTACATATCATAATCATTCATCCATATCATATCGGGAAAAGGTAAAGAAAAAGAATATAACATTGCATCCATCCATAGCATAATCATCACATATCACATAGGCATAAAGTAAATGCATCCATACATCATCCATACATGAAATAAAGTCAACACATCATAGCATGAATCATATGTATCCATGTCATATCATATCAAAAAAATGTGTCATGGTACAAAATCTAGATCAATATACATACATCAGTGATAAGTAAAATATCCATGAGGCTATCAAAAAGGAGCCCACGAATGCATATTAGTATAAAGAATGGGGAAAAATAAAAAAGTTTATATATATCAAGAAGCTAGCCCTGGTGGCTGCTACCCTCTCCAACGTGCTTCTTAGGTTGCTCCTCTACATGGGGATGTGCATCACTACAATGAGAAAAATTAGGTTGTTGAAGAGCCATTGGAACACCCTTGTGATAATGTTGTCTATAGTATGTATCCTTCGTGACAACCTATCTATACAACCTTGCTAAAAAAGTCCAACCATGTGTGACTACTACCATCACCTCAATCTACTACCACCTCTCAACCTCCTAATCTCTCTCCCTGGTTATAGCTTGAACTCTCTATAAAGTTGCATCTCTCTCGATTGTCACCACGACCACCTACTGCCGAGTCTTGTCTTGCTTAATAGTCAGAAAATAAAAATTTTGGGTGTGACAAGTCCCACTCACCCATCAAATCATGTGCTTGTTGTTGTAGCTACTATATCTATTCATCTCTGGCATCTAGTGGTGGTGGTGGTGGCACTAGCTATCGCTGCACTACTAGAGTTTGCTGAGGAGGATTCTATCCCACTGGAGGATCCTATGAAACCTATCCATCATGGAAATATTGGCTGCCCTATCCTCTACCCCTAACATCTCTGCCTCACAACCTCCCTCTAGGAGGAGCACTTGTAGGATCTGTGAGTCATCATGGTGGGACAAACCATGCATCATAAGCAGGAGTGATTGGAGTAATGGGTTGAACCTGTTCACATGCCCAAGGTTGGGAAACCAACTGGTGGAATATATCAATGACCTATGGTACTAGAATCGTTGGTCCCTAGGTGGGAACCTCTCTAGCTAATCTCACAAAAATAGCCCTATAGCCATTGTCGGGCCTATCTTATACATCACAAAATTGACTAGCCACTCTGTCAAGAAGGTAATGCTCAATCATGTTGTGCTCTCAACCCTACACATAATGGGTCTATCTGAAAAAGTAAAGCTGATGTACATCATCGAACCATGCCGACATCTGAAGTCAGGCCACCACCAAAACATTGCCATATCATCAATCACTCATCACTAGTATGAGAGCCCAATCTATTATGTCTGCCTAAGTGTGATAGCACCTCAATATCTCCATATGATGGGATCATCTAGCTCCATGTCCACCATCTATACAATTGGCCACAACACGACAATGTGCTCCAATGCCCAAATATGAAGCATAGTAACCCCTGCATCGAGGGTTCTCCCAATGTAATACAAAAATTCATGTAAATCATGGTACACGGAAGCCAACATCATGGGCCCCCACACAAAAAGATTCCTCCTATACAACATTCACTACCAAGGAAAGCCCTATGTTGGACTAAAAAATTGGCGACATCTGTCTAGAGCCACCAAGCCTAAAATGATGGCTGCAACAATCAATCTAAATGTTGGCACCTAACCTTTGTATGTCTCTAAGTCAATCTATGAGCTAACCAATACAATCTGGTCCATATGCATCACATTTAAGCATTCATCAAATCTAGGATCAGGATCGTAGATCACACGATCACTGCATGGATAGGAAATGACAATATCCACCACATGTCCTCCAAAGTCATTGTTGCCTCTCCTGTTAGAAGGTGGAAGGATGAGGTCTCCCTGTGCCATCTCTCACACACTGATGTCATCATAGTCAAATGTGTCCTCACAATAGGTGCATATGTGATGTACCACAATTCAATCTCTCCCAGCGCTCTTCGCTCAACTTTAACAGATCACCCAATCTCTCAAGGACTATGGGCTTGTGCTCTCTCAACATTAATGGGTGAAAGACCTCCTACACCCATGCAGTTCACGACGTTAGGAAATCATCAAAATTTATAGTCATTTGGAATTTTTGGCTTAGAAATCACAAATGTGTCACTACATTCAAAACTCAAACAACAATGCATGATGCATTTCAAATTTCAAATTGAAAAATGTGTTGCCAAACAAGCTGGCGTCGCAATTTAGAATATGGCCTAACCTAACCCTAACTTTCAAATCAGAAATTATGTCACTAGAGACAACTATGTTGCCATTTAAAACTTGAAACCCTAAATTCAAATCTGGAAAAGCATCGACATATACATATGCATCACTATATATCTTTTGGGCATCACTGATTGAAGTTTGGGCATTTCTATATAGCAGCACATCCAAATTCTAAATTCTAACGCCTAATAACTGCATCAAATTTTCAAATTTCAAATTAAGTTTCAAATCGAATCCAAGTGGTCCTCCGTCTGGAAGCCATTGGAACTCATGAACTCGATCAGAGATGTGTCGGGGAAGCTCACAATGCACCATTTTATTGAATGGTCGGAGCTCAAATCGCAAAAATTTCTTAAGTGTGAATGCACAAATGAATTGAAAATCACCCCTCTTGACCTATTTAAGCTAGAAAATTAGGGTTTTTTCCCCTAATTTAACCTTTTTAATGGGGTTTATTATCATTTTCACCAATTTTTCCAATCTAGACCTAATTTTTCATTTTTTTTTGCATTTTTGACATTATTCTTGCATCCAAAGCCTTTCTAGACCCTTGGGGTAGCTTTTGAACCATTATTAGGAAATCAACCCAAAATTCAAAATTTTTGCCCAATTTCTTGAGGGGGAAGGGAGTTAGTTTTATCCTTTCTTCAAATGAGGCATCTAAAAAATCTAAAAAATTAGAATTTTTTTTATTTTTTGATATAAGCAACACTTTTCATCCAAAGAGAATTATTCTTTGAACTAAAGCAGTAGGTACCTCGATTCAAAGAGGGGAAAATTGTAGACACTAAAAAATGTCCTAATCAATGTCATACACTCGAATCAAATTTATTAACATCATTTCCTCTTTATCCATCCTCTTTCAATTTAATTAATTCGATTAGCCTAGCTAATTAATTAATTGCATCATTTTCATCTATTGGCCTAATTAATTTAATCAAGTTAATTCACTTCTTTTCACACTAACACTCCACCTAATTAAATTAAATTAATAAAAATATTTAATTTAATCTCCTAAGTCATCTTATTTAATTAAATAATAATTTATTTAATTAAATATCATTTCACCCCTCCCCTATTTATTAAAACATCAAATTTAATAAATATCTTTTAATTCATCTAATCCCCTAATTGCATAAATTAAACCTTGTTTTATTAGAAATTAAACTAAGTTTCCTCTAATCAAATGGAATATTCCCATGGAATATATTCTTTATCCTTTTTTCACAATTAAAACTTTGTTTTAATTTGTAAAATATATTTTTCCTCCCCCTAAAGGAATATTCCCTCTCCTCCAATCAACTCACTTAGCTTCAAAAGAAAGTTAACCCTTCAGGCTCCCAAACAAGTCACCTTTGACCTATGTGAATAGTTCAAAAGTGTGTTTGTTTGAGGCAATTGTGAGCCCTTGATTAACTTTCATCATGCATTCTCATCTGTTAATGACAATCCATGATCCATGTCTCTCATCCCCTTCATCTTGAAATGTTGATTAAGATTTTTGATCTCAATCATTCATTCTTCATTTGCTATCCTATAAATAGATCACTATTTGGAGACAAATGGATCCATCTTTTATTGCAAACTTATGGGTATGTGCAAGATCATGATGGGCCAAAAATTGGCGATATGATGGGTATGTGTAGGGTATGTGGCTGATGACTTTTTTTTGCCCAAAATTCATGAAACGAAAAGGGTTTTAAAGGATATGCTCATCTTTCCACCAATATAAATTATTCCTTACTTTTAATTTAATAAATAATTATTATTCATTTTCTATTTAAATTACGACTAAAGTCCTAATTGATAGGCTAATTGAAAAACATCTATATCTTTCAAATGGTATCACATTTTCTGAATCCAAAACATGTGTCACATTCTATGCTTCACATACTATAGGATTAAAAAAAGAAAATTGAATTTCATGAAGCTTTGACCAAGTTAAGGTGGTCAGACATCGAGTTTTTTTATATTTTTAAAATTTGTAATAAAAATTTATAATTAATTATTTACTTGGAAAAAAATTATAAAAAAATATGCATCACACCCAGACATGAGTCATCTACTTATATCTAAAATATTATAAAAAAATATTATCATTTTATTGTGGTAGGGTGGTCAGATAGACACCTATTTCTTATTTTTCCCTAAAATTTAAGTACTACTACATTGAAATTCCAAATTTTCACCAAATAGATTTTTTATTTTTAAATAAACCTAGTAGTTTAGAAACTACATTCAATTTGCTACAAATTCTATTCTTACATATTTTTGAAATAATATAGATAACTTATTCAAATTTTTATGTCAAGTTTCCTAACTCTAATTTTCTAAATTTTTTGCCACTTAAGGACTTGTTTTCATGATGATCTGCACATATCCTTATGCTATCAAATTTACTCATATACTCATTTTTTAGCTCACTACTTAGCTTTTTAGTTAATTTTAATTGCATAGTAGCTTCAAACATCCATTAGTGGCTTCCATGCATCCATCTTATTTTGTAAATAAATTAGGGTTTTAATCTTTAGCATCATTTTAACTTAAATTAACTTAGATTAGCTTAGAAATTGTATAATTAGATCATTTATAGCATAAATTCATGGTAACTTATCTTGCATCATTTTCATTTTTAGTATAATTTAAGTTTTTACACATCAAACACTTGGTTTCATTGATTCTCTTCCATAGAATTGACTAAAACAAACTCACTATCACGGGATGGACATCGGTCCATTTAATAAATTTTGAATTTGATCTTTCATAATTTAGATGCTAGTTTTTGATTATTTAGAATATTGATCGATCTTGTTGAGAGTATTGGTGGCTCCGTTATGCTTCGATTCTTTATGGCTCAAGCATAATTCATCCCATACTAGTTTCCTTGCATCGACAATTATGATGAGATTTGATAATTCTAGATCTACTCACATGTTTATATTTTGCCACAAAGTGGTAGATGCTCTCGCCAAGTTGGGAGCTTTCACATCTAAAGCTATTATTTGGGATAATATCGATCTCTTATCCCTAGAAATGTGTATGACTTACTTTCTAATGATGAAAAAGTGCAATAGCCTTGATTTTGAGGTAGACTCCTTGTCAACTCTCTTGGAAAACTGGCGTGAATTGCATTTATGGAAATCCTTCATTCTCAACAAATATTTTTTTAAGCATTCTCAACTTTGGCTTACACTTTTTCCGACTGTTTCTATAGGTCCTTTTGTGGCTTTCTCTTCTTGATGAGAATTACACTATGGGAGGTGATCTTGTTTAGGATGAACCCACCTCTTGTAAGGTGTGGAGAAATGATAGGGATGTATGGACCATCCTTCAAAGAGGTAAGATTGCCTCATATGTTGAAGGTATGATGGGGCATGACCCCAATCTTTTGATGCAACTATCTAATTCATGGAATGAGGGAAATGTCACCATTGGTGAGTATACCTTAAAAATCAACATGAGGTTCATTGTCGAAGTCACTAGACCTTCCTTCAATGATGTCTACATTCCTCAAAAAATTAAATGGTCATTATTAGAAGGATATGGATAGGTAAGAAGGGTTAAAAAGTTAATTTGGAGGGTTGATTCAGACATATCCATTCCCACCTCTTCCATACGCTGAATAATTTTTGGTATAATGTTAAGATGAATATTTCCTTTTGGATTCTTTCTTCTTTAGAGAAATGTATTAATGTTGTGTTGGTTAAAAATAAAATAATTCCCATTCACAAGGGGCTAATTTTTTTTATATTGCTACCAATCCACTATATCTCCTTCCTCAAACTTTATGAAAAAGAATCCCTTGTCATTAGAGACTCGACAAAACCATTGGAGGGTCCCCTTTCCACTTTTTTCTCTATGTTGTCTTGTAATGCCCAATTTTACACTAGGGAAAAAAAACACAACTATTTTTTTTTTTAACATTAATAATAAAAAAAAATACTAATGTTTAACCACCATGCAAGTGTATGATAACCCTTTATGCATATGGAGAGCCATTGCACGTGCAACATCATCACCGACATGAGGCTGAGGGTGGGGTATGTTGAGGTAGTGAGGTCGGGTGTGTGGAGTCCATTGCGTGTGCCCTTGAACAAGTATCAAGTTGACTCAAAAATCAAGGCTATATGGGTATAGAGGTGTTGTGGATCACACCCAATACTAAAATGATATTTACACCGATATATCTTTTAACATTATGAATATTCTCATCAACACTTATTGTTAGTATCTATAAAATTAATATTAGCCTAAAATTAATATTAGCCTCACTATTAATGACATTATTGATATTGATGTTAATTTGACAAGTAACACTGTTAACAATAATGCTAACATAACTTCCCTTATGATTCCAAACAATAATCTATGCACACAAAATATTTATTCTCTTATAAGCATTATATATTTTATATAATCCCACTTCCTCTTTAATTAAATTACTTATTAAAATAATAAACTCATAATATAAAATAATCAACTTAACTTTATATATATATATATTTATATATATTTTTTTTAACTTTATTCATCTCTCTTTTTGTTTTGAAAGAGCTTATGAGGGGAATCTTTTAAAAATTTCTATGTACACATGGTATATATTAATGAGCCATGTTTTCTTATAATATTAAGCCTTTCCACTTTACTACTCATATATGGCTACTTTAGTTCCCTTTGTATTTGTTTTTTTTTTCTTTATAGAGACATACGATAGTATTATAAAAGGGATTATTACCATGCTCGAACTTTAAGTCGTGGGCAAAGAATAAAAGAATGTGAACTTACCTAAATATTTTCCTCTGTTCATAGTTTTCCCCTATCCATGTATACGTCTTATCCGAGGCTCCATCTAAGCTATGTACACATGGTATATATTAATGAGCCATGTTTTCTTATAATATTAAGCCTTCCCCCCCCCCCACTTTACTACTCATACGTGGCTACTTTAGTTCCCTTTGTATTTGTTTTTTTTTTTCTTTATAGAGACATACGATAGTATTATAAAAGGGATTATTACCATGCTCGAACTTTAAGTCGTGGGCAAAGAATAAAAGAATGTGAACTTACCTAAATATTTTCCTCTGTTCATAGTTTTCCCCTATCCATGTATACGTCTTATCCGAGGCTCCATCTAAGCTATCTATAAATATATTTTATATACCATTGGTATTTGTATCAATCTAACGGATCGAGGTAATTTCATGATAAACCAAACCTTATAAAATTATAGTGGAAAGATTTTAAAATCGCCCACCTCATCTTTGTGTTTCCTAGGATAACAATATTATTGCTATTTAATCTCAGTATGAATGCACGCCACGGACTCCACTTAGACTATCATTTAACCTTTCTCAATACAATACGTATCTTACCACTAGTATCGAGTGTATTTTTGGTGTCCATATTTTTTTTGAAGTTGGGAGTCACGCTACGATGCCAATGCCTTATTTAAATGTTCAAACTGAAACAAATCATGCCAGTCAACATTCGTATTGCCACTAAATTTACTGCCGTGAAAACTGCAGGGGGAAAAATCAAATTATATTTTTTGTTGTACAGATCACGTGGAAAGCGTCTTACACACGGTCACAGTTCTGTTTAAGATAGAGGCAAAAATTAAGTGGCGGGGAACATTCAACCTGAATTAAAAGATTTTGACATCCATTTTGAAAATAACATTGAGCGCCAGACCACAACAATACTTCCAATGCTTAACCTAACTTTATTACCTTCCTAAGTTGAAGCACAGGCAGGGGGAGGAAAAATGATTTTAACGAAATGCGGAGATTTATGATGTTCATTTGAATGTTGAAAACCCTAGCACAATAAGCTCTTGTTCTTAGTGTTTTCTTTTCTGGGAGTGCAGGTCGTATCCAGAGACATGGAGGGCAGCTCAACTGTGAGATAGTGTCGCGGAGAATAGACAGATACAATCTTCTTTGTTTTTTTTTTTTTAAGCGCCACTATAGCACACACAGAGTGATTCCTACAGTAGAGAATGGTAGGCCTCAAATCTATGTCAAGATTTTGGAGAGTATTTAATACACAAGTTGTAGTTTTAATAGTCCATGAAATTTCCCATTGCAGGAAGGAATCATTTTACTATCTAGAATAACACAAGGAAGTAGGGGAAATTACTTTCCTTCCGTTCTCTTTTATTTTTATTTTCTGTTTCAAAGATGTGCCTACGTTTTGAGTTCTTCCCACTTTGTAGCAATGTATCAACCGGGAATCAAAACCTTCTCAATGTATATCTTCGTAATAGACTTGTAATACAACTACTTCTATTTTTACAACGAACAGTAGATTTACAACTACGCTCTACATATTATACTTCAGATGATAGAAGGACGTATGCGTGAGATTTCATAACCAATTAAAATGTATATATGCATATATGTTTGCTGTGTCTTTCTTCTTCTTCTGTTTTAAAAGCACTGGGAAACAATTGCTTAATCCTAAACCCTATTTTCTGAAGCTGGGTTATACAGTCTTTTTTTTATATCTTATCCAAATTATACCCCAGCCCTAAATATTGCAAAAACACAGATTAAATGAGAGTTTGTAAGACAATCTCTGAGAATAAAATCTTTTCATATATATTTATAATTTCAACGTCTAATATTTGAAGCAACTCATATCATTTATGTTGTCAAAATTTTGAGCACCTTTTATCAACGTAAAACTGAAAGAGAAGGTGCAGAAATCTTTCCTTTTTCAACCATACTATTCACATAAATAGACAGATTTTAAAAGCAACATTTTCTGTGCACAAAATTTTACTAAAATGGTGGGAAGACAATTTTTTTTTGTTTTTTTTTTTGAGCTGCATATATCATTCTACACTTTCACATGACTTCCACAACAATAGATCTATAAATTCCTCCCCCCTCTTTTTTTTTTTTCTTTTCTCTACAAAATTTTCCCAATAAGACAGTTGACATAGAAATGACATTAGATTTGCAGTTTACAAAGAAATATAGATTTTTCCTTTCTTTTACAATATAACAATTATGTCAGTTACTCCCTAGAAGAACCTTTGCTATAGCAGCATACTTGAGCAACCTGAGTTGAAGAATGAAACATTTTGTCCCTTACAAAATATAGAGGTAAACTTTCCTACTTACTGATTTATAACAGCAAGGTCATAGAAAACACATTTTCTTATTTACAACAAGCATCCAATAGGATTTTTTTTTTTTTTTTATAGAAAATACACAAATATAATAGCTCCTCACAGCAACATGGGTACACCATATTTTCAGTTTCCTCTAACCTGCAATAAAACACACAAGACACTAACTTTTTCCATAGACTATGGGTGCTCACCTCCCAACCTTTGGTTGGAAAACCAACCTCCCCCGAGCTAGGAGGCACCTTGGGAACCAAGTACAATCATGCAAGCCGAAAAACATTAATTCATAAGATACACACCAAATTATTCACACCCACCCAAGGAAATTTTCACATAACAAAGGGTTCATTATGAACCCGAAATGGGGAATGGAAGTGGACTACGCACTCCATTTTTGGGACTCAAAAGTAAACACCACGAATAATATTCACCAAACCTTTCCACCCCTTCATTACAACCCTTCCTTCCCATTTCCTTATCCACCCCAACCATCTTTCACATTTCACAATAACATATGGGTACTCATACCCTTTTTATTAACCTCTCCTTTTAAAGGAGGAATGACTAGCCCCCATGGAGGTTCCTACTCCAACCTTCCCAAAACTTGGGATGCTCTTCCCAAATTTGGGTGAGCCTATCCCATTACAACCCTTTTCCCCACAGCACTCATACAAAGAAAAGAAGAAAAACAACACTTAAGAGAAAGGATTTCAAATACACAATCACATGTACATAGTGCATACAAATTTGACAACATAAGAAGCGAAAGGGTTTGTCAATCCTACCTTAATCCAAGCTTTGGGAGAAAGTGATGAAGATGAGCACAACTCCACCTCCTCCAAGCTTGCTTTCCAACCTCCCCAAGCCAAATCCAAGCTCTCCCCAAAATTTCAAGTCCAAAACCAAAAGAATGCAAAAGAGAATCCCCAAAACCCTTGTTCTTAGCTTTTCTTATAGAATCTCAAGTTTGAATTTCCTTTGAATGGGGAAGCGACACTTGTCACTCACCCATTCACCCTCCCAAGCACATTCACCCATGTGTGCTCTCACATGTGTGAGGACTTGGGGGACTTCCAAGACATCATAGAGAAGTGGGAGTGGAAAGGGACTAGTCTCCATCCCACTTCTCAAAACCTTATTTTCGCCAAACTTCTTTAATGCCTCAAAAAGGGTGCCCAATCATGAACTAACTCAAAATTATAGGTTGAAAAGGTACCTAACCCATAGGTACTTGACCTAGGAACCTTAAATCAATAAAAACACTTAAAAAACTCAACTTTTCAACCCTCAAAAAGTGCCCTAAAAACCAAATCCGAGTTTGTCCACTTGGGTGGACAACTCACCACTTAATGAACTGACATGGGAATTAAAACCAATTTACAAACATGCACAAATACATCACAAAGAAAATTACATTACAAAATGGAACTATAGTCCCTTCATATGGACTATAGCTTGGCTTCACTGGTAAAGTCACTTAGGGTTCCCAAAGGTTACCTCCAATTTCCATTGGCCATGGAAAGTGTACCTGCACACTCGATGCACACGTTAAACCATCCAATAAATTATATATCAAAACATTTGAATCATCATTTCATATACACAAGCTTTCATCCAAATAAATAATATATCAAAACAATTGAAGCATCATTTCATATAATCAAGTTGCATAATTTCACATAGCATATATATCTCATATCATAACTGGAACAAACACTAATCACACATCATAACCAATTATTTTTACCTTAATCTTCACATATTTCATTTGTTCATCATTTCAAAATTCAAATTGAACAACCATAGTAACTAGCATAAATTTAGGTCAACCATCATAATCATCTAATTAAGCATGCAACATCATAATCAAATCATCATAAGAACTCAAATGTCTAAATACCATAGTCAAATCATCATAAAAAGTCAAATGTCTAAGTATCATGTCATCAAGAGTATCTCTAAGCATAATCAATAACCACAACTCAAAATAGTCTAAATACTAGGTGTATCATAGGTGTAGGCCTCACATCCTCCCCCTCTAGGATTCAACTTCCTCCTGGAAGTTCTCAAAGAGGTGGGGATATAAAGACCTCACTCGCGAGGCATCCTCCCAAGTGGCTGCAACCTCATCATATCGATCCCATTGGACCCTAACTTGGTCCAGCTCTCGACCTCGAAAGGCCAACGTCCGTCGAGCCAAAATGTGAATGGGCTCCAAGGCTAGTTGTCCGTCCGACTCCACCTGCAAAGCATCCCAATCCAAAACATGAGAGTCATCATGCACATAACGTCACAATACCGATACATGAAATACATCGTGGATATGTGACAGGCTAGGCGGCAAGGCTAGACAATAAGCTACTGGACCTATCCGCTCCAAGATCTCAAATGGTCCAACAAATCGAGGTGCAAGCTTAGAGCCCTTTCCATAACGGATTGGACTCTTGTACGGACGCACTCTCAAGAATACACGATCTCCTACTGAGAAATTTTGATCAACCCTCTTAGCATCAGCATACTTTTTCTGTCAATCTTGTGCCTCTCGAAGGCGTTGCTTGATCAAATCCACTTGCTGCTCCATATTTTGTATCATCTCTAGACCAATTGCCACTCTATCCTCTATGCGATCCCAACTCAAAGGAGTCCTGCATGGTCTACCGTACAAGGCCTGATAGGGTGGCATACCCAATGAACTGTGATGTCCATTATTATAGGCAAACTCAACCAAATACAAGTACTCCTCCCATCGAGACTGATGATCCATCACATACATGTGTAACATGTCCTCTAACACCTGGTTAACCCTCTCTGTCTGCCCATTTGTCTCTGGATGGTAAGCCGAACTGAAGTTGAGTTGGGTGCCTAATGCCTTTTCAAATGAAGTCCAAAATAAGGATGTGAAAAGTGAATCTCTGTCTGAAATAATCCTTCGAGGGATTCCATGTAATCTGACAATATCATCAAGAAATACCCTCGCAACTGCTAGTGCTGTATATGTCGTATGCACGGGTGAGAAATGGGCCACTTTGGTCAACTTGTCAACAGTCACCATGATGGCATCATGACATCCGATGTGAAGACAAAGGTAGGCCAACAATAAAATCCATTGAAATGGTGTCCCATTTCCACTCAGGAATATCATGCAGGTACAATAATCCTACTGGATGCTGGTGCTCTGCCTTGACTCTTTGACACTCAAGGCATCGACTCACAAACTCTGCAATGTCACGTCGCATCCCTGCCCAATGGTATAACTGTCAAAGATCGGCATGCATCTTCTTCACCCCTGGATGTGCTGCATACGGTGCCCTGTGTGCCTCTGATAAGATGACTGTACGAAGATCGCTAATGTTAGGTACATAGATACAACCTTTGTGTTGGAACAACCCATCTGCCTCCAATGTGTACCCTATAAACTTTCCCTTGAGGGCTCTCTGTGAATGTAATTCTTGTTGTACCTCTCTATACCACTCATCCTCTACTAATTGCTGAAGGATGCGTCCCCTCAAATTGGTGCCTAATGACATGGATGATAACTCGTGTCTCCTCCTACTCAATGCATCTGCCACCACATTCTCTTTCCCTTTTATGTAATGGACATCAAAAATGTACTCACAAAGGAACTCCATCCAACGCCTTTGACGTGCATTTAGATTAGGTTGTGTGAAGATATACTATAGGCTCTGATGATCTGAATGAAGCTCGAAGTGGTGTCCTAAGAGAAAGTGTCTCCAACAAACTAATGCATGAACTACTGATGCCAACTCTAAGTCATGAGTAGGATAGTTCATCTCATGGGGTTTGAGTTTTCGTGATTCATATGCGATCACTCTACCCTCCTGCATAAGCACTGCACCTAAACCATCCAATGAGGCATCAATACATACCATGAAATCTGCTAATGGATCTGGTACTGCTAGGATAGGAGCACTAGTAAGATGCTCCTTGAGGGTCTGAAAGGCCCTCTCACATTGCTCTGTCCACTCAAACTTCTTCCCTTTTCGTTGAAGAGAAGTAATTGGGTGTGCAATCCTGGAGAAACTCTCAACAAATTGTCGATAATAACCTGCTAAGCCCATGAAGCTCCTAACCTCTGTCACTGTAGTAGGCGCTGGCCACTCTATGATAGCTCTAATCTTTGATGGATCTACAGAGATACCATCTCCTGATATAATGTGCCCAAGATAATGAACCTTTGAACGAAAGAAGGCACACTTAGACAAGCTACCATACAATTGATGCTCTCTCAAACACTGCAAGACCTGTCGTAGATGCTCCTCATGCTCCTCCTCTGAATGTGAATATATCAAAATGTCATCCAAGAACACTATCACAAATTTATCTAGAAAGGTACGGAATACCCCATTCATGAGACTCATGAACACTGTAGGGGCGTTCATCAAACCGAATGGTACCACCGTAAACTCATAATGACCGTACCTAGTCCTGAAAGCAGTCTTATGTATATCTGCATCTGAAATCCACAACTGATGATATCCAGACTTGAGGTCAATTTTAGAGAACACTCTAGCACCCTGTAGTTGGTCAAATAGATCATCGATCCTTGGAAGAGGGTAACGGTTCTTGATCGTCACCTTGTTTAACTGTCTATAGTCCACACAAAGTCGAAGGGATCCATCCTTCTTCTTAAAGAAGATGACAGGAGCACCCCAAGGTGAGACACTCAGACGGATATGACCCTTCTCTAACAACTCCTCCAACTGTAATTTGAGTTCACTAAGCTCATGAGTGGTCATCCTGTATGGTGCACGTGATACTGGCTCAGCTCCTAGTACCAAGTCTATGTGAAAATTGATCTCCCGTCGAGGTGGCATACCTGGTAACTCTGACGGGAACACATCTGCAAACTCCCTAAGGATGGGATGATCATCCAAAGATTCCTCTGACTCCTCCTCGGTCCTATCACTGATGGTAATGGAAAATAACTGACATCCCTTTTGCATACATCGCTTAAGCTGCATAGCAGATATCATGCAAAGAGATATGGGCCTTTGTACTCATGTAATCTCCACTCCTGCACCATGGTCATCTACACACTCAACTGTCTTACGATGACAATCTACCTTAGCTCAATGTGCGTCAAGCCAATCCATTCCCAAGACTACCCCATAGGAGCCTAATGGAGTAACATGAAGATCCACTGAAGTAGTCCAATCTCCTAGTTGTAGTGGACAATCTCTGACTATAGAATCTACAGGCACCTTAGCTCCTAAAGCTAACTCAACCTCCCACCTATCATTCTTCCTAGATGCCACTAGCCTACTACGCTCCACTATAGATGGGGAAATAAAAGAATCAGATGCTCCAGAATCAAACAAAACAGAAACTCAAATATTACCGATCATACCTGGTGCCTCAATCATAGTGGCCTGATGCTTAGCTTGGTAGTTCTCAACCGCTGCAAAAACTTTGTGGGACTTTCCCACATCTCCCATTGTCTGCTCTGAACCTCCTGTCTATTGTCCTCTAGTTGCAGGTCCCTGAGAGCAATCCCTAGCTAGGTGTCCCATTGCACCACATACATAACAAGGACCTCGAATATACACCTGAGCAGACTGTGTCCTGCTAGGATGTTGTCCCCCAGTCTTACTGGAACCACTAAATCCCCCACGGGAGGACTGTTGTGAACGTGTTGGAGTGACTCCCTGTGACTATGGACGCTGATCACGTCGAGGACCCTGTGACTGCCATGGCCTAAAGTGGCCACCCTGTGAGCTCCGTTGAGGCCTAGGCCTCTGACTCTGTTGCAGCTGCTGCTGCTGTGGTCTAGGTGGCCCAACTTGAGGCCTGAATCCTCCCTTTGAAGGAAGGGGAGGTCGCCGAAAGCTATGTGACTGTGGAGTGTGGTTGCGGTTCTAAAACCGCTCTTGTGCATCCTAGGATTTCCCTTGAATTTCCTCTACTATCAGGGCCTTCTCCACAGCAACCCGAAGGTTCTCAGGATCTGCCATGCGAACTGGTCCTGATATACCTGCATTTAGGCCCCTGATGAAATGGTTGACAAGAAGCTTCTCATCATGCAAATAATCCACATATGGTAGTAGCTCCAAAAATTGGCTCTCGTACTATGCTACTGATAAACCCCTATGATGTAGATCATGAAACTCATCAATACGACGCTGTCTAAAATGCTCCGATAAGTAGCGTGCTCGAAACCCCTCTAAGAATGTCTCCCAAGTGAGAGTATCTAAGGATAGGTGGTGTTTGCACTCCTCCTGGCGCCACCACATAGATGCTGAACCTCAAAGCAATAGTATCGCAACACGTGCTTTTAGATTGCTTGCATAAGCACGTAATCCCATGCACCTCTCAAGGCTAAGAAGCCAAGACTCTGCCTCTACTCCATCTGTGGATCCCTCAAAATTAGGTGGTTTCAATCGTAACAACTCATGAATCTGATAGCCTAGATCTCGATACGCTCTACCCTCCTCTGGTACCTCAAGGTGGGGAATCTGTGGTGGAGGATCTAGATGGACTGATCCCCTCTCTCCCTCATCATTATACTCCTCAGGAATGCGAGGGGGACTTCTACTACGTTCTCTATGCTCTGACCTGTGTACTTCAGTCGAGTGATGTGTCTGGTCTAGTCTAGGTCCCTCCTCTACTGCGGGTAGACGAGCATGAATAACCCCAATCAAATCCTCGAATGCATGGAGGATTTGGGAATTAAGATTCTGTGACGGCTCATGTTGTGGTACCTCTGGAACATGTGAGGCTACAGGTGGTGACTCGGCTCACTCTCGTTCAGCACCACGTCCACGGCCACGTCCGCGACCGCGAACCTTTCGCAATCTAGCTGGTATCCTACATGATAATGTCATAACACATATTAACATGGTGAACACATATGCCCAGAGTCCCAGTGTTCGAACTTAGGCTCTGATACCAAAAATCTAATGCCCAATTTTACACTAGGGAAAAAAAACATAACTATTTTTTTTTTTAACATTAATAATAAAAAAAAATACTAATGTTTAACCACCATGCAAGTGTATGATAACCCTTTATGCATATGGAGAGCCATTGCGCGTGCAACATCATCACCAACATGAGGCTGAGGATGGGGTATGTTGGGGTAGTGAGGTCAGGTGTGTGGAGTCCATTGCGTGTGCCCTTGAACAAGTATCGAGTTGACTCAAAAATCAAGGCTATATGGGTATAGAAGTGTTGTGGATCACACCCAATACTAAAATGATATTTACACCGATATATCTTTTAACATTATGAATATTCTCATCAACACTTATTGTTAGTATCTATAAAATTAATATTAGCCTCACTATTAATGACATTATTGATACTGATGTTAATTTGACAAGTAACACTATTAACAATAATGCTAACATAACTTCCCTTATGATTCCAAACAATAATCTATGCACACAAAATATTTCTTCTCTTATAAGCATTATATATTTTATATAATCCCACTTTTTTTATATTTATTTAAGGGGTAAACGCTTTTGATAGGAGCTATGAACCGGAATACAACCATTCAACAATACCACCCCAACGGGGTTTGAACTTTGGTGGCATGAACAACAATGCCACTAATAAACCATCACACCATGCCAATACCGGCTTATATAATCCCACTTCCTCTTTAATCAAAATACTTATTAAAATAATAAATTCATAATATAAAATAATCAACTTAACTTTATATATATATATTTATATTTTTTTTTTTAACTTTATTCATCTCTCTTTTTGTTTTGAAAGAGCTTATGAGGGGAATCTTTTAAAAATTTCCATGTACACATGGCATATATTAATGAGCCATGTTTTCTTATAATATTAAGCCTTTCCCCCCCACACTTTACTACTCATATGTGCCTACTTTAGTTCCCTTTGTATTTGTTTTTTTTTTTCTTTATAGAGACATACGATAGTATTATAAAAGGGATTATTACCATGCTCGAACTTTAAGTCGTGGGCAAAGAATAAAAGAATGTGAACTTACCTAAATATTTTCCTCTGTTCATAGTTTTCCCCTATCCATGTATACGTCTTATCCGAGGCTCCATCTAAGCTATCTATAAATATATTTTATATACCATTGGTATTTGTATCAATCTAACGGATCAGGGTAATTTCATGATAAACCAAACCTTATAAAATTATAGTGGAAAGATTTTAAAATCGCCCACTTCATCTTTGTGTTTCCTAGGATAACAATATTATTGCTATTTAATCTCAGTATGAATGCATGCCACGGACTCCACTTAGAATATCATTTAACCTTTCTCAATACAATACCTATCTTACCACTAGTATCAAGTGTATTTTTGGTGTGCATATTTTTTTTGAAGTTGGGAGTCACGCTACGATGCCAATGCCTTATTTAAATGTTCAAACTGAAACAAATCATGCCAGTCAACATTTGTATTGCCACTAAATTTACTGCCGTGAAAACTGCAAGGGGAAAAATCAAATTATATTTTTCATTGTATAGATCACGTGGAAAGCGTCTTACACACGGTCACAATTCTATATAAGATAGAGGCAAAAATTAAGTGGTGGGGAACATTCAACCTGAATTAAAAGATTTTGATATCCATTTTGAAAATAACATTGAGTGCCAGACCACAACAATACTTCCAATGCTTAACCTAACTTTATTACCTTCCTACGTTGAAGCACAGGCAAGGGGCGGAAAAATGAGTTTAACGAAATGCGGAGATTTATGACGTTCATTTGAATGTTGAAAACCCTAGCACAATAAGCTCCTGTTCTTAGTGTTTTCTTTTCTGGGAGTGCAGGTCGTATCCAGAGACATGGAGGGCGGCTCAACTGCGAGATAGTGTCGCAGAGAATAGACAGATACAATCTTCTTTGTTTTTTTTTTAAATCACCACTACAGCACACACAGAGTGATTCCTACAGTAGAGAATGGTAGGCCTCAAATCTATGTCAAGATTTTGGAGAGTATTTAATACACAAGTTGTAGTTTTAACAGTCCACAAAATTTCCCATTGCAGGAAGGAATCATTTTACTATCTAGAATAACACAAGGAAGTAGGGGAAATTACTTTCCTTCCATTCTCTTTTATTTTTATTTTCTGTTTCAAAGATGTGCCTACGTTTTGAGTTCTTCCCACTTTGTAGCAATGTATCAACCGGGAATCAAAACCTTCTCAATGTATATCTTCGTAATAGACTTGTAATACAACTACTTCTATTTTTACAATGAACAGTAGATTTACAACTACGCTCTACACATTATACTTCAGATGATAGGATGTATGCGTGAGATTTCATAACTGATTAAAATGTATATATGCATATATGTTTGCTTTGTCTTTCTTCTTCTTCTATTTTAAAAGCACTGGGAAACAATTGCTTAATCCTAAACCCTATTTTCTGAAGCTGGGTTATACAGTCTTTTTTTTTTATATCTTATCCAAATTATACCCCAGCCCTAACTATTGTAGAAGCACAGATTAAATGAGAGTTTGTAAGACAATCTCTGACAATAAAATATTTTCATATATATTTATAATTTCAACGTCTAATATTTGAAGCAACTCATATCATTTATGTTGTCAAAATTTTGAGCACCTTTTATCAACATAAAACTGAAAGAGAAGGTGCAAAAATCTTTCATTTTTCAACCATACTATTCACAGAAATAGACAAATTTTAAAAGCAACATTTTCTGTGCACAAAATTTTACTAAAATGGTGGGAAGACAATTTTTTTTTGTTTTTTTTTTGAGCTGCATATATCATTCTACACTTTCACATGACTTCCACAACAATAGATCTATAAATTCTCCCCCCCTCTTTTTTTTCTTTTCTTTTCTCTACAAAATTTTCCCAATAAGACAGTTGACATAGAAATGACATCAGATTTGTAGTTTACAAAGAAATACAGATTTTTCCTTTCTTTTACAATATAACAATTATGTCAGTTACTCCCTAGAAGAACCTTTGCTATAGCAGCATACTTGAGCAACCTGAGTTGAAGAATGAAACATTTTGTCCCTTACAAAATATAGAGCTAAACTTTCCTACTTACTGATTTATAACAGCAAGGTCATAGAAAACACATTTTCTTATTTACAACAAGCATCCAATAGGATATATATATTTTTTATAGAAAATACACAAATATAATAGCTCCTTCAAGCAACATGGGTACACCATATTTTCGGTTTCCTCTAACCTGCAATAAAACACACAAGACACTAACTTTTTCCATACACTATGGGTGCTCACCTCCCAACCTTTGGTTGGAAAACCAACCTCCCCCGAGCTAGGAGGCACCTTGCGAACTAGGTACAATCATGCAATCCGAAAAACATTAACTCATAAGATACACACCAAATTATTCACACCCACCCAAGGAAATTTTCACATAACAAAGGGTTCATTACGAACCCAAAATGGGGAATGGAAGTGGACTACGTACTCCATTTTGGGGACTCAAAAGTAAACACCATGAATAATATTCACCAAACCTTTCCACCCCTTCATTACAACCCTTCCTTCTCATTTCCTTATCCACCCCAACCATCTTTCACATTTCACAAAAACATATGGGTACTCATACCCTTTTTATTAACCTCTCCTTTTAAAGGAGGAATGACTAGCCCCCATGGAGGTTCCTACTCCAACCTTCCCAAAACTTGGGATGCTCTTCCCAAATTTGGGTGAGCCTATCCCATTACAACCCTTTTCCCCACAGCACTCATACAAAGAAAAGAAGAAAAATAAAAATTAAGAGAAAGGATTTCAAATACACAATCACATGTACATAGTGCATACAAATTTGACAACATAAGAAGCAAAAGGGTTTGTCAATCCTACCTTAATCCAAGCTTTGGGAGCAAGTGATGAAGATGAGCACAACTCCACCTCCTCCAAGCTTGCTTTCCAACCTCCCCAAGCCAAATCCAAGCTCTCCCCAAAATTTCAAGTCCAAAACCAAAAGAATGCAAAAGAGAATCCCCAAAACCCTTGTTCTTAGCTTTTCTTATAGAATCTCAAGTTTGAATTTCCTTTGAATGGGGAAGCGACACTTGTCACTCACCCATTCACCCTCCCAATCACATTCACCCATGTGTGCTCTCACATGTGTGAGGACTTGGGGACTTCCAAGACATCATAGAGAAGTGGGAGTGGAAAGGGACTAGTCTCCATCCCATTTCTCAAAACCTTATTTTCGCCAAACTTCTTTAATGCCTCAAAAAGGGTGCCCAATCATGAACTAACTCAAAATTATAGGTTGAAAAGGTACCTAACCCATAGGTACTTGACCTAGGAACCTTAAATCAATAAAAACACTTAAAATACTCAACTTTTCAACCCTCAAAAAGTGCCCTAAAAACCAAATCCGAGTTTTTCCACTTGGGTGGACAACTCACCACTTAATGAACTGACATGGGAATTAAAACCAATTTACAAACATGCACAAATACATCACAAAGAAAATTACATTACAAAATGGAACTATAGTCCCTTCATATGGACTATAGCTTGGCTTCACTGGTAAAGTCACTCAGGGTTCCCAAAGGTTACCTCCAATTTCCATTGGCCATGGAAAGTATACCTGCACACTCGATGCACATGTTAAACCATCCAATAAATTATATATCAAAACATTTGAATCATCATTTCATATACACAAGCTTTCATCCAAATAAATAATATATCAAAACAATTGAAGCATCATTTCATATAATCAAGTTGCATAATTTCACATAGCATATATATCTCATATCATAACTGAAACAAACACTAATCACACATCATATCCAATTATTTTTACCTTAATCTTCACATATTTCATTTTTTCATGATTTCAAAATTCAAATTGAACAACCATAGTAACTAGCATAAATTTAGGTCAACCATCATAATCATCTAATTAAGCATGCAACATCATAATCAAATCATCATAAGAACTCAAATGACTTAGTATCATGTAATCAAGAGTATCTCTAAGCATAATCAATAACCACAACTCAAAATAGTCTAAATACTAGGTGTATCATAGGTGTAGGCCTCACATGTCTATATCACCCTCTTGTAGAATTACAAGAGGTAAAAATATTTCCATTGAGGACTCTAGTCCTAACCCTAAAAAGGTCATTTTGTTATCCAAACCCACCCCTATTTATATATTTGATTTTGATTCAGAGAAGTTAGACAATGAGTCCCAAAAACCAACCTTTGTTAACTCTCCCATGGGTTCCACTATTGATGATGATGTTTCTAAGGTTTCCAATTACCCTATTGGGTATGTGCAGGATCATCATGGAAAAAATAGGCCCTTAAGTGGCAAAAAATTCAGAAAAATCAGATTTAGGCAACTTGACATAAAAATTTGAATAAGTTATCTATATTATTTCAAAAATATGTAAGAATAGAATTTGTAGCAAATTTAATTTAGTTTCTAAACTACTAGGTTTATTTATAAAAAAAAAATATCTATTTGGTAAAATTTTTAAATTTTAGGGAAAAAATAAGAAGTAGGTGTCTATCTGACGACCCTAATCATAATAAAATGATAATATTTTTTTATATGATTTTAGATATAAGTAAATGACTCATTTCACTATGTGATGCATATAATTTTGTAAAACTTTTTCCAAGAAAATAATTAATTATGAATTTTTTATTACAAATTTAAAAAAAAAAAAAACTTGTATGTCTAACCACCTTAACTTGGTCAAAACTTCATGAAATTCATTTCTTTTTTTTTAAATCCTATAGTACACAAAGCATAGAATGTGATGCATGTTTCGGATTCAAAAAATGTGATACCATTTGAAAGCTATAGATGTTTTCTAGTCAGCCTATCAATCAGGACTTTAGTTGTAATTTAAAAAGAAAATAAATAATAATTATTTATTAAATTCAAAGTAAAACATAATTTATATTGGTGGAAAGTTGAGAATCTCCTTTAAAAACCCTTTTTGTTTCATCAATTTTTTGTAAAAAAAAAGTCGTTAACCACATACCCTACAAAAACCCATCATATCACCACTTTTTGGCCCATCATGATCCTACACATACCCTATTAATCCACCCAACCCTTAGATATCCCCCAACCTTTGTGTTAATTTGAATGGAACCTCTGAAGAATCCCAATTAGATAAAGATGTCTATACACATTGTTTTCCCCTAAAGATTAAGTTGAATGATATAATAGGTGATTAGTGTTGAAAATGATATTCTCAAGTGCTTACTAGCCTACCTCATTGGAACTCTACTTATATTCTCAAGTGTTTGATCACAGATTACAAAGTGGAACTCTACTTGCACAATCTAGGTGTAGATTTTTGAGAGGAGCTTTATGCTCTTGTATTTGAAATTTTTTATGAGTTTACATGCTCATTAATTTTCTATTAATTGTAGCAATTTCTAAAGAGTTTTATGAGATTTAATTGCAAGTTGTGAAGAAGGATTGTTGAAGGAAAAGGAACCATATCAATCAAGGATTGATACAATATTATTGTAATCTCATTCTAAGGTTAAATATAAGCACTATTAATTTTGGTGGAGTTTTTTTCCCAAAAGTGTTTCTCCATGTATATGTTGCGTCACTTCTATCTTCTTGTCTCTTTCTACAATTGGTAAAATTGATCTAAACATATAATCATACGCAAAAAATTATGACAAAGAATACCTAATGAAATCTACAGTGTCATAGTTTTACAAGTTATAAGCTACAATATTACCTTCATTTTCAACATTTGGTATCAGATCTAATGGGTTGGTAGAGTTTCAGACACCTTTCTCTTAAAATTTTGAAGGTCTTTTGGTTGTAGTGGGAGATTTTACTATTGTGTTATTGCAGATTTGTAAAGGAAGTGTGTTACAATGAGTTTGACTTCTCATTTAGATATTGAAAGATTTAATGGATCTAGTTAAGAGATGTGGAAACTAAAAATCGAGGATCTCCTTGAAGAGAGAGATTAGTGGTTAGCTGTTTGTAGTGAAACAAAGCCATCTGCAATGATGTCAGATGAGGATCTAGCTAAGCTTGATAAGAAGGAAAGAGCCTAGACCATAAGTTTATGTCTTGTTGATGTTGTTCTCTTGAATGTTTTAGTTGAAACTACTGCATATAAATTGTGGAAGAGGATACATGATATCTATTAAACCAAAAGGCTTACTAATAAGTTGTATTTGAAAATACAGTTGTATTATTTAAAGGTGAAATATGGTGATTTTGTTGCACATCATTTAAAATCTTTGAATTTGATTCTAAGTCAGTTAGCATCTGTAGATGTAAATCTAGAAGATGAAGATAAATGAATTTTGTTACTCTGTTCTTTACCAGAGTCTTGGGAAAATCTAAATGTTGCTATCAGTGATAGTGGTGTAGATCCTAAGATGGAGAATATAATTCCTACTCTCCTATCAAAGGAGATGAGGAGGAAGTCTAAAATGGGATCCCAAGAAACCTTGTTTGTAAGAGGTAGGCCTAAGGAAAAGGAACCTAAGGGAAACAAGAAAGGAGAGGGTAATTCCAAAGGACAATCTAAAACCCCTAGTAAGAGTAAGGAAAAGTGTTGGAACTATGGGAAACCTGGACATGTAAAGAAGGATTGTAAGAACAAGAAAAAGAGTTCTAATGCTTCTACAGAGAAATCCTCATATGAGAGTAATGATACATTAGTCATTTCATCTAATACTATTTGTGATTACTCTTGGCTTATTGATTCAGGTTGCTCCTATCATATGACTCCTAAGGAGTGGTTCACTAAGTATACTTCATATGATGGAGGGAATGTATTCTTTTGAGATAATAGCACTACAAAGGTGTAGGGTAAAGGAGAGGTAAATTTTTGTTTTAGTGATGGTAGGGTTAAGACCCTTAATGATGTTTTACATATTCCAAGACTTGCTAGAAATCTACTTTTTGTATCTATGTTCAATGATTCTAGAATGCATGTGACATTTTACAAAGGTGGTTTTAGATTGGTGAAAGGGAATATGGTGGTTGCTAAAGGATCTCAAATTGGGACTTTTTTTAAGCTTAGTACCTCTAATTTGAATAAATCATCCAATGTAATTGAAGCTAAAAATACATGTATGTTGTGGCACCATAGATTGGGCCACATTGGTGAAAAAGGTCTTAGGACCATTCTTAATAAGTAATTGGTTGACATTATTCCTAATTATAATATTGGAAAAAATAATTTTTGTGAGCATTGTGTTTTTGGAAAACAATCTAGATCTTCATTTCCTAATGGAATAAATAAAGCTAAAATATTATTAAAGATTATTCATTTAGATGTTATGGGTCCTATGGATATTAACTTTATTGGAAAATCTAGATATTATGTCACATTTATTGATGATGTCTCAAGATACACTTGGATCTATTTTATGAATAACAAATCTGATGTGTTCAATAAGTTTGAAAAATTTAAGGCTTTGGTTGAGAAACAATCAGATCATAAGATAAAGTGTTGAGATCAAATAATGGTGGTGAATATTGTTCTAAGGAATTTGATGATAATTGTAAGCATGCAAGAATTGTGAGATAGAAAACTACTCCATATACACCTCAACATTGAAATGGAGTAGCAAAAAGGATGAATTGAACCTTAATGGAAAGAGTTAGGAGTATGTTAAGTAGTGCTAAGCTAGATCGGTGCCTTTGGGCTGAGGCTATAAGTACTTCTTGAACATATTTAATCAATAGATCTCCTAGTTCATCTATTGAAGATAAAGCCCCTTATGAAATGTGGTTAGGTAGGAAACTTAGTGTTGTACATTTAAGGATATTTGTTTGTGAGGATTTTGTTCATGTTCCTAAAGAAAAGATGTCTAAGCTGGATCCAAAATCAAAGAAATGCATATTCATAGGTTATTGTGAAAGTGTAAAAGGTTACAAGCTGTGGAATCCTCTAACCCACAAAATTACTTTATTGAGAGATGTGATTTTTAGGGAATTTAGAAATTATTCAAGAGAAGAAGAACCAATGGAGAAGGATACTTCTCGAAAAATGCATTTTGAGATAAATACCAAGAAGCATGAAGATTTGTATTTTGAAGAAAAATTGGATATACTGGATGAAGAGAGTTCATAGAGTTATAAGATAGATGCTCGTGATGAACATATTAAGGGAGAAGAAGAACCTTCTTTGAGAAGATCCACAAGACAATGAAATCTCGTTGATAGGTATAGCCCACCTGATTTATGTTGTATATTTTCTTTGATGAGTACTAATAATGAACCTATATCTTATATGGAAGCTTTTTCTTTAGATGAGAACAAGCTTTGGTCACAAGCTTTGCATGAGGAAATGGTTTCCTTGGATACTTGTGGTGCATGAGATCTTGAGAGTTTTCTCAAAGGAAGAAAAGCCATTGGTTGTAAATGGATCTTTAAAATGAAAATTGGAGAAGATGGTAATATCAAAAGGTACAAGGCTATATTAGTAGCCAAGGGCTACTCCCAAAGAGAGGGAGTTGAATTTAATGATATCTTCTCTCCTATTGCTAAATTAATTTCTATTAGATTATTTTTATCTATTGTTGCTGCTTATGATTTTGAGATAGAGAAAATGGATGTGAAAACTGCTTTTTTACATGGGAATCTTGATGAGGAGATTTATATAAGGAAGCCTAATGGTTTTGTTGTAAAAAGTAAAGAATCATTGGTTTTCAAGTTAAAGAGATATTTATATGGATTGAAATAGTCACCTAGAATGTGGTACCAAAATTTTGATACTTTTGCATTGAAAATTGGTTATGTTAGGAGTGAGGAAGATCATTTTGTTTACATAAAATTTATTGATAATCAACTTTTAATTATTATCTTGTATGTTTATGACATGTTATTTATTGGTAACAACGAGGTAATGATAAAAGAATTGAAATAACAACTCTCTAGCACATTTGAGATGAAAGATCTAGGGGATGCAAAATATATCCTTGGTATGGAGATCAACAAAGATAGAGATAACAAAAATCTTTGCTTAAGTCAACACAACTATGTTGATATTATTTTGAAACGGTTTAGCATGCAGGATAGTAAACCAATTAATATTCCTTTACTAGTTGTCACAAAGTTAAGTTTAGACATGAGTCCTAAATTTTATTTTGATCATGAGGAAATGTATGGAATTCCATAGGCTAGTGTAGTTGGTAGTTTGATGTATGCAATGGTCTGTACAAGACCAGATATAGCCCAGGTAGTGGGAGTTCTAAGTAGGTTTATGTCTAACCCTAGTAAATAACATAATTGGACTTATGTTAAGAGTGTGTTTATATATTTATGAGGTACTTTTGATTATTTTTTGGTTTATCATAGTGCTAATGATATTGATATTATGCACAGATCATTGGAAATACAGGGTTTTGTTGATTCAAATTGGGCAGGAGACCTAGACAGTTAGAGGTCAACAAGTGGCTATGTGTTTACTTTATTTGGAGTTGTGGTTAGTTGGATGAGTAAGAGGAAGCCCACAGTTGATTTTTCCACCACAAAAGTAGAGTACATGGCTGCAACACATGCCTCTAAAGAGATAGTTTGGTTATAGATACTTGGGAAATGTATTGGTTTTAATTGTAAGAAAATTAGACTTGAATGTGATAGTTAGAGTGCTATTTGTTTAGCCAAAAATCCTATTTATCATTCTTGCACTAAGCATGTTGATTTTCAATATTACTTTGTGTGAGAAATGGTTGAGAGTGGGAAGGTATTGATTGAGAAAGTTAAAATTTTGATCAATGTTACAAATTATCTTACGAAACCAGTTCCTATAGATAAGTTCTCTTGGTGCGGGAAGGTCATTAGCCTTCAATCCTATACTTGATTTATAATAATGATTTCTTGTTTATAATATTTACACTGTATAATGCCAAGTGGGAGAATGTTGGTAATAGGATGCCATTAAATTGAAATCCTAAACATATTTCATGTATCTCCTAAGTCCTTGAAAAGTGTTCCCCAACACTAGGATTAGAAAGAGATTAAATTTGAATGAAATAAACTTGTAAATTGATATTTATAATTATTCCTAAATGATACATGTGTGCATTCCTGAGAAGAGCATATGGGGTGCCCACATGGAAGGTTGAACCCCCCTGAGTATGTCCAGGATCATCATGGAAAAAACAAACCTTTAAGCGGCAAAAAATTAAAAAAAATAGAGTTAGGAAACTTGACGTAAAAATTTGAATAAGTTATGTATATTATTTAAAATATATGTAACAATAGAATCTATAGAAAATTTAATGTAGTTTCTAAACTACTAGGATTATTTTAAAAAAAGATTTATTTGGTGAAAATTTCAATTTTCAATGCAATAGTACTTAAATTTCAGGGATAAAATAAGAAGTAGGTGTTTGTTTGACCACCGTAACCACAATAAAATGATAATATTTTTTTATAATATTTTAGATATAAGTAGAGGAATCATGTCTCAATGTGATGCATATTTTTTTGTAATTTTTTTCCAAGTAAATAATTAATTATTATTTTTTTATTACAACTTTTAAAAAATATAAAAACTCGTATGTCTGACAACCTTAACTTGGTCAAAACTTCATGAAATTCAAATTTATTTTCTTAATCCTATAATATGAAAAGAATAGAATGTGACACATGCTTTGGATTCAAAAAATGTGATGTTTTTTGGAAGTTATAGATGTTTTTCAATTAGCCTATCAATCAGGACTTTAGTCATAATTCAAAGAGAAAATGAATAATAATTATTTATTGAATTCAAATAAAAGAATAATTTATATTGGTGGAAAGCTGAGAATATCCTTTAAAAACCCTTTTCATTTCATCAATTTTGGGTTAAAAAGTCATCAGGCACATACCCATCATATCACCACTTTTTGGCCCATCATGATCCTACACATACCCACCTTGCTTAAGTTAATTATTTGGAGGATTGATAAAACTTTAGTAATGCATGTAAAGATCCTACAAATTAGGGATTGATATTTTCTAGAGTTTAGTTCAGTTTAGTTTATTTCAGTTTAGTTAAGATTAGTTTAGTTTAGTTTAGTTTAGTTTAGTTTAGTTTAGTATTAGTTTAGTTTAGTTTAGTTTAGTTATGGTTCATTTATCTTCATTTGCATGTTGTTATTTTGAGTTGAATTCTAGTTGACTCTAGTTGACTTGAGTTGCATGACTAATTACTTTATTTGGATGGAAAATAACAGGTGGATACATTTAGTTAAGTGGGGATGATCAATTATGCATAATGTTTGCATGAATTGATGTAGAGATATGTTTTAGCTGACTAAGATTAACTTGGACCCACCTTGGGTGCCCAAGTTGGCATATTTGAGTTAACACCTTTTGCATGAGCATAAATTTATAAGGCTCAATTAAGTGGACCCATTCTTGGGTGCCAACTTTGAGGCGATGCTTGCAAGATATTTTCATGAGTAGAGTTTAGTTAAGTGTTTAGTTTGGGGTGCCTAAATTGATAGACTTTGGTTTGATCATAGATTACAAGTTGGAACTCTACTTGGATAGTCTAGGCATAGATTTTTTCGAGAATCTTTATGCTCTTGCATTTGGTAACTATTATGAGTTTACATGCTCATTAATTTTCTATTAATTACATCAAGTTCATGAGAGCTTTATGAGAGTTTATTGCAGGTTGTGAAGAAGGGTTGTTGAAGGAAAAGGAAGCATATCAATCAAGTATTGATATCGTATTATTGTACTCTTGTTCTAAGGTTAAATAACAAAAGAGCTATTGATTCTTGTGGATTGTTTTCCCAAAATGGTTTCTCCACGTATATGTTGTGTCAATTCTATCTTCTTGTTTCATTCTTCTACAATATTTTATCTGTTTCTACAATTGGTAAAATTGATCTAAATAGATCATCATACACACAGAATTGTGACAAAGAACACTTAATTAAATCTACAGTCTCATAGTTTTACAAGTTTTAAGCTACAATATTACCTTCATTTCCAATAGGTCACTCCAAGAAGAAAGGAAAGAAAGGAGGAAAATCTACGTCACCCATTACTGAGGAGGTCTAGTCCACCCACAAGGGGCCTTTTTCCTTTGAGGAGAAACTCCATTTCCTAGCTAAGGATGTTCAACACTTGGAATAATGAAACAGGGGAGTGAATCAATATTCACTAAATTCATTTTTTATCAACTAAACCATGTATTCAAAGCATATCATTAAACTTACAGAAATAGAAAATAACAATTGAAGCATCGATCACATCAATCAACAAAAGAAAACTAGTTGTACATAGAAAAACCTTGGAAGGGAAAAACCACCGTGAGGATTAGCTCATAATATATTATAACTAGTTACAATGGATTACAAAATGGATGACTTACTATGCATGGACTCACTATCCAAAAAGAATGGCTCAATTCCAAGGAATCATTTTATAAAATAAAATAGAGAGTAGAAGAATGGCTCACTACCATATTTTAAACTGCTAACAATGCATTTGCAACATATTCAAGATACAATTCCAATTAAGCTTAGGAAATTGATTTTTTCACACGTCATTCTACATCACATCTCTCATGCAATCTCTACACTCATCATTCACACACTAAATCAACCTCCTTTATGTATCGAAAACACCCACAACATCAATTAGGTCGGCCTAATAACATGAAATGCGTAACATCATGACCTATCAGCCCAAAACCCCATCACACATGCCTTACAGAAGGAACCAAAAAGTGTTCTTCATAAAAATAGGTCAAAATGACCTAGAATCACTCTCATAAATCCACTCCTTACATAGTTCAACTCTGCATGAAGCTAAAACCCATAGGTCAACATTATATAGAAAAACTAGTGAAGCAATAAGTAAATGAACCAAATCCTCCACAACTCGACACACAAACTACCAAATCACTTGCCACTTGGAGTGCATATAGTTTTAACATCATAAAAATCCATGGTGGAATGTGGAAAATTCCAATGTGTGCTATGCACCTATAACTCTACTTCCACTAAGCTTAATAAATTGTCATCAATATCTTTAGCTATGGAAGAGATACACCCTTAAAACTTTTGATATAAACTCTTCCAATATGTACCATTACTAAATCAAAACCAAATGACAATATTTTACAAAGAATAGCAATATGGACCATAAATTTATTCCTTTATTATATTAAAAATGCACTAGGACATAGCCGATTTCCTCAAACACACTTGGTCTACTTCCAGACTACATACATATTTATATTCCATCACTTCTACAATGGGTTGAAATTATGACAATACCATACACCATTATACTCATTTTCCCAACAAAGGAGTTGTAGGCCATTAGTGGCCTTAAGCTACTAGGATACTAGTAGCTAGTTTGATCTTTTGTTGGTTCCCTCCTTTGTTTTGTTTTATTTTTTGTTGCTGGTAGGTTTGTAGCTGCTGCTTTTTTTGTTTCTTTATGTCTCACTTCTCATGAGGCCCCTCATTGGGCCTCTATGGCCATTTTGTAAATGCATACAAGAACTTCCCGACTTTAATCTAATAAAAACATTTTAATAAAATTTATAATTTATTCAATATTTTAACACTAACTTACCTTATTTTTTAATCAAATTAATTATTTTTTTATGTTTTGTTAATTTTTGTTAATGAATTAGGTTGTAGTAGGTCACTTCTATTTTGATTTATTTTTAAAATGGGTACAATCTTTGGTTCATATGACCAAGTAAGCCTTAGAAAAATGAAAATTCTCAAAAGGGATGATATTGGTACTATTTGTTACTCTCATTTGTGTTGGTTTATTTGAAGCAACACAATGTATTTTTGTTTCCTTGTCTCAAACAATATATCTTACCTTGATAGACTAGGATTTCCTCTTACCACTCGATTGAAATTTATTTTTTTCCATATCATTGAGGCTACCACTAATCCCAACACATAAATTAAATAGGGAGTTAATAGGAACCATTTAATAGTGAGGTATTATATCCATTTCCATATTTACAATAAATTCCTATCTCAAGGGATGAACCTCTTAATTTTAATTCTTGAATTTTTATTCTTAATAATAATTCTTGTTGAATTATCTATTTTTCCTTTAGCCAAAATCACCCCTTGTTAAATTTTCTATCTAAAATAACCTTCTCATCTCTCTTTTTAATACTTCTCATGTGGATAATGAAAGATTCACCAAATATAGAAAAGATAATATAAAATTTACTTATATATTGAGTCATGATTTAAAATTACAAAGAGGTTTGTCCTTAGACATCGACATTGCTATAATTTGGTTGTGAAGGGGACCAATATATGGTTTAAAAAAATATTTTATTATAGAAATTATATTTTGAAGGAAAAATGAAAAATCAATATTCAATTTCTTTTTCATTTTTTAAAAATTGGATAGCTATCTAGGAAAGGACTCTAACTTTGGGGAGATGATGCTTGTGTTGGAAAATGCAAGTTCACCAATCTCTCTCTTGTGAAGAATATTTTACCACATTGAATTAAATTTTATAATTTAGTTTCTTAACTTCAAATAACTCCATTTTACTGTATACTACTCCTACTTTCTAGATAATTTATGGTTTATTATCTTATCTTTCTTGATTTCCAACTATCTATTTATAAATATTAATAGGTACAAGGTATATGTCACTATAATAATTAGATTTTTTAGTTTTACAAAGTAATACATAAAATATATTATATTTTTTTTACTAAATAGCATTTGATTACCAATATATTTTCTTAACTTAGTTTAATTATATTTTTCTATTGATAAATATTTTATTAAGATTTGATATTAATTCAATTATTAGTTTTCAAGTTTCTAAAATGAAAATTATTGTTTTTGATATTAAAAGCAAGGCAAGGGCTCTTGAACCCAAGAGTTTAAGGGAGAAAAAAAAATCAAAGGAAAACTAGGATGATTAAATAGCAACAAACAAAAGGAGGCACACAAACCTCATATGTAGAGCCAAAAGGAAGCAAACAAGCACGTATGCATGAGATATAAAAAAGAAACCTTTACTTTTTAGAAGTGAAAATAAAATCCCAGTTTTTCTTTAGTAGGTTTGTGGACTCCCCATAGTCTATCACATTTATATAGTTAGAAATTTAGGCCTTATGAGTTGTGTCCTAATATTTCCCACTTCTCATAATTTTCCTTAATTTTGACTTACTAGACACAACTCTAAAAATAGCATGTTGCATGATCTCATCCACAATAGTAGTGATGTTTTCAATAGCTTCCTCAAGGGTTGCAATCATGGTTCTTGTATTCTCACCATCACCTTTGAAATCTTTCTTTAGGGAGCCATAAGGATTTTCCTTCAAATTGTCCTCTAGATTTTTATGGGGTCATCATGTATTCCTTCATCATTATTTGTATCCTCATTCTCAACATTAGCGTTTTCTTTACCTAATTCCTCCTCCCAATCAGAATATTATGAATCCTCTACTATCTTTTCAAAAAATATTTCCTCTTCATCACTGATGTCCTTCCCCTGCTTTACATGGAACTCTTCTTCTTCATCCTCCAGTTTCATATTATATTGACTCTCTACCTCACATTCTGAAATGAAATAACTAACATTTTCCATTTACTTTCTTTCCCTTTATTCATCTGGTTGATGCTAGCTAGTCTAGAAGAGCATCTTTAACCAGACGCACTACTAATATGTCCCACAAGGTAGGGCTATAGGTCATTCCCAATTTTAATAGTTATAGATAATGAGGCCTTCACCTTATAATTTTAATCCTTCTTGAGAGGAGGGATAACTCATTTTAGAGGTGTAGTAGTCTCAATGGAAAGCCCAAAAGAGGGGTTTGGGAATGTGACCATAAGGGAAAACCCTTTCTTGATTTTGGCTTTGAGATCATAGGGAGGGATTTAGGGGAAGAATGTGTGTTATTTTCAAGAAGCTTTAAATCCACGAGGGTAGTAATGGGGGTAGGGTTTGATAGGGGGATTTCATCACATGTAAAATTATAGAGGGCATAAATTAAGCCTTGATACATGGGTAGAGAAGCTCCTTAGTAATGTAGGTCATAAGAGAAGAAAGAAGCAAAAAATGCATGCTAATTCATTCCTTATGATAAACATGATTCAACAAAGGATATTAATAACCGTGTATAGTAGCATATCTACCTTCAAGGGTGAAACACCAGATTAAGTGAATGATTACCATCTATAGGGGAGAGGTAATTTCTCCTAGTCATAGCCACTCTAGAGATTAACATCTTTCTCACCTTTTTGAAAGAATTTATCTTTAAATATTTAATACTTACCATTATGATTATTTTCCACCTCGAGACCTTTGAATTGGAGACTCATGGCTTTGATAATAAGGCTAGCATTAAGTTCAAACTGAATACCCCAAATTGCAACTTTTCCCATCTTCCATGAGTTGTAGAATTTAGAGGTTAGTTTATCTTCATTCCCTCGTATAGCTTGGAAGAACTAAGTGAGGCTTGCCTCTTTCAAAATTCTACCTAAATCCACATTCTTTGAGTAGGACACAATACAAAGCTTTTTACATTTTTCTTGGGCCTCCCATTCAAGTGTAAGAACCCTTTTCACATGTGATTAATGCTAAACTTAATTTGTGATATGATCTTAAATTGATGATTAGATATATTATGGAAGATAAATAAGGAAATATTTTGGTTACATCCTTGCATTTACTTTTGAAATTTTGTTATTGTCATAACCATGAAGGTGGAATATGCTTGTATACTATGAAAAACAAATTGAAATTTAAATGGATTATTATATAGCTAAAGTATAGAATATTTAGTTACTAGATTTATGTGATATCAAATTGTTATTTAACATTGTGTTGGTATTGTGCAAGGAGGTAACTGTGTTGGCATGGGAAGGATGAACCATTGAGAGAAAATCAAAAGACATCTTCTTGAGGATATAAAGTTAATATGTTGATAGATTAAGAGGTGAAGGTTGATATAAAAGGTATAATTTATTTTGGTTTGTGAGAATATTTAATTATGTGAGTTAAGGGTTGGGAACCCTTACCCAAGTGTGAAACTCGGATGGATCTTTAAGTAGGTCTTTAAAGAGGGTTGTTGGTCATTTTCCTTGTTTGGGATACAAAAATAAACCCCCTACCTAGGGTCTATACCACAGTGGTAGTGGTCAAGTGGGCATGCAATAGGGTCCCAAGGACATGATTTGACTCCTAAAAAGTCATCATAATGAAGAGTGACGAATTTTGAGGAGAGGATGGGGGATTGAAAAGATTGGAGGTTGTCCAAGTGCAAGTTGCCTCTTTAATGGGAAAAGACTTTCATTGAAGAAGGGAGGTACACTCCACACCTCCCCATCCAAAAGGTTGCAAGTTGAAACTCCTATATAGTGGAAGAGGAAGAATGGGTAGGCTGTTTCCCACTTCTCCTCTTGGAGAACTTGAAAGGAGATGGTAGAAAGAATGTGAGGAGGAGACGAGTCTACCTCTTTGGAAAGATAGTGATCAAGATTGTTTGGCATGGTAAGGAAAGATGCATACAAGAGTGCAGTCCCTTCATCTAAAAGCAAAAAGATAAGTTCTTCCTTATTCCCATTTTTCCCTTTTGTTTATTTGTTGTAAGAAGGTGGTATGTTAAATGGATCATGGTAGAAACAGAGAGTAGAGAACCCAGATGCATAAAATTTGGTGCTATGTTACTCTTACTTCTTTGTAAAAATTTGTAAATAATCCATGCATCATCTTGGAGCTAAGAGACTTCCTTGCTCGGGGGTATGGCAAGAGCCCACGAGGCTCCATGACGCCATTACGGTAGGGTGGAGAGCAAGATTTTATTTATTTATTTATGTTTTATCATGTTAGAAAAGAAAAGAAAAGAAAAGAGAGATTACAATCTAAACATTGAATTGGTTACCAATCTTCTGGCTATTGAGTCCTTTGTAAAGAATTTTGTTGCTTATTGATTTAGAAAAATGTTCTAGAATCTTGCAAGTTTTGAAGAAATCGCCCCTGTTGACAAATTTTATTCCATGTATAAAATAGTGGTGTTTACAGGGATTCTGTACTAGTAAATAAATAAATTTATGCACACAACAGTTTAATTAAATTTGGGCCCCATTCCTTAATTCAGTTCTGCATACCTTGCATTTGTTTACATACTTTTTGGAGTTTGCATGAGTCTTTAAGCCATGGTTTATTCACCTTTTTGAATATGATATTTCATTGTTTCAAACTTCATTTGGAATATATGGCGTTGAAATTCATAATAAACTGAATATATGGTGTTGAAATTCATAATAAACTATGTTGAAATTCTATTGAAAACCATTTACAAATAGGATTATAAATTTTGTTGTGTTTTTAAATGATTTTGAAAATCACTTCGAAATCTGACACTCAGTAAGTTGGTTCTAAGGAAACATTGCAATCTGGGGTATGAGATTATTTCATGTTGCTTTTGAAATCTCTGTGGAAGTTTTCTTTGTGCACAAATATTTAACTAGGTATTATTCCATCTTAAAGTCTATTGATTCCCTAGATTTCCTACATCAACAACAAATAGTAAAGTGATATTATAAAACACTATTTTGTAAGGAGCTAAGCAATGTGCAAGACTCTGTCAAATGTGTATGAAGAACCACGATAAAATGTGTATGAAGAACCATGATAAAGAAAAAAAAAACCACCTCCGAAAAGTGTACTAAATGATAATCACAAGGTTAAATCCAAACAATATTTTTCTATTTGCTAAGAAAATTAAATAATAACTAGAGAAAAAAAAAAGCCTTTCTATCAACAACCATAAGACACTAGTAGCTGCACAAGCATTCCTTCAGCAATACGTCCATAAATGGTTCTCCAATCAAACAGTTAAAATACTCCCGAGTGAAATAGACAAATAGTGAAACTATTGTGCAATTTCACAAATAGACAATCTTGCACTGGTTAAAACCATTCTGGATGGATTTGCCATCAATAAACTTCACTAGACGTTAAGCCTGTAAAAAAATAATAAATAAAGAAAGAAAGAATCAAGACAGGGCCATTTTAAGAAGCTCCCCTTAGGATTTCGCTCAAGTCGTGTCATGATAATACACAGGCATACCAAGGGTAACTGCACATCAGTCGTAGAAAAGAATGTTCTAAACATCATTTTTGTGAACCAACAATAAGTAGATCTGAATAGGATAAGAGCTATTCAATCCTCGAGCTCGAGAATAGATAGTTGTTCTCTATAGGGAGATAGTAATTGCATAATAATTTTTGTAGATGGTTGTAGGTGATGATTGTCAGGTGTAAGATGAGTGCCCTCTTTATCCGTGTGCAGCTTTGTGCCCGCCGACCACATTGGGAACTGCCCAATAGACTTTGAAAGGCAACCATGGGTATCATGTATCATTCACGTTACCGTAGGAGGAAGACCATTGGTTAACTCGAAGTGCAGTCTTAAATAATGTTAGGGAGAGAGAAAAATAAAATAAAGATGACTCTCTTATTAGAGCACCAATCCCCGTCAAACCTTCCACCAAACGGTCATTAATTAAAGAAATGTTGAGAGACGTATCTGGAGGATCTCATGATACATGCATTCGGAGTACGGCGCAGCAGGATTAATAAAATTTATGTGTGACGTCTTTGGTCCTCTTGAAAGCATGGATTACCTTTCAGTCATTCAAACTTAGCAGAGGAGGACAGGAATAGTCAGTGAAAGAGTGTGTTGAGGAATTGGTAGAGGCAATTTTAATTGCGAATCAAAGTATCAATCAATATAAATTGAGTAGGCAGTGGAGAATTGCATTTGAAATAATATTACTTCCAATTGTGTTTTTAGAAATCTCTATCATTTTGGGCTTGCATTTTCTTCCCCATAAACATAACAAGACCGTCACCTGAATCAGCTTCCAAAATCCTATTTTTTTTCATTCCTGTGCAGTCTTATCACAATGTTAATCTAATTTTATTTTTTTGATATTATATCTACGCATTCTTATCACACTCCAATTTGATAATGTTAATAAAAAAATATATATAGTACCCTACTGTGGGCTGCTCAAACCCACGACCTCAAGGTTGAGAGTCTTGCACTCTGCAATAGAGCGCCATTATTGCTGAAATCAAAATTCCTACGTTGTTATGCCAATTATTTATCAAAAGAAGATAAGTGTTAAGGCAGCCTCATCTCCCTTGGGAATAATGCCGATTTGGGAGAGGGATGAAATAGCTCAATCATGTTTTGCCAAGATTCCCATCTTGGTGCAGGAAAAACAAAACAAAAAAATTAAATAATACATATAAATCAACTTGGATTTTACAGTTATGCGAGCAGCAGTCCATACTCAAGCAATAATTTAATTTTCACTCAATAAACCGTGTGTCAAAATCGATATCAATATTATTAGCTAAAAATGGTGGTATACTGTAATAATTTTCATTATCTTAAAGTGCAGTATGGTATAAATGTCAATATTATCGGTTAAAAATGATAGTACGTATTTTCTTGAATTTAAAAAAGAAGACGAGTAAGATGGTAAATCTAGTACATTCAGGGTGTTAATATATTTTCAATAAATTCAAGTAGTATGGAATCTAATTTGTCTCCTTCTTTGATAATATGAATATGTAAAAGAAATAAATTACATTTATTTGACATATTTATGTCTTACCTTTCTTAATTAAAAGAAAATTAATGAGTAAATAAAATAATTTAGTAATTTGCTTTATGAGTAATTAGAAAGGTTCTTTATTTAACCTCATGAGTAAATAGAATATAGTAATAAGTAATTTAAGTAATTCATTTGTTGGTAAATAGAATGGAGGTTTAGTAACCAAATTGTTGGTAATGAAATGGAGGTTTAGTAATTAACTTGTGAGGTAAATAGAATGAAGGTTTAGTAAGTAACTTGTGAGTAATATGTAAAAAGAATTTAAATACTAATTTCTTAATTTGATAACCTTTAAAATTATTTCATAAAGTAGATATATAATTTTAAATAATTTTGTAATAATAATTAAAAATAAAATTAATGGGTAATGGAGATTCAATAATTAACTTGTGAATTAGAAATATCCTATACAGTTTCACATTCAAGCTTTGAGATTAAATGTTAAATGTTGGGGTTATTATCACAAAGTGTATTGGGGCTATTGATTTCATGTTCCATGAAATAATTAAAAGGGTAGTAAATAATTTAGTTACTGTTCCATGAAATTTATTAATATTGGTGTTAATAGTACTATTATTGCCTTATTTAATATAATAACATGACTAGTAGAGGAGTTTAAACATTATTGCTATCATTTTAATTTCACCCTTGCAACTGAGTCTATTATCCATTCTCAATATTACTATCTAATGTTGTCTAACAAAGATAGTGTTTAACGTTTAATGTCTAAAGTCAAATCATTATTATCAATTGTACTATCATTGTATTATTGCTTAATAGCAAAACTAATATCCAAGTTTAATCTCAAATCCATTAGCAATAATAGCATTAGATACTAATGACTAATGGATGATAATATCAATAAGAAGGATGATAGTAATATTAAGGGGTAAGTCAAAGGATAGTGTTATCTTCGCTTGTTGTTTTAACTTGGTGCTAACCTTATTGTGTGAATCACATGCCAATTAATTGATGGTAGCTTAATTAAAGTTAAAATTGTTTGTAGGATTAATTATAGTAACTTCTTCTCTTTAACTCAATGTATATCATGGTTAGTGTACCTCTCAAATACTAGGAGTGGTTGATTAGATTAATGTATGGTAAAAAAAAATTAATTATTGCATTTCCTAGTGAAATTTTTTTAGGCATGACATCAAGGAATAGAGAAAATATGTTGAGGCTTTGAAGAAACCTTCAAAAATAAACGTATGAAACAATGAGTAGGAGGGATGGGATTTGAAATGTAGAAGGTGATATTGAAGCAAGAGCAATAAAAAAGAGGGGTCAAGATAGAGCTCGTCTTAAGATTGCATGTAATTATGGTCCTAGTTTGTAAACTATGTCATTTGATAAAGGAACTATACTTTGAGGGTTGCTTGTGTAAAATTAATTTTCAGAGAATGGAATGTAGAGGATACCACATATGAATCAATTTTTGAAATAATTCATTTCCATAATAAATCCATTTTACCAAAAATTATTAAGGCTTACGCTAAAGGAATATAATTACAAAATTTAAGAAAAAGAATGGTGACACTAGTCTTTGTGTGATGGGGGATTAAATACTCATGATTAGCCTTTCTATTTTTCAAATTCATCATTTTCCTCTTCTAAGAAGCCAATAAGTAATACTTATCAATATCCTTCTTATGACGGGTCCACCAACACACCTAAGGGGGACAAATGATACATGATATTAGAAAGTTGAGAATCATCAACACACCTAAAAACTTAGGAGATCAAATCATTAAAAATCTTGTTGTGTATATTCGATGACCACCTATGGTCCATTATTTCATTAAAAATTATTTGATTAATATTTAAATGGGTATATTCAAATCCCCAATAGCTCCAATCTTGGTAGGATAAGTCAACATTAGCCACTTCATCAACTTCCTTGTTTCCTTTCCTCTATGAGTGGAAGACATTGTGTTGGGGAAAGGTGTTGAGAAAATTTTTACAATAAGATCCATCATATCATGGATCATCAAAGGATATGTATAGGATCCTTTTAAGATATTAATAATTACCATAGAATCACCCTCAACAATAACCTTCATGCAACCTTTTTCTTTTAATTTACTAATTCCTTACTAGACAATTGTTGATTTAGAAACAATACTAGAGCATACCTCTAGGTTCTTGGTGTATCCTTTGAAAGAGATACATTCATGGTCCTTGATCACACCCCAAACAATAGCCATTCCAAGGCCACCTTTAGAAAAATCATAAAAAAATAATTTAAACCAACCTTCCTCAGGAGGCATCCACTTGGTAGCTTTTTTGCTTAGAATTTTGGCACAATTATGTTGGAAAAACAAAGAAGATTGACTATCTCTACATATATTTGTTGTCATCGATGTCACCATGTTGTGACTACAAGTTTAAGATAGTGCTTAATCTAGTATTCTGGTCTGGTATCTGAACCAATATTCGAGCTACACTTTTTGGAATTCTTGTCCACATTCCTCCATAGTTAGTAGTTGATGCTTGTGGTTTTGAGAAAATTTTTATGGTTCTTGAAGGCATGAATGATCAGAATATTACATGCTCTGGTGCTCATATAGAATATTTATTGCTTTTTTTCATTAAAGACTATTCCTAGTTGACCTCTTGGGGTAATGGTGATACGATGAATTAATTTTGCTATGTTGATATATGTGCGACCTATTTTAGGTCTTTCCCAACATAATGTAACATGCTAGAAGGTTGAATTACCTTCTTGAAATATTTTGTGAATGATTGGATCCAATTGCTGGTATTTTTGGTAAATATGAATTGCATCTAATTAGGGGGTAAGTGCACAAAGTTGACTCCATGAAACATGGAAGTTTTTGCCTTAACCAAAAAATTGAAATCAGCTTTGAGGAAACAGAATCCTGATTTTTAATAAACGGGATCCCGATTTTTAAAAATTGGGATCCCATTAAGGTTCGAGATCCCAAGCCTGAGACGGAACGGGATCCCACTTTTTAAAAATTGGGATCCCATTTCCCATAGGATCCCGAACCAATGGAAAGGCATGGCATCCCGATTACTACAAAATGGGATCCCGATTTCTATAAATCAGGATCCCGTTTTGTAGAAATCAGGATCCTGTTTTATATTGCTATTTATTTTTAAAAAAAATAGATTTCACTGCACAGTGGACAGGACCCCGAGTACGAGCGACAGTGACCCCCACAATCAGCTACAGGTACCCGCCTACATGCCATTTTTTTGCATTTTTCTATTTTGAATTGAAATTTTGAAGAAAATAAGTGAATTTAGCATGTTTTTTTAAATTTATTTCACGTTTTAAGCATTTTTTAACTATTATAGTAGAAATGAATAATTCTAGAAATGGATGAAAAAATGCAATGAAACCTAAAGGTTTTTTAATAAAAATGAAAAAATGAACCTTGAATTGTGTTTTAGAAACAAAATTTAACTTTTGAAACCTAAAGTGTTTGATTAAACCAAAAAAATTGAATTTGAAAACCCTAATTGAAACAAAAAAAAATTCATTTCAAAACCCTAGAAATTGAAATGAAATAAAAACATTGCATTTACAAATCCAAATCAAGCTTTTTGGAACCCTGAATTCAAATCAAACAAAAAAAGAATTTGAAACCCTAGTTTGAATTGAAACAAAAAAATTACATTAAAAACCCTAATTGTTTAAAATTGAAACCCTAAATTGTATTGGAACAAATTTTTTTGTTAAAACCCTAAATGGAAATCGAACAAATCATTAAATTGATTTTGAAAACTAGGTAATTTCGAGCTCAAAAAAATTCATTTGCATTGCTTAAATGTTTTAAATTTATTTGCTTTGTTTGCAAAAAATGATATAAATTAAACTTTAGTTTCAATGTTAAATTATAATTAGATTAGAAAACAATATGTTAAAGAATAGTTTAAATTCATAAAGTTTATCTTGATGTTTGTTTGCAAATTTAGTTAGCAAATTTGTAAATATAAGCACATACAATCGATTCTGATTGACACTAAATTGCAAGTCTAAATTATGCCAGGGGCCACCCAAACTTCACCCTAGGTTTGCTAAACCCTAGACCCTAAATTGTAAAATCTAAACCCTCAACACTAAAGCATTTGAAATTTATGAACCCTAGACCCTAATCTTTCATTGGACATACCTAAAATTATATAGGTTCAATGTCAAGAATGGGTCTATTTGGTAGATTTATGAAAACTATTTTGAATATCTAGAATGCCATAAAAGTATAATTATAGCAATTCCAATTGGAAACACTTGCGTACATATATATCATATGAAATTTAAATCTAGGAAGGTGTCTATTACATGGGAGAGTTGATAATACATGGAAAGAGGTTTGTATGGGAATATATGTATTAAGAAAAACATACCACATGGCCTCTATAGGATTTTTAAGATGTGATCCTAGATAATTGTAGAGTTGTACATCTAATTTCGAATTTATTTGTCTTGTTTATGTAGATTGATTTAGAGAATTTAGTGGTTGCTTTAGGTGCACCAGAGCATCTAGATGTAGATATGATGGTAATTTAATTTTATGATGAATTACAAATTAAATAGTCATTAAATCATTTTTTATTGTCTTACATCTAATTTCAACTTTCTCTTATACAGAGCGTTTCAGGTCATCCACATAGTTTGAATTGGTGTGAAGAGGTCTCTTGATTATATAGACAGTACATGACCTAGAAACATGTGATTTTATGTGTTATATTTATTTATTTCATGGACTATATTTCTTGTTTCTCATGTACTTTGTTGGACTTTATTTCATGTGCTTAAGATATTGGTTTCATGCACTTAGTATGTTACATAAATTATGGACTTTATTATTGTTTGAAATTTTAATTTACACATGTACATTTATGCATTTTATGTTCATAGTCAAGACATTAATATAGGACATTAATGTGAAATTTAGTGATCTCATACATGGATTAATATAGGACATTTTAATATTTATACTTTGCAAATTTAGAGATTTCATAAATGATATACATGATATGTACATTCAATAAATAGAGATAATTACTCAATGAACTTATTCAATTCACACCAATTAATAATCATTAATGCTATGAGATTTCCACAATCCATAGTGCTGAATTTTTAATTTTCTTGATTTTGAGATTGTGTTGGAGTTTTTTCATCAACGTTTCAGATCACACTCAGTGATCCATCATCAGGATTATGCTCTCTAGCATCCTGATGATGGATCACTGAGTGATCCGAAACATTGATGAAAAAACTCCAACACAATCTCAAAATCCAGAAAATTAAAAATTCAATCAATAATCAGTCAATAAATCATAATTTACAAACAAAAGCAATCTATTTATATACTAGAAAGGATAAAATTTTAAGAAATAAACAATACCATAGAAGATTAGAGAATAAAAGCATTAATAAATACTATAAATAATAGTTCATCTAAAACTAATTTATAAGTTTTCAAAACAAATAATGATGTCTTAAGGGGGTGTCTAAAGGGGTCATAATAGAACGTCTTAAGGGGATGTCTTAAGGGGTTATAATACATCTTAAGGGGATGTCTAAAGGGGTCATAATAAAACATGTTAATTAAGGGGATATATTAAGGGGTCTTAAGGGGATGTCTAAAGGGGTCATAATAGAACATGTTAATTAAGGGGATGTCTTAAGGGGTCTTAAGGGGATTTCTAAAGGGGTCATAATAGAACGTGTTAATTAAGGGGATGTCTTAAGGGGTCTTAAGGGGATGTCTAAAGGGGTCATAATAGAACATGTTAATTAAGGGGATGTCTTAAGGGGATGTCTAAAAGAGTCATAATAGAACGTGTTAATTAAGGGGATGTCTTAAGGGGTATTAAGGGGATGTGTAAAGGGGTCATAATAGAATGTGTTAATTAAGGGGTCTTAAGGGGATGTCTAAAGGGGTCATAATAGAACGTGTTAATTAAGGGGATGTCTTAAGGGGTCTTAAGGGGATGTCTAAAGGGGTTATAATAGAACATGTTAATTAAGGGGATGTCTTAAGGGGTCTTAAGGGGGTGTCTTAAGGGGATGTATTAAGGGGTCATAATACGTCTTAAGGATATAATTGATTTAACAATATTTTATGCATGATATTTAATGATTATACACATAAACATAAAGTTTCAAAGTATGAAAAAATGCACATTTAAGAAACAAAATATATAGAATATTGATTTGATACATAGAAGTACATAGAGTGTTTAATTTTGTAAGTATGTATATACATATATGTCATCTCAAAACAATGTTTACAAAATTTGGATATGCCATCTCAAGAACATCTCAAACTCGTGGCTAGAATGTAGTAGGTCTTCACACCACCTGATATCAAAAAGGTACAAGCAATATCAATGAAATCATCAAAACATACATATTTTAATTTATATAAAACTATATATATGTACAAAACTCAAGTACCTACATTTAAAAGTATTCCACACATGTTTGTAGGTTGAATCCAGGGATCCTCTCCTTTTTGTTTCAAAGTATGAGATCAATGCAATGATGGCTTTAGGATACAAAAAATGACAATAAATCAATTTTAACTATTAATATCCAAGCAATATCAATATGTAATCAAAAAATGTATTTAAATATAATTTAACTAATAATTACCTTTTTTTACCAAGTATTCCATGTTGTCTAGGTTGAATATGCATGGACTAGATCCTTTTTGTGATTATGCCTTAAGGATATATAAAAGAACAATTTAAATCAATTTCAACTAATAACACACTTGACCAATGTCAAAACATGTATTTAATGTATTTAAAAGGACAAAATAAAACTAAAATTATATTTACCTGTATTTACTTATTCCATTGTACCATCTGCATCCTCTCTTTTTTGCAATGCATCTATGATTGCCTCATGCTCTTCCATAGAAATTGAAAATAGCAATTTTTCCAAAGGTCTTCCACGATACCGATCTAGTTTTATATTTGTTGCCACCACCAAATGTGAATAATGCATAATTTTTTATGTGTTTCATAGTCTTCGAATGCAGGTAGACCATTCTTTCTTTTTAAGTATTTTCATAGCCAAGTGCCAACAACCAACACTGATCCTATTGGAAATCATGTTCAAAAACCATCATCAAATAACTTCTCAAATTTTTCTTAAGGGGATCAAAGACTTGTTCTTAAAAATTGCTTAAGGGGATCTAAAACTTGTTATTAAAATTTTCTTAAGGAGGTGTCTTAAGGGGATCACTGTACCTGTTGGATAATGAAAGTCATCATCATCTTCTCAAGGTGTTATCAATTTATGTTTAGTTTCCACACAATGAGCCAACCAATATTCTATTTGCTTTTCATTCCCCTCAAGTGCAATAATAGCATACACATGTCCTGCCAACAAAATTCGATTTAATAACTTGTGCATATCCATATAAATAATTTAGTATTAAATAATAACTCAATAAAGTGAAATAAAATGAAATAAATTGAATTAAAATTACCTTCTTGTACAAGGTCTGAAACACGGTCATAATCTTCAGATGCAAACAATTGATCATTTTTTTGAATAGTTCTTTCATATTGATTATGTGCTTCTGCAGGTGTCAACGATCTTTGCTCCCATTGTTCAACCCATTATGTATTTTTGCAAGCTTCCCAATCTCCTGAGATACAAAAATTACAAAAACATGCAAGCTCCCTTGTCCAAATAGTCCATGTACTTGTTGTCACACTCATAAATGAATGTCATTTAGTAGATCCACTAATTGTCTCACAATCAACTCTAGATACAATGTTCTCTTCTTCCACCAACCAAAGGAATCGATGAACTATAGAGTAATCACTCGACCCAGGTGCAGATAATCTTCTATTACACCAATCCATGATCTCATGTGCATTTTTAAATTTTACTGAATCCTTGAATTTTAATTGTTCTCTAGCAAGAATTCTTTTGACACACGCACCAGCTCCATCATGTTCTCCTTTACCATGCCCAGCTTCAAAAAAACTCCATATATGTTGGACATTAAGTTCCTTGTGAACCCTACTTAACCAATAGAACATTCTAGCATTTTTGAACTACCCCGTACAATTATCTGACCATATGAGGTGTTCTTTCATATGGATTCCTCTTTCTCTTAAATTTCTATAAAATATACTAAAACAATATTGAACAAACTTTGATGAGTGTAACCGATTGTCACTCAAATAAAAATGATACTCCCTCAAAAAATTTCTATCATCCTTAGTGCTATCATCTACATGTCTATAAACAATATGGACGAACACAACTACTTGCATTGAATTATAATATTGAGATTGAATTTCCTCTTGCGGAGCTAGAGTATAATTCTCTGCAAAATCAACCACTGAAAGTATAGTGCCAATTGGAAATGTGTTTCTACATGCACGAAATTGGCCATCAATCCATTGAGCATGTTTAGAGTGCATAACATATTTTGGTAAAAATTTATTAATAAATTCACTCATAAATGCATGCACACTAACTTTTTCTGTAACTAAATCACAATGCTTTCCTATTTTTCCATCATTTAAAAAATAGTGAACATTCCTAAATCTTTTGACATCTACTAATTATTGTGCAAAATCATGATCAACAATTTCATGCAAACAAATTCTTAAAAATGAAAGATTTCCGCAGTTAATGCATTGTCTAGAAATACAAGAACTTAAATAAAATAATTTATCATTAGTTTTTTCACAAAACAAACCTGAAATAAACTCTCTTATTGCTTCAGGTGGCATATCAATACCACAATCCTATATAATCATTTAGTATGCAAGGTACAATGTATATATCGAAAAACATCATAAAAATAACGAAATTGAACATGTATTTTACAACAACAAGATATTCATTTCTTATTAATTTTTACATACCAGGGTTTACATTTTTCAAAAGACCTTTGACTTATTTTAATATTACCAGATAACATTGAATCACCACAAAATTTTCTATAAAATTCAGTTTGTGTTGTATCTAATAGGTGTTTTGGGTGAGGATCGTGAACTTTGGACCCCACCCTTAATTTTAAAACATCTCTAGCATTATATGAAACCCTAGTATTATCATGCCAATATTTTTCTATCAAAGATTTAATTTCAACATTCAATTTTATATTAGACCTCGGTAGTCATCCACTGAAACTCCAACATTGATTGATAGGATCATTTTCTATACTTTCTCTTCTTTTGCCGCTCTTAGTAATGTTTTAGGATGCATTTTTTAAAACTTCACTAATATTGCTTACCATTCTTTTATTCAAAGTTGTTTTATTAACTATAGCAGTAGTTATAGCTCTTCTTGCTGTGTTTTTATCTTTAGATTGACTATTTTTCCCAATAGATTGAATGGAACTAGCAACAGTAGACATAACATGTTTTAATGATTGATCTTTTCTTTTTGGTTTAACATAAAAGCTTAACCTTTTCATTACTTTCCTCATTTTTTGCATTCTCATCAATTGCATCATTAGTTGACATTGAAATGCAATTTTTTTACGATAAAAGAATTTGGTGTATATTCTATTAGCATGTGTTCTTATTTTCCTCCAAAATTTGTGAGGAAGATTATCAAAACACCACTTCAATTTTAAAAATATATTTTTATTAAACAAAATGGTTTTCATTTTTCATTTTTCATCTTCATTTTCATCAACAAAACAGTTCTCATTTTCATTTTCATCAACAAAAGCGGTTTCATTTTATTTTCATCTTCATTTTTCATCAACAAAACAGTTTTCATTTTCATTTTCATTCTCATTTTCATCAACAAAATGGTTTTCATTTTCATTTTCATCTTCATTTCATCAACAAAATGGTTTTCATTTTCATTTTCATTTTCATCAAAAATACAGGTTTTGTTTTCATTTTCAAGAAAATGATCATTTTGAATTTCATTTGTAACAAAAGATTTTTCTTTTTTGTTTTCAACAAATTCTATAAAAGTTTCATCTCTCTGAATATAGTCAATGTCAACATCATTAAGTCCAGCATCTTGTAAAACTTCTACATACAAATTTACCATTTCACTAACATGTGGATTTGAAGACGTACCTGGATTTGTGCATATTGAAACATTCTCCATAGCATTCAAAGAGGTATTTGAAGACATAGTAGGACTTGTTTGTATATTCATATTCTTCTCCAAATTGACTCCTTGAAAATTAGCTTCATCTACAACCATGGTATCCTCAATGTTTTCATCTTCAATATTTGTTGAATTGGTTGCTCCACCATCATTCATTGATTTCATTCTCATTCTTCTTTCTCTTTGTCTTTGTCTCTCTTTTTCTCTATTTGTTTCGACTTCTTGAGGAGTCAATGTCTTCCTTCTCTTATTACGAGCTTTATCTCCCATAATTATAAAATTCTTAAGAACAAATGAATGTTAATAGTGAAATACTTCAAAATATTCAATCCAAATTGGAAGTTGAATACCTATTAGGACAAAATTCTTCCTCTTGTGTTCCTCAAAACAAGTAGAAAACTACCACAATTCCACTTAAAAAATTGTTTTATTCATGCCTCCTTTGAAAAATTCAATCCATATTGCTAATTGAAACCTTTTGTTCCTCCAAACAAGCACAAAAATAACACAATTTCACTTCAAAAATGGTGTGGGTGATGCTTCATTTGATAAAATCAACTAAAAATAAAGTTCACCTATAAATACAATAACTTATGAAAAATAATTCACTTTTACTGCTCTCGACCGTAAATGTGAAGTTGCAGACTTCACAGTAATTTTTTACAGTGTATTTAAATAAAATAAATGAGATCTCGTTTATAAAACAGGATCCCACTTACTATAAAATGGGATCCTGATTATTAAACTGGATCCTATTTATTAATAAGTGGGATCTCGTTCTATAATTGAGATCCCATTCATCGGCATTGAATGTCGGAGCTGTTGTAAAGGCAACGTGATCCCATTTATGAAACAGGATCTCGTTTCCTTTACAATGGTCTGAATATTTCCAAATGAGGACTAGGATCCCGATTATAATAGGGGATCCCATTTATTAATAAATGAGATCCCATTTTATAATCGAGATCCTGTTTTTTAAAATTTGATTTTTTTTTTGCATTGTGGTCGGGTTTTTGCCTAGGTTTTTGGTTTAGGAAAAGCATTGGAAGTTTGAACCTAAGCCTTCAACCTAGTTTGACCTACAAGTTGAAGGTCCTAACAATGTTAAAGGAAAATACTGACTTTGGACATATGGCTGATGACCTTTTTTGCAGAATTTTTTGACAAAATTAAAACCCATTTTAGATGAAACAATGCAGATTCTAAATATGTAATTTGTTTTGCAATTGGATTATTTTTTTAATTTTTCAATTAATTTCTAATAAAATTGGTCCATAAACTTTAAATATTAGTCTTTTTTACTATTTTAATAACTTTTGATCAACATAACATTTTGACAAACGGATTGCATGAGAACAAACTTCAGACAATTCTTTTCAATTTAAAAAAATAAAAATAAAAAATGATAAGTTTAGGTCATCTTATGCATGTCATACATGATGATTTTTCAAAACGACAAATTTGCCTAATAAAAATCTAACAAAAAAACAAAATCAATAAAAAATTACAAAAAAATATCAAGAACAAGCTTCAATGAGTCATAAAACTTTTTCCAAAATGATTTAGAAAAGTACGATAATTTAAGGGTATGTGTAGGATCATCATGGAAAAAACAGACCCTTAAGTGGCAAAAAAATAAGAAAAATCAGAGTTAGGCAACTTGACGTAAAAATTTGAATAAGTTAACAGTATTATTTCAAAAATATGTAACAATAGAATCTATAGAAAATTGAATGTAGTTTCTAAACTACTAGGTTTGTTTTTGAAAAAAAAATCTATTTGGTGAAAATTTGAAATTTCAATGCGATAGTACTTAAATTTGGGGAAAAATAAAGTAGGTGTCTTTCTAACCACCCTAACCACAATAAAATGATAATATTTTTTTATAATAATTTATATTTAAGTAGAGGACTCATGTCCCGATGTAATGCATTTTTTTTGTAATTTGTTTCCAAGTAAATAATTAATTATGAGTTTTTTATTACAACTTTTAAAAAATATAAAAAACTTGTATGTCTGACCACCTTAACTTGGTCAAAACTTCATGAAATTCAAATTTTCTTTTTTTAATCCTATAGTATGCAGAGCATAGAATGTGACACATATTTTGGATTCAAAAAATGTGATACTGTTTGAAAGCTATAGATGTTTTTCAATCAGTCTATCAATCAGGACTTCAGTTGTAATTTGAATAGAAAATGAATAATAATTACTTATTAAATTCAAAGTAAAGCATAATTTATATTAGTGGAAACTGAGAATATCCTTTAAAAACCCTTTTCGTTTCATCAATTTTTGGTAAAGAAAAAGTCGTCAGCCACATACCCATCATATTGCCACTTTTTGGGCCATCATGATCCTGCACATACCCTTAAGTCAAAATATGGATGTCGTACACGTGCATGGTATGGTGAAAAAAAATGACTTTTAAATAGTGGTTTTTAGAAATGCCTATTAAAACTCAATTTGTACAATCTGGGTATTGAAATAAATTACATATTTGGAAACTAGATTCTGAGCACTACATTTTATGATTAGTGACTTTTTTAAAGATTTCATCTGTAAGTGCTTCAAATTTTAAGGTCAAATGTGTCATATTCTGAAAATCAGGAAAAACACTTCCACTTTTTGACCAAAAAGTGGACTCAACTTCTTGCACAAACCCTAGGATGACTTAATTGATGCTTGTGGAAAAGATTAGGTATATATATAAATGAATATATTGGACTGTTTGATGTATGTGAAAGAAAAAAATAAGTAGAAGTGTGTGTGTATGCGAAAGCAATGAGGATGTAATTAAAAGTTTGAAGTTAGCAAAAAGGATGAAGTGTGTTGAATCAATCTATTGAGCTTCACCAGAACTGCATCAAAATGTGGTAGGTACATTATTCTCAGTTCATTTGGATGTAAATCTCAATTTTTTTTTGTCAATATTTTTATAGAAAGTGAGCCTCTCTTGTAAAAAGTGAGCTTTTTTATTTGGACAATTGAGTCCTTTTAGGCCAATGAACATTTTATTTTCAGTTTGAAACTACTTTATATTGTGATTTAATCCTCAATATGGTTTTTGCCTCCTTGGGTTTTCCACGTAAAAATCTAGTGTTTATTGTGTTGAATTAATTTTGGCTATCTATTTTTCATGGTCATACTTAATAATAGATAATGTGGTTGTGAAATTGACATGTGTTGAAGTTTTTAAGTTTGAATTTTGTGACAAGTGGTTCACCCCCCTCTTAGTTGTCCTACATCTTTAACAATTTGTATTAGAGCTTTGGTTCCTTGGTGAAGAGCTTACTCACTTGAGGAGGATCTTGATGGTTGATCAGATGGATGATAAAGAACTTCAGAGTGCACTTAAGGATCTTGACACAGTTAAAAATGAAAACATAGATCTAAAGGAGAATCTGGATGAAGCAAATTAATGTGTCCACAAGCTGAAAGAAAAATTAAAGAAATTCAAGGAAAGACATAGAGAAGTGAGTGAGCAGTTGAAACAAGAGAGAATTGGATTGAAAATGATAGTAGAAGAGAAGAAGATAACTAAAGAATGCCTGAATACTATGGTGCAAAACAAAACTGATGAATGCTCTAAACATGAACAAGAGGTGGTAAACTTGAGGATTGAACTTGAAAAGGAAAAGCTCTGTGAGAATAATTTCAAATCAAGTTTTGATAAGCTTGGAGAATTGTTTGTTGGACTTGAAAATCAAGTAAAGACAAAGCTGGTTTAGGAAATGATACAGGTGAAAGTTTTAAGGAAAATTAGAGAATTCAAAACAAAGGGAAGCAGAAGAGAAATTCAAGAAATTTTACAAGGAGACCTCTAGTGAGATAGCCTAATGCACAAATGTATCCCTCTTTTAATTGTTTTTTTTTCCTATAATAAATATGGTCACAAGGAAACATAATGCAGGAGCAGGAATAATCAGGTTTTCGGTCCCTTCATTGGACAATGTTTTGAATGTAAGAGGATTGGGCATAAAGCTACTAAATGTAGATCTTAGGTGAGAATGATAAGTTGGGTAATGAGGAAAAAATTTAATGAAGGAAGAATGAATCAATTCTTTAATAGCTATTGTTATACCTGTAAAAAATTTGGACATAGAGAAAATCAATATAGATCAAGAGGAAATAAAGTTCTAAGTAATAAGAAGAATGTCATCTATTATAATTTTAATAAAATAGGACATGTTTCAAAGGCTTGTAGAAGGAAGACAAGAAAGAATTCTACTCCCATAGAGAAGAATGATCTAGTAAAGAAGGTTGACAAGGAATAAATGAAGCAAGAGATGAATAAGATATGGAAGAAGAATGAAGAAGAAAGACTTGAAGCTACTGATGCATCTATGCCCTCCTTCGGTATAGAAAAATCCTTCGAGAATTAGATCTAGCATGGTCTTAGAGGGAGCATTATCAGAAAATTATAAAACCCCTAATAGATGGCATGTCAGAGGCTCGCACGAGGATGAGATGTGAGGAATGAAGAATCAGAAGTTGTGGAAAAAGAATCAAAAGAAAATATGTTGTCGTAATGATTTGTGTTTTTTGTGTTTAGAAGAGTGTTTTTAGCATCTTTTTGATGATTGATGCATCTAATGCATTTAGGGTAAATTTGATGGTGTATAAGTTGAGGATTGTGAGTATTCTTGGTTAATTTGTGCCTTTGAAGATCTTGGAAGGAGCTCTGAAGTGATCTTGAAGTGTGTTCAAAGTCATTTTGAAGGGAATTTGAAGATTGTCTTAGGTAATTTGGAACTCCTTTCTTTGTTTTTCAAAAAGGGAAGAAGAAAAGCGAAGAAGTTTCAATTAATGAGTTAAAGAAAACTTAGAAATGGATAGAGAATTGAGTGATGTCATCCTTCTGAAGTTGAAAGGAGTTGAGTTAGAAGGATTTGATCATAGGAAGATGAATGAAATGGAACTAGGGTTGAAGAAAACTGAATTACAAAACATAAAAACCCTAGGTATGGATTTGTGGAGTGGATTTCCATGGATTACCGATAAAGAGTTTATTTTGTTCTTGTTGAATTGTTTCAAGGATGGAAGTATTGTATTAGAAAAACCCTACTTAGTTACGAAGGAAGTGATTGAGGTGATTACTAGCTTATGCAGTATTAGGGATCTTCCTAGGAAGAAAACTATGAAGTATAAAGATGTGGAGGAATTGGCAGGAATTAGTAAAGGCCCACTGATAAACACTCTTGAATATTTGTCTATAAGGTATGTTGCATATGACATTTCATACAAGATCTATTTTAGAAATTGTGAAGGATCCACATTGGCTATTGTTGTTTATATTGCACATATGATGGTTAAGGAGAATAAGAAATTTGATTTGTGTAACTTGTTGCTTGAGAATCTTTGTAAAAATGTTTGAATGTCAGTGATTGAGGGTTATCCCTTTCATTTTAGATCTTTTCTGGTATGCTTGGTTTTTTACTTTTTGTGTTCCCTATTGGGAAAAGATAATGTGGTATGGGAATCTAGGATTCCTATTGGAAAACAGGTCTATAGATATCTAGGAGCATTGGAAAATAATGCAAATATGTGTAAATCCTATTTCACATCCTTGAACACAATTTTTTTCTCTGGTATATCTACGTTTAGTTAGTTTGAAGTAGGCTCTTCCTCTGGTAAAAAGGAATTAGAGGTTGTCATTAGTGATTCCTCTCTAGAATTGAAGAAGAGGAAAGTTATAATTGAAAATATCATTGAAGAAAAGGAGAAAGTATCCTCTGATGACATCCAGTCTATGATAGTTAAGGGGAAGATGAAGAATATTGGTGAATTATTTAGTGTAGCCTATCTTATTAACAGACTGAAGATTAATGATGCTTTGGTAGATTACCTACTTCGAAAAGGTATTGGGGTATCAACTATTTATGATTCCCTACTGGAAAACCTTGTTGAAATTATTGAAGAAAGGATGTTGATTGAAGGTTAGGAAGGACATAAGTTTGAAGCTTTGGTTGAAAAGAGGTGTGTTAAATCTAAAGGGAGATTATCTGAATTGATCATGGAAACAAAGAAGTTCATTAAAGAAATATTTGATATTTTCAAGTATTGTCTCTGGTGGCCTGTTGTGCTAGACAATTTTAGAAGCAGAATTGAAGCAATTGAATCTGAAGTGAACAACATTGGAAAGAATTTTGACATCTTTGATGACAAAGAAGGGAAGAAAAGATTAAGAGTTGGTGAATTATAGGCTGAACTAGTTGTTGTACAAGGATAGAGAGATGATGTGATAAAAATGTTCTAGTTTCTTAAGGAGATTGCTAAGGTCCAGTTAGAACATCTCTCCAAAATACTTATTGATGTAGAAGATGTTGAGAGACAGAGTTCATATTGGTCACCATCTTTTACCCTGTTGGGCTTATTGGAAATCATCTATAAAATAATGGATTTAGCTACATTTAACTGGAAGAATTTGCATTCAGTTCTCGAGGGAAGATACAAGAAAGTGTTTCAGGTGAAGAGTGACATTTTTACTTGAATGTTGAAGTGTTCAATTTTTGTTGTTTTTTCTATGGAGAAGGATAAAAGGGAGAAAAAGAAGTTAAGTGAATTGATGTTTGAAACTTTTGGATGTTTGGAAGATATTTTGATGAGTTGAAATCTTTTTTATATTTGATGTCGCCATTTTCAAACCTTTTTTATATCATTTTTTTCCACCCTTTTCCATTGATGTCAAAGGGGGTGAGAGTTAGAGTATGGGGATAGTTTGAAGGGGAATTTTTTTTTTCTACATGTTTCCATCAATGAAAAAGGGGGAGATTGTTGGAAAAATGAAGAGGATTGACTATCTCTATAGTTTTTTGTTGTTATTGATGTCCCCATGTTGTGACTACAAGTTTAAGATAATGCTTAATCTGGTATTTTGGTCTAGTATCTGAACCAATATTTGAGCTACACTATCTAGTATTCTTGTATGCATTCCTCTATAGTTACTATTTGATGCTTGTAGTTTTGAGAAATTGTTTATGGTTGTTGAAGGCATGCATGATCAAAATATTATGTGCTATGGTGCTCATACAAAATTTTTATTGATTTTTTGCATTGAATACTATTCCTGGCCGACTTCTTATGGTAATGGTGATATGGTGAATTAATTTTTCTATGTGGATATATGTACGACCTATTTTAGGTATTTTTTGACATAATGTAGTGTGTTGGAAGGTTGAATTACCTTCTTGAAATATTTTGTGAATGATTGGAGATGACTATTGGTATTTTTGGTAAATATGAATTGCATCTAATTAGGCTAACCTAATTGATGCTTGTGGGAAAGATCAAGTATATATAAATAACTATGTTGGAAACTTTGATGTATGTGATAGAAAAAAAGTAGAAGTGTGTGTGTGTATGCATGAAAGCAATGAGGTTGTTGTGATTAAAAGTTGGAAGTTAGTGAAAAGGATGAAGTGTGTTGAATCAGTCTATTGAGCTTTATCGAAAATGCATCAGCACTTGTTAGGTGCATTATTCTTAGTTCATTTGGCTATAAAGCCCAATTTTATTTTTTCAATCCTTTTGTAGGAAGTGATCCTCTCTTGTAATTAGTGAGCTTTTGTATTTGGATAGTGAGTCCTTTCAAGGTAATGAGCCCTTGGCAGTGAGCATTTTATTTTTAGTTTGAAACTAATTTATATTGTGAGTTAATCCTCAACATGTTTTTTCCCTCCTTGGGTTTTCCACATAAAAATCTAGTGTTTATTGTGTTGAATTACTTTTGATTATCTATGTTTCATGCTCATACTTAATGACATATATTGTGGTTGTGAAACTAAAATGTGTTGAAGTTTTTAAGTTTGAATTATGTGACAACTAATTCACCCCCCTATTAGTTGTCCTACATCTTTTAAATAATTAATACACATTCGATCATGTGCAATGATCATAAATATTTAACTCTAATTTCATCATAAGAGGGAAGGGATTTTGAGAAACCATAGCAAGTAGAGTTGATATTTTCCTGATTTTTTTATTTTATTAAGATAAAAAAATCAATGTTGTTTCATGTTGGGTATTAAAAAATCCTATTGCTTCTCTCCTTCCATAAATTCCAAGACACAAATACTGGAAATTTTTTCCTAAGATTAGCAATGATGGGGTGAGATAAAGGAAATTTGTTCGAACTATTAAAAAATCCTCCAAGGATGGAGGGAAAACCCAACAAACCAACAAATGTTTCAAAACATTGTTCTAAACTTTCGTAGTGAAGGCACAACTTAAAAGGAGGTGGTCAATTCTTTCATCATATTCTTGGAAAAGAGAAAATTTACTAATAAATTGGAACCTACAGCTATTAATGTTAACAACTATAAAAAAATTCCATGAATAATTGCCCACCAAAAGAAGCTGATTTTTGGGAGGAGATTAGGAATCTAAACCTATTTTCAATGAAATCTAAATTGTGGGGAAGAATGGATTTATCCATCATGTTGTAAGAAAATTTAGTAAAAACAAAGGCGAGAAGGTTTACTACTCCAAATCAAAGTATCTTTTTATTCTAGAAGAATATGTATAGTGGGTATGTGTAGGATCATCATGGAAAAAATAGGCCCTTAAGTGGCAAAAAAATCAAAAAAATTAGAGTTAAGAAACTTGATGTAAAAATTTGAATAAGTTATCTATATTATTTAAAAAATATGTAAGAATATAATTTGTAACAAATTTAAGTTAGTTTCTAAACTACTAGGTTTGTTTAAAAACAAAAAAAAATCTATTTGGTGAAATTTTGAAATTTCAATGCAGTAGTACTTAAATTTCAGGGAAAAAATAAGAAGTAGGTGTATGTCTGACCACCCTAACCACAATAAAATGATAATATATTTTTATAATATTTTAGATATAAGTATAGGACTCATGTCCTAATGTGATGCATATTTTTTGTAATTTATTTCCATGTAAATAATTAATTTGAATTTTTTATTACAACTTTTAAAAAATATAAAAAACTTGTATGTCTGACCACCTTAACATGGTCAAAAATTCATGAAATTAAATTTTTCTTTTTTTAATCCTATAGTATGCAAAGCATAGAATGTGACTCATGTTTTGGATTCAAAAAATGTGATACCGTTTGAAAGTTATAGATGTTTTTCAATTAGTCTATCAATCAGGACTTTAGTTGTAATTTGAATAGAAAATTAATAATAATTACTTATTAAATTCAAACTAAATCATAATTTATATTGGTGGAAAGCTTAGAATCTCCTTTAAAAACCCTTTTCATTTCATTAATTTTGGATAAAAAAAATTTGTCAGCCACATACCCATCATATTGCCACTTTTTGGCCCATCATGATCCTATGCATACCCTAGTACGCAATACAGTTTCTAAAATACTTTAAAATTACTTCCTCATTCAACTAACTACCTCCTCTCATTAATCTACCCATAGAGATGGTCTTCAAAATTCTTCCATTTCGAGGTAGCACAATGCCAATCAATATAATTGTTAAGGGATACACCATTTTCCTAAATAAGCTTCATTTTATTGTTGTTGAATTGATTTAAGGAAGATAGGTTAGGTCCCTTAGACTAAATATCCTCCCAAAACCTAGTATTCAAACCATTAGCCACTTTAACTCTAGACCCCTACTTAATAGTACCTCTTATTTTAACCAACTATTCCATATAACTAAGACACAAGGTAAATCAAGACCCAGAAAATTCATTTGATTCTCATTAGAAAGGTAATTTTCTTTTAAAATTACTACCCCATCTTTATCTTCAACAAAGAGGAACTAACCTAGTTTAACAAGCAACACTTTATTGAATATTTTTCATCTTCCAATTCTCGAGTCTCTTTCATTTTTTAGCATGCAAAATTTCTCCCAACACACCAAAGAATGTATGGACTTCTTCATTCCTGTCCATGGAAAATACCTTTAGATTTATTCAATTTTTGAGGAAATACTAGAAAGAAACTTAAATAAGGAAAGGAAATAAATATGAATATTTTGAATGGAGTCTTTAATAAGTTGAAGCTTCTCAACATGGCTTAAAAACTTACTCTTCCATCAAATTTTTTTATTTTAAATTATTTCTATATACCATTCCAATAAGATTTTAGAGGCTTCTTGATGAGCCTTAAATATGCTCATAGTTTGAAACTTTTGATACTCTTACTTTTGTTATTAATAGTTGTTTAAACCTATTGATTAAAGACTTTTTGGGTAGTATCCTGTACCAATGAATTCCATATTCCTGCAGCTTGACAAATTTATTAATTAACTTTTTGACCTCCTGCATGGCTGATGTATGCTTATGATTTTGGATAATGGAATAGGATTAACATGTGATTAATGAATAGATGATGTGTCACTTGTGTGTATTCTTTCCTTTGACTCTATTATTTATTGCAGGATTCTTGGAGGGAGTAGAAGCTGATCAAGTGCAAGAATCTCGACTCTATTGAAGAAGTCGTTCCAGAAATAACTTTTTGACCGAATCTTTGGGAAGATGCTTAAATGGTCCTTTGATTTAGGGAGTGTGTAATGCTATATTCTCTCTGGGTCGCATCAAGTAGATATAATTTCATTTATGAATATCTGTTTCGCAGATTCAGAATGTATTTATGATCACAACTCCCTCTATTAATTAGTTAGTTTCCTTTTTCATTTAAATAACCATTCCCCCTCCGTGAGTGAATGAGGATGAAACAGTATGTGTTAAAGTTAAGTTGAATAAGCAATAGAGTTCTATTTTTATTTTTATTTTCCAGAGTAATCGATGTATTCTAGTTCTGAGTATGAATAAAATTCGATAAAGCTTTGAGTCAACTTCTTGTGTAATCTAGTTGATGCTTGCTAAGGGGGCCCACTTAGTAAGTATTCTATAGCAAGTTGTTGTAATTAACTATTCATTTCATGTTGATTACTAGTTAGAATCTATTTCTATGGATTCAACGCAAACTCAGCTTTGTATTGTTCCTGCGGCATCAGGAATTCATCCCTGTGTCTGTTCCTATAGCATAAAGCCAGTTCACAGTTTGTCCTTTAATAATAGCTGCTATGATTTTTGTTTTAGCCGAGTTGTGTTTGAGTTAAAAAGATTTACGTTGCATTACTATTAAGCATTTGTTTTCTATAGATGATGACTGGAAACTAGTTCTTAGTGCACATACCATGCTGCTCCATTTCAAGTATACATTCCCTGGTTTGATAAAGTAAATGAACGGCCATGAGAAGATGTTAGTCGCCTGTTGGAATATCCAATTCCCAGGTTTAGTTCTGCTATGACTTTTATATCCTTTTGTGGGCGTGACCACTTCTTAGTAGTGAGAGGTAGCCCAAGGTAGGAAGTTCGGAGAGGAGAAACTTGAAATCCTAGAATCTTAATGAATTTCTCTTTAACTTTTTGGTTAGTGTTGAAAAAATAAAGCTTACTCTTAGTGAAATTGATATATTAGCCTGAGGCTTGGGCATAATCATCAAATATTTATTTCCAAGAATAACCTTCCATTATCGAGGCCACACCAAAAAGAATAGTGTCATATACAAAGTGTTGGTGGGATACATTTGGGAGAGAGGGAGCAACTTTAATGCCTTTAAGAACCCTTCTGTCATTTTTTTTTGAATATTTTACCCAAGAAATTCAACCATCATAATGAATAGATATGGGAGAGAGGGTCTCCTTGTCAAAAACCATGACCAAAAGAAAAGGAACCCTAGGGAAATCTATTGACCAAGGTAGAGAAGCTTGGATAAGTGACACAATCTTTGACCAGATTTAGAAATCTTCTTTTAAACCCATATTTCTATAAGAAAACAATCAAGTATTACCAAGAAACTCAATAATAATCTTTGAAACTATCTAGTTTGAGTTCCATAATAGGTTTCTTATTGTACTCCATAGAATGGAAGTACTCATGAGCTACTAAATCAACATTAAGAATTTGATGATCAACTATACATTTTTTTTTATTCAAAGAGATTATTTTATGCAACACCCCTTCCAGTCTATTGGTTGTAAGTTTAGAGAAGATTTTATAAACCGTATTACATAAACTTATGGACCTCAATAATCTAGCATGGTTAGGGAATCTCCATTTTTAGGGATAAGAATAATATATGTAGAGTTCAATGGCTTTAAAATTTTTCTAAATTTGAAGAAATCCTTGGTAGCAGATAGAAGGCCAACAAAAATAATCTTCAAAAATTTCTTAAAAAGGGAGGAGCAACCATCAAGGCCTGGGACCTTGTAGGCACCAAAGGAGAACACAACCTCTTTTAGTTCTCAATAAGACACTAGCTTGAAAAAATTAGTAAGCTCCTGGTCATTAATTAAATTAGAAATACTATATGTGAGATCTTCTAGATTAGAAGCATCTAGGTTCTGATTAGCTAAGGAGTCCTGAAAGAAAGAGACAATAGCCTAAACAATATCCTTCTCCTTATTAATAATAGTTTCATCTTGCCACATAATATTATTGATCCTATTTCTTTTAAATGTCGTAAAGTAGACTAATGAAAGAACTTATTATTCATGTTTCCCTCTCTTAGCCACTAACCTATTGAGTTTTGTTTTAAAAAAAATCCTCTTTTTGAGAGTTTGAGATATTCCATTCTTAAGTCATTTTATTTTACCGATGTCTCCACTTATCTCCTTCTTCCATCACTTTGTGAAGGATTTATAGCTTGGTATAATATAACTTAATTTTTTTGAAAAATTTTCCAAATAAAGTTTTGTTCCATCTCTTGAAATTCTCCCTAACCCATTTTATCTTTTGAACTAGAAGGAGCATAGGTTCCCCTTAGGTAGTACCCTCCATTTCACGAGTTAGTAGTATTAGTCGAAGAAGATAGGCAGAGCAGCAAATGGTATTTTATATGCAGATTGGATTAATTATATAAGGGCATTGTTTATTGGGTTAGATTAAAATTACATTTAAATATTTAATTTTTTTATTTTTTTTTTTTGTTTTAATTCCTGTTTTTTTTACAACCTTACTTGTAAAGCATATTATCCAATTAATTTAAATAATTTATTCTGATAATTATCTTCAACCAGTGAGTTAATTGAAATAATAAACACAATTTATTATTTAATTAACATTTAATAAAATACATGACTTTTTACAAATAAATAAAACATTTAAGTATTTAAATACAATTTAATCTAACATTTTAATAAACAATATTACCCTTTTTAATTAATCCAATCACAACATATAAAATACCATTAGCCGCTCTTGCCCTATCTTTCTCTTCCGACTCCTTAGTCAGACTACCTGCACATCTCAAGTGAGAATGGAGGAGTACTACATCCTCCCCCCCTAAAACTCGACTTACTCCTGGAAGTCACATGGCTCAAAATGGAACATAACCACATTAGTACCAAAATCTCTCTAATCTATAATTGATGTACACCCTCTTTCTGAATCATTGCAACTAGAATCACTATTCGGCTTCACATTTGAAAACAATATCTTCTTAACTACTTTTATTTATAATAACATCCTTGGTTTCGGCATTAGTAACAAAGCCAGTACTCTTATCGACTCAATTTTTCATTACAACAAGCATCTTCAAAACATCATAGAAAGAATACACATCAATGATTACTTGAAATTAACAAAAATACTCACCATAACATGATTCAGTAACATATTTTAAGTCACCATTTACGATACACAATAATATCCAATCTATTTTATACCACAGAGTCACAATACCTTCACATTTAACACAGTATGGTTATCCCTCTTTTACATCAATAGGCACAAATATAAGAAATATTCTTATATCACATACATACACAGTCACATCACTGGGAACACACAACACAAGGCTACACAAGGGTCCATCTGGACGCCGGAAAGCAGCATACTAATCCACAATATATCATCCATGAGCCAAGAGCCAAAATCCATCTCACATAAACCATACCTCACACTCAGTGGCTTGATGGTGTTAGGCCACACACATGGCGAGACCATCCAAACAAGACCACTATGACCCATCTCTTGTTGTACAAGGTGGTTAGCCTCCAAGAGATAGTCATCACACATAGGTGGGTAGTGGGTCCTAGCTATAAAATAGCCTCACATACCCCCATCCTTGTAGGCCGCTTATTGTACTTGGTCATCATTTGAGGTAGGCTTCGAAATTAGGGAAATATGAGATTTCTTTGCTCTATTATCATGCTTTGATGAATACCTGTGAGACTTAGAGGATAGTCGCTACCCTAGCATATGGAAGGAATATGGATTTACTAGCATTAGGTAATAAAATATTTGGGATCGTATTACCTTAGGTCAATAAGTGTATGTTGTTTTCTTCAAGTCCTAATATAACTTCTTAATGCAATTAGAAAATTGGGATATTGATATTAGATTATGTTAAGTTGTAATTTTAATTTTAAGAGTTAAATATGTCTTAAATAAATGTAATTGTATATATATGGAACTATACATAAATATTTATAGTGATATGTGTGCATAAACGTGTAAATATAAAGAGTTATAGGTAAAGACGTATTTGTGTCATGAGAGGATAATTAGGAGTGAATTGGTTAAGGGAACTGCGAGGAAAGATACTAATAAAATGTGTTCCTATAAAATCGTTAAATATGGTAAAATACTTGTAAACTCGTTGTGAATTATGACTTAGAATAAAATACAATCTTGGGAAGTCAAAGTAGATGTTAAGGAATATTGGGAATAAGGTTATTAAAGTATTAGAGTAAGGGGTAATTTTAATATTAGAGTTTTAGACTAAGGAGGAAATCTATTAGAAAATTTTGAAGTAAATGATGGATAACTAGGGACCTAATTAAGTTAATCAGGTTAGGATTTCAATTATTACTGTAATCTTTAATTATGTTTTATAAAGAAAGGTAATTTGATTTTGAGGTAAAAATATGTCTCCCTTAATAGTTTTGAGATGACTTCTTATAGAACAAATAAATTGTAGTGATGATTTCATAAAGAAGGAATAAGTAGTTGTCTTGCTATAGTCTTTGTTACTTATCCCTTGGTTATATTGTTTCTATACTTAAGAGAAAAAGGCAATTCAACTGTTAGATTAAAACTGTATTATATTATTTAATTATGTTTTCTTTAAGAGGGTCTAATATACTTTAAAAGTTAAGGGTAATTATTACGTTGAATATAAAGTGTAATGAGGATTTAAATTTACTTGAAAGTTATTGCTCTTGGTCCTTAGGAAAACATAAAAGATGATTTAAAGTAATTGTTGGATTATTTAGGAAATATGTTCAGATAACTTCTTTAGTTGTCTTTAAATTACTTTTTGAACGAATGGATAAAATTGTATCTAAATGTTTATGGTTCTTTAGTGGTTGTGCATTATGTGTATACGTGCATTTAAGGGATAATTTGATATTTTTAGTCAATTTTTAGCAATTACAAAAGCTTAGCTTATTCTATGTGTAGACAAATAAATGCTTAATTACAGTAATAAATTAGAGTTGGATTAAGAGACTAAGTTAGTTTAATATTGTCACTTTGTTTGTGTCTTGCTAAAAGGGAATGTTGTTATGCCTTGTGACCTTTCTTGTGCAAGTATGAGTAATTATTTGAGTAGGTTATTCTTATTTTATTTTTGCAAGAATATGCTTACCTGGTTCATCAGTCTTCGGCTTCACCTAAGTGGGTGGCAGCCGCCTTTGAAACTGTCTGGGGTGATGGACCCTAGAAAGGGTTGCATACCCACTCTTCTAGTATGTAATGTTGTATGGGTCACATAATGCTTATGCATAGAGGATTGAGGTTAGTGTGTATTTGTAGTGTTGTGTTACTTTTGTGTTGGGGTAGATTCCTCCTTGAAAGTCTTATGAGTGAATCCTTGGTTGGTCAGTCAATGAGTTGGAGCAGCTCAAGTTGTCGAACTACGGTGCCTCTGCGAATTATATACGTAGGCAAGGCCATCGAGTGATGAGCTCCCGAGGCATTAGGTCGGGCCCCTAGGACTATTCTTCTGGGTCTTGTTCGAGTCTTGTCGTTTATTTCCGATAACGTAAAAACTGCCATTGATTTATATAGCTTCTCTTAGTAATCTTGTGCTAACTATCTTTGATCTTATGGGTGTGTCAAGTCATGTAGACTTTGCAGGTATAGGCATTGGGAGCAAGGACTTGTCAAAAAATAGAATGTAAGAGGTATGTTAAGCTAGCTTGAGTAAGTAGACTCTTTTGCCAAAGTTAGTTAATCACTTCTATCTTTTCTTGTAACTTGTGTGATCATTGAATATAGCTATAAGTAGTGAATTGTGTTGTAGTTATCTTTGTTTCGTTGTTAGTTGTTTGTGAAGTAACCTCGCGTGCCCCAGAGAACTAAGTGCAATGGTGTAATGTAATGTGTTAGGTGATTACGATTAATGTTCCTGCATGTTCAACTGTGTTGTTTTAAAAATTATTTGCTTTGTTCCAGGTTCTCCGGTTTGTATGGCGCTACATTAGCATGACTAAATCCAACACATTTGAATCAGATGTTGAAAGTAAGGGTGCTAATCCCACATCATTTCATATCTGAAGGGGGAAGGTCCTTTAACCGTAATGTCTCCCCAACCTAGGAGAATATCATTATAATCCAATCTTATTCTAGGAATGACATAGAGTTTTATCTTTTGAAAAATATTCCATTTATTAGATATCAAAAACCTATCTATTTTAACCTATATATGATTATTTTCATGCCACCGTTTAGACCATGTAAAACAAGACCCTTGAAGATCTATGTCAAGAAAACCATTAGTAAAAAGTAATTCCATTATGTACATCATGTTGTCCAAAATTCCACAAAAGTTCCAAGTTACTCTAAGGGTTATAGGGGAGTATTGAAATCCCCCAACATCCAACAATCACCACTACGACTATGAATAGACATTAAAGAGTCTTGACTTCCAAAATTTTGCTTTATTAATTGCAAGTAGGTGACCAAAAGAACTATTAATACCCTAAAAAACCGTAGAGTTTCATAATTCAAGAGGTAGACTTTAGAGATAGATCCAAGTCAGGGAAACTAACCTTAGATCAGCCAAAGGCCTAAAACCAAATCTCTATTTACATAGAGAAAGGTAATTTTAAAATTTTATATCAAATGTCCAAGGTCCACTAGTGAAAAAATTAAGAATATATTCATAAATATTGAGGCTAAATAGAAATAGGGCATTGGAAATAACCCTAATTGAAACACTACCTTCTAACTTCCAAGAAGACTATATCCAATTCTTAACCTGATCAATATTGGGTTTGAAGCCATGAAACTTACCAACAAGTGAGAGTTGTAGGTCATTTATTTTCTCATGTATTATTTCATTCAGGAAAACAACTTTGAGACCATTTTCCACACAAAAATTATCCAATGGGGAGAAGACCTAGAAGAACCCAAATTTGAGGCTTTATCGCAAATTACCTTTTCCACATAGGAAGTTGGGTCCTCACCAAAAAGGAAATAATCCATACTAGGAGAGTGAAAAGGATGGGAATTGGAAAAAGAATGATGTTTTCCACCAAAATCTTGATGATAAGTGGAAAAAATCTAACTTTTAACCTCCATGACAACAAATACATAGGATGGAGAGACCTATTGGGTATCCCCATCAAATAGTCACATGGAAGATGCAGAAGCAAGTGAAAATTTGAAAGTGATGGGTGAGGAAGCTGTAGAACTTTTTTTGTTAAAAATATGTTTTTGATATTGAAAATTATTTCTATTCACCAAACTTGACCTAATATTTAAAAATTATTCCTTTGTATTAATTAAGTTTTGGGTATGTGTAGGATCATGATGGGCCAAAAAGTGTCAATATGATGGGTATGTGGCTAACGAATTTTTTTACCCAAAATTGATGAAACGAAAAGGGTTTTTAAAGGATATTCTCATCTTTGAACCAATATAAATTATGCTTTACTTTGAATTTAATAAGAAATTATTATTCATTTTCTATTTGAATTACGATTAAAGTCCTAATTGATAGGCTAATTGAAAAACATCTATAGCTTTCAAACGTTATCAAATTTTTTGAATCCAAAACATGCGTCACATTCTATGCTTTGCATACTATAGGATTAAAAAAATAAAAAATGAATTTCATGAATTTTTGACAAAGTTAAGGTGGTCAAACATACGAGTTTTTATATTTTTTGAAAGTTGTAATAAAAAATTCATAATTAATTATTTACTTGCAAACAAATTACAAAAAAATATGCATGGCATCAGGACATGAGTCCTCTACTTATATCTAAAATATTATAAAAAATACTATTATTTTATTATGGTTAGTGTGGTCATACAGACACCTACTTCTTATTTTTTCCCTGAAATTTAAGTACTACTACATTGAAATTTCAAATTTTCACCAAATAGATTTTTTTTTTTTAAACAAACCTAGTAGTTTAGAAACTAAATTCAATTTGCTAAATTCAATTTGATTCTATTCTTACATATTTTTGAAACAATATAGATAACTTACTCAAATTTTTACATCAAGTTTCCTAACTCTGAATTTTCTGAATTTTTGGCCACTGAAGGGCCTGTTTTTTCCATGATGATCCTACACATACCTTTTTTTAAACAAAATTTGGATAGAAATAAAAAATAGATTTTTTGGGAAATTATTTGGTTCCTTAAGTAATTTAAAAGAATAATTGAAATTTTCATTTCAAAAGAAATCAAATATTTCATCTCAAATGATTCTTATTCCTTTTATATTTTCACAATATAGGAAAATGATATATTGAAGGATTAGCCTCTACTAAAACTTCCTAAAAAAACTTCTTAAATTTTCTCTTAAAAACTATAGGTCTCAGATTAAATTGTTTCCTCCCCCTCCATTTATTGTTAAGATTAATTTTGATAGTATCTATAGAGATAACCTAGGATTTTCATGTGTAGGATATGTTATGAGGTATTGATTAGGTTTTTTTATCAAAGATAAAGTCCAAAAAATCCCTTTTGGAACTAATAGTGAAGTAGAAGCCCATTCTTTACTTTATAGTTTAAACATGTCCAAGCAAATGGATATTTAAAATATAAAATTTGATGGGGATTTCATGTTTATTATTGAGGCTCCAAAGTATACAAAGTTAATAGATAAAAGTTAAAATAGACCATTAATACTATCTAGAAGTTGTTAAATTGGTTCTCTTATTTTGAATGTACACAATGCTAATGAGAAGAAATTCAGGTGGCTAAGAGAAAAATAATATTGTTGATTTTTTAGAAAACATATCCTATGATAAAAATAAAGTGACTAAAATTTTTATTCCATTCTCATCAACAATGAATACAGAAGACTATTAAGAATATAATATTTTAGTTGCATCTCTTTATTAAAATTTAATGCATGTCATATTTAAAATGGATGGATCCTCTCAAAATGATTTTCCTCTTAGTAATTTTTAACTTAAATTCAATTTGAAATCCTCTATTTAAGTACATGGAATATTTTAAATCTGCATCCAACATTTTTGTTGGCAATCAATTTTATTGTGTCCAAATTATGTCTGAATCCTATCAGGCCTTATAGAATTTGGTCTTGGTATCCACTATCCAATTTGATATGTTTCCTAATAGGTATCCCCTATTCAAAATTCTCATCTATTTTTATTTCCTCCTTCACCCCACATGTACATATTAATGTGTTAGATATTTCCAAGGCCCAAAAAATATCCAAGTGTGGAGGTTTTATTCTTAAACTTTATAAGGACTATACTTATGTAATTTACTTTTAGAGTTTCTCTTCACAATATACTTTTCCTCCAATCTCTACCTTTTCATTTTTTCCAATCATCATATCTATCTTTCTCATACAAGCATACCTTTCATTGATCTCTAATTGTACTACTTTCTCCTATTAGGATTTCAAAGTTCTTCTAAAAATTCTTCTCCTTAGACCTTCACATTATCTTTATTTTATTGAGTTTTCATGCATTTTCTTACCATCATACCTTTCATCCAACCTTAAACCCTCAATACTTACAATGAGTTATCTTTGGTGTTTGATTTTCAACCATTCCTTTACACACATAACTACTCCTTTGCATCGCCAATCCTTCACTTTTATTATTTCCTTCTATATATTATATCAATGTTAGAGATTTAAGGATATTTTTAGATCCCCAACACTTATCACTACATTATTTCATTGATATTATATGTTTAAGTATTCCCTTATTTGGGTACCCCATAAGAGGTGCTCTGAGCTCATAATTCCTAAAATCTCACATTATATTATATTATCATTATCATGAGCTCAAAACTATTTTTATGTACATAACTAAATGTATGAAATCCTTTTCATTTTTACTCTGGATCATTGAGTACCTAATAATGGTATGGGTCATGAGGTATCATTAACCCCCCATACATAAAACTATAAAACTCCCACATTTTACATTTTTCACTTGACCTACCTCCCTACATGAACCAAAGTGTCATTATTGAATTGATTTTTTTTATTTTTTATTTGCTAGATAATAGGCAATGCCATGAGATTGATAATCGAAGCTTACAACTGAGAATGGAGAAGGCATGTGTCTGTTACATACCCATAGATCGAGCAGCAACTAATAGCTACTCCAGACTACAGATTGCTGAAATAGGGGAGGCACTCATATAACAAAATGCTATATAGCTTTGCAACGTTTGTTGTAGCAAGCAATCAGCTGAATAGACAATACCTTTGCCCGACTTTTCCCTAGAAACTGATGGTAAGATTGAAGTGGCTTAATGGGGCATAGGTCGGTCAAAGATCTCTTTGAAATTACCTCCATTGGCTGCCAAATTGGCCAAACCATCCGCATCCTGGTTAGCTTCTCTATAGGCATGGTTGATGGTAAATGCTTCATAGGTATTTAGAATTTCAATTACCCTTTCCAAAATGGCGTTGAGTTTCCAATTGGGGGTATGGCCCGACCTGACTGCATTTACCACGATAGTTGAATCACCTACAATTTCAATTTGGTTTAAATTCATTTCCTTACAAAGATCCAAACCAATATGTAGAGCCTTGAATTCTACAAAATTATTGGTGTTAACTCCTAGAGACATAGCCCTTCTTCCAATAATGTGGCCTTCCTAGTTTTTGATTAAGCTTCCTGCACCTGTAGGGCCTAGATTGCCCCATGATGCCCCATCGAAGTTCAATTTGAACCAACCAACTTTGGGGGCTGTCCATTTAGCCTGATACCTTAATGATTTAGACTTTACCAGGCCACTTCCAACAAAGGCTGGCACTCCCAAACCTGGCCAAGCCATCCTCATCTTTCCATCCCAATCTGAAAATACTATGTCCTTGTGGGAAGACATAGAGGATCTATGATTAACAACCTCTATCACTGTTTCTTCCACTTTATTTTAAAAGGAGGCCAAAGACAATTCTGTATCATTGAAGATCCTATGATTTCTTTCCTTCCATAGTTCCTAGATTAACATGGAGGGATAGATTTTCCAGAGGCTCTTTAAAGATCTTGAATTGACACTCCTCAGCCAACACTGGAAGAGACTCAAAATATCATTTGGAAGGGCCGTTATATAGCCTAGTTTGGCGCACAACCATTGCCAACATTCCCTGGCATACTGGTAGCCTAAAAGGATGTGATCAATTGATTCCTTAGCCTTTTTGCATAACATGCACCATGACAGGCCTTCAAAACCCAACTTCTTGAATCTTTCCGCAGTCAAGATTTTCTTTTGTAAGGCTGCCCAAGCAAAGGTGCCAGCTCTGGGTACACATAGTTTGTCCCAACATAGATCTATGGGGATTTCTATCTTCTCTTGCACCTCTCCACCTGCAATTTTTATGTAACCATCTTTGGCGTTATATTCCCCATTCTTAGAACCTGCCCAGATTAATCTATCCTCCCCACTTTGAAAGACTACTTGGCACTGAGCAAGGATGGAGGATAGGATCTCTATTTCCTGGTTGGGCAAAGGGAGATTTTTCAAATCCTTCCAAGCCCAGCTTCTCACCCCCTTAGTCTGCACAAGTCTTATGTAGTTATTTACCTTTGAGCCCCAATGAGCAGACAAATATTCTTTTGTGGTGTGGATGTTGATCAGGCTATCTATACTGGGGAGGCTGCACCAAGAGTCCTCCCAAAATAGTGCTTTATCTCCTATGTGAATGTCCCAAGATAAGAAGCTACATATGATTGGCCTACATTTTAACAAAAAGTTCCATAACCTTGATCCTTTCAGCGGATTGCTTGTCCTAACTATGCTCAAGCAATCATCTTCCTCTAGATACTTTTCCTGAAGGATCCTAGCCCACTTCAGCTGGGGGCAGTGTGTCATCTTTCAAATTATTTTGGCTCCAAGGGCTGAGTTCTACCATTTGAGGTTTTTCAATCCTACCCCACCAGAATCTTTTGGTTTGCAGACTTTTTCCCAAGAAATGAGAGCTAATTTGTGTTTCTCTAAGATCCCTTGCCAAAAAAATCTCTGCATCTTCTGGATGAAAAATTTGTTTGCCCCTACAGATAGAGCAAGAAAGGAAAGGAGGTAGATGGGCAAAGAAGAGATGACCGCTCTAAGCAAGACAATCCTGCCCGCCCATGATAGCCACCTACCTTTCCATGAACTTAGGCATTTGTCCATTTTGTCCTTCAGAGGATTCCATAAGTTTGTGTTCCTTAACCCTTTGTCCAGAGGGAGTCCCAAGTATGAGCAAGGTAATGAGCCTTTATTGAAGCCTAGCTCGTTTAGAATGCTAGCCTCCTTCCTCAGAGGGGTGTTGATGAAGAATACCTCTGACTTAGTCTGATTCACTTCTTGCCTAGAGGCAGCATCATAAAGAGCCAAGATTTTCTTAAAGTTCCTGGCCTCTTTTCTTTTTGAACTACCAAGCAGCATTGTGTCATTATAAAATTGTTGATGGGACACCCTTATATTCCTTGATACCTTGAGTCCTTTGATATGACCTAAGGCTAGAGCATGAGAGATGGACCTGCCTAGGGCTTCTGCCATTATGATATACAGAAAGGGTGATAGAGGGTCTCCCTGCCTCAAACCCCTTGAGATTTCAAAGAAGCCTTTAGGGGTACCATTTATTAATACAGAGACCCTGGGAGAGGCTATACATTCAAAATTCCAATTGATAAACTGGTTGCTGAAACCAAGTGCCTGCAGAATTTTACATAGACACCTCCAGTCCACTTTGTCATAGGCTTTCTTAATGTCAAGCTTAATTAGCATCCCAGTTGAGTTATTCATTTGTAGAGAATGGATAACTTCTTGTGTGATAATAACACCATCTATAATTGATCTGCCTAGGACAAAACCTGTTTGTTCCTCTGAGATGATGAGAGGAAGCACTTTTTTAATTCTATTTGCTAGCACTTTAGCCATTATCTTATATGTGGTGTTACAAAGTGATATGGGTCTGAAATCCTCTAATTTGATGGCATTATCCTTCTTCAAAATAATGGCTAAAAAGGTGTTATTTACCTCTTTTAGAAGCTTCCCCAAATTTCTTGCTGCTTCTAAAGCATCTACTAACTCTTTCCCTAGGAAGTGCCAACACTTCTAGAAAAACACAGCTAGAAAGCAATCAGGCCCTGGGGCTTTGTCCGGATGCAGTTGATTTAATGCCTCTTCCACTTCATTTTGAGAGAATTTAGTGGTGAGCATATAGTTCAGCTCTTTGGTAATGACTTGAGGGATGTGAGACAGAAGCTCTGCCTATTCCAGATTGTTGGAGCCTATCTCCTTATTTAGCAGGCCATCAAAGAATGAAGCTATATTTTTCCTTATCTTGGGATGCTCCTCTAGAATTTTCCCATCAGCTAACTCTATTTTGTTAATCCGGTTCAAGTCTCTCTTCTGTTTAGTAATATTGTGGGAAAATTTGGTGTTTTTATCACCCCCTTCTAGCTAGAGCTCTCTCAATTTCTGTCTCCAGAAATTTTCTTCCTTGGCTAAGATATCCTCATATTCTTGCATCATAAGCTTCTCTTCCAGAAACAAGTCATCATTCATTCCATTTTTTATTACCAGCTCATTTAAAGTTGATAGGGCCGTCTCCACTCTAGATTTGGATTCAAAAATGTTCTTAAAGGATTCCTTATTCCATTCCAAAAAAAATCGTTTAATTTTTTTAAGTTTTTCCATGAAGCAAAAATGCTTAGATCCTTCAAATTCTTCTTCACTCCACCAATGCTCTACTAGGGACAAGAAATTTTCATCTTTGAGCCACATGGATTCAAATTCGAATGGGGAACCTCTGGGTTTGGCATCCAATTACAGAATCAGCTAAATGGGAAAATAATCTGATCTAGAACATGGTAAAATTGGTCCTTCCAGGGAGGCTGGAAATGAGGATAGATCCCCATAAAAGAAGAACCTGTCTAATTTTTCTGCTATGTTGCAGAAGCCTAACCTTCTGTTGTTCCATGTGTATTTTCCATTTCTAAGCTCAATCTCCATAAGCTGATTTCTGAAAACCCGCTCTTCAAAATCCTTTTGAGATTGGTTTGGCCTTGCTAGACCCCCCTTTTTATCTTGGCTATATGCAGAATTGCGTTGAAATCCCCTCCAATAAATAAATGCTTTCTTGTAGTGTACCAATATGATTATCCACTTCACTCCATAGAATTATTTTTTCCATACAAGATACAGGCCCATAGATGTTGATAGTCCCAAACTGAAGGTTAAGATCACAAATCTGGACCTTACTAGATAACCACGATTTTCCCTTGGCTATGGCCTCAACACATAATTTTGCATAATTCCAGCAAATCTCCAGACCCCCTAATGCCCCTACTGCACGGGTGGCTTCAACTTTCTAGTTTTTGAGGCTTTTGAAGACTGACTTCACTTCTTCAACTGATTGTTTGGTTTCTTGGATCAGAATTATGTCTGCTCTAGTCAAGCCGATCCTTTGCTTGACTAGATGCCTCTTGTTAGGGGCGTTTAGGCCCCTAACGTTCCATGATATGAGCATCATGGCTCCTGGGGAAGGGAGTTACCCTTCCCTGAATCTAGTAGAGAGGTGATCTTGATCTGCCCTAGAGCTTTGCCATCAAGAGATCTTAATTCTGCTAGAGACTTCCTGCCTGCCTCTTTCTTTGAGGAATCTTTTCCATAGTCAACTCTAGATTTGGATGAGGGGGTTTTCATTATGCCTAGACCCTCCAGCCTCAATTCTTGTTGCGTATCTTGCATATCTTGACCTTCTTCCAGGGGTTCTAAGCTTAATTTTTCTGTCGCATCAAGTTCCAAGATTTTTTGGATTAGTTCTCTTTTTTCTTGCCTGTGTTGCTCATCATCTGGGGTGGCTTGCTCAGATAGACCTATTCGGTCATTGATGACTTCAATTTCTTTATTTAGGGTAATCCCTTCACTTAAGACAACTCTGTTATTTCCTTCAAAGTCTACTGACTGAAGCCCTTCCGCAAACTTGATCTGATGGTAAGTGTTAGCTTCCTGGGGAGTCAAAGAGCTCATAATTCCTTAGTTTGATTTGAGATGTATGGTATCTACAAGATCGGCCTTAGGAGGTGAAAAAAATTGAACACTTATCTCCTTGCACAGAGCCAGAATCACTGTTTTGGATATCACTTTGGCTTTCTCCATTTTGGTGGGGGATTTTGCTGCAACTTCTTGCCTCTTTATGCATTTTGCATCTGATAGGACTGGAGGCATATTCTTTTATGTAAGTTACCCTTCTTCCAAATCTGTTGAGGCCTTTGTGCCAATCACCTTCTCGGAATGAGAATTGGCACAAAGTCATGTCTTGACCGGTGAAGAATTTGTCCAGGCTAGACTCTCCATTTCCACATTTATTCCCTTCCCTGGAGCCTTCGAGCAACTAGCTATATAGCTCTTGCTCAGGATGCATCTTCCACCCTTGATATCTACCTCAATCTGTTGGAACCATTTACCCTCTACTATTAAAATCTCCAAATTGTCAAGATACCTATGATCTAAATCAAGGTCTACCAGTATCTTGGGAATATCCAACTTTCCACTAAAGAAGCCTTCCTCAAATCTTATGAAAGTGCCCAAATTACCACCAATTTTCTCCAAGATCTCCTCGCTCTAGTACTCCGAAGGAAGATTTTCCAGTTTTATCCAATGCAGAATTCTTTTGGGGGAGTGCTTTGTCGGGTCGAAGTTGGGTTCCCAATCAATTATGTAGAAACAAAACCCTTCAAAGAATATGGGTTCTCCAAGCAAGATCTTCTTCTTAATGTTCTAATTTGTGTAGACTAGGAGAAAAAAATTATTAGAGAGGGCCTTAGCTCTAACCCGCCCCTCAAAGGACTTTGAGAACCACTCAACCACTCGATCCCTCGTTGCATCTTTGCCTGCCCATTTAACAAAAATCCCATGGGATTTAAAGTGATCCCATCTCTATTGCATAAAGGATTTAGGGATTGACATGAGTTTACTTATCTTATGCGGGGGAATGTATGGGTTTATAATCTATTGTCGAGGATTTATTTTCCTACGCTATGTACACTCCAAGTGGTTGGCAATCTGGACATTTCCTAGCCGAATAGCCACGATACCCTAGCTCGGGATCTATCCTCAAGAGCCTGCTCTGATTTGCACACCCAGATTGAATTCCCTTGCCATCCATTCCTCTGCGCCTTGGAGTTGTTTAGATACCGCCTAACTCCATAATCCCTGCTACCCAACGGGATTGCATTTGCGCCAGTGGCGACATTCTTCTAGCCACTTTTTGGCTTATTTCACACCTCTGCGGGTTGATCCCACCTATGTTGCTTTTTTTGCATTTTCGCATTTTCGCCCTGTATATTAAATAACTCAAATTTTTTTATTATTGACTTTATTTTACCATGTAGGTATCTAATCAAAAAATTCAACCAAAAAATCCATTCATCTAAAAGGTACAAGTTCACATGTACTTCCAATGATGGAAAAATATGATGAGTTGCATGTGAGGTCATTAATGTAATAGTTATGTTTCTAACATTGATGGTTCAATGCAATATTTAACCTACCAATTTTTTAAAAATTTCAAGGTATCTAATATTATATTTCATGTTGTGTCTATTAGCTAGTAGTTCTTCAATTCCTAAGGTGATAGGGAAATAAATATATGTCCATATATGCTAGTTATTTTTTTTAAATAAGTTTTAGCATTTCACAATTCAATGTGACTACAAGCCAAAGAAATTTTAATGGTTTCAACTCTTACATATTTAATCACTAAAGTATAAAATTTTTATAAATTATAATCATATTTTTATTGTAAATGATATATATAAATGAATATCTATGTGGTTCCATTTTTTGATCTTCAAATAAATTGTAGATTATGATTTTCTCTTCACATTTTTTTGGTATGATTGTAATATATAGATGTAAGAATTGGAAAACTTTATAATAATCATTTATTTATTACATATTGATTTCAATAGTGTGGGGAAATATTAATAAGTATTCTCCATTTTTATATCATTAAGTTTTATGTATTCTTATGCATAACTCATATTAATTTTTGTTTCAATGTGTTATCTTTCTTGATGTTCTTTGAATCTATTTCCTAGCAAGGAATATGAACCAATCTTGGAACTAATGATCCTACATGCACTAAAACAAAAAATATCATTCACCAATAGACTAGGAATAAGAGGTAATTTACATGAACTTCATGAATTAGTTATCTATCCAAGGAAAAGCACATGGTAACACTTAAAAATTCTTATCTCTATCTAGAATAATGTCTTACATACCCACAACTTGTAAGGTTATAATTATGTATTTAACAAATTAATAGGGTTTATATGAATGGGTTGGTCCTTGGAATCATAATTTTTTTCGGGGTAAATCATACACCAAGTACTACCATAGGGTTTATCTTTTTTTATATTATTTTTTATGTTCAATCCTAATTAAGATACCTCTAAGTAAAGCACTTTATAGATTTATGCTATTTTTCAAACTATTATAAATCCCTTGGAAACTCAAGATAGTTTTTACATTTGTATGTTTTGATTGGGTGAGTTTGATAGCTGGTCAACTTATTCCAATAAATTGACACCATTTCTTTAATTTCATATGATATCTTTATTCTCATCCTACAGACCTTAGTAAATCTCAACAATCAAATAGATTGGTACCTTGAATTTCTAGTCCCTAGGATAAAAAAATTGGCCCTTCCAAGTAAAGAGTGCCAACTTTATTTTTATAAAACTTAAAAACCAATGAATAGATCAAGAGAATTCTATAGAATTTTTATGAATTCATGAGAATTTCAAGGCATTCAAGAGAAAATTTAGTGAAGAATTATTGTAGTAATTAGGATCCAATTGTCATATCAAGGTCTTCTTACATCATGCATGTTATTCAAGCTAATATGTTGATGTAGTTTTCATGATCCATTCAAGCATTCAAGAAATTGTTTCAAATCAAGTTTCAAGACCAAGATCCACATCCATTGAAGTCATTTCATGAAAGTTGTAGATATACATTCCAAGGTTCATTCAAGGGTTTGGTGAGTTGTGACATAGGCTTGTTCATTCATCATTCCTTTCATGTTATTTCATTTCATTACAAAGTTTAATTACCAAAGCAAGGTTTGACTAATGAAAACTCCCATTCACTAAAAATAGAAAAATATTCCCTCTTGATATGTTTTTGCAGATTTAGGTGGAAGATATCTTGGATATCTCTTGAAGAGAAAAAATGATGAAATTGTCAAAGTTGTAAAAGTTGTCAAGAAAGTTGTCATCACACAAAAACTCATATTCAAAATTTATTTGACACTTCGAATATGAAACCTGGGAAAATTTAGAGACTTAGATTTATAGTAGAGGATCCCAAAGGTTGGAATCAAACCCTAAACCATGACCCATTCAACCTTGGGTGAATGAGTCCTAGGTTAGCTATAATAGGCCCCTTTTGGTGATTGGTAAACATCATTTTCCCTTTCTTATATCTATAATTTGACTTTTGATTACATCAATCTTGAGCTTAATATTTAATATTTAAGTTATAGATTATATTTTTTGGTTAGTTTTCTATTTATAATATTTCTCCCTAAAGTGTTGTTTAATCAAGACCCTCGTCCTTGTAGAAAAGAGAAATAAAAAAAATTCACACTTTGACTTGACTCACCTCAAGGTTGATAGTCCTTTAATTATGAGGATATTATTTACTAATGAATTGAATAAGAATACATCCTTAGGTGCTTCATCAATCTATATTTGACCCACCTTAACCCCTATTTTCTATTATTTCATTTTGGTGAATCTGAGTTTGATCATTTCATTTTTATGATTTCAGAGTCTACTTTCACCCTAGATCTATATTTTACATTCATTTTCATTACATTGAATTGAATTGAATCTCATTTAAGGTAGCTTAAATTGCATTAGTTTTTATTTTATTTATGGGTTTTAGGATTACATCTTTGCATTCTTGAAATCTTAAAAACAAAAAAAAAAATCATTCAATTTACAAATCATTTACATAGCATTGCATCATCATTCACTTGCATTTCAAAATTGAAACAATATTACACATCAAATTTGGTCTCCTAGTTTGTCAATTTATCATATTTTTCATTTCGAATCAACTTAGAAATCTATAAAATCATTTTTGTTAACCATAACCTAGGACCCATAACCCCTGGGTGAGTAATTCCCTGATCAGGGTCATTTCCTAATTTTTTGGGCATTAAAACATATGTTTCTACATTCTACTTTGTTGTTTTGGGTTTTCTGTTTTAGTTTGTAGATTTTTGTTAAGTGAAATTGATCATATTTAGCATTATTTCATAAATTTAGTGCATTGTGTGATCTCAAAATTGCATTTATAGACATCATTTTTAGGTTTTTTCATAGAGTAATTAGAAAATTACATTATTAAGAATCTAAAAATTGCATTTACATATTACATTCTAGGTCATTGCATTGAATTTCACCCTCTTTCCATTTTGGGTTTGCATTTTGTTTGTGAAACTTGTATGAGCTTTACAACTTGGTCTCCTATTAGCAATACAATTGTGAGACATATTTCTTGATTCATGTCATCCCATGATACACTATTCATCATGGATATTGGGTTCTCCAACTCTTTCACAAATAGTGTTGATAATCAACCCTCTATAGATTATAGTCTTCATACTTCCTTTCCAGTGACTTCCCTACCTACAAATGATGTGCATGATGTTCCTAATGATTTGCAAGAAAACATAAGAATGATGGATGGAGAAATTGAAAAATTGCAAAATTTTCTAAATTCTGAAAACACTGTTAGTATTGATAATCCTACTTTAGATAATGTGAGGAAAATTATTGAAATTGAACATGGAATAGAGATTGTGCAAATTCTAGCTCATATTGTTCATAAGAAAATCCCTACCATGAATAATTAGGCTCAAGCTTTGCGGTATACTCAAACCCAATGTGGAAATTCAATTCCTCTTTCCACAACCCTTACCTCTATTCCTACATATACTAGTACGCATGTTACTATTGTGTGGTCTCACAACATGCCCCAAGACAAAAAGTCTTGGGGACCCAAGTAGAAAAGTAATGTGTATTGCAAGTGTTGATTAGAAAAAGGAAGTCTTTGGAGTAGTTTGTGATTCAAATGTATCAAGTAATAGGTATTGAGTATTGGAAGGCCAAAAGTGTTAGAATGTTTAATGCAAGGTTTGGTAAGTGTTGTAGTTCAAAAGTGAGAGTATAGGAAATATGAAGGTTCAAATAATGACCGTGACCTGGGAAAATTTTATTTGGGTAAGAGCTGAAGTTGTTGGGTATCGAGTATCGAGTAACAATGTTGAAGGTTAAAGTTAATTTTATAAATTTTCCTAGGAGTTCAAAATGTTTGGTAACCCACCTAAAGGGATAATTATGCAAGATTGTATTAAAAGCACTTTATTTATGAATTTTTTAAAATGATGATTTATTAATGATGGTTTTATTTTCATGAAAGTCTTATATATTTTTTTTAAAGGGGATTGATATGCAACTTAATGTGCAAAAGAAATAGATTGCAATGTAGTATTTAGGTATGGACATTTAAGAAAATTTGGATTGTGAGTAGTGACATAACTAGTTTGGGTAGTACACTCTAGGAGTCTATGTGAACGAGTAGTTTGAGATGCCATAATATCGAGAGTCTTGGTATTATGAATGCGGCGAAAGAATGCACCCAGATCCAGTGTTATTTACTTTCATGCGTTTTAAGCCCAAGTTAGAACATGAATGTAAGAACCAAAGTGTTGGTGGATTGTGGTATCTATATCCAATTCCACCTAATCATTCTGGATATCTGGTAGAGGATGTTCCTAAATTTTGTTTAAAAAATCTACTTAGCTCCAAGTTAATGTCCTAATTATATTTTAAAGATGGAGGTCCCGAAATATTTTAAAGTGTTGAAGAAGGTTGAAGTCCATTGACTTATTCAACAATTCTCCTACCAGTTGTCATGTTCCACGTGCCTTGTTGTGATTCATCCCTTGGATTCCCTCTCATGTATTGATTGAATTTATTGAGCATCTTGTTCTTATAAAATGTTGAGAGATGTTTCATTTTAAGTTAAGTTCATAAATTTTGGATGTCGAAGAACCAAAAAAAATCATTTTTCTTCTTTTTCTTGTTTTTTGTTCCATTCTAGATTAAAAACTTATATGTTTTATTAGAAATTAATCAATATTAGAGCCAATTTGAAAGTTATTTCCTTATATGAAATCTTACATATCTAATTACTTGTTCCTATTAGATAAAATTGTGTGTTGTATTTTTTAAGGGTGCGTACTAACATTATTTAGTGGCAAATGATATCCTTTTCTTTAAAATATTGCATCATTCTATGCCTAGTTGTGAAGCAATATGGTGACATATGGAATGGTTTGTTTTGGTTTGGTTATTTCTTGAGGCATGCATGGATAATACTTGGGAGAAACTTTACTTTTTCAGTAATTTTTTAATGCTTTATTTTAGAATAGATGTTTAAATTTCAAAAAAGAAAAAGAAAAATGATGAATGGATGGAGTTTAATTGCAAACCTTTTGATTCAATGATATTGTTGAATGATTAAAGCTAAATATACTTGGCTAAATGCAAGTTGTTTTAATAATTTTATGAAATATTATTACAAATTTGTTGATTTCATGGAGTTGTTAAATGAGCGAACGACGATCCTTTGCTTATCTTTATGGTGCCTTTGAAAACCAAAAAAATGTTTAACCCTAGTGTGTAACAACATTATCATAATGAACCTTGATGTGGACCTAGTATAGTCAAGACCTTATATAAATGAGCCTTGGGATTAAGCTGAGTTAGTCTAAGATTTAGGTTGTCCCAATGAAATATTTCAAGAAAGATAGGTTCCCACAGTGTGTCTGTGAGGATTTATCTACCTTGTTGGTGTGTCACTAACATAATCATCAATAGGAAGTGGCACTAGAAGGAGGGACTCATCTAGACTTCTTTGGAGTCAATATTATTGTCCTAGTTTTGAGTTGGAAATTTTCTTGTGAGGAAAAAGTCTAAGCAAGCTGGTAATGGAAAGTAAAATGGACATTGATAAGCTCCAAAAAATCCTGATCCAGAGGCTTTATCCTTTAAGTTTGTTCACCTTTGGTAGGGAAACTTAATGTAGAATTCATGGTACAACTGATCACGGTGAACTTGATTGTGAAATTTTTTAACTTGGGTAAGTTTGGCCACCCATAATGTGATTTTGTTAATGGAAGTGTCTTTAACTGATAGAAGAAAGGATTTTTTGTAGAAAAGGAGCTTGAGTTTTAATACAATGCCTAACCCTAGTCAAACTAAAAATACTTGAAAATTAGTTGTTAAAGTAAATAAATTTATTTTAAACTGTAATTTTTATGAGGAAATTCCTGATATATTGTAGGAAAATAAGAAAAGTTATCAAGAATTAGAAACAACACATCTAAAGTGTGAATGTGAAGGTGATGAGTCATCAATCTTCTTGCATGTGGAGGGTGAGAATGAAGAGAAAGGGTCAAGAAAAAAGAAGCAGGAGACACATGCTTTTCACCCCTAACTATGAATCCATGATCTAAAAGGAAGGTGTAGACACCTAAAAATGACCTAGGCCTGCAAGCTTCATTTTTACAACTTTCGTCCTAGCATAATTATGACATTTAATTATGTCCTTGGTCCACATTCGACTATTGATTAAATAATTCATAATTATTTAATTAATTCATGTCATTTATTCTTCATGATTATTAAATAAATAAATTTTATTTATTTATTAAATACGTCATTAGTTGTCTAAGTCTTCCCTTAATTAAATAAATTTCTTAATTTATTTAATTACCCTTCATTAATTCTTCCTGATTATTAAATAAATGAATTACATTTATTTATTTAATATGTCACTAATTGTCATAATTAAATAAATTTATTAATTTATTTAATCTTATCTTCTAAATTAAATAATTAAATTTAATTATTTAATTGCCTAAATTAATATTCTTCTCATTTTAAATAAATTAAATTATTTAAAATGTCATCACAATCTTAACTGACAGTTCACTTTGGTAAATAATTGGAAAATCAATTATTTATTATTTCACAAAATCCGTAATTTGAATTATCTCAATTCAAAATGGAAACCAATCTTCTAAAAATCAAGTAATCGGGCAGATTATTGATTTTTCAAATCTGATCTTCAGTCCAACTCTTATCTTCTTGACTTTTTGAATCTCACAAATCAGGCAATCTTATCTTCTTGATTTTTCAAAAATCTTTATTTCTTTAATTAATTTCCTCATTTATTCTCCACCATTGATCTGATTATCTGAGATATTATCTTGACTGTTCGATTAATGAATTTGTCCTAACCCTAATTAGGGATTCTCAGATTTAATCCAGACCTCTCATTCTAGGTCTTTCTTAGAATTCAATCTCATCCATCCAACCAAAATTGTGTTTTCTATAAAATGTCAATTTTACTCATAATTTAGGCATTATAGTCATTTAGCATTCATAGTCATTATTATTTTCATTTATCATTTGTCATAAGCATAGGAATTTAAGATTCAAATCCTTCAAAGCTTGCTTAGGACGATGGCATAGTCAAGATTGCTCACACAATCGATCTGAGGGCAACACAAATCAATAAGTTAGAAGGTGTAATGGAGATCAGCCATGGAGATTGAAGACATTGGGTGAAATTGCTCTATTTTCTGTGTTTTCATTTATTTTCCTTTGCACTTCATTATTTTCTTTGGGTTTTAATTGATTGAATCTAATCCAAAAATTTACCCATTGATACATTTGGTGAACCCGATGTGAATCATTTGATCTAGCTTGCCTTTTGCAGGTTTTATTGACCTTTTTGTTCTAGATCTATTAGTTTTTGGACAAAATCATAGGTTTAACAAATTTCTTCATATCTTCTACATAGCTATGAATTTTTTAACAAGATTTTTAAAGAATATTGCACATCATCTGAAGAGGCTACAGTAAAAAAGTTGAGGGTTTATCATAATTTTTGTGGAAGTTATTTTGATTTTAATTATTTTCATAAAATTGATTTTATGGACGCAAATCGACGAATTTTTTAGAAATTTTTACATTTTTGGAAAACCCTTTAAATTCTAATGGGGTTTTATGTTTTATAGATTTAATTTGGAGGTCAAATACAATGCAAAAAAACTTTGATCTTCATTTTTTGTATGGTTTTCACAAATCCGCATTTTAGGTGCAAAACAGGGAATATTTTTGACCTCTTTATATTTCTGGAAAGCACTCAAAAAATTAATAGGGATCTCTTCTTTGAGTTTTTAATTTTTAGATCAATAAAATTGTCAAATAATAAAATCTAATTCGGCTGTGTCAAAAGTATCTGAAATTGCAATCTTCTGATGAGCTTTTTTTTTTTTCTTTGGCTGCATTATAATATTGCTTTTTTTGATCTTATAGGTGATCATAAGGAGTTATAGTAGCAGCAATATCAGTCATAGATAGAAGATTGGAAAGAGAAAACTTCCAAGTGCACTCGTTTAATCTTGCACCTCTTAATCATTGTTTGTCACACATTTGGATTTGGGCTCTTAAAACAAATCTTGTTTTCAATCACATATAAAAAATTGAGGCTAAAATTAACTATTGTCTTCAATCACACATCTTGATTTGGGGTTAAAAAGAACAAGTGTTTGAATTGCTTTACTCACATTTCAATTTTCTAAAAGGAAATTAATCACTGTGAGTGTGAATCAAGTGTGTGTGTGATCACAAACACCTCACTTGGTTTGCTTTTGTCAAACCCTTCCTAGGAGGCCTGCTAGGGGATTTCATCACCCCTAGGGACGACCTCAATTAAAGTGTGAATTGAAAGACATGCTTGTTTGGGAGTTAAAATATCGTCACTCTTGGCTAAGCCCCAAAGAACTTTATACCTTTGGGAAGTGAAGGTGAAGGGCGGGTTACCCCTTTCTCCTAGCTGTGTGGCAGTATTTTTCTTTCAAATCATCCATAGTCAACCTTGTGCAGACTAGCTTGAGACCTAATTGGCCATACCCCACTTGACTAGTCATAGGGCTTGTTGTTGTGTATTCAAGTGTTTACTTAATCATAACATTTAATCTTCAAAGACAAATTTATCATTGTGTTTGGTGTGTGTGTTCATGAATTTACATGTGAAATATTGTGTTTGATAGTGCTCAGGTCAAACTTCCAATAAACACTCGCCACATCATCCAAATCATTCAATCTTATCATTCCACATCATATCCTAATCATTGTCATTTCTTTAATCTAATCAACATCATTTTACCCCATGAAAACATTGGAAGATGTAGCACAAGAGCTTGTTCACATAATTCGTGTGGCTAAAACAAGTCAAGCATCTTTACCCCAACAACTCATTCAAAGAGTCCATGACATAATCCAAAAACTTCAAGCAAATAAGTCACTTCATATGCAACAACTCATAGCTCAAATCCAATACCTCATGGCCACTTGTCAAATACAACAAGCACATCATCAAGTTCAATCACCACATCAACAAATTTCACCTATTAATCATGTCGATGTCTACATGCCCTATCAACCATCCACCAACTCATGTCAAGTCCCTACATCATACCATATTAATCTAGTCTAAGACTCCATGACATAACTAGTCCAAGAATCCATGTCCTATCCTTGTCCCTCACATGCTACTCCAGTCCAAGTCCCCATGTCATGTCCTAGTCCTTCATATACTAGTCCAGTCCAAGTTCCCACGTCCTATCCTAGTCCTTTGGTCATTAATCCTTTTCAAGTCACCCCCTCACAAGCCACATCTAGTCATGAAAATTCTATCATAGTCCAAAGTCAAATCCCATTTAATAAACTTGAGGATACACATCAAAATGAAAGCCCAAAGCATGACATTATAACGTCACCCTCATGTCAAGAACAAGGTAGTCCATCCCATGACCCTATTTTCAACAACCCTATCTTTGACCAAGACCCTACCATTGACCAAGAAATCCAAATCCATGACAACCCCATCTTGGACCAAGACCCTACCAAGGACAAAGAAATCCAAAATGATCCACTCCTTGACCTTTATGCCATTCATGATCAAACACTTGCTGACCCTATAAAGGCCTCAACTATTGACCCTTTCCAGACTGAGACACTTGTCTCCATGGGACACATAGACGATATTCCTCCAGAACAAGAATCTTCCACTAGGGACATGCTTGCATATGATCAAGTTATAGCTAAAACCGTTGGGCTCTATGACACTAAAAATAATGATGGCTTCGTCATTGCCTTGGAAGCACCAATAGAATCATCTAAACCTAACATGTCACATGATCAGGCCAAAGATATCAGTCAGGAATATGTCCAACATGAAAATGAAGCTAAGACACTTTATCAACTAGGGTCATCTATCTTTGTTAGAGCAGGCTTTCTTGTAGATGAAAATATTACAAGTGACAGTGTCCATAGACATCATGATGGGTTAGCATCTTGCTTTCAAAACAATAAATACCCCATCCCAAACATAATCTTTCAAAGCATGCAATATCAAGGCAAAGGACTAGGCATACATGAGCAAGGCATTCTAGAACCAATACAGCTTCAGGAAAATTACAAACATCAAGGTCTTGGCTATTCCTCAGTTAGTAAATCAAAGGATGTCAGTGGTACCTCCTCTATACCGGGGGCAACTTTGTCAGATACAAACATCAAAATGGAATCCATGAGAAATCCTTGTCATAAGATTGCTGCCAACACCCCCTCCACCCACACCATGAACCGTCATTCCATCATAAATAAACCTTCCCTTTGGGACCAACAAAAACAAAAGTCTTACAAGTCAAAAGATCAAAATCAAATGTCAAAGACCATTGAATCAAATAAAAGGACAAGTGGACAAATGAAATTAAAATGGATCCCAAAGAAAGACGGATCGAACAAAGACACCTAGTCAAATACAAAAGTCAATCACAATGTGGAGCCACAAGACAAGAGGACTCCCACATATAACACATGTCCACCTCCTTCAAAATGGTCATCAAACAAGGCATCTAAGAGTGTTGGTTCCAAACACCATTCCTCCAAAATTCGTCATCCACCATCCCAAGTTTGGAAAATAAAAAATCATTCATCCAAATGTCCAAGCAACCTTTCCATGTCTACCATCATTCGTCATAACCCTACATCTCGTCTAAAGTCCAATGATCCCACGTCACAAATCCGTCACATCTTGGCAGCATCTGTTTACCACAAGGACTCTCATGGCACTCTATTGTGATGTGCGTATTTTGATAAGGCCAACTCTAGTATCAAAAAGGACCACAATGACATCGATTAGTTGTATGCAAGCACTACGATCCTAACAAGACAACTACTTCAGACAAGACATTATTGGCATATAATGACACCAGTCTCTACATCGGCATCGTCAGTGAATTCAGAACAAGAAGTGGTCATCTAAAGCATCCAAGCTATCCACAAAATCAGAAATAAAAAAAAAATTGAAAAAGGTTAAAAAATCGTCACCCTGATGAAAACCTGGCAAACAGGCGTCTTGGTAACATAAGAATAATCAAAAAGTCAAGAAAATAGTAAAGAGAAAAATTTTGTCCTACGGTGAAAACCTGGAAAACAGGCGCCCTGGATAAGTACCATGATGAAAACTTGGCAAACAGGCGTGATGTGTAAAATAAATCCTTTATGTGGAATTTTATACTTGGGGGCAAGTCATCTCATTTTCCCATGCCTTCCTCATGACATTGACATCCATCTAAGCCCTATCATTTCCATCCATTTTCCCACTTACCTCAGTCTTGGCATAAAACTGACACACATAAATCATACTTTGGGACAACTCTTGACATGTCTACCCTTCAGTCATATATGATTCACGAAGCATCATGTCATTGACCGTCATAGTCTTATTTTCCTTATACAACATAGTCATTGAAGATCATATGGAAATTCCCTTAGTCTTGTGTCTCACGTCCTTTACCAAGGCCACCTCTCATTCTTTCATGTCTGTCACCTATCTTGGCTTTCCCTTATCAAACGGTCTAAGGATAATCATCATCCCATCTAGTCCTAACCAAGTCATTCCAAATCCATACAAGCACATTATCCAAAATTTTACTTGACTGTGTTCCTAGCCCAGCTGTAGACCTCCATACTTTCGTCACATTATCATCATTGTCCTCACGTTGTTTTGGGATGCGTCCTTCCCACGTCAAACAACGTTGTCATCACATGTCAATTGGTATTCAGCTTGACTAGGGGCACAATCATGTTTGTCCTTGGATTCTCATGTGTAGGCATCAGTCATATACATTTGTCACGATCCTCTTAAACGTCAAAATCCAAAAAAAAAAACCATCATAAAATGTCCTAAAAAAAGACAAAAACATCATAAAATGTCCTGAAAAAAGACCAAAAACATCATAAAATGTCTTGAAGAAAGACCTAAAAATCATAAAACGTCCTAAAAAAAAAAAAACACAAAAACATCTAAATCAATGTCAAAATCTTAAAAAATGGAGTCAAAGTCAGTCATGTCAGTCAGTCTATGTCATTGTCGAACTACGTTGTCTCTGCACATTTTCTAGATAGGCAAGGCCATCAGTCGATGAGTCCTCGAGACATTAGGTCAATCCTTTTAGGTTGGTCCAAATAAATTCATGACATTTGTCACAATCATCACATCAGTCAAATAATTCAGACGTAGTCAAACTCATACACAAGATAGTTATTTGAAACGTCAATGTCAAAATTGGTCAAAATCACACAGCACAGTCCAATCAATCATACAGTCAACATCAGTCAACTTGCCAAAACATATTACTCAAAACAATGTTAGTCTCGTCACTCTTTGGTCCTCTTCAAGATGTGTCCTTCTTGGAGTTGGACCTCGTCAAAATGTCCTTTGCCTTTTCAGGATGTGTTCTTCCTGACAATAGGCTCCGTCAAACTGTCAACACCGTCAAATTGGCAAAACTCTTAAACTATCAAAACTATCAAGTCGACAAGAAATCAATCTTTGGCAAACAAACATTGGCAAACAAAATTACATGGTTGTTAATCTTTCTGGTCTTTCTTGTCTTATCTTTTGACTATCTTGGCTATTTTGTCTTATATTTTTACTATCTTATCTTTTTGGTCATGTTACTAGCTACCTCAAGGATGTCCCATGAAGGATTTAGAGGTGCGATGATGTCTCCTGGCCTATTTTATTTCTTTGACTACTGTCTATGGATTGTTCTGACAAAAAGACTGGGGCAACTTCTCCCTTAGTATGAGTTAGGACATTCCTTGTTTATGACTGTCTATTTTTCAAATGGATGACCTTGCACACCTTGGTCTACGTCATATCATGGTGTTTGTTGTCCATTTGTGTCATTTTTACTGCCCAATGATGATTAAGAGCAATAAATATTAAAGTCCTATGGCAATGTTTTGAAGGATTTGGTCTAGGAACTAACATGCATCTCCTTTTGTTTTGTCATCTTCTCTCGTCCATCTCATATAGGCATTGCATCCATATCATCATCCATTTCTTTTGCACTAACATTCCTTTGTCTCTTCATATTCTAGTCTTCCGGTCCATTTCGAGAGCGCACCCATGTTCTTGGAACCCGTCTTTCCTCTCGAAGGGGCATACCATAACCCTCCTTGTCATTCTTCCTCATCTTATTTTGCACTAGGGCATATTTTTGACTTATTTTCTTTGTCACAATGCAACATGCTACATTATGACAAAGAGGGGCAGAATATAGACACCTAAAAATGACCTAGGCCTGCAAACTTCATTTTTACCACTTTCGTCCTAGCATAATTATGACATTTAATTATGTCCTTGGTCCACATTCGACTATTGATTAAATAATTCATAATTATTTAATTAATTCATGTCATTTATTCTTCATGATTATTAAATAAATAAATTTTATTTATTTATTAAATACCTCATTAATTGTCTAAGTCTTCCCTTAATTAAATAAACTTCTTAATTTATTTAATTACCCTTCTTCATTAATTCTTCCTGATTATTAAATAAATAAATTGCATTTATTTATTTAATGTCACTAATTGTCATAATTTATTTAATTTATTTAATCTTATCTTCTAAATTAAATAATTAATTTAATTATTTAATTGCCTAAATTAATATTCTTCTTATTTTAAATAAATTAAATTATTTAAAATGTCATCACAATCTTAACTGATAGTTCACTTTGGTAAATAATTGGAAAATCAATTATTTATTATTTCACAAAATCCATAATTTGAATTATCTCAATTCAAAATGGAAACCAATCTTCTAAAAATCAAGTAATCGGGCAGATTATTGATTTTTCAAATTTGTTCTTCAATCCAACTCTTATCTTCTTGATTTTTCGAATCTCACAAATCAGGCAATCTTATCTTCTTGATTTTTCAAAAATCTTTATTTCTTTAATTAATTTCCTCATTTATTCTCCACCGTCGATCTCATTATCTAAGATATTATCTTGACCGTTCGATTAATGAATTTTCCCTAACCCTAATTAGGGATTCTCAGATTTAATCTAGACCTCTCATTCTAGGTCTTTCTTAGAATTTAATCTCATCCGTCCACCCAAAATTGTGTTTTCTATAAAATGTCAATTTTACTCATAATTTAGGATTCAATCCACCACTTCATTAATATAGGCATTATAGTCATTTAGCATTCATAGTCATTATTATTTTCATTTATCATTTGTCATAGGCATAGGAATTTAAGATTCAAATCCTTCAAAGCTTGTTTAGGACATGGCATAGTCAAGATTGCTCACACACTCGATCTGAGGGCAACACAAATCAACAAGTTAGAAGGTGTAATGGAGATCAGCCATGGAGATTGAAGACATTGGGTGAAATTGCTCTATTTTCTATGTTTTCATTTATTTTCCTTTGCACTTCATTATTTTCTTTGGGTTTAAATTGACTGAATTTAATCCAGAAATTTACCCATTGATACAGAAGGAATTCTTGATTTCATGTAGAACATAAAATATCAAGTTTTTACTTTCTCTCTATTTGATGATAGTTTAAATTATGATAATATTTGGTCTAACAAGATAAAAAATGATATTGAGATGAAAGGCATGGCCAAGAACCAAAGGATTCTTGAAGAGAAATCAAATAAAGAAATGAGTGTAGTTCTTCATGGAGAAGAAGAAAGTGAAAGGGAAAACCATGAACTAGGATTGCAAGAAGGTAAAGTATTGAGAAAACAACAAAGGTGTGTGCAATCAACCTTTAATGAGGTTATTTCCATAAATGTGATCTAACTAATTTGTAAGTATGCCTTTGAATTTACATTTTTCAAACATAGAAAAGTTAAGATAATTCATAGTTACAGTATGATATCTAAAGTATATCCAAACGAATTTAAAGATTAACCTACTGTAATATGTACAAGAAAAAGTATAAATATAGTAGTAGAAATTAAGTTAATATTCATAGTTAGGGTTTTTGGATACTTTGTTTTCATTTTCTCAAAAACAACCATTAGAATCATTAGTACACTTAAGCAAACCAAATAAAGTATCCCTATGAAACATTGGATCATGCTACCTATGCAAACAAATAAGATATCAATTAAACTAAGTGAAAACATAAGAAAGAAAGAATAAAACTCTATACAATAGTGGATTGGTGCTTCTTTGATGTGGAAAGAAGCCCTTTCCCAATCCTTGATAATCTCTTCGATGAAATGATGAAAAAGATGCAAGATGAATGTGTATCAAGTTGCCTAAGATTGTGGAGTTGTGGAGTAAATCAATAGAGAGGGTCTTTATTTATAGAATAGAATGATAGAAGAATGTAAGATAGGAGGAATGTGGGATAAAAGATAATCCAATGGCATTGTGTCACTTTTAAGCATTCCAATGGAGGAAGGTAGTGCACATCTTGGTCAATGTGCCAAAGAGGGAAACATTTGAAATTCAAAAGATGGCTTGTCGAAGGGAGAAGAAAAGTATTAAATGCCAAGTGGGAGACATGTAAGACACAATGTAAGAGGATTTAATGCTATGTTGGAGGATAAGAGACTTGGGAGGGAAAAATTCAAATTTGGGGAATATTCCCTCTTGATGCCTTTTTTGAATGAAAAGGGAGATTTAATAAATCAATTAAATTGATTTATGTGCACAAGTTGTAAAATCTAGAGGATTGGAGTGATTAGGATTAGCATTAATCATGGTATGATTAATTAAGATGAAAATTATCTGAATTTGACTTTTGACTTAGATTTTAGGATTAAAATAAATTAAAATGAGAAGAAAATTATTTTATATTTGATTAAATAAATATTTGATTTATTCAATCAGAGAGGATGATGTTAGTGGTTTAATTAAATAAATTTGATTTATTTAATTAAATGAAGAACTTTAGAAGGTTAATTAAATCAACTTGATTTATTTAATTAAAGAGATAACCTAGGGGATTAATCAATTAAACTTGATTTGTTTAATTGATCGGGAAAATATGATCTGATTAAATATGAGGAATGTATGATGTCAATTTTGCATGTCCACATTTTTCCCATCCTTGAAGTGATGTACTTGATACATTGGTTGAAAGAATAAATTTTCTGTGATAAAAAATTCAAAAAAATTCTGATTGTTTTTGGATGCCCTAGTGGAAAGAAGTATACTGGTACTTTGCACCCTCGAGCGATCGAGCGAAAAGATTTAATTTGAGGGTCGATATCATGACAAAGAGGTTCAAGATGGATGCATGAACGGTTATGATAATGATGCAAATGAGATGGTTTCAAAATTCTTAGAATAACCAATCTATATTATCCTAAACAACTTAAAATGATGATGGACTACATGTGAGATGAATGATGTGATGATGCCTATATGATTATGCAATGGATGTTTTATGCGCGCGTGTATAGTTTATGAGATGCTTAGACTAAAAAATTTGTATTATGATGATGAACATGCATGTGAGATGATTAGTGTTTCTTATATGGTATGATATGATGTGCAATATGTTGATTTTTTGTGGATGTAGGATGGATGCACTGACATGGTATGATGTTAGCGCAGAAAAGAAGAAATGAGATGATGACAATAAGATTTAACAAGCCAAATTTATTATAGATGATGATGAGAGATGGAGAATTTTCTTATCAGGAATTGGAACTTTAAAAGGGCTACCTACCTTATGTTTGATAACACACATAGATACGATGCATCAAGGTATAAAGAACTAGGATGGCATTATACCTAATGTGATGGAATTTGACTCGACAAATAGATAGGATTATTCTTGTTCACACCTGACATATGTAAACCTTGCTAGAATGCACCTATAAAAGTAAGCATTCACCAAGTTATATTACAAGAACGTCCAATAAGCACAATAGACAACAGATAATGATCATTTCCCCATTCCTTTCTCTCTAAATCTTTTTTTTGGACATCATCGAGAGTTCATTGGAATGAGTGCAATAAGATAAGCCAAAAGACAAAGATAAAGTAAACAAACAAGCTAATGTTATCCATACCTCTAGCCAAGGGGATTCGTTTTGTTTAGGATAAGAACTAAAATGATTTCCAATAGATAATTCCCATTGTAGGAAGGATACATCATAGGACATGTTAGTGGATGTGACACGTCCTTTTTTTTATCCAAAGTTTTTTTCCAATAGATAATGCCCATTGTAGGAAGGATACATCCTAGGACATGTTAGTGGATGGTGGCAAGTTGATAGGTTTTTCAAAAAGGCTATTGGTATAAGGTTGATTGACATGTTTGTGAATGATCAAGAGTTTGATTTTTAATTTAAAAGTTTGTTTCTTCGACTTTGATTTTGTGTTTGAAGTTTTATTTTGTTGATTGGTGTGGTTGTTTCTATTTTTGTTGCCAAAGGGTGAGTTTGACGATTTTTTTATTATGGATGATATTATTGTGGGTGAAAGCAAGATGGGGATAGATGGGTTTTTCAAATATTTGGATGTTTTTTATGTTTTTAAATGTTTTGAGGTTGTTTTTGGTTTTTCTTTTTCTTTGGTTATTTGAATATTTTTGGATTTTGTGTCTCAAGGGCTGATCAAAGATTAGCCTTTCCTATGTTTAAGGTTAGAGATGGCGTAGTTCGTATAGCATGTTTTTGACATTTTTATGACTTTTATGAGTGTTTTTTTATTTTCGCATGATTTTGATGATCTGGATATGGATATGTGTGATGATAGTTGTGCTCTGTTTTGGGATTTTGTTGAAAAACCAAGCTAAGGTTGATTGATCAAATTGATGATGATTAAATTGTTGAGGATACAAAATAATAGAAGGATAGTGTTAAGCAACACAAGGATTAGGATGGATATCCCAAGATGATGAGGATTTTGTTGGATTCAATTGATGAATTGATGATGATAACATTATTGAGGATGAGCAAAAATGAAAGGATAGTGTTAACCAACACAAGGATTGGGAAAGATATCCTGAGATGATGATGGATTGATTGGATTTGATTGATTAAGATTTTGAAGCTTGATTTGGAACAAAAAACATTTGAATAATTTGATGTGACACTAAAGTGCAAATTAGATGGACTAATATTGATTTTTTGGATTGATGTTTGATGAAAGATGAAGATATAAGGAATGTATTCTTGTCAAAAAATGCCATCGGCTAGTGATTTGGATTTTGGCTCACAAATTCTTGACCAATTTGATTTTACATTTTCCAATGTTTAGATCACCACATAAGTTGGAATATATAGATCAAGATTTATTCCCTGAAGCAAGATGTAAATATTTTCCCCTAGTGTCTAGCAATGTATGGATTTCTATGGGTGGATGCTTGGATAAATGTATGGATGGATGGATATGGTAAGCATGCAAAGGATGCCAAGGACTATCTTGTTTAAAGATAAGGTGTTCAAGCAAAGGATGCTCATTTGTATAATGTTTCATGGCTTAGATAATACTGGGTAGGATAGGTTCAATGAAAATGACCCATGTCAAGATGCTTACCATACGTAAGTATATAGTGTGCACCAAACTTTGTCAAGATCGAGATAACTTGTACTATGGGTGTAGATGGATGAAAATGGATTGGAAAAAATGGTTCATAGGTTTATGGATAAGATGGATGGAATGTTGGATTTATTATGGATGAGATGACATGCTTCCACCTAAAGTGGCACACACAGATGATGGATTTTGCACATGACATTTTTTTCTAGGTTTTCATCATGGTACCTATCTAAAGTGCCACCATAGTGGTTTTCACTAGAGGATGATTTTTATCTTTATTGTTTTCAATCCTTTTTCTATTTTTTTTTGGATTTTCATATTTTTTGACTTTTTTCTATTTTTATGAAAGATTTTAAGCTCAAGTTGAATCACCTTGTGGTGTTGATGTAGATGCTTCTGTCATGATGTGCCATTGGCATCCTACTTGAAGAAGTTGCTTTGCTAAGATACATGCACTTGAATACAACTTTTGAGATTCTTGATCAACTTTGTTGATACCTGAATTAACTTTTTCTTTGTGTGCACATCGCGATAGGATGCCTTCTGAATCCTTATGATGAAGGGTGGATACCAATACTTGGTCAATTTGAGAATTGGTATCATGCATGGAGGCATGGATGGAGTGTGTTTAGGGATAAAAGATGGATTGGTTGACAATTTGGAATGTTTGAGTCTCCAAACTTGGGAAGATGAGCAATGGTGGGTGGATATGAAAGTGTACGAGGAATTAAGACCAACTACTTGATATACTATGTATGTCAATTGGGAAGTCTACTTTTTCCTTTGTTGACATCTTTGATGGATACTTCTCCTTTTTTTAATTTTTCCCCATTGTTTTGATAGGGATAATCTTTCTTTGTATTCTTTGGTATCCACGTGTATTTGATTTGTCCATTATGCTTGTCAGATTTTTCTTTGATAACATTCTTCTTGCTTTGATTCACATCCTTCTTTTGATGTTGGTCCCAATCTATGGATGGAGTGATGGGTGGATGAAGATTCGTGACGTGGGTGGTTGTAGTATTGGCATCGGTTTCATCATAAAGATTCTTCATGCTCCATATGTTGAAATTTTCTTGAGACATAGTTTCCCCCAGTATGGTGGCAGTAGCACCTTTGTTCCTTGGTTTTACCTTCTTTAATATCTCTTGTTCAATAAGCATTCTCTAATAAATGACCACTACAGATGATGTTATTTCAATTTGCTGCTTTGATAAGTCTAGAATATCTTGTTTTGTCTGACCTATTTCCTTGAGTGGATAATGTTGGATATCTTCGTATATGATGTCCTCAATCTAAATTTTGGATATATCTGATCCCGATGTTGACAAATCAGTTTGATTGTAGGAATTAATAACTTTCTCTTTTTGTGTAGTAATGTCAGGAGTAAAGGAACCTTGTTTTGAATGAAGACCATCTATGTGTCCCTCCAAAGAAAGCATCTCGTGGGTAGATTGAGGAGTATGTGCTATGCGGATGTGATCATCATTTGTGACATCTTGTATAGATAGGAGAGTGTCCATTAGATCATTGTAGTAGCATGGAGATACAAATTCTTGATCTTGAATGATTTTGAAATTACTTTCGACATGCTTTGGATCAAGTTCTTGACATGGGTCAGTTTCAAAGGATGGATTTCTTACAAAGGGTTCTTAGATTTCTTCATTAGGCATGGGGAATGGCTCAATATCCTCTTGATATTTGAGTGGAATTGGATCAAATGTTGAGTTGAGGATTCCTTCAATATCTATAACCATAAGGTCAAAGGATGGCAATATTTCTTTGAAAGGACCATTGCTAGACTTTGGTGATCAATGTTGATCATGATTTGGAATAAAATTTTGAGATATTTCCTCTAACTCATAAGGTGATGTAGAGACATTTTCAATATGATCATTGGTTAATGGATTATAGGCTATGTCAACAGGATCAAATAACTCTAACACTCCTTGAAATAGATTACTAAAAAGTGGATCTTTATGTATGGTGAGTTGATCATCAGATGGGGTAGAAACATCTTCAATGTGCTCATTAATGGAGAGATCCTGAACATTTTTTTCAACAAATGTGGTGGAGATATTGTCAATGTATTCAACCATAGGGTCAAGTGATGTTGACATTTCTTGAATTGGATCATTTTTGGGCATTGTTGGTGGATTTTGATCATGATTGAAAAGTGACCCTTGATTATGTTGTTTTATTCATTGGATGAGATAGAAACATCTTCAAGGTGCTCATCGATGGGTAGACCTTGATCATTGTTTTCAACAATTGTGGTGGGGAGATTGTCAATACTATCACTAGTGGTTGAATCTTCATCATTGTCCCCAATAGTTATTATTTTTTGATCAATAAGGTATTGGATGAGATTTTTGAAATTCAAAAAGGTGATTCTCATCATACCAAGGTGGCTTTACCAGGGGTTCTTAATAGTTCTCATAGATAGGTATTTTAATGAGATTTTCCTACACCAACTGTTGCATGACCGATTCGATTGGTTTCCCAAGTGACGTGTATTTTCATTTATTACCTTCTCAGATTTGTATTTGTTGAGATGATTCTTGTCGTGATTGATCTTGGAGATGTGATGACTGATCTTTGAGATGTGGTGATTAATCTTCAAGATGTGGGGGTTGGATTTTCTGATGTGATTGATCTTGATATCTAACTTCTTGGCATTGGAGATAGTGTTCTTGATGTGGTTGTGGACACAACTCAATGCTTTGATGACATGGTTCAACCAATGGAAGAGTGTATTGATTTTGGGGTGGATATGTCTCTTAGATCAATAATTCAATTAGTTTGGCAAGTGAAGCAAGTTGATGTAGCGAAATTTGATCTTGATATTGATTTTGACTCCCTTGATATAGTTGATTTGATTTTTGTTCAAGTAGATTTGGAATGCATACTTATGGTGTTTGCATGGGATCATGGATAAATTTATTTTGGACACTGTTCTGACTTGGGTTGATGGTTAGATTTGGCATGATAGGTTGAATTTGAAATTTTTTGTGTTTGGGAATCACATTGCCTTGATTTAGGTAACTTTAATTTTGCATGGTGTTACCTTGAGTTGTATCAATACATGGAGTTGTTATCATCTTGTTTGGAATTTGAACAACATTTGTATGATTTTCGAACATATCTATCCCAAATTTTTCCAAGTGTGGATTTGAAATGTTCACGCTTGGTAAACTTGTAATCATATTCACATTTGGCATGTATGGATTTGGTGGGATAATGTTGTTTGTTTGAAGACTCATGCATTGATTGTTTGGTTGATAGATTTGTAGGTTTGGACTTTGATTTAAATCTACCATAGGGAAGTGTGTTCAAAAATTTAGATTGGGCATGCTAACATTTGTTTTACCATTGAGGTTTGTAGGAGATAATGATCCTATGTACGGATTGTATAAATGTGAGTGTTGATAATCAATTGGCATTGTAAAGCATTGATAGTTCAATTGGTTTAGACTGCTCACGATGTATGGATCAAGTTTATATTCCATTTTCTTCTTGTGTTTTGACCTTGTTGCAAAAGTGACCTTGAAGGTGTTTACAACAAATGATGAGATGAAGGATGAAAGAGGTGAATGATATCGGTGTTGAACTCTTAGGAACTTTGGATCAATGCAAGACTTAGGGTTTGATTTTGATTGGTTTGATTGGATAATGAACTTGTAAACTGTAATATGTTAGATGTTATCTTAGGATGAACTTGTTCAAAGAAGTGATAATTTAACTAAGTGTGCAAGGAAGGATTCATCCAAACACACCTAACTAAATAGATGATTTTTATTTGGTTTAAGGATGTACCCAAGTCTAGATAATGATGTTTCCAAAGCTCTAAAGTTTCTTGTGGGATGAGATGATAAATTCTTGGATGAATGAAGTGTTTGATTTGATCCTAAATGAACCTAAGAAGGATTTGTTTACTAGACCAAGATATTGAAGAACATGTTTTTTTATAAGAGTAGTTCAAACCAAAAGACCAATGTTTGCATGGAAAACCATATGACCAAAAGATACCAAACACATGTGTGGGGTTCAATTGATTTAACTTTGCTTAATGAGTTATTTTTATCACAAACACACTCTTGATTATCTCTTAAAACTAGATGTCTAATGTCCTAATTTTCTTTCACCCCACAAAGTGCATTATGTGGAAATTGAGGAAAATCAAGGCAAAGGTTACCTAATGTTGACTTTAAAAGGAGAAAATTGAGATGAAATTGAGATGCTTAGAAGCCTCTAAGGATATGAATCCCAAGGGCAAGCAATAGCATGCGAATTTGTTCAAGGGTATTTGATTTTCCTAAAGAGTTTGAAATTTGGTGCTCATGTTAAATGTTTGTTTTTCCAATGTTTTAGATCAAGAAAAATGTTTTGATTCCAAGAACATGCACAACCCTATGGATATGAAAGAGTGTATTTGTTGAATCCCCACTTGGAAAATTCTAGCTATTCCTACTTCCAATGGATGGTTAGATACTTGACCACACAGGATCCCCCTTATAGTGCACTCACTTCTCAGGTTAGCCAAGCATCAGTACTCATGAATCTCCCATGGCATACTTTCCATCTCTACTAAAAGCCATAAAAGTGTAGGGAAACTTCAGAGTGACTGTTCTTGCACCAACAAATAGATTAGGATTTTGGCCTTTCTAAACAAGGGGTTTTAATGCAGGCATTTTGTTTGTGGGGTATGATCCATGCGGTGAGAGACCATCACTGCCCTTCTCATTGGAATAAACCTCATGATATTGGTCTTTGTTCCAATATCCACACTTATATTCTGAGTGGAAGTCACTTGGATTTAGCGTGTTCCAGGTTGGGTCATTCCCTTGGGTGATTACGTTTTTCCACAAGGAAGGCCCTCTAAGATAAACAAAAGCAGGCAAACATATTCGTAACTCGATCAATCTTTGTTGCAAATGAAAGAGAGAGAATGTGCGCAATACGCTCCACTCACACTCACAAGATTTGTTCATTTTTTAATCCCAAATTGAAGTGTATGGGTAATTACTTATGCAACCTAATGTCACCAAAATCCCTTTTGATTCTCAAGATCATCCTGAGGTGTGAGAGAAGTGCATACTTCCTTTTAATGATATTACTTTGGGTAACTAATTACACAACAAAGAAGCACTTGTTCATTTTAAATCCTTAAAGCAATGATTTGATTCGTTTTAGTGCACCAAAATGAGATATGAAAATTTCCTTGTTCAATTGTTAGTCCTCAAACCAGATCTAGTGAGTTTTTCCTAAAGTTTTTATAAGCCCTTTGTACCAAAAAATGAAAAAAATTGTAGTGCTCTTTTTAGAATCCAAAAAGATGCGAGTTGGCTTAAAACAGAAAACAAAAGGATAAAATGGGAGATCTAAGCATTTAAAAATGCTTTGTGAATTTCAAGCTCAACGATTAATTTTCTAACTCCAGTTTGCTTTCTCTCACTCAATTCCATTGCTTGATCCCAATGTCAACATCAACCTTTTCCCTATAAACATCACAAAACCATGACAAATAAGATTTACCTCAAGGAATTAATAATAATTTATCATAACAAATACAGTTTTAAACATAAAGTATTTGTTAAAACAGAAAAACAATCCTTAGAGACAAATGTTTGAAAGATTAAAAAATTTAGTTGAATAGTTATTACAAGAATAACTTGTTAAAAATTTTCCTCCTAAACCCATTTTCAGCCTACAAATATATTCAAATCCAATTTAAGTCTTCTTTATGATTCGTTTAGAAAATGGATTGCTCTCCCCATAAATGTTGCTCCTGCTTGTCACCTAACAAAATCTTCAGAACCAGTCATATATTTGAAACAAACAAAATCTTACCCAATAATTTTATATTTTCAGCAAGTAAATCATTTCTACAGTTATCAAATCTGCTCTATGGTATCTTTTTGAAATTTTCAACGTTGGTGAGCATTCAATGAGGATGGGTGGCATCCACACCTCATTAATGTGATTTGAATTATTTAATGTGATTCAAAAATAAAATACCCACATAGTGTTAGTGAATAAATGACAAACCTGCACTTAAATAGATAATGTTAGAGTATTAAAAAACTAGACTTCATCCTTGATCTACAAAGATTTAAAAACTTTCGAATTAATGCAATTTGTAGGCATAAAGCCGTGCCAAAAAATTTCAAACTAAAAACTCAATTAGCATGTGTATAGCCATATTGCACCTCTGACCAACAATCTCCTTATAAAAACAACATCGCTCCTTTGAAACAATATAAACATCCACCTTTTGACAAGATACCTCAATCAAATGTTATCTCTTTGAGTGTAATAGTTGCATGATGCCTCCATAGTTGAATAGGCTTTAGAAACTTTTAAGAAAATGCATTTAGTCATCGTACAAAACAATGAATAAAGTTTATTTTAAACAGCTGCAACCAACCTCGTGTAAAGCCCGCACCCCAACACCATCTAAAAAGAATTCTCAATGTAATGCAATTGACAGGTGTAAAGCCAATGGCCACACTATTAATTAAGAAGTTTTAATGCAATTGCTAGTTGTAAGAGATGCGTCTGGAAGTCATTTCAAATGATTTCAAAAGTAAATGTGAATGACAGGTGCAAAGCCGAATTGTCAACCTTTGCCAACATCTTTACTACTTACGCCCATTATTGACAACTTGAAATGGGGTGTGGACAGTCATGAAAAGCATAAAATATGGGGCAATTTTGTCAGATGTTATAGTAGGAAATTCTTTGGCAGACGTGTAAACCAAAAAGAACGAGGTACGTGGACTTTTAGACAGAATGAGTAAAAGAAATGTCTTGACCATTTGTAGGATATGCACATAATGAATATGTTGAAAAGGAAATTTTAATTAGAAGCAGTGCACTATTGATAAAAAGAAACAATTATATTTAACGACAAAGCATTTGTCATTTATTCAAAATCACGTCGTACACATGTTAACATCTTGTCTTTGATGTCCCGCTTGATAAGTTTGGTTCGACCACAAGAAGAAGAAGACTTTGGGTAAAATGTTGTCAGGCGATGGAGAAAAAGGTGTTGCAAATGTAGCTCACCTTTAGCCTCTACAAACTCAGTCAGATGAACATTATACCTTATAGGACAGACAAGTTAAAGTCAGTGTGTCAGATATTAGGATTAAAGATGCAAGAAAATAATGGTAAGAATGTAATGACAAAACTTCCAGAAGGACCCCATCTAGCTGATGAAATCAATTTCTTCCCTTCATAGTGTGAGTCCCTCGAAAGGGTCTAAATGCTTTCGAGTGTCCAAACAAATCTGGAAATGATGTATTGCTAAAAATGTTGAGTCATAGATATCACTATCCTCATCTTGTTTTCACCAAACCACCACGACTCTTTGTGGAGGATAAGTTCTTTGTGTTGTGACCAGAAGGAGCTACATCCTTCCTTGAGACAAGCAACATGCATGACAATAGGAAACATGATCGACACATAGGGCAAAGAAATAGTGGGACCATGGAGATAAGTTCTTGCACTCTAGTTTGCTTGAATGATGAAGATGTGTCAAAGGTAGTTATCCAAGCAAGGAAAAAATTCAAAATTTCCACTGCCTATTTCTAGGAAAGATAAAGCAGCATGGATAGACACTACTAGTAGTTTGGGGAGTAGTAGTAGAGATATAAACAAAGATAATATACCTCAATTCCAGTATTAGAGACATGGTTACAAAAAGGGGGCAACATTATTTTCGAATGAAATAAAACACAACAAAAGAATAAAAGTCCAAAATCTTTCTCCATGCTTTTGTTGATAGGTGTGAGACAAATTTACAAGTCATTCCTGTAAAACCTTGGACTTGAAGTGAAGTTGGTGAGAATCTACAAACTTCTCAGAAAATGAAACCTGTGATCTCTGTGAATGTTAAATATCTGTTCAAATTAATCCAACTGTTTTTTCAACAATCACATGTTTTTTTTTTTAAAGTGTCATAAGATAAAATTCAAATGATTGTTGCTAATTTACTCAAATGTGGATTAGTCAAATATAGACAAATACGAGCATAGGAGAAAAACATGGACAAGCATAAACTTTATGTTTCCCATTCAATGCTTGAAATAAATGAAGATGAGTAGAAAAAAAGATTATATTTCTGCCCCATGGTGGGTGCCAAAATGGGGATACCTTTTTTGCATTTTCTCAAAAACAACCATTAGCATCATTAGTAAACTTAAGAAAACCAAATAAAGTATCCCTATGAAATATTGGATCATGCTACCTATGCAATCAAAGAAGATATCAAATAAACTAAGTGAAAACATAAGAAAGAAAGAATCAAATTCTATCCCATAGTGGATTGGTGCTTCTTTGATGTGGAAAGAAGCCCTTTCCCAATCCTTGATAAGCTCTTGAATGAAATGATGAAAAATATGCAAGATGATGACCAAGATGAAGTGTAAGATGAATGTGTATCAAGTTTCCTAAGATTGTGGAGTTGTAGAGGAGTAAATCAATAGAGAGGGTCTCTATTTGTAGAATAGAAAGATAGAAGAATGAAAGATAGGAGGAATGTGGGATAAAAGATAATCCAATCGCATTGTGCCCCTTTTCAGCATTCCAATGGAGGAAGGTTGTGCACATCTTGGTCAATGTTCCAAAGAGGGGGATATTTGAAATTCGAAAGATGGCCTGTTGGAGGGAGAAGAAAAGTCTTAAATGCCAAGTGGGAGACATGTAAGAGACAATGTAAGAGGATTTAATGCTATGTTGGAGGAAAAGACACTTGGGAGGTAAAATATCAAATTTGTGGAATATTCCCTCTTGATGCCTTTTTTGAATGAAAAGGAAGATTTAATAAATCAATTAAATTGATTTATTTGCACAAGTTGCAAAATATAGAGGATTGGAGTGATTAAGATTATGATTAATCATGGTTTCATTAATTAAGATGAAAATTAGCTGATTTTGACTTTTGACTTAGATTTTAGAATTAAAATAAATCAAAATGAGAAGAAAATGATTTTAGGTTTAATTAAATAAAGATTTGATTTATTTAATTGATCAATCGAATATGATTTGATTAAATATGAGGAATGTATGATGTCAATTTTCCATGTCCACAGGGTTAGTTTCTTAATTAGGGTAAATTCTGGTTAGTTAGGGTAATTTTATTTAATAGGGTTTGTTTTTGTTTTCTAGTTTGTTCCTAGAATTAATGAATTCTCCTTAATTTAAAACACATGAGAGTTAAATTTTCTGAAAACATTGCACTAAAAATGGAAAATATTAAGACCATGCAAAATAAATACATGTTTGATGTATTTAAAAACATTTTTTTTTCATTATATTTCATATGTAAATGTAAGATACAAAATTATCATCATAAAAGGAAAATAAAAAGGTAAAAATGAGTTTATCTAAAAGCAATGGGATGGTCAATGAATCAAGTTGGGATGCTTCATCCATGAGGGTGGTGTACCCTAGGTAAGTGTTGTCCCTATGAGCATCAAGGTCAAGGGTATCAAAATTAGTGAGAAAGGGTTGAATGGGAACTAATTCCCCTCACTCCAAAAATAGTAGAATATCATCAGCATACAAAATTCCAACAGTCATGTGAGCAAAATAGAGGACATAGTCCAAATTCCCCAGAAAATTAGGTTGTATTACACTAGTAGAATTTGGTAAATAAATAACTATGTGACTAAAATTTTTGGTGACGACAACTAAAAATGACTAAATTCTACTATTTTTTGCAACAGAGATAAATGACTAAATAAATGACCAATTTGATCATCGGGTAAATAATTAGTCATTATTCAGTCACACAAATAAAAATGATTGAATAATTAATCGGTTGTTGACACTTTTATTATGTCTTCAAAGAAGCACTTTTGAAAAGCATGTTGTTAAAATTTTAAACACTAAAAGAAAGCATTTTTTTCTTTGAAAGGGAAAATAGAAAGATATTGGAAAATAGAAAATGTCCAAAGCTTGGGCACCAAACTGGGAAATGGTTTTAGTTTTGTCTTCATTACACTTGCATGATAAGGAGGTCTAGGGTTTGGTCATGGAAGTGAAGTATTTAAAAAAGTTTGTGAGAAGATTCATCGGTATTCTCTTTGAATGCAACATTGCAAATGAAACTTCAAACTTCAATTTATATGGTCATTTGGTAAAGCTCTCTTTTCCTTAAGTTAAAATAGATTTGCAACCCAAAATACAATGAATCTTGTAAAAAATCCATAAGCATGAAGTCTTGTATAATGATGTCCAATTGCATGAACACCTTTATTTCAGACACCCTACTAATGCAACCAGATATCACTCTACACAGCTACCATGAGTGAGTCCAATTGTAGTGATAGATGAAGGAGTCTTAGTGAAAGAAAAAATTGTTTAAGAAAAGTAAAGGACACCATCCATTCACCTTGCACATCTAGGTACAATTAAGAATGGCATTGTAGTTCAGGAATGAGTTGTATTTCTATGCTAAGTAGTTTTTGAATAATAATATCCCTCAAAATCATGATAAATACTCATATTATTCACTAGTAAGTGATTTTACTTTTAGGAAAAAATTTCTCTCCTAAGTTGTATGGTTGCAAACCTACATCCAGTGTAGAAAAAAGTGCTAGTTCAAATTGTGTAAGAGACACACCAAACATCTTCTAAAATATCAATGCAACTAGTGCAAGGGGACCCAAAGCATTGGATTCTCAAATTTTTATCTATTTTTAGACCTATACCAATAAGAGCTTCATATATTGTTTTTTAAGAATATTATAAGGCTTTTTTCCTAGGCCTATACTTAAAAGAAAAGGAAGGGAATACACTCTCTCTTTTAAAAATGATTTTCTACTTAGCTCACATTCTTTTTCTATTTTGACTCTAATTTCATATATGTTCTTTATGTTTCCAAATATATTCTTAGTTGAGGTCTTGAATTTAATATTTTTCTTCAAGTTTTTTCTATTTTCTCCTAATGTTCTTTACTTGGGAGGAGTTTCCATCCTTTTTTGATTTCATCCTAAGGAAATTAATATGTGGATTTGTTGATTCTATTTTTTCTTGGAAAGTGCTCGTTGCAAATCCAGGAAAAATATATGGTCTTGACTCTTGACATTCTAGGAAGAGACATTGAGCAGTTGTTTACAATAGTAGTTGGATGTGTCGAAAGCTAATTTCTTACAATGGAATCTTCTCAAGGCATGAGATATGGATTCTAAGTATATTCCTTAGATATCATTATAGCTATGGTAGATTGAAGTTTTTATTCATTCCCAAGATAATACTTTTTTAAAGTTGAGCCAAGTTCAATGTTGATGTATAATGGGCATGTTTATATTATCTTTATTTATTTTTCTTTTGGTAGCGCTTTGCATTTTTGAATAATCATTATCAATATTTTGCAGGAGGTCAGGTATCTATATCTTACTAGGGCCTAACAAGTGTGACTTTGATAGACTATCCTTCGTATCTACAAGATTCTTAAATTTTCTTATCCTTATACGTGCATCATCTTACTATGTTTCCAAAATTTGGATTTTCCTCCCATCAATTCTTCCTTCGAGGTTGAAGTTGAAACATAGGTATGAACTAGATATGTAATATATAACTTAAGCCAAGTATAGTAAATGATTATAGATAGGAACAAAACCATTAATATGGTTTATAATGGTGAATGGTTGGAATATATGGGGGATCAAAGGGTGTCAATTGTTGGTAAAATTGATATTTGATGTAGTTGCAGGGAAAATGTATGTATGAGTAAAATGAAGAAAATATAAGAAGATAATTTTTTTTGAAGAAAAAATGTGTAAATTGGTCTTCTCTTTGAATACAAAATTGCAAAAATGAAGATCATGCTACTTATTGGTGGGCATGATAACTGTCTCAATGATTGATATATACTAAATGCTTTAGTTCATATAGAAGTCAACAATTGTAGTAATATTAGATGCTTGAATGTGGGATTGATTTCCTTTTAGAAACTTTGATGTTTGGGTATTGTAGTGTTTTGATTTATTAAAAGCTTTAGGATTAGTTGAATGGTAATAAAGTATCTATGATTTTTTTATGATTAAAATGAAGTGGTTAAACTAAAACAAAATAAAATAAATTTAGCCTACTCAAGAATTCTTCTAGATATCAAGATGTAGTTTGACCACAAATATGATAATGTTCAATAGAAGTGATTTTTCCTTTCAAAACTATCAAAATATCCTATGCTTAATTTAGTCCCAAGTTTTGGAATCTTTATTGTTAATCTTTGTATATCTATAGCTTGATACATAATATTTTCGTAGATTATTGGGTGTGGGAGAATTAAGTACAAAATCAATGGCTACCTTGCACAAACCTCACATGTATGGAACCTTTTTCATTATGTACAGATCAATGCCAACAACTCACATTTTCTCATTATGCAAGGGTGCATCACTAAAGTTTTGAATAAATAATAATTAAAAGGCAATATCAGATGTAAGTATAGAAAAAGAGAATCAGGTGGGTGGAGACATGAAAGTCCTATCTAAAACAATAGACAATCTTTCTAAAGAACTTGTTAAAGAAACATTTGCATTCCCTAACTAGAAATAAACTCTCAAGCTGAGCAAAAATTAGCTGCAAAGGTAAAAAATAGATGACCCATATCTACTACTAAAATTTACTATTAGTTCAACACTTGGTAGCCTGCAGAAATTCCAACAATATAAATTATCTGATCTATAATAAAATTTTATTGCTTAATTAGGTATTCTTTGAAATTCAAGCATGCAATATCATTTTTTTCTTTTCTAGGAATGACTTGACCTTGTAATATTCTATTTTCCCCTCACATGTTATCTAACTTAAATTATTCTTCATCAATTAAAATTTTAAACTTATATATTTTCTTTTATGTTTATTTGTCTTTTTTCTAAAATTTAGGAAGAGAATATTCTGAAAATATCCTTGTGTCCTATTGGTGTTCCATGATTTTGGGACTTTCCTTTAAACATCATGCATATTGAAGTTAGATCCATAATTTTTAAATAAGTGTTTAGGGACATGGAATGGGGATGTTTCATTCTCATCCCCGAGCTTCCAAAACATACCCATTTACATGGACAAGGTAAAAACCCTAGAGGTGCACCCTCAAAGTACATTTATTTATATGATTGTACTCTTTTTTTATTACAAGTTGTATTTATCCTCTTTTTGGTTGTAATAGAGTGATTCATTCTTTTTTTGCATGTTCAAATTGATAAAATTCTAGGGAGTTGTCATTGCTAGTTTACAAAATGTTTCTAGAAAAGTTAAAGGACATCTCCAAATTGAAAATATGTTGCCTATGAGAGCCTAGAGTTGTGGATTCTTCATTTACAATGTTCACCTAAGATTACAAAAAATGATTTTAAACAATTTTAAATCCTTATTTGGTGATTACTTTGATTCATCCAAATACTGATTGAAAATTTATTAGGATATGGAGTGTGTATACAATGAAAGGTCACTGTCCCTACTTTACCTTCTATTCCACCTAAAGCCATACACATTGCATAAAATTTCCTAGTGTTTGATCTTCTTGCACATTCACAATTTTTGCTAAATTCCCTTTGGAATAAATGAAGACTTGTTGCCTAGCCTAATGTCCTCTCTCCTTGTGAATGATGATTTCCTTGTCAAAAGAAGGATACCTCAGATTGGTGATTGTTTTTCTCTCTGAGTGATTGGTGATTTCCACCTTTTAAAGTCTTTACACCATTATTTACTATGATAATCAACAATTGTAACAATCACATACAATCCTCAATCTAAAAGCCTAGAAGAGCATATACATGTCTCATTGACTCGATTCTTTATTTTAAACAAAAGGGAAATTGTTGGTATGCTTTTATCCATATTGTATTATGCTCCTTTTAACTGACCATGGAAATATTTTATCCTTAACTTGAAATCTCACTACCTTAAACTCAAGGCTTCATTATAAATTAAAAACCTTATTGTCACTACTTCATAGTCTACATGGTATTATTCACTGTCACTCATGAAGCTCAAAGACCTAGTTACACTAGGGTTTAATGATCAACATTCACATATTTTCTTTCTATCAAAAATCAACTCCATATGACTATCCCTCTAGTACCTATTTGACTTGCATTTTTAGCTTGTTGCCCTCCATTGTAGTGACCATATTGAAGTGTACTCCTCAATAATTTTCTCATTTATGACAACCCTAACTCCCTAATATAATGAAAACAATTGAATGAATACCATTACTTATACATTGTCACCTTTAGCAATGTCATCCTAATGACATGGTTATGAAGTCCAAAACATGAGCATGTTGCTCCTATAGTTACACCCTACATAGTCATTGCTTTGCAACCATCCTATCACTAGTTCTATTAGTGATAGTCCTTAGACTATTTCCTCCAATGTGAAAACTTTGATGGATGATAAAGCCACTATAACTCTTTGCAAATTATATGTAATGTGATAAGAACCTTTTACTATACAATGGAAATGAATATGCCAAGGGCTTTACTATAATCTATCACACAATTTTGAATTATGACCTGGATTTTATTCTTTTCCTCACATCATTGCTTAGTTTGAAAGGGTTGTTGCTAGGATGGCTACACAAGGTAAATATTGTAATTGAGATGCTTTTCATTCTCTAATAGACATAAGGATTCTTTATTCTCTTGTATGTTTGAATTTCAATTCCATTGTATGACAACATCTATGTAATCATTGAATCAAGTTCTCTAATGCATGTTTAAAAAACCAAATGCAATTGGTAACTTTTCACTATCAGTAAATGATTCTTTTTCTTCTATTCCTTGTTTACTAAGTGATTATACTAGGACAACAAGTTGTATTTTTCTTCTTCTTGGAACTTCATGTATTTGCACTAGTATTTCATGTTGTGTTAGAGGCATCTATGTTATGGACCATCTTACTTTGTGAATGATGTCCTTTATCCCTTAAAGTGCTTTCATTTTGTTTTAAGGGAACCATGAATTTGTACAAGAAATTTAGAAAGTTACTAGTCGAGGTATATGACATGTTGTTGATCCATCACACAAAAATTGGGGATATAAAAGATAAACACAAAACCATTCTTTACTAGATGAGGATTCAAAAACTCTAGGCACTTAAGATTCCACCCTTTATTAATATAATTTCTGGTATGAATTCTATAGACGTATTTAGAAAAAGCTATGAATCTATGGTGAATCATAAAATCACATGTCATGCTACTTTCCTCTCTTTTTAGGTGTTTCTAAGTCCTCCCTATATAGCAAATAAATTTCTAGAACCTCTCCCTATTTTGCAATCATTACAATTTCCATTAAAAAGCAAAAGATTTTAAATATATGAAATCGAGAAAAGAGAAATTTAGAGGGCATGATCTTATGCAATATAACTAACAACTCCATGAACGATATGCATTAGATAAAATGTGTGATACAAAGACAAGGAATAATGTCCCAACATTGTCTTGATGCTTTGAGCAAAGAGATCATGTTATTTATCAATATTGTCTCGATGCTTTGGAGTAGCCTATAAAATTTCAATGGACTAGTTCGATATTCTAGATTGAGTTGAAAAATTATAGTTGAATCATATTCAATCAAATGTTAGCTATTTATCTCTTCATGCTTGGAACATAAAGGATGTGACTATATTGAAGAATTTGTGTATAAGACCACCGCAACACCACACAATTGTTGTTGGGCCTTCACAATGAGGCGGGGTAAGCACCTTGCATCATTGTGAAGGCCCAAAAAAAATTGTGTCATGTTCCAATGGTTGTATAGAAGGTTTAGTGAAGGCTTTGGTGATCTGAAGTGGAACTTGAAACTACAATATTTGATAAAAATCAACTTCCAAATATGCTTTTGATGGATGTTTATATCCTCATCCAAACTTCCAATTCACAAACAGGTAGGAAAAATTCTTTCAAAGGTTGAGGAGTTGGGCTTTACACCCACTGGTTGCATTTTCTAAAAAAATTCTACTTTTCAAAAATACCCATTTTGAACATATCCTTTAACCATGGCATTCCATGATATCACATTTCTTTGAGGCATTTTTTGAAAATAGTTCACTTTCCTTGTCTATACTTCCACATTTTCATGTATTTCTAGCATGGTACTTGTAACTATAACATATGAAAAAAAAATCCTTGTTGTTATGCTTTGATGGATGTCCCTTCGTTATTACTAGATATCTGATGTAGTGCACATTATTATAGTGCAAGCTTATTTTTCAGATTGTTTCATTTAGCATCACCAATCTTCTCCATAAGAACATTATCCCTATTTAAAATGATAGAAATGGTTCACATCACTCTAAACAATTTCTCTTGCAACAATCTTGGAGATGAATTTAGATGCAATGTGAAAATCAGAACATACTCAAAGGTTCTTAACAACTCTAATAGTTGTACCAAGGGCCATGTTTAAAAAATCAAATACAGTCACTAACTTTACACTATGGTGGAAGATAAATGATTACTTTTTTCTTCTATTCCATAGCATTTAGTAAAAGTCTTGAATTTGGAAATACCCTGCTACCTTCATTTTCCAAGCCAATTTCTCCAATTTTGCATAGCTCCCCCATATTTGTGGATGCGATCTATCTCCTACACAAAATAGCATGTACCATTTTATATCCTTCAATCCAACAATATGCAAGTATATTTTTAATTCCTATATCTTTCATCAATTTTCTTACTATTTGAACCTCACACACCTACCCACTTCTACATACATGTTTTAGAGAAGAACATAAGTTGTAGCATTTTTAGGATCCAACTAAAAAAGCAGTGTTGTTGGAATACTCAACCTATATTCATATATGTTCCACAAGTACCAAAGGATTAACTAGCATCTTAGTAATAATGCTTATGGTGTCATCAATTTACCCAGGATGGGCACAAAGGTCAACCATGTGCATGTAATGATCAACTATATATGTGGTGCAATAAGGTTTACTGAAATGTGAAGTATGTGCAACCCTCATCCACTAAAACTACATGATTGCATGCATCTAGATCACAATCAAAGCTAACAATATTGGTGTTTTAGAGTAATTCATTAATTCAAAGATTTTGAGAGCTTCCTTGCAAAATCCATTTTGTGCATAATTTACAATCATATCATTTCATTCCACGAGATTGTTGTGTCATCTCATAACATGCACCATTTTGCTCCTTCAAAAAATATGGAACCCCTTTTTTTGTTGCTTTTCTTTTCTTTCCTTGTAATTTGCTTATTTTGGTGTGTTGCTCTCAGAGGATATGGTAAAATGAAAGTTTATTTTCCCTACCTAGTCATTTCTTGAATCCCTAATGTTACTAGATTTGGGGTGTTGTGTTTTTTTAGTTTTATCAATTTGTCGGACTCCCAAATTCCTGAAGTTGATGCAATTGTGCTAAGGATATTGTACCTTTGGTTGGTCCTAGTTTCCTACCTAGTTGGTAAGCCAAGCCTAGTGAGTCATCACCAGGGTAAATCATCCTAGTGCATTTGTTCCTTTTCTTCATCGATTAGCTTGATGATTTCTTTTCATTTTATTTGGAAGAAGTTCAGAAACAAAAGGTTCTATTGTAAATATGTTAAAATCATTTTGGTCTTGCTTGAACCTGGTTCTCATAAATTCAATGGGTAAATGTTCTAGTTCCTAGTGATCCTTCCAATATCTAATACCCAAAGTTTCAAACCTTGTGATCATTAATGATCACGTATCTAAACTATCCTTGCCTTATAAAGTCTTTACCTTGCAAGAATCAACATGACACACAAGCGTGCTAGATAAGATTTTCACACCATCTTTTTCTCTAGTGGTGGGCCTGCATAGAAATGAAGGTGTTCACAATTTGAACCCTAATCTGCCATGATTACAACTTTATTCAAGAAAATTAATGAATTGTAACTAGGAATCAATGAAGGTGGTGAACTACATGTGTACTTGGCACCACCTCGAGTAGATAGTTACTTTTATAGCATTGTACCTCACGCCATACTGCTAGTTTGTAAGGACATTGAAAGATCATGATTGATATTGTGGTGCGCAAATAAAGGTAAACATCGAAAAAGCAAGAACACAACTACCAAGGATTTAAAAGTCACATTTTGAAAAAAATTGTATCACTAATAAAATTAGGTATGTTTCGGATAACCAAAAAATTTCTAGTCATTTTATGCATGCATGTCTCGAGATAATGGTATTTCCTTTGATAATTGAAATTTTAATTATTTTTAAATGAATTAACCAAATGCTAGATTGAAAGTTTTATGAATTGTTGAGGATAGCTAGTTAAATTTAACCCTAACTTGTAAAAAATGAATATATTTGTAAAAAATGTAGGACGCACAAGTAAATATCAACACTTTCGAAGAAACGCCAGAAAATAAGTTTCAATATTTTACTTCACAGCTATACTAGTTGGTGGGATAATTATTGATACCCGTTCAAGATGGTATTTCGATGTTGAATTCATCACAGGGGCACGACAAGAAAATGCTTCTTATTGTAGGAAAAAATGTTATAGTAAGTGGGCTACATTTACCATGAGGAATTTTGCCAACAATGGAGGCCCTTGAGTTGGTTATGGAATGTCTAAATTCTTATGACCCAAAACAAGGAGCCATTGAAAAGGAAGGAAGAGACTATGCAAATCTCTCTGTGAAAGGTATTGTTTATACATTTGGGATCCTTACATTTCGTCGAATGTATTTTGTAGATATAAAAACAATGGCTAAAACCTACCTAAGTGTAGAAGAGCATAATAAGTTCAAATTATGAGTACACATTGGTGCAAGGAGGAAATTACAAAGCAAAAGAAACCAATTCTAAGATATGTGTTCAACCCAGATGTTCAAGATGTCATAACTATGCTAAGCAGGGTAGTTGGACTTAGAGATGCTAGTAAATTCAAACCATGGATGTTCGCAGCCATAACCGAATTAATGGAAGGCCCTGTGGAAATGCATTGAGAAGGTTTTTTCAGCGACATGCCACATGATCAGATAAAGGCACTTCAATAGCCTTCATATTTGATTTATTACTGCACCCTAAGGGAATATATGAAAGGGTTGAAAAGAATTGGTACCCTAGGTAGAGGAATAGGGAAATGTCTAATGTATACTCATAGACCGCAAATTACTATTCATGAATATCAGGAGCATTATCAGAGAGGTATTGATGTGTTTTCCATGCAGTTGGTATGGATAATGAAGAGCTACAAAGATAAATGGTTATAGATCTAGAAGTAGAGAGCATTATTTGATAGGTTGGAGGATGGTAGATTCAGTTTCTCATTTTCACCTACATCAGGGTGGAAGGGTTTGAAGGGTACCCTTTCATGTTGCCCAGGTACCCAACAAAAAAATTATTGCTATTGGAATTGATAAGATAGACGAAGCCTTTCCATGCTCTTTTTTAGCATGGCACATAAGAAATGTTCTATAAAATTTCCCATCACAAATACGGACTGTAAATGCAATACGGTTAAACTGGGCAATTTGTGTGAGGAAGAATTAGATATATACAAATTGGAGTTTGTAAAAATCCAAAGAAAGAAATATCATCCAAAGGGGAATATTGCCAAGCAAATAGCCAAAAACATGTCCATGTTCATCATTTAGAGGATTTATAGCTCAATTGTGATGACAAACATGAAGTGAGGAAGAGATCATATCAAATTTTTTCATTGCAATCAACACGGATTCTTAAACTCCATGACATTCTAGATTAGTTGGATGAAGATGATGGAGAGGTGTTGAATCTAGTCTATAATTCAACTAAGGTTTATGATGAACCCATCTCAAATCCAAACTATGAAAGAAAAGAAAGAATGACTGTTGAGGAAATTTCTTAACACATTTTAATGCATACTCAATGATGGATTGATGATTATTATAAAAATTTGATAAAAATTAGGATAAGGCCCACATAATCGCTCAATATAAACAATAAATAGAGAGAAGAAGGTGAGTCTGGGTATGAGGATCCTATTAAAAAAAATAGAAAGGTTGGTAAAGAAAATACAACTGTACATATTGAGGAGAGAACTCTTGATGCCCCAAGCTAGAGAGTTTCATTGGTGCCAACTAGCTAGCATAAAGAAACTAGACCGAGTAAAGTCAAAGTACAAGTGAAGCCTAGAGCGACATCTTCTTCCACATAAAAGTTGAAGGTTCAACCTATGACTAATGAAGAGGTGGGAATGAAGAAGAATATTTGTGCTTAGACAAGGTCTGCATCCCAGAGGGTTGAAACATTATTTACCTCTCCCCCTTTAGTTAATACAGTTGTAGTAAAACAAACACTTGGAAAGACTCCTATGGATCTAGAAGAGAATTATGAATTAAATGAGGAGAAAATTAGGGAATAATAGGACAAATGGGGTGCCATGATGGAACAACTAAAAGAGAAGAAATATAAGGAGAAACTCATGGTACAACTAACGGTAGAAGAAATATCAGATGTAGGGTCAATTCCTATAGATGTTGAAGAAGAAGAATTCATAAGAGGAACACCTACCCCAGAGGTGGGAAACCCTAACATACTTAATCAAAAGAAAATAGGTGAAACTATAGACTGGGTTCCCACTGATGATGTTGTTATTAAAGATACAATTGATTCTCAGCTTCTACCAGGAAGTGGTAAAAGTGATGTTGAACAACCACAGGTTTTTGAAAAGTCAAGAGAAGATCAGGTTGAAAGTTAAAACATAGAGCCTTCACACACCTTATGTTAGTAACTAAAATTTCCTACCATTTTTTGCAAAATTTTAGTTTCCCATGATGAAAAATTTGATTTCAACACTCAAAAATCTATTTGTAAAATCTTCCTTAAGAACCCACTTTGAAAAATCATAGCTGAAAGCCCATTTAGTTTCATGCCAAATAACTTTGCATACATGTTTTTCTAGCATATATAAGTGTGTCCACCTAATTTAGGCTCCCTATGATTTGATTTGGAAAATTTTTGGAGTGCCAAATCAAAGGGTTTTGGAAAAGCTTGTTGACTAGGCAGTGTTAGATCTGCCAAAAAGGTCAACTTTGGAGGCCAATATCTATCAACTAGATGACTTTCATGACAAACTAATTGGTGTTCCAAATTTTCCCCATGCTAATCTACTTTCATTCCATTTGCAAATCCTCAGGATCTCATTTGATATTTTTTCAAAGCCAAAAATAAATGAGATTTTCACTGTTTTGATGATTGTATTTCTAGAAGTTCCCAAAGAGGTCAACTTTGGCACTTGATATCTTGTGAAAGAAGAGAATTGGTGAAAAACCCTTTTTCACGCATGATCATTTGACCTAGATGAGCTAATTTCCTTGGTGGAAGCTTCCCAAAATCAGATCTGATATGTTTCTAAAATGGCAAGTTGGTGAGTTCTAATTGAGCTTTTGACAAGTATAGTTCTTAGAAAAGGCTAAGCAAGCAACTTTGATATTGATAGTTTGAAATCCTGATGACTTCATGCCAAACCATTTGACAAAAAGTATCCCCTAGCATTAATCAACATTTTGGTTATTTTTCATGACTCCAAGAAAACATTTGACCAATTTTCCAAAGTGATTTTGGATGCTACTTGACTTATTTTGATCACTGTGCAAGGTATCAAAAGGAAAATTATGGTCAATACTCACTCAGATCTTGGGATGCATTTCAAATTCTTGATGCAATAATTGCAAGACATTGGGTTTCATGATATTTGATTATTAGGGGATGTGGATATAGTACATCATCTCCCCTATCATCCAATCATCAAGAGAATGGCATTTGATCAATAAGGATAAAAGTGAAAGTTAAAAATGTATTATAGGGAAATATACATGGATAAAGTGAGCAACAAATGGTAAATTTAAAAAGTTCTCATTATTGACTATGATTTGGAGAATCGGGCACACAAACTCTCACATGTTGAAAGTGATTTTGGAGAGTGTTTGTACATGCCATTGCTGAAGAAAAAGTTGCATAGTACAAAAACTAGCATAAGGCAATTAAGTCAAAAATTGGTCTTCTCTTTCATGCTACAAAAACTGAGTTGAGAGTGGAAATTGTACCTCCAGTTTAGTTAAGGATTGTTTTTGAGAAGGGATTGCTTTTGCTTACACTAAATATACCTAAGGTGGAGATGATTGTTTTGGAACACATAGAGTCATCACACAGAGAGAGATTATTCATGCTTGATATATTGGGAAGATTGCCATTTTGTAAAGGAAATCCCTAGATACAGTGCATACATGACTCCAAAGTTTCTCTGATGATTGGCTTAACTTGTATCTTGACAATTTTCACAGGTATGGCTTTTTCGAAATGTAAACAAGGGTAGTGAAAGTGAAGTGTCATCTTCATGAATATCGTTTTGTATACATGGGCCCTAAAGAGACACAAACTCCATTACATGCAGATGTATCCAGGTCGTACAGTAGGGATTCAGGCAATATATGGAGAATATGGCTGCCAAGTGAAAGATAGAGCCACACGGTATTATCATTTAACATGCAAATTGACCCAGGGGTTTGTTATTGGTTCTTAGTAAAAACAACACAATTCTTCCAACTACAGAATAAGAGCTGCAAATGAGTCATAAAAAAACCACCTCATGATGTACTTATAAGATATGCTCTTCCAAAACAATTTTTAAGAGCAAATGACAATGTGATCAAGATCAAGCTGCTATAGAAAACCTCAGAAGGCGAGTTTGGGGACCAAAATTCGCGGGGAGCAACTTGTCATGTGAGAAATGGGAAAATGCTCAAGTGTAAAATAGAATTTACAAGGAATGCCATTGCTTGTGTTGATATATGGATAAATAATGCTAATCTCAACATTCCTAAAGACCTGCCATCTGATAAAAACGTGATAAGGCTTGTATTCTTTATGCAAATGATGCTTGAAAAAGGCTGCAATATAACTGTTGAAATATATATCGCTCTCCTCGTTGCATATAGGACCAATGATCTATTTAACACGTCCTAGGAAACAGCCTTGAGTTTTAATTTGGCACCTTCAAATTACATATTACGCTTTGATGTTGGCATTGCAATGCAGAAGTTTTTCAACTTCAACACTTCAAAAGCAAAAACGTACTGCTGATGAGGTTCATCAAGCAGCGTCAGAATTAATGAATGCACTCAGTGTGTTCAGCGAACTGTAAACATTTGCTTAATGCTGCCGAAGTTAATAGAGAAACAACAGAATTGTGATGATCGCATGTGTTAGTTCTGATGACACGAATGCAGAAGAAACTCTTAACACTCTACGTGGATATGTCAATTCGATGAGAGCACGTGAAGTACTATTAAAATTTCAGAACCTTCCTCTTTCAAAGAATGAGATGCAGAAGCTTCTTCCTATTGTGGATGCAAGCTCTTCAGAATCAGGGGCTTTTGGTGGTGCATTAGAGCTTCTTCTTCGTACTAGGAGAAGTCTTCCTAAAGCGATAATGATGACGATTCCCGAGGCATGGCAAAATGATCATAACATGGATCCTGATCGACGAGCATTATATGAATATTTCTCAGCATTGAAGCGATGGGATGAATCAGCCCTTGTGGCATTCACTGATGGTCACTATCTTGGAGCAACGTTGGATCACAATGAACTTCGTCCCAGCTGTTTCTGTGTAGCCCACAGTGGGCGAGTTATCATGGCGAGTGAAGTGGGTGTTGTGGATATTCCATCCAAGGATGTTTTCAAGAAGGAAAGGCGTAAACCCTAATACCCGTGCAGTGCAGGAGGAAAAAATTTATCAAAGAGAAATATAAGTATCGGACTGACTATTTTTCAAGTCCCTTCGATAGGGCGAAAGGATAAATGACGGTGGATGTATACAGTGAAAATTTATAAAATGATTAATGAATGCTTTCAGGGCGATATGTAAATGTTTGTCAGACAAGAAATTAGTCTCCTCGACACAAAAAAGACACTGCCAAAATGCAAGTAAAGATTATATCGGGAGAGCTTGTGAATATCGGAGTGAAGTAATTTCCTGTCCCTTCGAAATCCTGTGGTTCCTTTGACATCCCGTGGACAATAAAATTGAGAAATCATGAGAAGAATTGTATACAACAGGTAAATAAAGATTAAACAAAAATTTTAGTGGGATTATGGTGAATATTTTAAAGGATAATCTAGCTATGGAAAATAAATTTCATCAACGGTAAACTGCATTACATTTCACCTAAAGAGTTAAAAGAATGGGTAATTATTTTACCCAAAGAAAATATAAGCACGAGAAATTGCCAGCAAAAGAATATAAGTATGAGAAATTGCCAGCAAAAGAATTAAAACTAGCAATCACACTCATTGCACACCGAAGAAGTGTGAAAGGTCAATTAGGATAAATTTTGGTTTGGACATAAATATAATTATATTATATATCATGTAATTTATTATATAAAATATATTATATATTATAGAAAAGTATAAAAAAATTTAATTATTAATTATAATAACTTTATGTATGTATTTAATAGTTTTATATTATTTTTTATCGTTTTATGACTAGTATAATTATATTATTTTAAAGAAAGTTGTCTCACTTGTCAATTATAGAGGAGCATGGGAACATGTCGAGTGCCCTGCTCATCATATTGGGTGCTCGACCATCGGAGAAGGACTAGACATGACAATGTTGTTTGGATTTTGCCTCAGACTCATCATGGAGACCGTGGTTTCCCTTTGTTTGGGTCATTTGGCTGCAAGTGGTCCTAAATCTTCTTTTGCAAGTCAAAGGCCTACGCCCTTTAGGTAAGCCAATTGACATAATGTTAAAACCTAAATGTGTTCATTATTAGGATTTTGGCCATAATTTTCATTTTAATAAACATACTCTAAAACTCATCAAAACCTTATTTTTAGGCTACAACTCACTAATTTGGAGAATTGAAAGGCAATACCAACAAGGAAGAGTTTGGAGGAGCCAAAACCAATAGCGGTTGAGAAAGCAACAAAAAAATGATGAAAAACTGCAAAAAAATGGCAAAAATTGATGAACGACTGAGATTTGTTTTATCATCTTGCATTGATATGGATGCAAGATAGCCGTTGATTTCTAGGGTTTAAAGGTCAATTCTGGTTTTGATTGTTGTTAGGGTGGAGAATATTTGAATTTACTTTATGGGTCTATGGAGTAGAGATAGTTGAGAGTGTTACTTTGATAAGTGACAAGAAATGGGCCCATTTACATATATATACATTAATATGAATTATAAGAATATGGCAAAAATATATACATTAAATCACCATATTAATATAGGATATATAAATAGATAATATTTACAGTAGATACATATCTATAGCTATATTAATGTATATAGCTATATTATGGTCATATTAATCTATATATATTTAGCCATATAAAATCATATATATCAAATATGATTTATGCTATGTAATCATATTTAATAATATCCATATATTTCGTTTAAACCATGAACCAGTTGATAATCTATAAATATTAATATTCATATATTTCGTTTATTAAGTAGCATAATGTAATCCATAAATATTTCAGATCTTTGACTTTTTTAATTTTCTATTGTATCCCATATTTACCTTCTACTATCTGATAGACATCTAAACCTGGAAAATTTGGTTGTCTTAATTAACTATAGTAGGAAAACTCTATAGGGAAAGATTTCATAAGACATGTGTTTAGTAGAGAATTATTAATCACCAAAGTATAAACAGAGGAAGGTGTACAGGCTTTATATGATGAATCCATTACGAATACCAAACCTAGTAAAAAGAAAATTCCTAAATGTATGTTAGCCTTTTAGAGGTGACCTTCATCATTTCAAAACCAGAAGTCTTTTGTATTGCCATAAATTTATACATAATTTAAAATAGAGTTTGGGCATAGTACGATTGAGGGAAAAAATAAATAAATTGAATATCTCTATGTAATGAATATATGCATCATTTGAGAGCTGTCATGAGTTCTATAGCCATGAAACTCCCACAGACACCTATTATTAGCTCTAGAATTCAAGTAGAGCATGTTCAATCATTTTAAAATATAATGTACTATATAGGCTCTATATCACAGGTGTGAGGCTTGGTAAGTCTAAGGAAAAATGTCAAGTCTCAGATTGAGTGAGTCAACTGACTCAGTTAGGCAGACTTGGCACTCCTTACAAAGACGTGAAAATAAATGTGAGCTATACCTAGAAGCTGCAATTCCCCCCTCCTCCCTCTATCTCACATCTAAATTTCTTTCTAGCAGCACCCACAACTGGAAAAAATCATTTGCATCAGGACAAGACAACTGACTATAGTGGCATATAAGCCAAGGTAAAATATATGCAAATTCGAAGGATCCAATTGACCAATTGAGAAAAAACAATTAACCCTATGTGACACTCGAAAAAAAAGGGGAAAGTTAGTTACAACCATAAATTACCAGGAGTTTATGTCAAGGAACTAACATATGCACTATTTTGAGGGTTGTCACAAGCTGGAGTGCAGTAAATTTCAGACACCATACTTACTTCAAGCCTCAAAATACAGTAAAAACAATCTAGTAAGCAACTAGATTGTGCAATATCCTCAATAAAAATATGAGTTGATAATTGTTTACAAACTCATACTAATTGATATATTTTTCCTTGAAAATTAAAAGTGCTTTGATTGTGTTTTCTAGGTGGAGTTAAAAGAATATGAGTGGGGTAAAGGTTATTAAGCGAAAGGGAAATGACAAGTAGGTAAAATCTTAACCTTCACAGATTAAATAAATGCAAATTGTGATATGGTAACTAATAAAGGTAATTATACAACTAATTTGCAAAACCTTAGCCAACAAACAACATAAACTGTTGATGCAAAAGTGACAGAGACACGCTGTAACAAATTTGAATAGCCTGAATAAACATTTACTGACTATGAAAGAAGAGAAATAGACGAGTTGAAAAAAAACCTAGAAATGTGTGATGATATAAATAACAAATTTCTTGAAATGATAGCTCCAAATTAAAAAAAGAAATATGAAAATTAAAATTGCAGAGTTGAGAATTGTGGATATCTAAAATTTGCATGTCTTAAAATAACTCCAACATACAACTATTAGCATGGTTAGTATTTTAAAACAAAGCAAACATTCAATATTCCTATGAGATATTTCAACATGCTTCAAAATGAAAACAAATAACAATATAATCAAAGTATATGAGAATATGAAGTATACCTATCCCATAGTGGATTGGTGCTACTTTGATATGAAAAGTAGCCCTTTCCCAACCCTTGAAAAGATCAATGATCAAAATGCATTGAAGATGCTATGATAAATGAAGATGGTGGATTCAAATGCATGAAATTGTAGATACTAGACTTGTGCATAAGATTGTGTATTCAAAATGAAGAGAAAAACCTCTTATTTATAGATGAGAATGTTGAAGAATAAGGAAAAATGGATGAATGTGGGATCATTCAACATCCAATGGCCAAGTGTCATTTGTCAAGATGTGAATGGGCAAAGGATGTGCACATTTTGATGAATGTTCCCATAAATGCAATTAGTTGAAATTTGAAATTAGTGAAATGACAAGGTGGAGGGAGAGTCCAATCGAGTTATGGCCACTTGGCTCAAGGAAAAAGGACTTGTAAGATGAAATAAATGCCTTGTTGGAAGGACACATCCCATTTGGAGGGATTTTCAAATTTGGAGGAATATTCCCTCAACGGTGCCAAGTTGAGAGAAAATGAAGATTTAATAAATTAATTAAATTGACTTATTTGTGCAAGTGGAAAAAGCTAGAGGATGTGACATGGATTAAGATTAGATTTATTCAGGATTTGATTAAATAAGAGAAGGTTAGGTGATTTGACAATTTTGAATTAGATTTTAGGATTTAAATAAATCAAAGTTGAGAGGATAATGATTTAGACTTAGTTAAATAAGGATTTTGATTTATTTAACTAAAGGGGATGATGTTAGATTAAATTGGATAGAGGTTTAATTTATTTAATTTAATAGAACTTTAGAGATTTAATTAAATAAAGTGAATTATTTAATTAAAAATAGAGATAAGGGGATTAATCAAATTATTTATTTAATTAACGAGAAATAATGACTTAACTAGATAAAATTGATTTATTTAATTAAAGGAGGAAAATCGATGAATTTAATCAAATAAGGGCTATTCGATTAAATGGTTAGACAAAGGGATGATTCAAGATGAAGCGGTGTTAGTTAAATCAGGATAAATTGTGTAATGTCAAATAGTACATTTTGCATGTCTACATTTTGTCCCTCTTTGAAGCGATGCACTTGTTGTGTTGGTTCAAAGAATAAACATGTCTTGATCAAAATTAAAAAAAAATTATGGTTTTTTTGGATGCCCCAATGAAAAGAAGTATACTGGTACATTGCCCCCTCAAGAGATTAAGCGAAAATATTTGATTTGAGGGTTCATCTCGCAACAAAGAGGTTCAAGATGGACATATGGATGGTTATGACGATGATGCAAATGAGATAGTTTTAAGATGCTTAGAATAACAAATCTATATTATCCTAAACAACTTAAATGATGATGGAATGGATTTGAGATGGATGATGTGATAATGCCTATTTGATTATGCAATGGATGTTTTATGCAAATGTATGATTTATGAGATGCTTACACTAACAAATCTATATTATGATAATGATCAATATGATATGATATGATGTGTAGTATGTTGACGATTTTAAAATGCCTAGAATAACCAATCTATATTATCCTAAAAAGCCTAAATGATAATGTAATGCATGTGAGATTGATGAGATGGATGATGTGATATGCTATGATTATGAGATTTATGTATGCTAATGATTTTTGGATGTAGGATGGATGCATTTAACTATCGTGTTATGATTTTAGCATGGAAAAGAAGAAATGAGATGATGACAAGAGGATTCAACAAGCCAAATTTATTAAAGATGATGATGAGAGATGGATGATTTGCTTATCAAGAATTGGGACTTTGAAAGGGCTACTTTCCTTGTGTTTGATAACACACATAGATGTGATGCATTAAGGTATAAAGAACCAGGATGGCATTGCACCTAGTGTGATAGACTTTGACTTGACAATCAAATAGGAGTACTCATGTTCACACCTGACATATGGAACCTTATTCAGAATATAGTTCAGATATTTCAAATATCTCAAACTAAAAAAATAGAAAAGAAATCCTTCCTATGTGGTCAGCAAGAAACCTAAAACACCCTCCCTACAAACCAAACAAGGCATGCATGACCAAGGTTATATTACAAGAATATCCAGCAAGTACAACAGATAAAAATATAATGATCGTTGTGCTATTCTTTTCTTTCTAAATCCATTTATTTGGACATCATTGAGAGGTCATTCAAATGAGTGCAATAAGATAATCCAAAAGATAGATAAACTAAACAAACAAGCCAATTTTCTTCACACCACTAGCCAAGACTAAACTACGATGATGCCTAATGTTGATGTCCATTGTAAGAAGGATGCATCCTAGGACATGATGTTATCAAATAATTAATTTGAGATTGATTGGATGATAGGCTATTGACACAGAGAGTTGACCAACTTGTTTACATACAGACCTAGAGTTAAGACCTTGATGATTTAGTTTTTAATTTCGATTTGCTAGACTTGTTTCTAACTGTTTTACAAAAGATTGAGGACGATGATTGTTTATTATGAGTGATGTGTATTGTGGGTGAAAGCGAGATGGGGATGGATGGGTTTTTTCAAATATTTGGATGTTTTTGATGTTTTTCAAATGTTTTGAGGTTATAGTTCTACTTGAGTCAGTTTTGATACACTTACAAATGGTTCAATGCATTCAGATGCTGCTTGTCTAGTAACTCCAACTCATTCAGTCGTGATACCCAGTATTCTTCATCTGTGATATGGTTTTGTAGTGAGATTCTTAGTTATGGGAGCTCGATCTTGATGGGGAGTATGGCTTCTAGTCCATAGACTATGGAAAATGGAGTGTCTCCTCTGGGTGTGCGGATGCTGGTTCAATAGGCCCAAAGGGTGGGATTTAACCACAGATGCCAGTCATGACCTGCCTCATTGACTATTTTCTTGAGGAATTTTAGAATGGTTTTATTGGTGGCTTCTACTTGGTCATTTCCTTGGGGATAGTATGGCATGGAAAAGCGATGCTAAATTTTGAATTTATTACATAGGTTATGGACATCCTAATTCTTGAATGGTGTCCCATTATATGAGATAATGGCTTGTGGAACACCGTAGTGACATATGAGGTAGTTCAAGATGAACTTTGATATTTTCTTTCTAGTTATGTAGGTCATAGGTATGGCTTCCACCCACCTTGTGAAATACTTAGTGGTGGTAATGATAAACTTGTGGCCACTGGATGACGTGCAAGTGATTTTTCCAATGAGATCGAGCCCCCACTGCAAAAAGGCCCATGGTGTGACAATTGGATGGAGTTCTTGAACTAGTGCATGGATGACATCCCCATGCTACTGAAATTGTAGACACTTTATGACATAGTCATGTGCTTCTCTTTCCATAGTAGGCCAATAATACCCTGTCCTTAGCAATTTTTTGGAAAAGGTCATTCCGCTCGAGTGTGAACCACAAATACTATTATGTACCTCAGTTAAAGCAGTCAAGGCTTCTTCAGTGTTTAGGAAACATAACAAGGTTCCTTCTATGCTTCTATGGTATAGGGTGTCTCCTAGGATGACAAATCAAGATGCTTTCTTGACAAAGGTTTTCTAAAGGTTCAAGGTTATGTCAGCTGGGAGGACTCCTATTCTCAAATAAGTGTATATGTCATGGTACCAAGGATCACCAGGACCAATGATTTCGCACATGAATTCTAACTCTAGTACCTCAAATATAGGCATGAGAAGCTGCTCTACCAAGCATTCATGATTTGGGGCATGGTCACCATGGCTTCTGATGCTCTGTTGTTTGCTATGGGTATTTTCTCAAATGTGATCTTGATGAAGGATTCCTTAGGAATTTCTACCAATTTATTGTATGGAGTTAGCTTGTCATCCTTAGTTTAATACTCATCATTCACTTGATTTATTATTAGCTATGAATCCCCATATACCTTGAGAACCATAATATGTCACTACACTGCTATTTTGAGTCCTATGGTTAGAGCCTCATATTATGTGATATTGTTTGTGCAGGGAAATTCCAACTTGTAGGATCTTTGAATGTAGTCTCCTTGTGGAGTGATGAAAAATACTCAAGCTCTAGATCCATGTTGTGTGTAGGAATTGTTGAAGTACAACTTCCAGTGGTCTGCCATGCTCAAGTTGAAGATGGATTCATTTGGGAACTCTAAAATTAGCAGATTCTCTAAATACATTAGTGCTTCTTCCAGTTGGTCTATAATAAGTTTCCCTTTGATGGCCTTCTTCTCTACATACTCGATGTCATATTCTAATAGGATCATGACCCACTTGGCCATCCTTCTTGTGAGAATTACTTTGGAAAGAAGATACTTGAGTGGGTCAATGAGTTTGATTTTGTGTGTCAACATGTAGTGTTTGAACTTCTGTGAGGCAAACACCACTGCTAGACAAGCTTTTTCAATGAAGGAATAATTTAACTCATGCCCTACCATCATTCGAATGATTTAGTAGATGGCCCTCTCTATTTATTTTTCATCATGCTGAGCTAGGAGAGTGCCAAGAGTTGCTACTATTGTTGATATGTAGAGGATTAACAATTTTCCTTGGATTGGTGGCATAAGCACTAGAGGTGTGATAAAATACTCTTTGATTTTGTTAAAGGACTGATCACACTTGACATCCCACTTGTATTCTACTCCCTTGTGGAGTAGGTGAGAATATGGGATTGACTTGTCCGCTAGCTGAACTATGAACCGACGGATTGACTGGACCCTGCCTTGTAGGCCTTTTAGCTACTTCAAAGTTTTAGGTGCCTCCATCTTGATGATTGCTTTTACCTTAGTGGGATTTATTTCAATTCCTCTCATAGACACAATGTATCCCAATAGCTTCTCTGATTGTATGTTGAAGACACACTTCTTTGGATTAAGGCGGACCTTGTATTCCTCCAGTCTGTCAAAGATGGCACTTAATGTTGCTATGTGGTCCCTTCTCTTTTTGGATTTTTCCAAGATGTTGTCGACATAATCTTCCATAGTCTTATGGATCATGTCATGAAAGATTAAGGTCATGGATCTCTGATATGTTGTTCCAATGTTCTTTAGGCCAAACTACATCATGTTCCAACAATATGCCCCCCATGGACAAGTAAAAGCTATTTTTTGTTTATCTTCTTTGGCTATCATAATTTGGTTATACCCAAAGAATCCATCCATCAGTGAAAGCATCTCATGTCCCACAGTCATGTCTACAATCATATCAATGTTGGGAAATGGAAAGTCGTCTTTGGGACATGACTTGTCCAGGTCTCTGAAATCTATGAAAATACAGATGCCCCATCAGGCTTTGAAACAGGAACCATATTTGATACCCACTCGACATAGTCAATTAGTCATATGAATCTTCCATCAAGCAGCCTTTTCAATTTCATTTTAACTAGCAAGGCAATCTAGGGATACATTTTTTTGAGTTTCTATCTGTGAGGCTTTACTTTGGGGTAAACTACTAGGTGGTGGACCACAATCTCCAGATCAAGCCCAAGCATGTCAACATAGCTCCATGCAAAGTTGAATTTTCTCTCCCTTAAGAAAGTAGCTAGGAGCTCTTGTTCTTCTAACATTAATGATTCAACATAAAATGTGATATGTGGAGTTTCCTCTATTCCCAAGTTGACTAGGTTGCATTTCTCAGCTAGAACTGCTAACCTTTCCTAATGTAGAGCACTAAGAGGAAGATTGAATCCTTCATCCTCCAGTCCCTCAGAGAGTTTTTCACCATTGGATATGTCCTTTCCTTTTACTATTTTTGGGTCAGAGAGTGCCATAGTGTGGTTTTCACTCAAAGACCTTGAGATTATTCTGAATTTTTTTCTTTTCTAAGTAAAGGATTCAATCGTCTCCCTATAGTATGCTTGTGCACTTGTAGAATGATATCAAACCCATATTTGTGATCTTCGCATGGTATTGTGTCTCACAATCCCATGAATTCTATGATCACTTAATCATTTTTGAAAATGTCTAGAACTTGTGGTCCTCGTTGGTTGCAATCGATGACCTAGGGGTAGACTAGGTTGATTTCATGGGCCCTATTGGTTGACTCAAATCACATGATACTAATCATGATGAGGGAGGAATTATCAAATAGAATTGGTAAGTCAGTTATAGAATTTTCCTCATCATCACTACTACTATAGACATTAGTTATGTCAAATGTGAAGTTGTCTATGACTCAGCCAGTAGATACGGGTAAGAAAAGTTTAGTTGGTGTTGGATGATAGGGAGTCTTGACTGCTTTAACTAGGGGGCTTCAGCCATGTATGGTTATACTCAAAGGGGTACATCTGATGCCAAGATTTCTCATTCATGTCTTAGGAATGATGGGCACTAGAAGTCCGTTGTCATTATGTCCAATCCTCTGATTTCTATCATAGCCCATGGCAAGCATCATTTGTAAGCTTTTGCTGCTATCATCCATAGGTAGATCAACTTTTGGGTCTATTTTATTGGTATAGGAGATGGGATTGATCCTCCTCTATTAATACCTGACCAAGATCTCCCCAACTTCTGAAGTTGGAAGATCCTGAAGTGAAGTTTCGGGATGAGGAAGCCTCATTTGATTGTGGTAACCCTTGTGACCTAGGAGATTGTGGTAACTCTCCTACCACAAAAGAATTTTTCTGAATTGTATAATGTCCACACCCATTGTCCTAGATAATGACCTTGATATTGGAGATGGCAGGGATGGTGGGTGTCTCTGTAGTAGAAGTGGAGGTGAGAGTTGTTGGGTCAATGTATAGAGTTGATGGGCCTTCATCATTTTTAGGCATGTGGGAGAATTTGTAATGTTTTCCTCTAGGCTCTTACAGTAAGAGAAGGGTTTGGGATCCCCATTGATAGTGACCTCTTGGCCTTGGTATGTGAACTTCACACATTGGTGGAAGGTTGATTCTATTGCTTGCATCCCATGGATCCATGGATGCCCCAAGAGAATGTTATAAGGAAAATTGACGTTAAGGACAAGATAGATGGTTTCCATAATTGCTAGCCCTACTTGAATAGGGAATTGGATAGTGCCCTGAGACACTCTCTCTTAATCATCGTAAGCCTTGATTGTGATGCCTTTTCCTTTTTCAATGGAATCCTTGGATATTTTTAGATTCTTTATAATCTTGAGGGAACAAATGTTTAAACCTGCACCTGCATCCACCAAGACTCTCTTGACTTTGTTCTTACGCACTAGGACCTCTAGATGAAGTACACAATCATGATATGGTTGAGCGGGAATGTCTTGATCGAAGAATGTAAGAAGATTTTGGGTAATGATGTTTCTAACCATAGCTTGGAATTGTTCGGCATCAAGATCCGCAAAGATGGTGGATGAAGCCAATGTTTCTTCAAGGATCTTTCAGTGGGCTAATGAAATTTTTAGCAACTGCATGATGGAGATCTGAGTTGGGGTTCTTTTCAATTGGTGAAGGCCATTATAGCCATTGGGAATGGATCTTGGGTTGGAAGTGGGTGCTCTAGGAGGTTGAGAGGATCTTGCAATGGTGACTTTTCATCCTCCTGTGGTGACTCCACAATCAACTTGGGCTCCTTTGATGGTGATAGTAGTGCAATACTCATCCAGGGATGTGGTGACATAGTCATATACATGATTCATGCTTTTGAAGGTACCCTTTCCTTCATCATTGTTATTCTTCCCTAGGCTGTTATGATTGGGCACCAGATTTGTGTAGATCTTTGGACTTTGATTTCCCGCTAGTTGTTCCACATTTATGATTTTATTAGCAATGACGTGTTGAATCAAGTTTTTCAACCTCATACAACTGGTAGTTGTGTGTCCTTTGATCTTGTGGAAATCACAAAGATGATTTTAATTATACCACGGTGGTTTTACCAAGGGTTCTTGATAGTTTTCATAGGTGGGGATTGTGATGATTTTTTCCTCGACCAATTTCTTCATGATGGATTCAGCTGATTCCCCAAGGGAAGTGTACTTCCGCTTGGGGGATTTTTTGTTTCGCTAGGGTGGCCCCCTTTGATCATCCACATTATTGATTGTTTAATTGCTTGATTATTGAGTTGTAGTGTCAGCTTGACAATGGTTCTAATTATTGTTTTTGGGTTGTTATTGGGGTGCTAGTGTGTTTTGTTGAGGAGCAATGATGACAACTTTGGCATCGACAACACCATCATTACTAATTTTTTTGTTTTTCACCCATGAGCGACGTTTTTCATTATAAATGGTGGATGGGTGATTTTTTTGTTCAGGATATGTGGGTGAACCCCCTTGTGCAATAAGGTATCATTCAATGTTGAGAACCTTGGAGATCAACTAGTCATATGTGGTGATACCTTGCACTTTGAGATGGAATGTGAAGGCTCCGTCGAGACTGGAAATAATGGTGCAAAATTGTTGTTCTTTAGGCATGACCTATTTTCTCCTATTGGCCTTGGATCACCATCATTGTAGGAAGCAAGAAAATGATTCATTTTTTTCTTGTTTAAGAGCTGATAGTTCCTCTAGACTAACATCCATACGATATTGAATGTGTATTTTTTTATGAATGTGCCTACTATTTCTTGGAACTTCCTGATTCCAAGAGGAAGGTGAGAAAACCAATCCATAGCTTGGCCAACCAAACTTCTAGGAAATAGCCACATCAGATATGTATCGTCCTATGTGACTTCCATGCAATGCACTTGGAATTCCCTTATGTGATCTTTAGGAATTCCCATCCCATGGTATTTATCAAATTTAGGGATTCAAATCCCTTTGGGAATGGTTTAATTGCAATACTCCTATCAAATGAATAGGGACACAAGTTGCTAGGTGTTTTTGTAGTTTTCATTAACTGAAGATCAAGCACTTGTTATGAGAGCAACTTGATTTGTGTTGTTACATTGTTTTGCAGATCAAGGGGTGGAGTGAAGGTGTTTTGTGGTGGTTCAATTATCGGTGGGATGGGTGAGTTGGTTGGTATTCTCACATTTTTTTACACCAAGTATGCTTGCAATTGTTGTTGTACTAATAACACTTGTTGATGGTCCTGTTGTTGTTGTGCTAATAGTGCTTGTTGTTGAGCTTGCTACTATTGTTGTTCCAACAATGCTTGTTGTTGGGCTGCCAACTAGGCTACTTCTTACTGCTCTGGGTATTGTTTCAGTGCTTGTTGATATGCTTTCTACTGGACTGCTTGTTGTTGTGTGAGGTACTGTGCTTGTGACTGTGCTTGTGCTTGTGCTTGTGCTTGTGCTTGTGCCTGTGCTTGTTGAGTTTGGTATTGGGATCGAGCTTGTTCTTTTTCCTAAGCTTGTCCTTGCACTTTTTGGGTAGCTTGTGCAACCTATGCAACTTGTGTATCTTGTTCTACTTGAGCGGCTTTAACTGCTTTTTGTGCAACTACTTGTGTTTGCACTTACTGAGTGGCTAGTTGTGCAGCTTATCAGTTTTGGATTTGTTGGATTTCCTTTTGATAGGTAGCTTGTTGAGTGGCTTGTAATACAATGTTGTATTGGTTTGATGTGTTTAAATTGGGTGGTAGTGGTGGTGGTGGTGGATTTAGAATGGTACTTGTTGTGGTGATGAGAGGCACCGTTGTATTGATGATTGGGATTTGGATGGCCGTTGGTGCAATCGATATGCTTGGTCCTTGAGAGACCATTTTCTAAGATATTTGGGGGATGGTTGATGATGTGGTGGTTTCTTGTGTTATTGGGATGGTTTCCATATGTTGTTGCAATGTCGATGGCAAGATGGGAGGATTTGGTATGATGTTTTGATTTATGATCGGGGGGTTGGTTTGATTTTGTTGATTAATGTTTGGTAAAGGGGGAAGCCATAAATTGATAGATGGTGTGGATATTTATGGAAAGGGTGGAAGTGGAAGAAAATTGAGTGCAATTATCTCTTGAGGAAATGATGAAGATGAAGGATCAAAGATGCCCCCTGGTCCAAGTAAGTCACCTTCTGCTTGTGAGGTCATAGGAAGGGAGGTTTGAGGTGCTGTGTGAAATGATGATGATGGTTTATTGGGATCTTGAAAGGTGAGGAGGACATATAGGTGTAATGGAGTTTGGGGGACAGGTTTCCCCAAGATGGTGTTTGTGTCCAAATCTCGGTTACTCATGAGGGGGTGTTTTTTTAGTGCATTGAGAAATTTTCTCCCTTTGTTAACAATAGGTTGAGTTGGAGCAATGGATGATGTAATTTGGGGGATGGGTTGGGTGATAATGTGGAATGGAGGTGTGGTGAGATTGGGGGCATGACCCCAAAAGGTTATTCCACAATGGTCCTCACATCATAGCCGGAAGGGAGTTTAGCCCCTTGTTTTGTTAATTCAAGCATGTATTGTGAGGGATGGAGCTTCATCACGATGTTGACAATTCTATGATTCTTTGGGTTTTGTACCATTTCGGTGATCTCATCTTGTGTCATCCCAAAGGAATTATCGGTGATGTCCTCTAATTGGACACCTTCCTCTTAATGGTCTTGCAAAAATGGAGGAAGATTGATCATCGGATTACTAGACCCAATGGGATTTATTTCAGAGGTGGTTTGACTCAAATCACTTGAAGTTGATGTTTCTTTGTTGATTTCCATGCTCTTCTTGTGTTGAGATCTAGTTTGAAACATAAAATGAGGCTCAAAAGAGAAGATCTAGGATGAAAAAAGATCAAAGGTGTGATGGTGAAACGTGTGAAAGGTGGATGATATGGATGATTTAAACTCTTAGAAGATCTTGAGAGAGATGCCAGACTTTTGGGACTTTCTTGGATTTTCTAATTTTGATTTGATTCTTGGATTTTGGGATTCTTGGATTTGATCTTGACCTTGATTTGGTTTTGGATAATTAACAAATATATCTCAAGATGTTGGATGTTATCTATGGGATAGACTTCCTCACAAGATGATAATTTGACTAAGTGTAGGGAGAAGGATGCATCTACCCACACCTAACAAAACGAAGATTATTTGATGATAATTTCAACTAAGCATATGGAGAAGGATACATCTACACATACCTAGCCAAACAAAATGATTGATGTTTGATTCAAGAATTTTGGTTCAAGGATTTTGATTCATGAATTTTCCAAAAAGTCTAGCATGAAGGATGGTTTCAAGATTTTCAAGAGTTCTTGGAGAGATGATCTTGGTTTGATGTTTGAAAGATGGATGAAGGTTGAATTTTATCCTATGTGTACCTAAAAAAGAATCTTGTTTACAAGACCTCAATTTTGAAGAACACACTTTACTCTTAACAAGATGCTCAAATTGTTGAAGAAGTCTCAGATTTTGACAATAATAAAATGAGTACAAATTAGAATTTTTTCTTGAAGCTCTTCTATAAAATTTGAAAAGAAATATTTGTCTAAATTCATAGAGTGTTGAGAGATGCTTTTGATGAGCTTTTGGACTAAGATCTTTTGACTTTGGTTTCCAGATTTTGATTTTGCATGAAATTATTTGAGACACATGTGTGGGGTTCAATTGTTCTTAGCTTTGCTTAATGAATTCTTTTTATCACAAAAACACTCTTGATTAGGTTTTGAACTAGATGTCTAATGTCTTAACTTCTTCTCATTCCACAAGGTACATTATGTGGAACTTTAATGAAATTAAGGAAAAAGTTACCTATTTTTTGACTTTAGCAAGCAAATTGAGATATAAATCCAAATGTTTAGAAACCTCTAAGGATAGAATCCTTAGGGAAAACAACAACACTTGAATTTTTTCAAAGATATTTGCTACCTAAAGGGTTTGAAATTTGATGACAATGTTGACTATTTTTTCTTCCCAATGTTTATGATCAAGAATTTTTTTTGTTTCCAAGAACATGCACAACATTTTTGGCCATAAAAGACTATATTTGTTGAATCCCTACTTGGACAAGTCCAACTACACTTACTTTTAGTGAATGGTTAGATGCTTGACCAAATAGGATCCCCCTTATGGTGCACTCACTTCTCAAGTTAGCCAAGCATCAGTACCCATGAATCTCCCATGGCATACTTTCCATTTCTACTAAAAGTCATAAAATTGTGGGGCAGCTTCAGAATGACCATTCTTGCACCAACAAATAGATCAAGGAATTTGGCCTTTTCCAAAAAAGGGTTTTAATGTGGGAATTTTGTTCGTGGGGGACCATCTATGCGGTGAGAGACCATTGTTTCCCTTCTTGTTAGAATAATCCTTGTGATATTGACCTTTGTTCTAATATCCACACTTATATACTGGGTAGAAGTCACTTGGATTTAACATGTTCCCGGTTGGGTCGTTCCCTTGGGTGATTACTTTTTCCCATAGGACAGGCCCTCTAAAATAACACAAAAGTGAGCAAACACATTTGTAGTTTGATCAATCTTTTTTTAGAAGCAAAGAGAGAACACATGTGATATGTCACACTCACACTTGCAAGATTTGTTCAATTTTTAATCCCAAATGAAATGTGGAGGAAATATTTTTGACAACTTAATATCACAAAAGGCTTTTGATTCTCAAAATTGTTGTGAGGTGTGAGAGAAGCACATATGTCTTTTAGAAGATATTACTTTGTGAAAAATATTACAAAACACCAAATGCACATGTTCATTTTAATTTCCAAAAGCAAGATTGGATTCTTTTTAAGCACCAAAATCGAAGTGTGAGAGTTGTTTTGTCAACTCCTTAGACCAAATTAGAAATCTAGTAAGTGTCTAAGTTCAATTTTAACCAATTTGAAGTGATCAAATTAGTGGTTATTTTTAAACCCAAAACTAAAGTGATTTGGCCTAAAACAAAAAATGGAAGCTCTAAGAATTTTAAAATGCTTTGTCAACTTCAAATTTAATGCTCAATTCTTTAACTCCAATCTATTTGTGTTCTTTAATTCCAATGTAAGCGAAAATTTGTTGTCTCCTGATGTCAACCTGTCATGCAAAAAATCCCCCTACAAACATTATAAAGCAATCACATGAGTTCTCTCTGATGAAATTATGACTCAGAAAAATACTAAATGTCAAGACATTTTCTATTTGCATCCACTTTAGAGAAAGAAAAATTATGGTGGTTACTTCAAAAAGGTGCATCAATTGCACTAAGGTGAAAAAATACTACAAAGATATACCAATGCGTTTCATGTTTGTTGAAAAATTTTGGTATCATGAAGCAAGAAAATTTCTCAAATGTTGTAAAGTGGTATGATTTTCAGACTAGTAAATAGTCCTCAAATGAAAAAAGAAAAAAATTTCCCTAAACAAACAATATTGTCTGAAGTATAGACCCTAACACTAAGTGACATATTCTAAAGTTTCAAATCAAAATAAATAAATGCAAGAAATTAAAGTTTTGTACAACACTAGCAACCTTAACTTGAGTCCAAATAAATATTCAACAGTCAATATTCATCAAGTTAAAATAAATTGTGGATGTTTGAAAAAATGATGGAAGACATGCCCAAGTTTTAACTTGCAATAGTCAATATGAAACAGTCAGGAAATAAAATCAGTTTCAATTGATATTAGTGCTCATATTAATATTTAGTAGTCACTATGCTGATATGAGGCAATATGCCTTTGCAATTAGATCAAAGGAGTATCAGTGTAGTTTGAGGAGATAGTTTTCTCCAAAATGACAACCATAGAATAAACCAAATTTACATTCTTTAGATAGCTATATGGTTGCATCCACTATAATCGTACACACTTTACACAGTCGTGGGTCCACTATCGATCTAGAAGAGACTTTAATGAATATAGGAAAATGGAGTAATGCCAACAACCACAAATATCTGCAAGATTAAAACTTTCACATAAATAGATAAGTGGTGCCTATAGTTAATAAAAAAGTGAAATGAAATATCCCAATATCTCGAAATTATTCACAAGCTTCTACATTTGGCGAGTTGCAACCTGTGTCAAATGCAATAATATTACTATCAACATAATGATATCATGCAAAATAGAGAAGACAGAGTTAACTAAATGCAACAAAGAAAACAAATGCAATTACCACTTCCCACTGGTCAAGGTAATTTCAACTAACAAAAGCGAATAAATATGAAGATATTTTATAGTCAAAGTTATATGTTCATTAGTTGAAACTAGCCATTTAATTAAATTTTGTCTTGAAGAAAGCAAGAAAATAGTTGGTTACTAGGCGTGCTAGACTAACAAGAACTCTGAATGTTCATTAACCTCTCATCTCTCCAATTTGGCGAGCAACTTCCTCTCCATTAATGAGCTTGTAATGTAAGAAATTTTTCTTGAAGCTACAAAGAATCATGCCCAATAGCCAAGAAAAATTATATGCAGCGATCCCATAGGCTACAGGTGGAGGCACAATGCACCACATGATAACCTCTCAAATCACAGAGCTCTTAGTCACAAGATTTGATGTGTCGTTTACTACATCATCCATGTATTAATGACATTTCCTCGAGGGCACTGCTCAGCCACCATCACTTCCCAAAGCGTGAGCTTTCCCACCAGTGTAATTATAGACCTACGACCCTTACATAACTAACACCTTTTTTGAAATCTTAAAAATATTCAATTAATAAAAGCCTATGTTGATACAATAGTAAAAATGTCAGATGATAAATGTTCTATTCAATGTATACCAACGAATAAGGAAATTTTCAAGCTATTGTAATTGACAGGCGCATGACAAAAATAGTGAATAACATCTTTTAAAAACTTTCAAGCAAATGCATTTGGTAGGTGTAAAGCTGAGCTCTACAATGATTTCCGGACCTGCACAAAAGAGATGCTAAAAAGAGATATACTGAAAAGGCATAAGGAACTTTCAAGCAAATGCTATTAGCTAGTGTAAAGCCGAATTCAACAACATTTGACTATCATCCTTCCAGCCTACGTTAAAATGGGAGCATAACAGGGGGATAAATTCCATGAGACTCCATTTTTCTCCTGAGGTATTTGTACAATAGCTATGCACCTTGTCTAGGCATCCAAATGGAATGGAATGTTGGGCAGAATGGGCAGGTGTAAAGATTCATGGAAGGGGAATGATAAGAAGGTGAGATAACTGGTAAAAAGGTGGAGGTGATGAAAGGAAGAAAAAAGGATTGTAATGGTGCTTTCCTTTTTAGTTGATGTAAGAATAATATCCATAGCTTTCAAAGAATTCAAGGAGCTATTCGATAATCAATATTGGTTATTCGATGTCTGGGCCCAAAGCAATAGTGGGGAAAAAGCATTTGGATTTGAAAGACCACGTTTACTCCCTATAAAATTTCATTGTTAGTCACATTATTCACCACACAGTGGTGTAATATCTCATGTTCACCTAGCCCACAATTGCATATACAAATCTTATATTTTCAAATTCCAACAGAGAACACAACTTACAAAATAATGTAACGTCCTAGATCAAAACCGAAAATTATTGTAGCTCACATAATAATGTTAAAAAAATAAAAAAGAAACAAAAAATGGGTAGCGTATTTAAGATCATTGGACAATATTAGCTCATGTGAAAACAAACCTTGATAATTTTCTAATGGTTCGGTCTGGTAGATAAGAGTTAAAATTGATACTTATTGTTCTTATTGATTTCTCTTCCTCTCAAAAATGATTGTTCTACAAAATGAAAGATTGCCAAAGGGCATATTTCCCCTACCAAGATTTTGAACATTAAATATTGTGGAATTCCCTTTCAACATTCTAGCAATGAAAAAAATAATATAGAAAATCCATCTCTCAATGTTGTAAGGTGCATGTGAGATCTATCACAAAATGAATTACACCAATGGGATTTTGTGTTCAAGCCCTCCTTCTAGCGCCATATGTGGATATCTAAAATCTGCATATGGCTTAAAAGAACTCCAACATATGTACAACTATTAGCATGGTTATTATTTTAAAACAAAGCAAACATTCAATATCCCTATGAGATATTTCAGCATGCTTCAAAATGCAAACAAATAACAAAATAATCAAAGCATATGAGAACATGAAGTATACCTATTCCATAGTGGATTGGTACTACTTTGATGTGAAAAGTAACCCTTGACAAGCTCAATGATCAAAATTCCTTGAAGATGTTATGGCAAATGAAGATGGTGGATTCAAATACATGAAATTGTGGATACTAGACTTGTGCATAAGATTGTGTATCCAAAATGTAGAGAAAATCCTCTTATTTATAGATGAGAATGTTGAACAATGAGACAAAATGGATGAATGTGGGATCATTCAACATCGAATAGCCAAGTGCCATTTGTCAAGATGTGAATGGGCAAATGATGTGCACATTTTGATGAATGTGCTCATAAATACAATTAGTTGAAATTTGAAATTAGTGAAATGACAAGGTGGAGGGAGAGTCAAATGGAGTTATGACCACTTGGTTCAAGGAAAAAGTACTTGTAAGATGAAATAAATGCCTTGTTGGAAGGACACATCCCATTTAGAGGGATTCTCAAATTTGGAGATTCTGATTTTTGCTGAAATCACATATTTTTAGAAAATATAATGATTTAAGCCTTAAAAAGTTCTATTTAAAGCATTCCAATTGAAGAGGGTTTGATCAAACTACCTTGGATAGAACCCTGCTAGTTTTAAATCATGCCTATAACAGAGTCTCCTTTACACCTATCAAAATGTTCATAAAAAACCACTTTTAATTTACCTTTTGGGGGATTAAATGAATTCATTTAAAATTTATTTTTTGTAAGTATATAGTCCTTATTATAAGCTTCCCAAAACATTATAATTTTAAATAAATTTAATTTTATTATTATATTTATTTTTATTTCTTCTAAATGTAGGTTTTTCATCGAAAATCAAGCTCTCTGTTCTACATGTGGAAAAATAGCAGATTATAAAAAAAAAAGATTAAATTATGAGTGCACTAAATATTGGAGTCCTTGATCCAACAAAAAAAAAATTTCGATACGTACAAAAAAAGTTATGCATTATACAGTGCTATGTTTGAATTGTAATTAGTTTGACTTCGAAACTTGATAAAAGAAAAAATATTCAATAAAAAACTATCTAACAAAGTGGAAGCACTAGATGTCGAAGTTACAAATCTAAATTCAAAATAATTAGAATTTTTTCCTTCATGGAAAAAAAGTTATGTGTTATACAGTGAGAGTCACTTTTTGAAAATGTTGTTTTCTGAGAAAAACTAGTTTTCGAGGGAGATGGAAAAAGAAGTGCAATCTGATTCCAAAAAAATTAAAAAATATATATTTGGAATCTACAGACAAAATTTCACGAAACTCTAGTTTGCATCATCTTCAAATTCCTCACGGTTTAGCCTCTATAGGTGCCTGAAAGTGAAGATTTAGTTAACAAAAATATTTTAGTGTCCAATTTGGCCAAAAATTGTAAACCACTATTGTGGGATCACCCCCCTCAAAGATGCCAATTTGAGAGAAAATGAAGATTTAATAAATTAATTAAATTGATTTATTTGTGCAAGTGGGAAAAGCTAGAGGATGTGACATGTATTAAGATTAGATTTAATCAATATTTGATTAAATAAGAGGAGGTTAGGTGATTTGACAATTTTGACTTAGATTTTAGGATTTAAATAAATCAAAGTTGAGAGGATAATGATTTAGACTTAGTTAAATAAGGATTTTGATTTATTTAACTAAAGGGGATGATGTTAGATTTAATTAGATCGAGGTTTAATTTATTTAGTTTAATAGAATAACTTTAGAGATTTAATTAAATAAAGTGAATTATTTAATTAAAAAAAGAGATAAGGGGATTAATCAAATGATTTATTTAATTAACGAGAAATAATGACTTAACTAGATAAAATTGATTTATTTAATTAATGGAGGAAAATCGATGAATTTAATCACATAAGGGCTATTTGATTAAATGGTTAGACAAAGGGATGATTCAGGATGAAGCGGTGTTAGTTAAATCAGGATTAGTTGTGTAATATCAATCAGTACATTTTGCATGTCTACAAGAATAAGCTTAAACAAAGTAGAAATTTGAATGAGTATCATGAAAAATTATTACAAGATAAGATGATTGAAGATAAGCAGTTATAGGATTCTTGTAAGGAGAAGCTAGATGCACATGTTTCAATGCTACAAAATGAGCTTAATTAAACAAGAGCATATAGCCAAGGATGTGAAGTACTGTGCACTAAGCTGAGACAAGAAAAAACTACTTTGGAAGACAAGTTGAAAGAGTTCAAGAATAGAATTAAGGAATTACAAGATAAAATGTTTGAAGATGGAAGGAAACTTGAAGGAAGAGTCGTGGAATTGGAAATGAAAGATAAGAATGAATTGGAAAATAAGGTAAAAGAATAAAATGGAGACTGAAGAATTGAAGTCAAAAATGTCTAAAGGTGGGCGCTTATGGGATTCTTTTAAGACAATTGGAAGTGATAGTTGTAGGGTTTCCAAATGAGTTGAATAAAACAAGAGTGTTGATCCTGAAACATGAAAAAGCATGCATTCAACCAAGACATGAAAAAATAGGATTGGAAGACCAGTTGAAAGAGTTGAATAATGGGAATGAGGAATTATATGCAAAAATGACTGGAAATGGTTGCTTTTGGGATAATTGTAAGGCAAGTTTAGAAGGTACAATTGCAATTCTGTAGAAAAAGCTTAATGAAACAAACATTTTGGCCCACAATAATGAAGTCTTATGCAATGAATTAAGTAGAGGGAAAACTGAGCTAGAAAATAATATTAATCGATCCATTAACATTGAAACTAATAAATTAAAGGAATAAAAGGTTGAAGATGGGAGAACTTGTGGGATATGTGTAAGGGAGAATTTGAAGTTACAGTTGCAAAAATGCAATATGAGCTTAATGAAGTGAGAATATTAAGCCAGAACCATGAAGATTCATTGTCTCAATCAAGACAAGAAAAGAAAGAGTAGGAAGAGAGTCTTATAGGGCTACAAAATGAACTTGATGAAACAAATATTTTGAGTGAGAAACATCAATAAGTGTGTAATGCGCTAAGAGAAGAGAATAAAGGTTAGGAAATAAGTTGAATCAATGCAATCATAGGATTGGGGAATTAAATACAAAAAATGAAGAAGATAGGTGCTTGTGGGTTACCAATAAAGAAAATTTGGAAAGAAAAGTTGCAAGACTTGAGCATGAGAAAAGGACATTAACCTAGGAATTTAAACTTCTAGGGCCCATTTAACAAATGGAAAAGATGAGTTGGAACATAAAATGAGAGAATGCAATGATATGTATGAGAAATTGCATGCACAAATGAGAGAAGATTATAGCCTATGGGAAGGTTCTAAGGAAATATTTGAAGACTCTGTTGCAGGGCTAGAAAATAAGCTTGATTGATGAGCAATGAAGGAAGAATTTAGAGGTAGGAATAGGAAGAATTGTGCACTGAATGTGATTTTTGAGTGCACAATTGGGAGATTATAATGATATAGTAAGCTATGTAGAAGATGAGATATTTAGTCTAATGTCTCTATTAGAGAGCAATGCAAAGAGAATGAAAGCCTTGCAAACTTAGGCACAATTGAATACTGGTGAATGAACACATTTGAGCAAGAAATATGAAGAAATGACCATTGAAAATAAAGCTTTGATGTTTAAATTGGAAAATTCTAACATATAATTCATTCAGTAGAGAAAGAGAGGAACTCAATTAGATCTACATCAACAAGCATGGAGGAGGCTAATGGCTCATTCAAAAAATGAGTCTAGGAGCTTCAAAACAAGTCGGGTATGTGGGCTAATGATTACAAATGAGTTTCCACTTATGATATGCTTGATTAAGCAATAGGGAAGCTGTAGTTACTCAGATCCCTATCAAAAACTAGTGATAAACTAATGGAACATCTGGTTATAGAGAATAGAATAGTGAAACAAGAATCCCTTCGACTTGATCAACAAAACCAACTGTCATAGGAGGACATACTTAATAAAAAATAATTACTTCAAACAAAAGATGGAAAAATTATATATTTGAATGAAAATATTATTAAACTTGAGAATGAGCTTGTGAAGTTGGAAGAGGTCAGAAGAAAAAATACCAAAATACTGAAAAGATATGGAAGTCTAAGGGAAGAGAAAATTAAGAGAAAAGAAAGTGGGGAGAAAAGAAAGGAAAACTATAATTTTCCTATAACCCAGATGACATGAAAACACAGGCAGGAAAACTATATTTTTCCTATAACCCAAAAAACATGAAGGAAATATAGGAATAAGAGGAAGACAAAGCAGTTGTTTGAATAAGTGAACAACCTTCTGTGAGACCACATCTCTTTGAGGCATCTTGTCAAACACTTCGCATGCCTTGTCTATGCTTCCACATTTTGCATACATGTTTACCAGGGAAGTTGTAACTACATCTGACAAAAGCCCTCTATCCTTTGTGCTTTGGTGGATGTCCATACCATGTTCCAAAGCCCCCATTTTGCACAAGTAGGGAGAACACTAGAAAATGTTTCCAAGTCTAAACTATTGCATACAATATGCTACTACTACTACCTTCTATGAAAGTGAAAAGGCGTTAATTTTACTCACATAAACCCTAGTAAAAAAATGCAAGACAGTTCTGAGCATAAGTACCCACTTGTAGATATTATTCAAGGTGTACTAGAAAGTAGAAATAGATTTACAACATCACCGTATAATTTTTTCACAATAGCCATTTCTTATGAACATGAACTTGCTGGCAGAGGCATCATAAAATTTAACTTGTAGCATGCATTTGTACTCATTATTAGTCGCATTGTTAGACAACAAATTTTAATGCATTAATACGTGAGAAAAGATTAGAGGAAACCAATGAATGTTTGCGATCAATTTGATAGTCATCCAAGGGTTCTTAAGGAGACTACACTGTTGATTGAAATATTTAGCTTGGTCTCTTTCAAACTGGATATACCTTCGGCGTAAATTAAAGTATTACCAAATACTTTATTTTTCATGGGATGGAAAGGGAAAAGAAGTTAAATAAATATTTTATTTTAGCCAAAGATAATCAAGATACAAAAATTTGCATTGAGTGGATATTTGAAGGGTCATAACTCTTGGAGATATAATTTATATATTACAAATGAAATCAAAGGAATAAAAGAGAATGAACCATCAGTAGGAATTAGAATTGGATAGTCGAAAAAAAACTATAGAAAATGAAAAGACTTCTAATGCACATTGTAAAATCCTTTAAAGCAATTTAATGGAGAAAGAATGTTATAATTTGGTAATCCAATTCTGGTGTCAATTTTTTGTTGAGTTAATTGATAAATACTATCATGTTGTCTCCAAGGTTGACATTTCCTTATTATTTAAATTGGTGTATCAAGTATATATTCAATTTATCAAGTCACATTTGTTGTTATTGTGTGGTTTAGTTAACTGGCTCCTTCAAGTAAGGATTAAATTATTTTAATTAAATCATAGTAATCTGGAAAAGGTCATTTGGATTGATAAGGAGAACTTGATAATTCCATCCTTGCATGTTTATTCCTATACACATCCAAATAATTCCAATTAACATAATGCATCTAATATTGATTCATTGTCATCAAAATTATTTTATTAATCAAATAAAGAAATTTGTTAGATTAATTCACTAATTTTCATTAAATTTAATTAAATAAATCAAATTATTTAATTAATTCCCCTAAAGTCCACTCATCAGATTTGATAAATCAAATTATTTAAATAAAATTTCATAAACTCCTAATCCTTTCAAGTTGATTAATTATGTATTAATTCACTCCTAACCCTCATTACCCATTCTCTAGGTTTTGACTTAACCTTGGTCAAACTAAACCCCTAATTAACAAACCAACTTGCACATGAAAATAATCTTTTAATTATTTGATTCACCTATTTTCCTTCACAAAGGCATATGCTTTGAGAATATTCCTTCAATAACTCCATTTATTTGACTTTCTTGCCCAAACATTAACTCCTCTTACTCTCTTATCCATATGCATTAATATCTCTTACATCCCCAACCCCATCCTGTTACACTCTCAACTATATGCGTTTATTCCTCTTACATCATTTTTACAAACACATTTCACAAAATGTGCTTCAACTTCATCCATTATCGTTGCGACAAGTGTCACATTCTCATTGGATCTCCTTTAGACCCACATTCCTCCAATCTCTTCATTCTTCAACCCTTGAACCCTATTTATAGAGAACTTATCTATGAAGAAATCATCCACAATCTCAAGCATTCTCAGTATAGGAAAATTCATCACTCATCACTTGCATCTTCATCACATTGGAAGTTGATCATGGGGGTGGGAAATGACATCCTTTCCACATCAACGGAGAACCACTCCCACTATGGGATAGAGTTTGATCTTGCTTTCATATGCTTTCATTTAACTACTTTGGTTTCTTTTCTTTTTTTCTAAAGCAAAAATTTATTGCCTATATATATTTACATTGATATAATAGAGAATTTACATTATCATTTTTCATCAGACTATTGTCCACCCCTATTTCTACTCTTCCCTAATATAGACCCATATTATCAGCTTCATTTAATTACATGTATGCAAATACTTTTGTATCCAAAAAGCTTGTAAATATTCAATCAAAAGACAACTTTAGTTAACAATGTCCATCATCACATTCCATCTGCAAGAAAGATACATCTTTAGTTGTCACTTCCCATCTTTGAGCATAAAACCTTCAGTTATCATTTGAATTTCATAATAACCAAAAATTTGTTCACCATCGAGAAAAATATTCTTCCATCATTACAAGTTTTTAATTTTCTCCTTGCTCTTTAGCCATATTGTCTTCTACAGGATGAATTTTTGGGTCTTTCATTAAGGTTAAACCCTCGGTCTCCAGGAAAATTTACCTGCTACACTTGTGCTTCTGCATTTGGTTGAGCATTCTGGGCTTTGAATGGGATATGTTTATTGTTCTCATCTTCTAACTCTAAAATTTTGGGTGGCAGAGGTGGATCATGAACATGAACTACTAGCACCATAATAGCTTGAACACTAACTTTTACTTTTCCTGTTAATTCATCATCAAACTCAGCTGCATACCTTCTATGTGCATTCAACATGAGGCTATAGTTTCATTGAGAAAGATATTTTTTTATTGCTACAAAAAACTTTGGAAGTGTTGTACGATGCAGCAAAAAGTGCCTAGGAAAAAATCCTCCAACGTAACCCTATCCCTTCCAGAGATCATACCTTTGACAGGCTTTGGAGAGAACATTGTTTGTCAAAAAGTCCTCATTCACAACTTTATTAGTTACGAATTCCACAATCCTAATATCCTAAAGCAAGTCCAATAAACTGGATATGAACACAAAAAGGAATGAGATGGATAGATTACCCTCTTTGCCTCTAGCTCTAGGATTTCTTTTCCAATGACCCTCTTAATATGCTTGATAAATGTTGTGAAGTGTCCTTTGAAAACCAGTTGTAGCTAAGCATCACCTATTTCCTCTGAGATTGGTAGCTCCCATTCGTTGATAGGAATGTAGACCCTATAGTTTCATGGATAGAACTCCATTTGCCTCATTCTACACTTTGCATAGTACAAATTTGAAACTCTAAGCTCACCACTACTAGAAGTTTTTTGTGAATTCATAAGGTCTATTCTTCGAGCCCTTCACATAGACAAGTTTGTTGGTGTAAAATGGAGCAACATTCCCCCAAATTTATTTCCCATATCCAGGTTGAAGATGGCTTTTAGAAAGTATCTTATCAAAGCTTGTACAACATGTACTCTCATATCAAGGGAATTATTACATGAAACACTTTGGATAGATGCTAACTAGATTAAAACCATACTTAGAGATGTGAAGCCTCTGCATAAAAAATCTATATCTTTAGACATGCCTCCTTTATAATTCCTAGATATTTCATGGAAAATTATACAGAGTATAATTAAACCACACTCCTAGTTCACACATTTTAAAACAATATGAGGATCCATATATTTTGACACCTATAGTCTGCACAAGACACACAATGTTAGTTAAAAAGAGGTTGAATCTTACATCTTAAGGATTTTCACATAGTTTTTAACTGCCATTAGGAGTACTTCAAAAGCATATTTTGTACATCTTAATTTGATCCATGGAAGAAACATTGTGGACCTAACTCCACTCGAGTCACCTGAAGCACATCTTCCTTCTAGAGAATTCACATGAGCTTAACATTACTAGTACTAGTACCTCGATGTATAGTCTATCTCCCATAGATTAGCAAGATATGATGTGGGATAATACCCATTGTACCTAGCTGATGTCATGTATACTATCCCAATCCTTAACACATATGATTTAGATTTACTCTTGAGGTTAACTTAATCTAACTACACTGTTTGATATGTGTTCATGTATCTACACACCTATTCTTCTTGAAACATCACATTTGTCTATGTTTTTCCATCACTTCTTTGTATATTTTTACCACTTGGAAATTTCTTCTCAAAACAGGTAGCAACACTTTACCTTACACATCAGGAATGAGTTGATTTGATTTCCAAAAGACACTTTGATCTCAAGAGAAGAGCCTTTTCCAAGAGCGTGCAATTTACACATTTTTTTTAACTTGTACACTCCAACTTAACGATGTGTTAGACATTTACACTCCAGTAGCAAAAGCTTTATCATCTCTTGACAATACTTCTACAAATTTGTATTGAAATGCCTGTTCAACATGATAAACTTCCTCACTTAACTGATCACATCCATAATTGGCCAAAAAATCTGCAACACTATTACCCTCTCTATATACATGGGAAATTTGATAGTATTCAAATTTATCTAACAATTCCTATATTTGTTTCATCATATATCCCAATTTATAGTTCACCAAATGTCACTCTCTACATGCATTAATGACTAATAATGAATCTCCTTCAACTTGAATCTTTGTAAGCTTACAATGAAGAGCTAATTTTAAACCATAAATCAATGCATAACCCTTAGCTTCATTATTAGTTCCATTTTGTAATTTATATGACATAGCACAAAGTACCAACCCCTTATGGTCTCTAATGATAGCACCTACTCTTGACAACCCTAGATCCCCTTTGGAAACTCCATCACAATTCAATTTAAACAAGCCCTTTATTAGAGGTGTCCACCTTGTTTCTTTTCTATAAACTTTCTGAGTTAATTGAAACCCACTTCCTTTAAATGGTAGCTTAAGGAGAGGCCAACTCACCATTAATTTAGAATCCCAATCTGAAAAGATTGAACCCACATGTTTTACTTTAATTACATAACCATTTACAATTTCTGAGATTGATTGTTCTAAGGTATTCAACATCAGTTGAAGATTAAATTTTTATTTTCAAAAAATAACCCTATTTCTTGCCCACCATAAAGCCCAAAGTACTGATGCTAGAATAACTGACCAGATGCTGGTAAAAAATTAATTGGTAAATAGAATTGACCATCTTGAGAATAACTTCTAGAGAGTATCAGGTAATGGTGAATTGAAATTCATTTTGTTTAACACAAATAACCAACAACTTTGTTCTACCCAACATTGCAAGAAAAGATGGTTGACATTTTCAATTTCCTCATTGCAAAGTAGAAATTTAAAAGGCTCTACAATCCCTAACTTTGAGAGCCTATCACTAGTTAAAATCTTGCTTCTGATAGGTAACCAAGAGAAGCACCTAGCTTTAGGTAGAATCATAGGGCTCCAACAAAATTTGCATGCTCTTTGTTTCACTACTTGTGCCCCTGACTGTGAAATTGACTTATACCAATCTTCAACTGTGTAAGAACCAGAATTAGACTTTACCTAGATTAATCTATCACCACTAGCATTGCAATAAACAATCCTTTTTTGTAAAATAGATTTCAAAATCACCTTATGTTCATTAGCATTTTCAAACCCTGAGAAATCCTTCCAAGTTACTCTACCAGATAATGGATCCACCATATGAAAATAATCTCTCACATTAACTCCCCAACATTCTAACAACAAAATTTATATTGAATTTAAATCATGCAATGAATTCAAACTTGGAGACCCATTCCAAGAATCCTTCTAGAAATGTGCCCTTTCCCCATCATTGACCTCCCAAGTTAGATGTGGTACAATAATTTTTCTTAAAGAAACCAAAAAAATCCACATAATAGACCCTTAAGCGGGATTTAAAACTATCAATATTCTTGATGGATTTACATTATCCAAGTATTTTAGTTACATTAAATTGCACCATTTCAAATGAGGCTTAGTATACATGTGTCAAACCATTTTTGCACCTAAATCCATATTTCTTTCCATGATATTATGTAGACCTGCACCCCCCTTTATCTTCTCCAAGCACATAGTTTTCAATGATATTAAAGGAATTTTCTTATTGCTATCTATATTACCAGACCATAAAATTGCTTTATCATCTTTTGGTTTAGAATAATGATAGATTTAGGGGCTTTTGGAATCGAAATATAATAATTTGGAATTGTGGAAAAAACTATCTTGACCAATAAGATTCTCCCAGAAAGAGACAACCAACAACCTTTCCAGGACAACTCTTCTTTTTATGCTTTGAATAATTTTATGCCAGTAAGAAACCTTATTTTTTCCAGCAAAAAAGGCTATACCTAGATATTTGCACGGGACTTGGGCTTGTTGGAAACCTAAAATATTCAGTATCAACATTTCTACAACATTTTTTTGTGTTAAAGATATAAACTTTAGATTTATCCTCATTAATTTTCTGACTTGAAACTAAACAATATTTATCAAGAACTGATTTAAAATGGTTTGCTTCAGACATAGCTACCTTACCAAAGATTAGAGTATCATTAGCAAACAAAGAATAAGTGATTGTAATAGTTGTATCTAGTATTAAGATTCCTTCAATAGAACCCTGACTATGAGCTATGTGAATTGACCTACTCAATGCCTCTATTAAAATTATGAATAGAAAGGGCAAAAGAGGATCCCCTTGATGAACTCCTTGTGTTAATCCAAAAAACCAACTAGAGAACCATTTAGTAAGACTAAAAATTTCACATTCGATAGACAACTCATGATCCACTTACACCACTTAGCTGAAAAACCAAACCTGAGTAATTCATGAACCAAGAATGCATAATCAACCCTATCATATTCCTTCTACATATCCAATTTAATAATCATTAAAGATATATTTTTCATGGCCACCGAATGGAGAACTTCATGTGCAACTCTTTCGCCCTCAGTCATTTCCCTTCCTAGTACAAAGCCCCCTTTCTCTTTTGAAACAATTTTGGATACAAGTAGGTGTAAACGAAGATATATGGATTTGGTAAAAAAATTATAAATAGTGTAACTCAAAGAAATAGGCCTGAAATCAAAAAATGAATGTGGTTGATTAATCTTTGGGATAATAGCAATGTGTCACATTAAATTTTCTTAACATAGCACTAGATTTTCTTGATTCCTCCATTGCATTTAAAATATCTATACCCACAAAATCCAAACATTTTTGAAAAAAGATGGTTGTGAAACTATTTGGGCTTGGAGCCTTGCCTGGTGGAATAGAAAATACAACATATTTAATTTCCTTTAATGAAAAAGTATCCAATAGCCTCTCATTATATTCAAGAAGGATTAACCATGGAATAACCTAAAGAAGCTCCTCTCTTTCACTTACCAGCTAATCATTACTAGACTGGTTAGAAAATAACAAAGAAGAAAAGAATTTTATACCTTGTTTTTGAATATCCTCTTCCTTTGTTAAGCATTCACCTATGAGACTATCATGTATTGAAAAAATTGAATTTTTTTACTTCTTTAATTTTGCAGAGATATGAAAAAACTTGGTATTTATGTCCCCATCCTTCAGCTACAAATCTCTTGACTTCTACCTCCAATACACTTCCTCCCTTGTAAGCAATTCTTTCCATTCTACTTGCAACAATTGTTGTTCTTGAAATAACACATTGTCTAAGCCATTTGCAATAATTGCTTCATTTACCTCGGAAATTTTCTTATAAACCAACTCCTTTTACACAAAAATAAATTTAAACGCTTGTTGATTCCACAATTTTAACTTCTTTTTCATGTGATCTAACTTTATACCTAGCCGAAACATCCTATAACCCTTGCAAAAAGGTGCAGTTAACCACCATTGCTTGAGTAAATTTTGAAGTTGTGGATGGTGGAACCAAATTGCCTCAAATTTGAAAGAGGGTTTCCATTTTGGCTTAACATTCTTGGAGCTCAAGTCCAAAGAAATTGTAAAATGATCAGAAGCATTAGAAGACAAGATTTATGACACTAAGTCATACTAAGTTGTACCCCAATTTGGAGAGATAAGAAATCTATCAATTCTTTCCACAATCTGCAGAAATTTTTTCCTCCTATTAGTCCAAGTAAAACTTCCTATGAATGGGATAATGTCCACCAAAGAATTACCTTGAATGATGGACTAAAAGTCTTCCATATCCTTTTTGGATAAAAAAATGCCTCCTTTTTTCTCAGAAGTTGATGCTATAGCATTGAAATCACTTGTCAAAATGACCTTATCTTGACCCAACTAATCCAAAATAAGACTCAAATTATCCCAAAGATGTTTTTTCCCTACTAAAATGGTCAGACCATAGACATTTACCAGCCAAAATGTTAAGTCAAAATGAGTAATCCGCATTAGTTGCCAATTACTCTCACAAGTAACTTGACAAATACTTAATATTTTATCATTCCACAAAGTGATAAGACCCCCTAATGCTCCTTGTGAAGGTGATTGAAAAGATCTCCACTTAGACCATTTTTTACTAAACCTTTCAAACACTTCTTCTGACACTTTGGTTTCTTGTAGAACCACTATATATGCCCCACATGTATCTAACTATTGCTTAATTTGGTCCCTTTTGTTAGAGGAATTAATGCCTCTAACATTCCAAGATATTAGTTTCATAATACCCTAAGAGAGCAACAAGCTCTCCTTGGATTTTTTTTTCTTTTCACTATCACCAAACTTGTGACCATCTAATGTATATTGAATACATGCATCTATTTCCTCTTGAAGCTTCACTGCTAATGGCATCCTACCTCTTTTAGTAGGTGAATTTTTTCTTTTGAGAGGCATCAGTGGAGCTTGAAATATGGAAGGAGTATCAAAATGATCAATTTCTCCATCTTCACTTAACACCTTTGTTGTAATCTCTTCAACAAGTAATTCCCCAATAGAAGAAAGTGCTTCATTTACAAATGTCTCAAGATATTTATCAGGGGAAAAAGCTGAAAAATAGAGAGAAGAAGTATCCCTTGTACTTTTATCAAGAAAAAGGATATTTCATTCCCTTTCATAGTGATATTTTACCTTTTCCCTTTGATCAGATAGAAGTAGAGCACAATCCCTTTCACTAAAATTCTTCAAAAATTGTGCTATTACAAAATGATTAACAAGACCAATAGTTAGCATTGTAACATAGTTATTGATTTTTTCAATACTTATACTCTTGATCAAAGGAACAAGGAGGCATAGAGAGTTGAAAAATGAATTAGTTGATAGTAATTTTTCCCATCCTTCTGATAGTGTAAGAGTAAAACTTTCCTGCATAATGGGAGACTCCTTTGAAGTTGATACACAAACTAGATTATCTAAAGAAGCAAACTCCAAATTAAATATAGGTCCACTCTTAATACTTCCTTATGTTAGAACTTTATTCATGATTGAAACACCTTGACCACTAGAAGACCCCTTGAAAACCACTAAAGGCCTAAAAGTATTCCCTTGTATATCCCGTCCTTGAATCACATCTGACTCTGAGATTTGAGTAACAATATTTGTAGCACATGAGGAAGGCATAAACACCTTTTGAGGAGAACAATATACAATGTCATTTGTTTCCTCAAAGTTTTGACACTCACTTCCTGGATGAAGAAGAGAATGACAAGATGAACAAAATAATTTCAGATCTTTATCTACAATTTCTTGCTCCCATGCCACATAAGGAGTTGTGATATTAACAACAAAGGGAAGACACTTAGTTACATCAAGAAGAACACAAAGCCTCACAAACAAGGAAGGATTTAAAAAAAAAACCAAATCATGTTGAATAAAGATACCCACTTGGTTACCCAAAATTTCAATAAGATTAATCTCTCTATATTCAAGCGGTAAACCCCGCAATTGGATCCAAAAAGGCATAAACCTTATCCTAGCTTGGGTAGGAGATAAATTAGGGATCCAAGGAGTAGTATATAAATCAAAAACTTCATAGAACCATGACTTAACCTTATGGACTGCATTTCTAGCTTCAATATTGTCAAAAATCACAAAAAAGAACCTCTCACCCTTATTAAGATAAAATAACTTGAGAAGATCCTTCCCAAGATTGCAAAAAATTTAATGGGGGAGAAAATTTCCAAAACTTACAAATAAGCGCTAACCCCTAAAGATCACACACTTGAGGCTGAAGCATTTCCTTCACAAAGGTAACTAGAAGAAATCCTTGAGGAGAAAAAATCCCTTTCTACATAGGATGCCATACTTTCTTTTGATTATTAATACCAAAAGTTTTTCCAACAAGCTTATATTTCTGGAATATAGAGTCCTCCAAACTTTTACCCTTTCAATCTAGGAAACGAGAATTGGGAATTGGAATAGAATTAGGAAATGTAGTTGGTGACCTAAGATTTTTCCTCGAAGTAGGGATAGAATGCCTCAAATTTGGATTGAAGGAAGCTCCACCATTAATTGGAATACTATTAGGAAAAGTAGCTGGATAAGAAGGGTTTTTATCATTAATTGGAATGAGAGGAATATTATCTGGAAATGTACATGGAGGATAGCCAAAGACCACCTCAACCAAATAACATTGAGAGGAGCTTCGAGAATCAACATGAGAACCAGAATCTAATACACAAATATCAAAAAACTGGTTACATAACCCTACTAAACTAATGCCCAGTATGAGAAACGAATCAAGGAAACAAAGTGGCCTCATCACACCTTTGATTCAAAGTGCTTCATGAAGGTCTGTCATTTCATCCACTCTAAGAATCCAAGCCCATGAGTGAGCCTCTGTAAGGAATCAACCACATGAAAGTTCCATGAAAACCCCCAGGGTCTTTTGAAAAATCATTTCCAGCAACCTGACGTCCTGATCTTCAAAATGATGCAGCTGAAGCATGCAAAAATGGGTGTGTCCCTTCCCAATCGCTGCCATGGAAGCCCAAATCTTTAAGAGAACAACTCAATTTTTTTTTAAAATACCGTTGAAGTATAAAGGTGTGATTCAAGATGTACGGTGCTCCATCTTTTCCTCCATCCCTCCTAAGTGAGATCTTAAGCTTCATTTCTTATTTTCTTGTTGTGTATCTAGCATGATCAAATATCTCATAGGAATGCTTGATTTTCTTAATTTGACTAACAATGCTAATGTTTGTTTGTTTTTTAGAAAAGTACAGATTAAGTGTTTATAATACCCTAATCCCTTTAAATTGATTAATTTTGGATTAATCAACTCCTAATCATCATTACCAATTCTCTAGCTTTTGACTCAAACTAGGTAAAAATAAACCCCTAATTAACTAACCAACTTGCACATGAAAATGATCTTTTAATTAACTAATTAACCTATTTTCCCTCACAAAGCATATTCTTTGGGAATATTCCTTCAAATAACTCCACTCATTTTGCTTTCTTACCCAAACATTAATGCCACTTACAAAGGCGTTAACTCCTCTTACACTCTCAACCATATGCATTAATCTCTCTTACATCCTCTTAAGTATGCACATTCCCCAAAATTTTCTCCATCCTCACCCATTAGCCTTGTGAAAAATGTAACAATCTCATTGTATCTCCTTTAGTCCCACATTCCTCTAATCTCTTCATTCTTCAACCCTTCAACCCTATTTATAGAGGGCTTCTCTATGAAGAAAGGATCCACAATCATATCAACAATCATATGCAATTTCACTACAGGAACATTTATCTTCCATTTCATCACATATTGGAGGCTTGTTCATTATCATTAGTCTCATCACAAGGGATTGGGAAAGGGATCTCTTTCCATATTTGATGTTAGGGCATGAAATGATATCATTGATGGACATTTTCTAGATACAACCAGATTATGACTGCAAAAGATGACCAACCTAAGATGGCCTTCACCTGTCCATGGGGAACCTACTATTAGAACATGATGCCATTTTGGATGAAGAATGCTAGAGCCACATACCAAAGTTCGATGACTTATTTTTCATGACATGATCCAAAAATATGTAGAGGACTATGTGGATAGCATACTAGCCAAATCAAGAAAATTTCAAGACCACATATCAACGTTGGGCCCAATCTTTGATAGACAGGAAGAATATAAGGTACGACTCAATCCCAAGAAATGTGTCTTTGGTGTCACATCAAGAAATCTCCTAGGATATATTGTATCAATGAGGGGAATCGATATAGACCCTACAAAAGTCAAAGCAATCCTTGATATGGAAGCACCACAAACACTGAAATAGTTGAGGGGTTTGTGGGGAAGGCTTCAATCAATATGAAGGTTCATAGCATAATTAGTAGATAAAAAAATCCCATATTCTCATCTACTCCACAAGGGGGTAACATAAAAATGGGATGAAAAATGTGATCAGACATTCAATCAAATCATGGAATACTTGTGAATATGGGGAAATGGATGCTTTATAAACTAGGTCATAGATCACCACTTTTCTCCAATTATCATTCAAGTATGTCCTAGGAATCCCAATTGGATTGACTATTAATCTCAAAGGTGAGTCAATTCTCAACAAGGAGGACCTAGGAAGGGGTTCTTTAAGCTTTGATGGCTTCACCACCAAGCAAAAGCTTGGAAAAGACAAGTAAACATTCAACTCACAAAACCTAATAATGTAAGTGAAATGATGAGTGCAAAGGATGAAATAATGCCACAACAAGTTATGATATGTGTACTTGGGAAGTTTGGAAATGTGATGAGAATTCTAGAAATGCAAAGAAGATGTCAAGATATGCTATGGATGACTAAGATTCCCTTATTGTCTTATTAGTCTTACTGTTGTTTTTTGAGGTAGACGCAAAATCTTCAGATGTCAGAATAGGATCTGAAAGAATCTCTACAAAATTCCACTTGGATGACTAAGATTCCCAAGGTACTACCATCTTAGTCCCGATCCAAATTTCTAGAATCTTTGAATGTGGTCCCAAGGCTTGATTTTTGCACTTCCTTCTTCTCTGATCTCATATTTTGAAATTTTTAGATTTGGCCTGTAGGTGAGTTTCCATGAAGATGAAAAATTTGCAATGCAACTTTGCAACTTTTCACTTTAAATGATCTTCAAGTATTCAACCTAAATATGCAATCACAAACACAAAAGAGGGAAAAAATGTTTATTTTTAGTAAATGGTGGTTTTCCTTGGTCAAACCCCTTATTGGTAGTTAAACCTTGAAATGAAATAGAATAGTTAAGGGAAATGGTGAATGAATAAAGTACTATTTTGCAACTCACCAAACCCTTGTTATGAAGTTTTCAAACTTGTGCAAAAGATAGATAGCTTGGATATGGGTCTTGAATCAAAAGAATGCTTGATAGATATGGACTTGAATTTCTTTCTTGAATAAAAACCCTACGTCACAAAAGTTAGCTCAAAAACACACATGATGCAAGAAGATCCTTGATATGATGCTTGAATCTTGATGATGGTTCCAAATGCTTGATGAACTACTCTTGAATGCTTAAATACTTGAATGCTTCAATGCTTATATTTCTTAGATATATTTTTGTGAAAAAATGAGAGAAGGAGCCTTGTATTTATACTTATCCATGCTTAATATCCCGAAATTACACCACAAGAAGCCGACATATGAATTCATTAATTAAAGGAGGCTAAATCCTATCAAGATTTGAAATTAAATATGGAAAGTACCTTAAGGGGGACTAAGAATCCCTAGGTGGCATCTTAATCCCGAGGCATGAAGCTCAAGGCATGGACTACAAAAAGGGTCCATTTAAGGTGCACTTGAAATTAGGGAAAAAGACACCCTAGTTGGCGTCTTAGTCCCGATCCAAAAATCAACGACACAAAACCATAAACATTAAATTATGATTTTCCCTTTGATGTTTGTCGAGATTAGCCATAAAAATATATAACTCATTAGTCTTGTGGATGCAAAATAGTACCAATTAAGACATAAATAAGGATAAAAAAAGCAAGGAAGACCCAATTTTTTTTGAAAATACAAGGTTATGCATTTTCCTACACTACATTTAGTCCCCACTTTAGAGAGAGGATGAACTTGCTTCAAACTCACACTAAAGTAGCCAACCACATAATCAAGATGGGTTCTAATGAAAAAACTTATAGTAAGATAGGATGACAATAACCAAGAGGGTGGCGAAGGCCCCAAGATCAAGATCCTATGGCAAACCAACATAGGCACAAAGGAACACACCTTGTGGATGATATATGAAGCCATAACTAGATCAAAAACATACACAATCAAAGATAGAAATAGGGAAAAGGAAAAAGAAAATAAAAATGCAATGGATCAAGCTTTGACTAGTCATCTAATGCACTGTGGACTGGGTCTAGGATGTTTTTCCAAAAGAGGTTTACAAGTGGAATGTGTTGTCCACTATATAAACAAAACACATGCTCACAAGGGCTAGTGAAGCTAGTTGTTCACTAGGTGAGCCCCAAGAGGCCCATATACAAGTCATACCCCCATGAATATGATAAGGACAAAAATAAAATGCACTCACAAGGACTAGTGAAGCTATTTTTTCACTAGGTGAGCCCCAAGGGATCATATAAAAGCCATACCTCCATGACTTTAATAAGGTACAAAAAGAAAATGCAAAAAGAAAGAGGGATGTTCAAAAGGACTTTGCTTAATTCGTGTAAGGTCTCATCTTATGGAAAATTGTGCTTAATGTCTCCAAGAAAGGACAAGTGCAAGGAAATATCATGCTCTCATAGGAAATAAAACCCAATGACACCACCAAGAAAGGAACACTTCACTGGAAGAAAGAAAATCGCACAATGAAACATGAGTGTCAATGTATGCACCCATTTTTAAGTGGTTTCTAACACCATTGTTGTGAGAAATTTATTTAAATTAGAATAATACATGAGAGCTTACTTGGAAAGCACTATGCCAAGTCATATGTTTCTAATAAGCTATGTCATGAGAAGGGAAGGGGTTTCCCACAAGATGTATAACTCATTACGTCACATGTGAGCCAACTTAAGACATGTCATCCAAATCCCAAGCTTATTCTTTTATGTGCATGAAAGGTGGTCAAGTAGCCAAAAAATACAATGAAAAGTGACATACGAGGACAAGGCTACCTAACCTCTTGACCCCACTTAGTGTAGGACAAGGGTGAGCCAAAATGATTGATGAGATGAATGCTAGAGTGAAAATTAGTATCAATTAGAGGAATTAGGTGCCCCGAAATAAGGAAGAGTACCAAACTCCTTAAGATGTTGAATTTTATTACTCAAATCCTTGCATTCATTAGTAGCATGACCATGAACTCTATGATATGCACAAAATGAATGTTTGTAGTAAAATTTCTTTTGTGTTTTTGGAGGGAGAGATATAAAATGATCTTGTCGTGCAGGGGCACCTTGGGGTCTCCATGCCTCCTTGAGGCTTTGTTGATTTTTTTTTTTCTTTCAACTTGTTTGTGAAGAAATAAGGTCCAAGGTACCACTCTTAGTATTTTGTAAGAGGTGTTTTATCATTGTAATGAGTTTTTGATGGTTGGATTAGGTCTCCTCCTCACCATGTAAACTTGGTGCATCTAGGACAAATAAAGAATCGAGGTGCCATGATGCAACCAAGTAACATAGGGGAGTTACCTTGATGATTTAATGTGTTTTGAGGAGTCTTTGATATATATTGAGTGTTCAATGTAGTTGAATTCATGAGTATGGTGTTAGTTTCCTTAACTAGGCAATTAGGGGTCTAAATGGAATTTTTTGGTTTCCCAATGGCCCTCTAATTAAAAATTCAATTGAGGGACATTGGGAGGAGGTTGATATTGTTCAAATAGGCCTCTCTTTGTCAAGGAAAGATTGATGATGAAGTTTTGAAGAATATTGAATAGAAGAACTCTGTTTATCTCCATTTTTTGTGTAAAAATTGTTGCTAACTCTCGTGGTACGGAAAAAGTACACTCTGTACATATACAAGGATGTCATTTTTTGATAGGGGACTGAATTAGCTTCCTTTTGGAAGTGGTTTGGTCCATTTTCATAACATATTAAGGAAGTTGTCTACATTTTTCAAAAAGTGGTCTAAAACCTCAAAATTCAGGGTTTGGTCACAAAGAGGCTCTTAACTCGCCATTTCCACATGTTCAAAGAATTATTCTTGGTGGAGTGGTGAGGTTCAACATGTATTTAATGTTTGTGAAATATTTGGAGAATGGCAGAGGCTTTGGAGTGTCTTTGTGGAAACCCTAGGCTTGGCATCCTCATGTGACAAACCTAGTTTTGATGCAAATTTCTGAGTTTGTTGTTTTGTGAGAAAAAGGGCTTATGAAGAGTGAGTAAAAGGAATTGAAATGTGGTCAATAAATTTTTTAGAACCAAATTCTTGGCTTATGGGAGTTAGGGTGTGCATTGGTATCTCAGTTCTTGTCTGGAGCAACCAATTTAGGCTTCCTTGTGGCATTTCAAACTGTGCCAATGCGCTAGTTTGGTTGATTTTCATACCCTATAGTTTTGAGAAATTGTAGTGGATTGTTTGATGAGTCTAAGTATAATTCCACTTTCCTAAGGTTTTTCATTAAATTATTTTGGTGTTGACTATCCTAATTGACAGGCTATAAGGAAGATAGGCCAAAATTGTGTTGGAGTGTGTTTGGTTGTTCCTAGAGCATAAATTCTAGATATTGAATGTTCATCAGTCATGCAAGTGTTTTTAATGTCATTTCCAAGCCTTGTATGTGTCTGGTTGTAGGAAGGTATGTCTAGGAATGTTTGTTAAGACTGTCCTACATTGGAAGGCTATAAGGCGTCTCTAGGTTAGTCTTGGAAGCGATGGGAAAATGAAGTGTTCAAGTTGCAAACCTGAGTTTTTTGTCATTTTTTGGCATGGGAAAGGTGTCACAAGTATCACCAAGTGAATATATAGTGTCTTTCCTTGGAAACCCCTATGGAAGGTTGAATTGACTCCTTGTTTAAGAGGTGGATTTGAAAGGTTGACATAAAGATTCTTTGAGAGAGTTGTGAAAAGTGGATTGTTTTTCATCAAGAATAAGGCTTCCCTTACTCACTCTACATCAAAGTGGTATTAGAGCCAAATTATGATTGGAAGAATTGTGAAGAGAAATTAGGGGTTGTGGTGAATAAAAGAAGATTCCTCCAAAATTTGGGTCTATGATTGCAAGGGAGATGAAGGCCTTAAGAATTAGAATAGAGGCCTTAGAGAAAAGGAAAGGGAATGTTGAGGAAGTAAGTACCTCAAAGGAGGTAGAGGGTGGAGAGGAAACCCATCCGGAAGAGGAGATACCTCCTAAAGAGAGAAATCTCACTGGGGCCTTGAAGACCATAAAAGCATAAGCCACTGAAGTAAAGATGGATATTCCAATGTATGGAGGAAAGATGAAGGCTAAGGAACTACTAGAATGGGTGGATTCCTTGAACAATTACTTTGAATATAAGGAGATGGAAGAAGACAAAAGAGTTAAGTTTTCTACACCCAAATTGAATGGGGTTGATTTGATTTGGTGGAATTATTACCAAGGAGAAAGGGTGAAAGAAGGTAAAAACATGATTACCTCATGGGACAAAATGGTGAGAAGATTGAAGGAAAAATTTATTCTTTCAGATCATGAAGTTAAAGTGTTTAGGAAGCTACAAAGCCTAAAACAAAATTATATGGATGTGGAAACATATACTGAGGAGTTTCATAAACTTAGTATGAGGTGTGGCCATGTTGAGAATGACAAGGAGAAGGTGGCCAGATATTTGAATGGCCTAAGATTTGCAATCCAAGATGAGATGAGTCTAGTGACTCCTAAGATAGTGGAAGAATGCTTCCAAGTAGCATGCAAGGCAGAAGAGAAGATGAAAATAAAGTAGGAGGAACAGGGAAGAGGAAGAGGCAAAAATTTCAAGGGAAGAGGCAACTTTGGTGGTAGGAACCAATCACAAAAACAACAAGGGGAGTCAAGTGGAAAAGAGGAACAAATTCAAGAGTCAAGAGGAGGATTTAGAGGTAGGATGTCTAATGGAAGGGGAAAGTTCAATGGAAGAGGTTCCAATTCATTCTTTGGGAGGTGCTACACTTGTAATCAATTTGGGCAACCGACCTTCAAGTGTCCTGAGAAACAAGCTTCAACCTCTCATAGTGGGGATGGGAGAAACCAATTTGTGCAAGAGGAGGATGCCCAAAGTGTAACTTCACCTTCTAGACCTATTGATCCTAAGTTTGGAGAAAGCTTGATGATGAGGGGAACACTTCTCAAGGTACCAAGTGCTAAGGAGCCACCACGGGGGATGTCCTTGTTTAGGACCACATACAAATCTCATGGAAAGGTATGCAAGGTAATTGTAGACTCGAGGGCTCTACTAATAATTTAGTGTACTTAGAAATGGTTGAGAAATTGAAATTGAAAAGGATCCCTCACCCTACACCATATAAGGTGTCTTGGTTGAATAAAGGCCAACAAGTGCTTGTCAATGAGCAATGTTGGGTGGAATTTCAAATTGGAGAGTATAAGGATAGAATTTTGTGTGATATTACCCCATGGATGCCTTCCATTTTCTCTTACCTGATGCCCTTGGAAGTATGATAGGAAATCCCAACATGATGGGTAGAAAACCACTTACATGATTACAAAAGATGGGCATACTTACACTATGAATCCCTTACCAGATGAGGGTTTAGATAAAAAAACTTGGGTCTAGCATTAAGGTGGTAGAAGAAAAGGAATTTTTGAAGACCTTAAAAGAAGAGGGAGGTATAGGGTTTTCCTTGGTTGTTAAGCCAAAATCTAGGTCTATTTTTTCCTCAAACAAAGAAGAACCCATGTCTAGTGAAGTCAAAACCTTATTGGAGAAGTACAAGGAGATTGTGGTGGATGAATTTCCTAGTTCCCTACCTCCAATTAGAGATATCAGTCACCATATTGACCTCATACCAAGGGCTACATTTCCTAATAAGGCTTCCTACAAGATGACACCAACCCAAAATGAAGAGACAGCAAAACAACTGCAAGAGTTGTTGGATAAGGGCCTAGTGAGGAAGAGTTTAATCCCTTGTGTTGTTCCAACTATGCTAGCTCAAAGGAAGGATGGTAAATGGAGGCTATGCATTGATTCAAGAGCCATAAATAGGATTACCATCAAATATAAGTTTCCTATGCCAAGGATGGAGGATCTTATGGATTTCCTAGGAGGAGCTCGCCACTTTTCAAAGATTGACTTGAAAAGTGGGTATCATCAAATTAGAATTCATGAAGGGGATGAATGGAAAATGAAATTCAAGACTAATGAGGGTCTTTATGAGTGGATGGTGATTCCCTTTTTCCTATCTAATTCACCCAGTACCTTCATGAGGTTAATGGATGAGGTATTGAAACCTTTTATTGGAAAATTTATTGTGGTTTATTTGGATGACATTCTTGTCTTTAGCAGGACCAGGGAGGATCATTTGGAGCATCTTGGATAGGTCTTGAGAAGGTTGCATGAAGAGAAGTTGTTGATCAACTTGCAAAAGTGTGAGTTTATGAAAGAAGAATTGGTCTACCTTGGGTTTGTCATCTCAAAAGGAAATTTGAAAATGGATCCATCAAAAGTTGAGGCTATTCTTAATTGGCCACCCCCCAAATCAGTTGGTGATGTGAGGAGCTTTCATGGCCTTGCAAGCTTCTACAGGAAGTTCATAAATAATTTTAGCCACATTTGTGCACCCATCATAGATACAATCAAAGGAGAAAAGAAGAGTAAGTTTCAATGGACCAATGAAGCAAATGAAAGGTTTGAATACTTGAAAAGAAAGGTATCACAACAACCTAATCTTTCTGTTCCTGATTTTAATAATTTTTTTACTATTGAGTGTGATGCATGTAGTCAAGCTATTTGTGTTGTTTTGATTCAAGAAGGTAGACTGGTTTTATTCTTTAGTGAAAAGTTAAATGAGGCTAAGAGAAAATACTCCTCATATGATCTTGAATTGTATGCTATGGTCCAAGCATTAAAGAAATGGAGACACTACTTGTTACCAAAGGATTTTATAGTATTCACTGACAACCATGCACTTAGTTTCTTGAATGGATAGGAAAGATTGGACCAAAGTCACATGAAGTCAGTTGAATACTTATAATCCTATACATTCTTCATAAAACACAATAAGGGACAAGCTAATAAGGTTGCAAATGCCCTTAGTAGAAGGGTCATGATGGTTCAAGAAGTTAAATTGTAAAGTGTTGGCATAAAGGCTCTTAAAGTTATGTATAAGGAGGATGAAGATTTCAAGGCTACTTTTGATGTTTTTTTCTCAGTTTTTAGATGCTTTTCATAGTTATTTTTCTAATTATGATTTGCAATATGGTCTATTGTTCAAAGGGACTCAATTGTGCATTCCCAAGTGCTCTATGAGGGAGAACATAATAAAAGAAAAGCATAGTGAGAGTCTTGGAGGGAACTTTAGACTAGATAAAACCTTGGAGCAGGTTAGGAGATTCTATTTTTGGCCTAAATTGTAGATGGATGTAAGAAGGTTTGTGGAACCTTGCACCATATATCAGAGAGTAAAGGGGACTACCTCAAATTTTGGTCTTTACCAACCTCTACCAATCCCAAATAGACCATGGGAGAGTATAAGTATGGATTTTGTCTTAGGATTTCCTAAGAAACAAAGGGGAGTTGATAGTGTTTTTGTAGTGGTTGATAGATTAAGAAAAATGGCCCATTTTATTCCTTGTAAATGCACTAGTGATGCCTCTAATATTGTAGGTCTATTTTTTAGGGAGGTTGTGAGAATGCATGGAATTCCTATGAGCATTGTATCTGATAGAGACTCTAAGTTCATAGGCCATTTTTGGAGAACCTTATGGAGAAAGTTGGGAACTAATTTGTAGTATAGTTCTTCCTACCATCCTCAAATGGATGGAAAAATAGAGGTGGTCAATAGATCACTTGGTAACCTCTTGAGGTGTTTGATAGAGAAACATGGTATTTAATGGGATTTGGTGTTGCCTCAAGAAGAGTATACTTGTAATGATTCCATCAATAGAAGCATAGGTAAAATTCTCTTTGATGTTGTGTATGGGATGAACCCAAGGGGAATCTTTGAGTTAAGAGATCTGAAAGGAATGGAGAAGAGTAGTGCAGAACAAGAGGAGTTTTCCATGGCAATGAAATCTATTCATGATCAAGTAAAGGAAATTCTCAAGAAGAGTGTGGATCAGTACAAAGAGAGGGAAGATTTGAAAAGAAGGAATTTTCAATACAAGGTGGGAGATATGGTTTTTGCATACTTGAAGGAGATGTTTCCTAAAGGAAAATGCACAAAGTTGAAAATGAAGAAAATAGGCCCTTGCAAGATCATTCACAAATATGGGAAAAATGCCAATGAGATAGCACTCCCTCCTAGAGTGGCTATCTCCCCCTTTTTTAATGTTGTTGATTTGTACACCTTGTTAGAACTGTAAAATTGTGAAAATTTTCATGGCTGCATATACTCATTAGTTCCCAAAAATTCCCATACCATAAGCACAAGAATCCTATTTTCATAACCTTTTTGCCTATATTTTGTCATGTCATCCCATAGAATTCATCTAACCTTGAGTATTTCAATGTATAATTCATATCGGCAAGAGATGGTGAGGGTCTCCCTGATCCATAAAGCATTTTATACTAACGTATATTTTTTGCAGTCTATCGACAAGAGTTTGGGAATGCCATACCAATATGATTTCATCTGAAGACACACATGGGCATGATGCAGTTTGTAGTCTCAGTGACACAGGGGTCCTATCGGCAAGACAGTGGTCATCGATGTAAGTCATAATGAGCTTATTTGTGTCTTACCGATCGTGGTGCAATTCTGAAGCATAAAAAAGGAATCTACAATATTCTCAACGAGTTTCCCAGAAAAGTGGATCCTGTCGGTAGTATAATATCATCAGAGTGAGTTTGAGGAAGTCTTGTTGACCCACCATATCGCTATAATAGAATTACATCAGTAGGAGGACTTAGCAAAATTCATAGTCTCGCCGATAATGAAATTCATCGGCCAACCTTGAGTCGTTGGTGTAATGTCCCAGAGCATTTGTTTGGTCTTGCCGATAAAGCCGAGGAATTTTTTAGTCAATGTAATTGGGATGAATTCAGCGAGTCTTACCAACCCCTTATGTCATAGCAACAAGTATTGCATTGGTAAGGACTTGGTGATATGTTTGATCATCGGTGAGACTGGCATCATCCGAGAGAAATAGGAAGCTATGTCGAATGATGTTTCATCGGCAAGAAACTATTATGTCTTGGCAATTAGAATTGATGAAGAAAACAATCAAAAGGAAAATCTCGGCAAGACACAAAGTAGTTGTGGAACATTTTTTTGACCCCCTAAGTCACAACGATAATTTTCATCGGTGAGAGTCTCAGGGATACACTCATGACTAAAGGAATAACTACCGGGAAGACTCAGAATATTGGTCAAACTGTAGGACATCAAAGCGATATGTGATCTATTGACAGTCAGAGAGACTTGGAGTGTCAGGGAAGTAGCAAGACATCATAGCAGGTTTCTGATGGATGTTGGTAAAGGACCAAACAATGGATCACTAAGATTTGAATATGAATGGATGCAACTTTTCATACGGACGATGTATAAATAATCATTTTTGACAAAGAGAGTAGGGAACGAACAAAAAATATAGTAGATCAGAATGTTTGTATTTTTGAGACTATGATGCATGTAAAAAATGATGGAGATTTCAATTGAATTCATTTGATTTGGTGGCATTTTTTTGGTTTTAGTTGTTTGTTGTGTTAATTAAAAGTATTGCTGAAGTTGTCTCCAAGGTTGATATTTGCTAATTGTTTAAACTGATATATCAACCTGATATTTTTTTAGTTTATCAGTGCACATTTTTTGTATTTGTAGGATTGGATTAATTGGTTCTTTCAAGGAAATATTAAGTCCTTTTATTCAGTCATAGTAATTAGGAAATCTCATTTGGATCATTAAGAAGAACTCTGTAGTCGCATCCTTGCATGTTTATACTAGTTATAAACTTAAAATTGTATGCCAAACAATTTGAGTACCTTCCAGAAAGAAGTTATTCAATTCATATTTTCATTTGAATCCGTACACCCAATAAGGCACTAGTCTCTACCATTCTACTATTTAATTTCATTAATTTTTTACATATGAACATATTAGATTTTAGCCTTGATATTGCTTATACAATTTATACCAAATTAAAACTAATTTATCCATTCCTACTTTCCTGTGTGGGTAAATTGCTTTAGGAAGTGAATAGAGGTCAAGTCTACTTTATTCAAATAGGTATACTCGCCTAGGTCTAGCAACACCTAAAGAGTAGAAGGTCTAAATCATTTGGCCTTGTCTGTTACCCTAAAATGTTTCAAGAGATTGGCAACCCCTGAAGGTATTTTGCCTACGTTTTTGAGAGCTAACAAATTTATGCAGCCATGAAATTTTTCACAATTTTACAGTTCTAATAGTGGCTCCATCTTGGGATGAATTATTATGAGATCATTGTAAGGATCTAGATCTCTAGTTTCATAGACCAAACTCAAGGTGATGGACCAGTGAGCAGGATATAATGAATGAAAATGGAGATGAACATGACCCTATACTATTGTACATGGAAAGATATATTTTAAAAGAAGGAATATCAGGATTTTCAATGTATTGGCAATTCTTGTTTCTTTTTATTTCCTAAAGTATTTTGCATGGAAAATAATTTTTAAGAGGATTGTCAAGAGTTGTCCATGCACTGAAACGTTTCAAGAGATTGGCAACCCCTTGAGGTATTTTACCTGAATTTTTTAGAGCTAACAAATTGGCGACTCTACTAGGGACTTATTGTAGGATATCCAGTTGAAGATCATCATATAGAGTCATTAAAGAAAAATTCGTAATTTTTGAAGTTTCTAAAAAGTTGATTCTACTAGGGGATAAAATCAAGAATAGTTTCATTTTTCTAACTTTTCACAAAGTGAGTGGCAACTCTGACAAGAATATTTCATCAATTCAACATGAATGGTAGAAGATCCCAATATAAGGGAGGTCCTACTGGAGGTCTTGCTAGTAACAATAAGTGGACACATAAGGGTGATAAGGATGATAAGGGTAAGAAGAAAGAGGATGACATGTGCATAACAAACAAAGACAAAGCATCAAGACCACATTGTGAGACATATGACCGTTATGATACATGGAGAGATAATTCAAGTGCAGAACCTTGTACCCTTGAAGAACAAAGAAATCCTTTTTATAATCCTTAGAAGCAGGCATACTTCGATGCTAAACTTGAAGCTGAACAAATTAGATGTCAACATGAATATGATCAAATAATGGAGGGTAATCAAAGTGAGCCTATTGATCATGTAATTCCTCAAGAAAACTATGAGTTCTCAACTCATCAAGAAGTAGAAGCACAACTCGAGTTTCATAAACAAGAAGTAGAAAGGGAAAAAGTTGAACAGGAAAAGATCCACATGATAAAATCAATCCAAGAGTTGAAATTGTAGAAAGCCCAAATTGATGCTTAGACGGTTGGTTTTTCAAAGTATATATTGCCTCATAGGTAGGGAAATGATAATACAGGGCATTCAAACCCATCAAAGGCTCCTCAGAATAATATGAGAAATCAATACAAGCAACCAAACCATCCACTGTATATTGCATCACAACATACAAATCTACAACTGCCTCATGGTCAGCAATATGTGCCATATCTTCATACACAATACAATAATCCAATGTACTAGTATCAGCACATGCATAATCCTCCCGCTCAGCAATATACAACAATGATCAAACAATTTGATTTGATAGGGTTTCAATTATACCCTTACCCTATGGATAGCAATTGGAGAAGTCTTGTTCCTAAGTTTACAGGGAACAGTGCAATTACTGCTGAAGATCATTTAAGGAATTTTAATGTTTTTTTCCAAGACTTGGATATATCATATGAAGATTTACATATGGGTAAGTGCACCAAGATGGTCACACTTTTGTGACCAAACAAGAAAAAAACAAGCCATAACGCGTTCACGTTATAACGCGGCGTTGTCTTTAAAAAAAAAGGTGCGAATCCAATTTTAGTGCAATAAACCCGCGTGAATCCAGTTTTAGTGCAATAAATAACATGTTCTCGTTATAACGCAAGCGCATTATTTAATCCTAAATGGACATATCTCTACTGGTTAATAACGCGCTCGCGTTATGATAAATTTGGCTTTTTTAAGCTTTAGATGGTACATTTATAGGGTAGAGGATTAAGGGTGCTAGGGAGAGAGCTAGAGGGATTGAGTGAGAGAG